>CM017198.1:4577876-4740376 GCA_004837865.1 Musa balbisiana | reverse complement strand
TCTTTCTTTTCTGTTTTATTTATTTATTTAGTTTGCTTCCCATATTTTTCCCTAGTAATTTCTTTTGCCTCCTTATATCTTTTCTTCTCTTCGCGTCTTATTACTAAGCAAATAATCTAAGAGAACATCATCAATACTTTAAAAAATTATTTTCTATCGTATTCATTCTTTCATGCTTAATCTTTTTTCTTCTCAATTCTACTATAGTTCAAGATTGATGCACTTGATAGAGGTAAACTAATGGTCCAATTAGTCATAATTTTGCTCTAATAACAAAAGCCCAACTAGAAGGATTCTCAATCATCAATAACCTCTATTTGCCCAAAAGTAGATTCTAATATAATTAAGATCCTTCCAAGATAGATATCTATATCCAAATTTGACTCATATTATAGACGAACTAATTTATTTTGATCATAATCCAATGTACCATATCTAGATGCAACTCAAGTAAAAAAAGATCGGATCTATTACTTTTCTAGTCCGAGTTACATTCACAAAGAGAGGAGCCCAATGCAAATGTCCTAACATGATTAGCAAGCGATCTAATTTGATTTAGAAAGGTTTAATTTAGAGGTCTAATTTATTTGGGCTTGAGCTCGATTACAGCCCATTCGTATCTTATATATCATCGATAAATGATTTAAGTTTCATGTCAAAAAAAATATTATAATGCAATAGCAAACTTGCTTCATTATGATCATGAAATCAAGATCAAGAGTTTAGGACCTCTAAATTGTAGCCTTAAAAGGAATTTTGAGGTCAGCAAATCCTTCCTCATTAGACTTATAATTTTTCGGCAATCATCCCTTGAGTAGTATAAAGATATTTTAGAAGGATATGAGAACTTTCTATTGTTGGATTTAGGAAAAGTATAATTTAGTTAATTAGTAATGATAGATTCTATTACGAATCCTTCCACTAGGAGAAAAAAGTAATTCATTGTAATGAGAGAGCTTAAGTAAAAGTTTAATGATGATGTTATCATAAATACTTCGAATAAGGGAAGAGAATAGTTCGTTTTAATTTGAGGCTCGAGTAAAAGTGTAATGATGATGATGTCATCACGAATATATTAGTTAGGAAAAAAAATTTATTCGTTCTAGTAAGATGCTCCAATAAAAGTTTAATTTTCGATAAGAGTTTAGCTAACAAGAGGCTCAAGTAAAGGTGTAATGATGATGTTATCATGAATATTTCGATTAGGAAAAAAAAATTATTCGTTATGCTCCAACAAAAGTTTAATTTTCGATAAGGATTTAGCTTATAAGAAGCTCAAGTAAAAGTCTAATGATGATGTTATCTCGAATATTTCGGTTAGGAAAAGAAAATTATTCATTCTAATATGATGCTCCAATAAAAGTTTAATTTTGGATAAGGGTTTAGCTAACAAGAGGCTCAAGTAAAAGTCTAATGTTGATGTTATCACGAATATTTCGGTTAGGAAAAGAAAATTATTCGTTCTAATAAGATGCTCCAATAAAAGTTTAATTTATGATAAGGATTTAGTTAACAAGAGGCTCAAGTAAAAGTCTAATGATGATGTTATCATGAATATTTCGATTAGGAAAGGAAAATTATTCGTTCTAACAAGATGCTCCAACAAAAGTTTAATTTTCGATAAGGATTTAGCTAATAAGAGGCTCAAGTAAAAGTCTAATGTTGATGTTATCACGAATATTTCGGTTAGGAAAAGAAAATTATTCGTTCTAATAAGATGCTCCAATAAAAGTTTAATTTATGATAAGGATTTAGCTAACAAGAGGCTCAAGTAAAAGTCTAATGATGATGTTATCATGAATATTTCGATTAGGAAAAGAAAATTATTCGTTCTAACAAGATGCTCCAACAAAAGTTTAATTTTCGATGAGTTAGCTTATAATAAGCTCAAGTAAAAGTCTAATAATGATGATGTTATCATGAATATTTCGGTTAGGAAAAGAAAATTATTCGTTCTAATATGATGCTCCGATAAAAGTTTAATTTTCGATAAGGGTTTAGCTAACAACATATGAGGAGGATGATCTGTAAATAAATTTTCTTAGCTTTGATACTGATTTATAAGTATAATTTGAAGCTGGAAACATATTTTGACACAGCTTTTACACTTGTCTATCTCAAGTTAGTTTCTACTACTCATCACATGATTAAACACCTAAGCCACTTTTTATTAGCTTTAAACCAATTTAGTCTTGGTAATTTATGTGACCTACTAAACTCAAGGATAAGATAGATAGTTCATCGATCTCTTAAAGATAAGATAATTCGAAGGAAATGTTCTCTGTGGAAATATTAAATTACATTATTAATCGACTGGAGAACAATCAATGGGTTGACATATTGGATACGAAACGAGAGTGATGCATGACAGAAAGATGAACTCAATCGATTCGATACATCACACCCATCCCATCCCATCCCTATCATACTCAACAATTGTCTCTGCTGCCATAATAATCAAATTGTTTTTATGCTTGCATTGAGTCCCTATATTTTTCTCGAATATACATACATATTTGCTCGACCTACCTTTAATTCTATGATTTGGTAGATCATATGATCCATATCGTTTTTCTTTTTGGAGTCAGTGATTCGATCTCTGTGTGCCTCTACTGCTCTTTCTCTCTTTCATTCTTTTTTGGCTTTAACTTTCTATGGTGGAAGCCATTTATTTAGTGCAGCGAGGATGAGTTCTCCTTTTCAGCGGTCACTAAGGAACAGGGCTTAAGCATTAAGCTGATGCAATGGCCAATAATTCTTGCGGATAACTATGTATGTGGTGGGATCACCTGTTTGATTGGATGGCCAAACAGTCGAAGAACTCTCTTGGGAGCTCCTTTCTCTCACTGCTCTCTCTGGTACCCGAGGTTGAAGACGTTGAAGCTTTTGGAGTCACAACTCACACAGCCTTTGTTCAGTGGGATTTCTACTTTAGCCATCGAGCAGATGAAGAGCTCCATTTGCATCATCATCATCATCATCAGGTCCCCTGTTGCCACCATTGGATTACTATACCTATCGATTCTCCTTCGTGAAGAGCAACCAGGGAAGCTGAAGCCCAGGGCTGTGGGTGTAGACCCAGAGGCCATCTGTGTCAGTTTCAGAGGACACTGGAACCTCTGTACCTAACAGTCAACGAGATCATTTCAGTGTACATCACATCTCTCTCTCTCTCTCTCTCTCTCTCATCAAAAGAAGTGGAGTCACCTCACAGCTTCTGTCCTGAGCTTGCCTGTGGCGGCAGGTTGAGTTAAACTTAACATGAGGTGAAGCCTCAGTTTACTGCTGAGAACCAAGTGAGATTAGACTCAACAGCCAGAATATTCCTCTTGCTTTGGCTTCAACCCTTCATCTCAAAGGATGCAACCAAAATCGAAGAGCACACGAAAGAATGCCAAAAAAAATGTTCTTCCTCCTCCGATAGAAAACCAACCGCCCACCTATCTACTATCTCTTGGTGTTTCCTTTTGCTTTGGCAGAGCCACCGATGCAGACCTCTGGCTTTTCACAGTGCACACCATATAAGTTACAGATTTGTGGCCAAAGTAAGAGAAGAGGAAAAGTAATTCAAACACCAGTTGCCTTTTGGCCCTTTTCAGAATTCACTTGCTTTTTCTGTGATAAAGAGCCGATGGTAAAGGCTGCTGCTGCCACCATTGAATGAAGGACTGATCGTTAAACAGTGAAAGCTTGGTAAGCAGAAGATTTCTCTGCAACCACCCAGTCATCTCGCATAACCTCTGTGCCGATCCATCCATTGCAGCATCATTTGACAGGGAAAGATAAATTAATGCCTTACTAATACACTGTTAAGCTCACATATTTCTCTCGGAAGATGAGGGCATCAGTTTGCCTACAAGAAAGGACATGCTTCTCTTCATATGCATGTCCTGTGGTTGGTGGCATCATATGATTGGAGGTTTTGTTTGGTTATTTCATGCACGATGATGGCTTTTCTTCTTAATAATGAAGTGTCCTTTTGGCAGCATTTATGCCTCTCTTATTGATCCAAGTTTGTAATCATTCCCATGAAGAATGATCACCAACCGATAGTGAGAATACGTAGAGAAGAAGAAGAAGAAGAAGAAGACGATTTGATGGATCCACCCATCCGAGATTCCAGGATAGAATATGCCTGCAAAAACTTATGTGATTTTTCCTGATTGATGGAAGAATCCTACGATTTCATCAAATGATATCTTTATGTTCTTATTCAGCTTTCCTTTCTTTCTCTCTTTTTTCCTTTTTCTTTTCTTTTACTAAAAGGGTGAAACTCTCCGTACCACATTGAACCTTACAATTCATTGATCATCCTTCAATGGATCTCTCTCTCTCTCTCTCTCTCTCTTGATATATATATATATATATATATATATATATATATATATATATATGGATTTTGTTCTCCAATAGAGAAGGCATCTTAAGCATAACACTCTTACATTCTCTCACCTCGGTCTGTGTGACTGTATCCGTTCCAATTCCACTTGCCCGTCTATATATTTCCTTGCAGCAGCTTCGGCCATCCCCCTTCCGAGTCTTACATCCGCCATCCTCATCTCTACCCTCTATCAATCAATCTTCACTTTTGTAGCAGATACTGCCTGCCATGGCATCAGGAGAAGAGCCTTCAGAATCTCTCAAATACAAGGCACTGATGTTCTCCTCCTCAAATCTTTTTCTCCAAATACTATTTATCTTAAACGCAATCTTTCTTGTTCTCAGACTTGGGTGTTAAAGGTCTCTATCCACTGTGAAGGATGCAAGAAGAAGGTGAAGAGAATCCTCAGAAGCATTCCGGGTAACCTGGCCTTCAGAGCTCGTGCAATCCGAGCCTCTTCACCTTATGATTTGACTTCACTCTGCTGCATCATTTGCAGGCGTTTATGATTCGGAGATCGACGCAAGGCAGCACAAAGTCACAGTCAAGGCCATTGTCGACGCTGAAACTCTCATCAAGAAGCTATCCAAGTCGGGCAAGCAGGCTAAGCTGTGGCCGGAGAAGAAACCCAGCAACCAAGATCCCAACAATGGCGAGAACAGCAGTAAGAAGGAGAGCAAAGCCTCCTCTAAACCCAAAGAGCCATCAGAGAACCCTGAGAAGAAGCCAATCCCTTCTGAGACTAGCGCTGCTGTCACTGCTGCCGCAGCCGCCCCTGCCAAGGCTTCGGATGCTAACAAAACCAAAGATGGATCCAAACCTCAAACAGAGCCTGCAAAAGCCGATAGCAAACCCGAGGAGAGCAACACAGAAGAGCCCCAGATTTCTGATGCAAAGAAGGCTGACACTGCTACTCAGCAGCCTGAGAAGCCGGCCGCTACGGTTGACAGCACTGAGAAGAGTTCCGCCGTCAGTGAAGCGAGCAGCGATAACGGTGGCGGTAAGAAGAAAGGCAACAAGTCACAGAAACGGAGCTCCGAGGACGTCGGAACGAATTCAAATCGCGGCAGTATCAACCCACCACCGCAGCACACGTACGCCCACCCGACGTACCCCCCGCCTCCGGCGTACGTCATGAGCTACAACATGGCGCAACCCACCGTCAGCCAAGCCTACTACGCTTCACCGATGCCGCCGTCCTCGCAGGGGTACGTGTACATGCCATATCCTCCGCCTCCGGAGTTCTACTACGGCTCCATGGAACCTAGCTTGCCGGCACCGATGCAGCCACCGCATGACAACGTGTTCAGCGACGAGAACCCGAATGCATGCAATCTTATGTGATCGTCGCCGGCGGGTAGCCGGAATCCGGAAGTCTTCATAGCATATCCTTTCCTTGGTTTAGTCATCCATTAGGTGTTCGACGAATGTATCTGTAGATGTACCCAAGTGCTTAACTGTATGAACTTATACTACTTGTATGAGTCAAGTACTCTGTTCTGGTGGTGTTAATTGAATTGCAGTTCCAATGTCTTCTTCTACAGTGCCATGTTTCCCTCGGTTCTTTCCTGGTGTGAAGTTTTCAGTTCTTGAGTGCTTGATGAAGTCCAAGAGGGAGGAGCTGTTGTCATGTGAGGTTTGGTTGTTTGCAGGTATCATTCATGACAAAAGGGAATTGGATCTTCCATATTCAATTCTCTCAAAGATAATCTAGAAAGGATGGTGTGTGTGATCTGATTTGTCTTTTCCTATATCTCATGCAAATGGATAGACAAAGAATGCAGAATTAGCAGACCAACACTAGTTTACTACATGATGTCTAAAACCTGAAAGAGGAGAAGGACCTAATTGTGTCAGATTCAGCTGACCTTTTCTGTGGCTTGAGTTTGACTGGTTTGGAAGGAAGTGTTAATGCTGCGACCTCAAGTTCTGCCTTCAATGGGGCCGGCTGAAGTGCTTGCTGCATTGCATTTTTGCAAGACCACATGGAACAAGTTGCAAGTTTTGTGTTTGGACTCCCAAGTAGAATGATGAGAACAAAGTCTCTGGTTCTCTGATTCACTTGGACATGGACAACTAGGAAGAAGGGTATCGTAAACTTGATCCTGAAGAGGGGTTGAACTTGTTGACTTGGATGTTTTGCCTCCTTTACAGACTCTACATTGCTTCAGGGAACTCTTCAGGAAGAGAACAACGTTGTTGGTGCCCACAAAACCCCCCAGAAATCATGCTTAATGCAACAACTAGCATCAGGCAGCAGCTCCACATGGAACAACAATGCTGAATTCATGGTGATTAGTTGAATCTTCGATCGAGCTTCAGGGCAAATTCCTCATAGTGATGATTAGTGTACACAAGTGTGGACCTTATCAAGGCATTGCCAGCTTTTACAAGAAGGCTACAAAGACCATCTCAAAACACAATTGATGGGCCAACATGAGGTCTTAAATGAAAGGATCGAATCAATCTGCTTAGGAATGTATCTTAATTAAGAAGCAATTCATGAGGGTTTCTGTTCTCCAAAGCACTTCTCCGTTAGACATCACTCGGAAGTTTTGGTGCACGCATCGATCGAACATGGTGTGTCTGCCATTGTCGTCGCGGCAGTTTCGACCTTCCATTGGCCTGCCAATGTAAAGAGGAGAATTAGCCTCAGAGATCACTATGACTGATTACTTAGTGAGTTGATAGCTACAGATTAAGCAGAAGTTTGGAAGTCTTGTTTATAATAAGGTAAGAATATAAGACCTCAGGAATTGTATGATAATTGTATTAAATAATAATCGATCATGAAAAAGAATGTGATGAAAGTGCAGCAAAACTAAGCGTTTTTAATATCTTTTTCTAACTGTTATATAGTGGATACCATTTGGCTAACACATCAACATCATATATATATATATATATATATATATATATATATATATATATATATATATATATATATATATATATATATATATATATATATATATATATATATATATATATATATATATATATATATATATATATGATTTACTTGCTAATGTATAAATAATTAATTGACATATGTCCAATAAAAAAAAATCCAATGCCTATCAAAGACAATACTAAACAATCTAACATATAAGCGTACGTCTAGAGTCGATAAAGATGATTATATTGATATCCACTATAAAGGGGAATCATACAACAATACATATCAAATAATCAAATTCAGTTTGTCTGATTAATCTGACCCATTTGACTAGTCTGACTCATCAAATCAGATTATTTAGTTGATAGGACATTGGAAGTATTGTTTATAAAGTAAGAATATAAGATGATGGGAATTGTATGGTAATTATATTAAATAATAATTGATCATACAAAAGAATGTGATGAAAGTGCAGCAAAACTAAGAGTTTTTGGTTTAGTTTAAAATCTTTTTCTAACTATTATATAGTGGATACGACTTGGGCTAACACATCAACGTTATACATGATTGTACTTATGATATCATATTGGAGGAAATATGTGTGAATAATTAATTGACAGATGCCTAATGGAGAAAATAAGTAAATAGCTTAATGCAAATCAAGGGTGCTAATCAATCTAACAGATAAATACAATCATCCAGAGTCGATAAAGATGGTTATAACATTCATGCTAATACACTACCTAACGTCTATTTGGATTCGGAAATCACACTAGCACACTTAACACACAATAAATAATCAAATTCAGTTTGTCTGACTCATAAGTATCGAGCATCAGAGAGGTATTATTGGGCCTATCTCCATTAGTTATATAGAGTTTAGGATGTCCAACTTGACGAATTTCTCATGGATCAACTTAAAACATAATCAGGTTAGATCTAAGTTGGCCTATAGCTTGGGCAACCTAAAATTGACTTAAACAATTTGGCATTAGAAGGAGAGTCGACCGTTATATCTCAAGAGAATCTCATAAGACCGTCCTAAATAAACCCTGGGGACTCGAACCCCCCAAACTTTTGTGCCTCAACACCAATTGCCCTAAACGCTCTTAATTGAATCCCCCAATTTTGTCGCTCCCAAATTAAGGGCTGGTGGGAGTTTTAATTGAGCAAAACCCACTTCCTATTCCAAGCCCTAACTTCTTTTGTCAATTTTCTCATGAGTCCGTTTTCAACCAACGGTATCCTATCGCAACTATGTCTATCCCTATGGAAACTTTCTATATTCTTCTTTAGCAAATGTAAGTTCTTACAAGGATAGTCCAAATCATCACTTCATACCTATCTCAAATCACCTAACTAGCTAAACAAACTTCGCCTACTTTTGTCCCCCCTATTCCTAATCTTGCTCTGCCACCTACACCCCTTTTGAGCTAAGTAATCGAGTTATTCCCAACTTAGACCCAAGTACTACCTAGTTCTCCTCCTCTGTTAGTAATTTAAAACCAGATCCTCTTCCAAGCTAAGTAGCCTAGCAAGCACTAGCTTGAACTCGACCGATATATGATAGATCTCCTGAAACAACTCCAAGTTGGAGATTGATACCATAGAGTTTGAGTTGATGAACTCTACTTCTGGTGGTGGAGCCACACCACTAGATGTATTCACCTCCACTTAGGGGGGGTCATGGCCTCCATCGGGGTGGTTGACTCAGCTTCTTCTGAGATCGAAGCTTCCGTAGCCCAACACCAAGGGTGGTGACGAGGATGATGACCTATCTAAGTCCATGGTATGAGGAGGAGGCTACGGATAACATTGCAAACCTTCGAGAAGTGACGTTGTTGTGGTGCCTTAAGTACTTGTTTGTAAGGGTTTTGGTCACTAACTAAGATAAGGAATGTTGAGACAACTGGTGGATATTTATAGAACCCAATATAGGGATTTCATATGCTTGGCCATCTATTTAATTACAGAATAGTTCTGGATGAGGTGGGATATGCGACACCATCCTCGTGTCATAATAGTCAGATAGATCATCGCAAAAAGTATAATCAAATTGGCCATGATCCCCGCAATGACCATGCATTAATTAATGATTCTACCATAACATCCCTTTCATTGTAGGCGAGTACAACACGTGTAGTTGCCGGGCTATAGTCGGATCCGCCCAACTTCTCCCACTCTTCAAAAAGGGAGCATGTCTAACATGTGCCCTAGCCAGTCTCCTACATCATCGCATGGTGGTGGTGCTAACCCCTATCGTGCCACAACCCCTAGCCTTCTAATTCTTTGTGCACCATCACACCTGGCCGCTAAACCCCATCATGCCATCACACCGAGCCTTTTGGTTCCTTATGTGCCACAATGTTTGATTATTGATCCATTATCACATCATCGCACCCAGCCTCCTAGCTCTTTGTGTGTGCCACTAGGTCTAACTTTTTAGCCCATAGCATGCCACATAACATGACTCCTACTAGCTCTTTGTGTGTCACTAGGTCTAACCTTTTAACCTATAGCATGTCACATAACATGACTTTCAGTCCTTTGCACGTCGTCATCCTTGACTTTTCTAAACCTTTACACCGTCATCCATCAAAGCTCCAACTTTTCAATCCTCACATAGGACTCTAGTCATCAGCAAAACTATATTGTTACTCTAAAGAAACTATCTACTATACCTCATCGTACCATCGTGTAGTCACATCATTTTACTTCACTATTATTTTCGATACCCTGAATCGAAAAAGAGCATATCGAGATGATCAAGTCAAACCAACTAAATCAAGAAATCAAATCGGGTCAAACGAGTCCAACAAGTCTAAGTCAAGCATATCGACTCACTTCAACTTTGCGAGAAACTCAGGTTAGATATTTTAATATTTTTTATTTCTTTATAACGATAAAGGATCTTAAAAGAATAGTAGCTTCTGACTCAGACTCCCTAATGCTTTTTATCAATTTCGTAATGCTTTTTACCCGAGAAGTGATGGACATGAGTTATAGAGGATATACTTTTTAGTATATTTATATTTAGAATATAATTCCTCCTCAAGGAAAAGTAAAATTAAATTAAATTAAAAAATGAGGATTGAATGGAGGGTATTGTTGGCATGTTCGATTGAACGGTTGGGATGTAAATATCTGACAGATGAAGGGTGCTCATTGGGCATTGGACGGAACCGGTATTATCCGAATTGGAGAGGATCGAATGCCGTCGAAGCCAAGGCCGCTACTTCTTCTTTGATGACAGAAACTAGGGTTTTGTCGATCGATAGATATCACATCTTGAGTTAGGGTTTTCGCCGACCCAGATTCCTGGCTATCCCATGCCGATCGATCTGTTCGATGGATCGGATTCCAGCACCGACGAAGCCGAGCTTACCACTATCAAGGTAGACGAGAACTACGCGCGGCGGTTGGAGCACAACAAGCGCCGCGAGGCCCTTCAGCGGCTGCAGGAACTCAAGAAGCGCGGCCTCGCCGGTGGCTCCGATGGCTCCGAGGAGTCCTCCGGTGATGATGACGATGAAGACGAGGAACCAGATAAGTCCGGCAAGAACGACCTCAAGTTCTTCGAGACCCTCGTCAGGGTCAAGAAAAAGGACCCCGCCATCCTATCCGACAACGTGAAGGTCTATTCCTCCGATGAGGAGGATGATGATGAGGATGAGAAGCCAAGGGCTGCCAAAAAGGAGCGACCTTTGTACCTGAAGGACGTCAACGCTCGACATTTGATTGAAGAGGGGCCAGAATTTGAAGAGAAGCCACTCAAATATGACTCGAAGGTCTACAACAAGGAACAGGCTGAGGGGGTAAAGGCATTCTTGGAAGCGGAGAAGGCAGCTTTCGCATACGTCGACGATGAGGACGATATCCTGAAGGTGAAGGAGAAGGCTGGAGAAGCAGAGAAGGACGAGAACACCCAAAAGATGGATCAGAACTTGGATGAGTATTTCGGGAAGGACGATGATCTGAGTGATAATGAGAAGTTCTTAAAGGAATACCTGCGGAACAGAATGTGGATTGGCGAGGAAAAGGATAAAAAACCTTCTTTTGATGATCTCTTTGGTGTTTCAGAGGATGAGGATGAGCTGGACAAGCAGGATAAGTTCGAGGCTGATTACAACTTCAGGTTTGAGGAAGGGGGTGCAGACCGAGTGTTGGGTCACTCGAGGGTCATCGAGGGATCAGTGAGGAAGAAGACGAGCAGTAGGAAGTTGCAAAGGAAGAGCAAGGAGGAGAGAATGGCACAGGCAGAGTTCGAGAGGAAGGAGGAGCTGAAGCACCTGAAGAATCTGAAGAAGAAGGAGATCCAGGAGAAGCTCGAGAAGATCAGAGCAATTGCCGGGATTGGAGATGATGGGACTGTCAAGCTAGATGAAGATGATCTGGAGGAGGACTTTGATCCCGAGGAATATGATAAGATGATGAAAGAGATGTTTGGGGATGTTTATTATGATGCTGAGGATGTCGATCCTGGATTTGGGATTCAGGAAGATGAGGGTTTGGAGAAACCAGACTTCGACATGGAGGATGAGTTACTTGGGCTTCCCAATGGTTGGGATACCAGTGGAACTGAGGGGTTTGAAGCAACTAGGAAAAGGATATTGAAACAGAGGGAGGAAGAGGAACCAGAGAAAGAGGATGGTAAGAGGAAGAGGAAGCGTAAAATCTCTCTCAAGGAGAAGGTGGAGCTTGATAAGGAATTGGAGGAGTACTATAAATTGGATTATGAAGATACAATCGGGGACCTCAAAACACGATTCAAATATAAGTCTGTTCCAGCTAATAGATTTGGGATGCGGCCTGAGGAGATTTTAACGGCAAATGACAAAGACTTGAACCAATATGTTTCTCTGAAGAAGTTAGCACCGTATAGGGAGAAAGAGTGGAAAGTCACATATCATCAGAAGTTGAAGAAGGACTTGATTCTTTATGGAGAAAAATCCGACCAGAAGAGCAGCAAGAAGAGCAAACCAAAGGGAATTTCTGTTTCTACAGAGCCAGAAAAACAGGTACCTGAGATGGAGGAACCAAATGATGAGGAAGTAAATAACTCATCTAGGCGTAGTAGAAGAAGACGCCGCCAAGCAGAATTGAAACTGTCGAGGTCCAGGCTTATGGCATATGGAAAAATACCTTCAAAATCACAGAAAAAACACTAACCAGTGTTGAAGAGAATGATTACTGAAAGAGCGTCTGCTAAAAATCCGGTGAGACTTTGTTTAAACGATGTAGGGAAAGGGACCTGTCAAAATGAGGGTTGTCATTCGTGAACATTAATTTTTGCTCTGATCCTTTTTTCTATAAAATCTTTGGTCATCTGTGTTGTATCAGTGGTACTGGCTTTTCCAATTTTGGTTCTTGGTCATTTCATGTGTGTTTAGTGACTTTAGTTTAATCTTTGCCCAGTCGGTTCTCTTATCCACTATGTATTTTAGCACATTCTTGGACAATATTGGAGCCTTTTTTTATTCTACATTAATGCAATGAGGTCATGTGCGCAACTTTGTCTACATACAAACAGTTTTTTCACTTGAACTGGTGCATGCCGTGTCTCTTTGTAGAGAGTTTTATGGTGGCTGGATGGAGCTCTTGCCGCAGATTGCTTTGCCATGTGCATGTTTCTTATCATTGAACCAATTTCATGAAGTGATATGCTGCTTGAGATCTATATTCTTTTTGTTACAAGATATCTTATGTATTGGATAGGTATATTTTCTGAGTAGGATGTTTTAATACCACTTTTGTAATTTTAAAATGGTTATTTGTGATATTTATTTTGCATTTTTGGAGAAGGAATTTATGTGAATGATTAGCATGTCTTACAAAGAGAAAATAGGCAACAAGAAGACAGTTTAAATTTAATTAAAATTGGAACCGATATTTAGTGATTATACACCATATTTTGAGTATGTCTAATTAATGCATTTAACAAGGTGAAAAATGTGGACTTAAAACAGATCCTCAAGTGCCTTTATTGTTATGGGGAACTCACTGAACACTCCTTTTTTCCTAACACTGCTGATAACTCCATAATAAATATCTGTTCTTACAGCAATGTAAATATACTTCTTTGTTTTCTTCATATCTATCTCTACTGATTCTATTGTATACTTCTTTAGCATCAGTAAAAGCCATGTGTGAGCCTTTTATCCTCTCTTTATTTTTCTTCATTAATTGTAGTGTTAAATAGCACAGTAGACTGTTCTGCTTTTTAGGATCTTAACAGTTTGCAGCTTAAGTATTTGTGTGGGTATAGCTTTTAACATAAATTTTGGATAGAAGCTGCTGGCACATCTTTTATGAAGTATGATCAAGCCTGCTTTACTTGGTAATAACTGTTTTTCTTGACTATATGATGCTAAAGCATGATCTATAATTTGGTATGTGTGATTCATCCAAATTTCTTTGATGCAATTACAGTTCAAAAATTTTCAGTGCATTATCATGTGAGACTGATCAAAGAATTATTTCTGTTCATTTTCCTTTTTGTTTTATGTAACTATTAAAAGAATACAACTTTTCTCAAGTACTTTGAGGTTTGTGTGTCCTTCAACCTGTCGAGATCAAGACAATACTCTGCATGCATGGATTTAGTGACATCTAATCCTCTGTGAAGTGTTTGTTCTTTTTATGCTATTTGCTTTTTTCAAGTAAGTTTAGATTCTATATATATATTTGTGCATATGAGTTGACATTATGAGCTTTATCCGATTTTGCCTCCCATGTTTCCAACATCTGGCCTGATCATCAAGTGCCTCCAACACATTCTTCCTTCATTGCACATTAGCTTAACTAGTTATTATTTTTTCTTGTGCTGGATAGCTGGTGGATTCATTATTAACCTTTCTAATGCCCATTTCAGTCTTTTACAGAGATATTGGTGTTAATTTATTCCGAGCTGTTCTTTTTTCTCTACTATGGATTTGTGAACCCTTTGCAAACAACAAGGACTGAGCATACTTCTAAAAATGTTGTTCTCTAGTTTGTCGGAAAATAATTATTGTGATCCAATTCTTTAGTTAGAATTAATTGTATTTCTTTGTTAATAGTTACAGATTGAATCTTATTCTTGTATTGCAAGGCAATAAAATTATTGTTCCGGATGGAATTAAAGATAATTATTTTTCTTAAGAAATTTTATAGACTATATCGTCTTGCATGTGTATGGGAAAGAAAACAAGGTTGTCACCTACTAATGGTGTATGATGAGACGAATAATATTCGAACATGTTTTCGTTAATATGCTGTAATATCTGTGGTGATGAAAGCTTGCATGCGAGTAGCTGAGATTGATGCAGACGTAGAAACAAAGGAGGGTTCTCGCGTAGGGTAGTGTAAGCCTCGTACGGGAATCGCATAGCTTTGGGAAAATCATTGACCAAAGTCAAAATAGGAATAAATATTATCTAATGATAAAAATATGTAAGAATAAATTGTTCAATCAATAGAGTATCAGTAATTATATTTTATTATGATAAATTAATTGAATTAGGTTCAAAATCGAATTCACATCAATGCAAATTCTTAAAATATCATAATTTTGTAAATGATATTAAGTCAATTTCATCGATCTTAACATATTGATCCAATTATTTAAAAATATATTTTTTAAATAAAATTATTGTTCCGGATGGAATTAAAGATAATTATTTTTCTTTAAGAAATTTTATAGACTATATCGTCTTGCATGTGTATGGGAAAGAAAACAAGGTTGTCACCTACTAATGGTGTATGATGAGACGAATAATATTCGAACATGTTTTCGTTAATATGCTGTAATATCTGTGGTGATGAAAGCTTGCATGCGAGTAGCTGAGTTGATGCAGACGTAGAAACAAAGGAGGGTTCTCGCAGTAGGTAGTGTAAGCCTCGGTACGGGAATCGCATAGCTTTGGGAAATCATTGACCAAGTCAAAATAGGAAATAATATTATCTAATGTGAATAAAATATGTAAGAATAATTGTTCAATCAATATGAGTATCAGTAATTATATTTTTATTATGATAAATTAATTGAATTAGGTTCAAATCGAATCAAATCAATGCAAAATTCTTAAAATATTTAAAATTAATATCATAATTTTGTAAATGATATTAAGTCAATTTCATCGATCTTAACATATTGATCCAATTATTTAAAAATATATTTTTTAAATAAAATAAATTATAAATTGATTAACCAAACCAATTTGGGTTCGAACTTATCTTATTTTAACTGATTAATAATATAATTTCGGACCTTTTTTTTTTTTTGAAGGGTTGACCCATATGATGTTCATGTTGACATCATTATCCGATATAGAAGATGATGATGGTACATGAAAGGCTATCCGACGGTCTCTTGTTCGAACCTCATTATCTCAGTGACAACAGCAGCAGCAGCAGCATCAAAACCGATGAACAGGTCGTCGGGTTTCAGCACTATACAAACGGGCGGTCTCCTCGCCCCCTCTCGTTCGACCCACTAGAATCGGAGAAGAAGGTGAATAGGAGGAGAGACCGCATCCGCCGCGGAGGCCACACCATCCGGCGGCTTCTTCACGGGGGCCGTCGACGGGGTCTTCGTGCTCGACTCCGAGGTCAACCGGAGGATCCTCGCCAGCACGCAGGACTACCTCAGCCACAACATGCTGAAAGCAGACTCCGTTCCTTGCTCTCGTCGCGGTGCAGCCTACGGTAATTGCCGCGCCGGTGCCGAGGCCAATCATTCCCTACGATCGCGGCTGCAGCCAAATCACACAATGCCGGAGTTAGGCTTCGCCTTGCATCGTTCTTCCATCCTTATACATCATAGTTTGCGAAGATGCTGATCAGCTCAGATAATTTAGATGTTGATGATGCTCGACGATAAAGAAACTCCGAATCGATTCTCGTCTTCGTATCTTAGCTCATGAAAATACGATTTTGACTGGTAAATAAGGTGAGACAAGAAGAACAGTATCGTCCGTATCTCACATACGGCAACACATATATTCTCGACGGTCGATGTTGGATTTCACATGAGATCTTATCATCCATCTTCTTCGTGTCGGCATCCGCAGACTACACTCGAAGGCTTCTCCAACCATGGCATGAATGTCGCCTCCACCGTTAGGCCATGTTGATGCCATCTGATGCATTGATTCATTGGTACGTCCCCACCCAACGAACAAAGGATAAGGACTACATCTACCTGACACGCACGTTCCCTATTTGGATTGACAAGTGATCCCAATTAGGATGCTTAAAATATTTATAATTATATTTATAATATTATTTGCTATTAAATTCTCTCTGGAGAGAACTGAGAGAAACTAATATTTTAATTTACATGTATAAATAAATAAATCTATAATTAATCTCACATAATGAATAATTTGATTTTTTTTCGGATGTTGATTTTTTATTCTAATTCTCTCATATTAAATACTATATATATAAATATATATTATTCTAATTCTCTCATATTAAATACTATATATATATATATATATTCTAATTCTCTCATATTAAATACTATAGAAAGCATGGGTCCACTCCTATTTGGAAATGATTGTGACCATCAATCCCAACGTTGTTGCAATTATTAGGTAAGGGAGATATATATATATATATGATATACGTACATGTCACTTTTGAAGCATGTGAAGCAATTGACTTACCTAATTCAGCCATACAGGGGCAGTTTGGGAATTGAATGGTCATAGCATCCTACAAAAGAAAGGACAGCTCGATTATACTATCATCTTATTCATGGTTTCCCTTTTAATTTGATTAGCTAATGTGGTATAGCTTTTATATGATTGATAAGCATGGATTTATAGCAAATATATATATATATATATATATATATATATATATATAGGGATTTATTTTGATCTATAGCTTAACATGGATAATTTAGCCTAAATACTCGTGATGAAAACAATTTCACATTTCTTTTCTTTGGCTTATATCATATATTTTAGCCTGATGATTAGAATAGTAGTTTCATACTCTAATATCAAATGTCGCGATCTGCTTTTGATAGATCTATTAATATTGTTTGACTTAAATTACTGATCAAAATATTTAAGTTAAAATTAATAGTAATACACTCATAGAATTTTTCTAAGTCAATCTTAATCTTATCCATTTCCGATGTATGATTAATTAGGATGTTTCAATTTTCATAAATTAAACCATAATTTTTGATAAAAAATAATATTATTATTATACCAAAATTTACCCTCATATATATGAAAAAATGGCTACTCTATTATGATAATTGACAACAACATGTTAGAGTTTCAATTAAGAAAGCCACAGTTGTCTTGCAAGTTTGTCCATCTAAAATACCAAAAATGAAAGTTAAACCATTTTATCATCTTTCCATTGATATTTTGTCATGTTCTTAGATAGATTAGTCTGTTAAATGGCATGAAGTCAAATCTCTTTTTCTTTGGCCTATAATCCATTTAGTGCATAAGTCCTTTAGACAAAAACCACACTCAAATAAAGTCTTAGCATTACACTTTGAGCAATCTCTTAAAAAAATTCCATAAAAAAAAAATCAACAATTTTGATCCCTTTTTTTTTCATTCAGCTATATATAAAATTATATATTTTTTACTTAAATTAAAAAATTATTAGATTAATGTATCCCTAATCTCTCTTAGCTATATTAAACATTAAAATATTTTATCTCATATGTTTATATCATCTTAAATAATTCATCTATACTTTCTAATAACTTAATACATCCATCTCTTATTAACTCGCTAACATGAATTATTTTTCATGCTGAGTCACTTGTCTTAAAAAAAATATGAGAACAATCAACAAGAACACTTACTAATTTTATCGTAATCGAACCATATAATATGGATTGGTTAATATTAGAAATAAAAAATGGAAGCATTTTTGTTGATTTTTTTTTAAGCTAGTCAATAGGACATTCATTGAATGCAAAATCTTAATTTTTAGTAAGTAAAAAAATATATTAGATAAGGTTTGATGCACTAAATCTTTGATCAGTGGAGTGAGTTCTGTTTTATTTGTATGATTGTTGGATTGGTTAAGTGGATGTATAAAGCAACCTTTTCTTCGTTTGCGATGGACAAATGACCGGAAAAAGGACACAATTGACCTAAACGGCAAAGTCAACGAGCAAACGTCGAGTGCAACCCCGTGAGGATTCCGGAACGCCAAGGTGGTAAGATGACCGACGGAAGCGCATGTGCCCCACGTTGGTGTCCATGTGCTGCACCCTCGTCACCCCCGACAATTATTACCGAGTCGAATCGCAACTCACCGGTTCGACTCGGACCTGCCCGCGCCCAACCACCGCGAGTCCACCGGTCTGCAGCAGCATCACAGTATTACTTTCGGAATAAAAGAAATTGAAATCAAAATATTATCGATATTATATATATATATATGTTTTTTAATTATAAGAATTAAAGAAAGAAAATAATTTACTTAATCATTCTCATTCACCATATTATAAAATTTATTCATGTGTTATATATTTTTTATATAATATATAATTTTTATATAAATACATTAAACTTATGATCCATCCAATCAATAAACTTATTGGTATGTTAAAATAGGTTTTGAATTGATAATTAGTTGGATCCAAAAACAAATAAAGGTAGAATTCATGGGCACCTTATTTCTTAGATTATTGGACCAATCTGGGTTGTAAAAAATGAATCAAGCAAATTTTTTGTTGGTAACACAAACTTGGACCAAATTGGCCTATTTAGATTAAGATTAGACACTGAGATGAGTTTGTTTATTTAGGTATTATGAGTTGATGGTGTTTTGAGTAATTAGTCTAAAAGACTCTTAATTGGCAGTAGTGTGAGTTTTGTGGTGTTTTGGTAGCTTCATAAATGTGTATCTTTCAATATACAACAACAACAACAACAACAAAAAAAGAATCCTTTGGGAGTGAAAGTTTGTCTAAATTTTAAATTTATTATTTAGAATAAAATTTGAATTTAAAATAAAAATATTTAAAATATTTATATATGATTGTGATGGACTTATAAAAAAATTGATTATTTAAAATATCATTAAAAAAATAAAAATATGTTATTGATCTTGATAGATTATTGTAATATATTGGGCTCGAATCCCATCTTTATCATATATAATCTAATTTTTATATTAAGATAAATAATATTTATTTAAAAATATGTAAAATATTTTTTAAATACTAAATATATTTTTATATTTAAAATAATGGCATGATGATATGAAATCATATATATATATATATATATATATATATATATATATATATATATATTTGAGAATCATGTATTAAGGGTATAAGAGTTGAAGATATGAATAGATATATTTTTTTTCTGTAGAGATTAGTTAATAAATATTTTTTATTTATGTTTTTTTGATTATAATAAAAAAATATAGTATTAATTTTCATCAAATGTTAGTATAAATCACAACCTTCCCTCTAGTACTAGTATTGAAAGCCCTTCCACCACTATTCCCTTCCCCCCATAACGTCTAATTTAACATTATTATTATTACAGTTATAAATCTTTTTCAGTATATCATGCTTTATATGGTGGTCTCGTCTCGGACGCTGGTCCTCTCTCTCTCTCTGCTTCTTTGTAGCTTCTCTCTCTTCCCGTGGAGTGAAAACCTTGGATCGGAGTAGGAGGGAGAGAGAGGGCGAACAAAGAGGCGGAGATGGTCGAGACGAGGCGGAGCTCAGCCGCTGCGGCTGCCGGGAAGCGCTGCCCCACCCCGCCGTCTCCGGCATCGGTGGTTTCCCCTAGCGCAAAGCGCTCGAAGGTGCGATCTTTCATCCCCCTTTCGTTCCCCATCACCAGAGTCTGATCTTTGCCGGTCGTTTTGTTCCTGGAATTTTTCAGGTGGAGGCAGGGTCACCGGCGCCAAGGGAGAAGGAGCCGGTTGATCTGGAGGAACCGTCGTTGGCTGCTCAAGATGATGGCGTCGTTGACAAGTCGACCTCGCCTGATATTTCCCTGACGGTGGAGATGGAGGTGGATGGCCCTATTGGGTTGTCCGGCCAAGGTATGGTGTCGGTCTGCCTTCTGCATGTAGTCCTTTGTCCCCCCTTTTGATTTCCTGGTTGATGTTTTTCGGGGAAAACAAGGCCTTTTCATTGGGCGTTCGGTTTTAATTGTCGACTCTGTTTGGGTATGTCGTAGGACATGTGGAGTGTTCACCGGAATTAGATCTACCGACGAAATATAAGGGAGAAGAAGGGCCACCAAGGACCGTTGCTTGGGGCAAGCTCGTATCCCAGTTCTCTGAGGTCGTTCGAATTGCTACTATTATTTTTCTGATTATTCTTATTATTGAAGTTCTTCTGCTGATTGTTTAGAGGTATCGAGTTAAAAGGTCTCAAAGTATTGGTCTTCGGCATGCGATTTCTGTGCGTGATTCAAAATCTTACAGCGTCAGCTGCCCCAGGCAGCTTAATTTCTTTCTTGCATGTTAGGAATTGTTCGAACAATACATTCATCTCTCTCTTTTCGCCTGAATTTCTGTCTATTCTTTGCATGATAACTATTGGTGGAATTTTGGTTGTTTCTTCGGTAACTGCTTTCTTTCTTGTTTACAATATCTGGTGGAATTTTTAGTAAGTATTCTCGTGTTCTAATCCTTTTTTCTTCTGAAAATGAGTGGAGTGAACATTGTAAGAGAAAAGAATTTTTCCTGTCGACCTTTTATTTTTCCTATATATTTTTCTCTTGGTATAAATGATTGGAGAATTACCTAGTTGCTTTGAAAGAACCAACCTACAGAGCGAAAAACCTTGCACTCCAAACTGAACCTCATTGGTCTTGGTACAGGAAGGCCTACTTTCTTAATTGCTAATAGAAGTAATAAACAATCAGACCTTTTATTGAAAGATGTAGCGTCCAGTCCTTATGAGGTGTCTTTTTCCTCTTTGAGAAAATGAAATGGATGCCTAGTGGAGAAAAGATGCTAGCACTGCAGAAAACAGTGAAATAATAAGAAAATCTTGTGAAAGCTGTCTTATCAAACTGTTTCTTTTGTAAACTAACCTCCAAAACACTGCAGATAAGTTATATGACTGGTACAGATAAACTTTTTTGCAAGAACTATAGATTTTTCCAAAAATAGAAGGCCTAGCATTAATTGCTAAGTGCTCCCCTCCATTTTCGCATCTCAGAAGTTCCTCAAGTATCCTTGTACTATCATCTTCATCGAACCGAAACCGACCTGTTTATCACCAAAACATATCTAATTATTTTGGATTTTCATAGTCTAGCAGTTTGCAGAAAATGCAAAATGAAACTGTCACATGTGGTCTGAATCACTTGTAGTAGCAGGCTCATGGCCAGAATTTGAGTGACTTCCGAGCCTCTTTCCCACGTCAGTTTGATCCATATGGCTAGAAAGTCCACAAGGGTAACTTGCTACCTCGATACTAGCATATCGCTTGATGGGGAATCAACTTCGGGGATTTAGTCGTTTAGCTGGTACCAAAAATTGAGTTACTAAGGATTTTGGTAGGAATAGACTATGAATCAAACATAAACTATTATGTTATTTTATTTATGCTATTAATTCAAATTTAAAAAGTCAATCGTTAGGTATTTGTTTGCACAGGATCTTCAAATTGCTCACATTCATCATAGAAGCTCTTGAGCAATACCACAAATTTTTGTTTGAGTCGAATAAGTGCGCTCCACAATGTTGTCTTTTTTTTTACTACTAGTGTATGTTAACTTTAAAAATTCAATTTTGTGATTGAAATCACTTAAAAGGTAGAAATTCTCTTTTCATTATTTAGTACTAAAGCTTTTTTCCCCTGCTGAACAAGCTGCTGTGCTTCCACATTAAGTTACAATGTAGGCCCAAGCCTGCTTGCCCTGCAGATTCAACTTGATTCATCTCATTTTTCTTACTTCTCTCTCTTGGTTGTTTTGAGGGTTCCAACAACATATTGGCTAATTTTATGATAAATAACCTACTTTTTCATGACAGAAGCTCTACATCTCCTTCAAACTTGTAAAACCACTTCTTGTCGCTGGTGGATTGACAGGATAGAAGTGGAGGTGGGCTGAGATTTATATGTGGTGATCTGGGGATTCTTTAGATATTAATTTTATTATTATTATTTTTTGTTGAACTACTGCTTTATGATTAATGGAGGGGGTAATTTGAGGTAGAGGTGTTCATGGGGTTTAGGAACCAGTCTTCGTTGTGTACTCTTGTAGTTTTTGCCTTTTTGGTGTCTCAGAAATTAAAATTTATCTATAAAATTAATATATTTATTTGGTCGGACTTTGATAATTGGGTTACTTGACCTGTTTACACTTGAATGTGAACTCTTATATCAATTATCAAGATATATCATGCTGCCTGGCTGCTTGCAATGTTTGCTTTGGATCTTTCCCCTTCCTTTCTAATTGTGATACATGGCTGATCATGCTTATTTATATGCTCCTCATGTGTATTCTCTGATCAAGTCTTTTATCAGTTATTGGTTTGGTAAGTCCATGCTGTAAATCTACTGAAAATGGAATGTCATCAACTGGTGTAGTATTCATTGAAATTAATTATGGATTATTTGTTGGTTGATTGAGATGTAACATAACATGTTATGAGCAATATCCTTTCTTATCCTCATTCATAATTTGCTAGTTTTGAGTTATTTGTTCGTTATTCCAATAGGACCATACAAAAGGTGCCATACCGCTTGCTATGTTTTCCATGGATCTCTTCTCTTCCTTTCTAATGGTGATACATGGCTGGTCATGCATATTTATATGCTCTTAATGTTTTTCTTGATTGTTTTCTTTGATCAAGTTTTTTTCTAAATTATTGACTTAGTAATCAAATCCACACTGTAAATCTACTGGAAAGGGAATGCCATGGGCTGGTCCAATATGCATTGAAATAAATCTAATATGGAATGTACATTGGTTGAGTGAAATGTGACATGACATTTTATTAATAAGATTTCCTTTTCTTATCTCCATTCAGAATTTGTTAGTGTTTGGTTATGTGTTTGTTATTGTGATTGAGCTGGTTGAGCTATAATGGTGTAATAGAACAACAACTACAATAACAAGGATCAGCTACATGGATCTTTTGCCACTATTGAACTTATCTTTAATTAAATTAAGAGCATTTAAATCTTTATTTATATTTTATAGTAAGTTGACTAAATTCTAATTGTCTCACAACTATTAACTGTATAATATTAGCTGGAATCATCATTTTTAAGTTTCCAGAAATATCTTTTTAAAAATTGCTATCAAATAAGGAAACTTGAAAAAGAGAACTGGTTATAATGTTGTTTTTGGCATCTGATTTCTGAGGACCATGAAGTTCTAGCATCATTTATCAGGAGGTTTCAATTTCTTTTACCTTTTTATTTGGTTTGTAGCATCTTATTGCTTTAGTCTTGTCTGATATTATATTATAGTTGTATTATAATATTTCTGATTTATTCTTTCCAGAATCCTTCCCGTTCAATCTGCAGTAACCTATTCACTGTTGGTCATAGCAAAAATTGTGATCTGCAATTGCGTGATCCATCTGTTGGCACAACCCTATGTGTACTAAGGCAAACTAAGGTACCATGTTGGTCACTTTCTTTAGAAAAGTGTTTAATTTCTAACTTCATTGTGTTTTTCTTTTGGAATCTGTGTCAGTGTCGTGGTGCATCTGTTGCTTTACTTGAAACTGTTGGGGCAAAAGGAGTCATACAAGTAAATGGAAAGACTGTTGACAAAAATTCCATTATTCTGATTGGAGGAGATGAAGTTGCTTTTAGTAAACCAGAAAAACATATTTATGTATCCTTTCCCAGTTTTCAGCGTTTGCTTCTTGCATTTGCTGTCTTTTTGAATGATCTTTGTGAAGCATACTTATTGAGAATTTCAAAAAGAATTATGAAGCTAAGCATAATTTAGTCTGTCTTATGGAGAAATTAAATGAGGTACACCTGGTGAGGCAAATATAGTGAGATTTCAATTATTTTTATTTAATCTTACATGACTGCCTGGAAGTGGGCACATTTCTTCTGGTAATTTGTAAGGATATAATTAAATGATCAGTTCAATTTTTTCTTCCCTACTTATTACTTTTTCTTCTCAAGTTCCTTAATATAACTTCAGATTTTTCAGCAACTACCCAAGGAGAAACTGAATACACCAACTTTACATAATTTTCATAGTTCCTTAGAGACGAAGATTGCTTCCAAAAAAGGACTTAAATTTGAGAAAAGACCCGGAGACCATTCAGCAGCTGCTGTAGTTTCAATGCTAGCATCTTTATCAACCTTAAAGAAGGACCTATCTGTTCATCCTTCATCTGCACCTAGTGGTGAGAATACTTTTACATGGTTCAAAGCAAGGTTTCAAATCTTGGTCCAATACCAATTTTGTTACTCTGTTGGATGGTATGGTACTAGTGTACTGGGCGGCATACTGACCTGTACCACCCAGTCTCAACTGAAGATTTTTTTAAAAAAAATGATACCGACCAGTATGGGTTGATACTGGCCTTTGCTTGGACTAGAAAGTACCTGTTGGTATGGTGCATATTGATGGTATCTGAAATCTTGGTACCCCATACTGACTGGCATATGAAACCTTGGTTCAAAGAGACATCTCTCAGATATATCTAGATGCAATTTTTTTTTCTGCTATTAGACCTTTCACCATAACAGTTTTCTTGAAAGCTTAAATATTGTAAATTTTTCATACAAAAGTTTGTTACTTTTACTAATATTTGTTATTTCTTTACGCACACAGAACCAATGACTGACTTGGAGCTAAGTGCAAACACATGCAAGCTCTTTGAGGATCAAAGGGACTCTGTCAAGGATTTTGAGTTGCTGGCAAGTTTGTCATCAACTAGATCCCAAGTCTTTAAAGATGGTCTGAAACGAGGGATCATTGATGCTAGTGATATTGAAGTTTCCTTTGATAATTTTTCCTACTTCCTGAGGTATTATATGCTGTTTTATGAATAAGATTGGTTTTTGCAATATTAGAAGTAGAGTGCTGGAGAAGTCTGTATCCACCTGTAGTTCTTGTTGAGCAGCTGTTTAATGGTGACTTTTTGTAGGCTCATAGGTGGAATGCACAATGGCCCCATAAGAAAATGCTCTGTTGAGCAGCAGTTGAATTGAACCATGGCCAGTATATCAAGTTGAGGTTTTGTTGCACTAGAGCTGCTACCATAAATAGTGTTTTTTTCTGAATGTGCAAAGTTGCTGCACTGCATGCTGCTGATTGCTGTTGCACAACATTGCAAATGAGGCATCCAACGAGTGTGTCTTCAATTGGAAAGCAAAAGGTCTTCTTTAGCTAACAACTAAAAAAATGAATGACTAAGTAAGCCAACTAAATTGCTATAATACAAAAGATAACATTCACACATCAAGTATAAGGGGACAAGCATGCCTATACATAGGGTTACTAGTGCCCAAGAGTATTAACTAAAGCCTATGATTTATTTTCTCTTGAACATTCCTTAGTTACACGAGTTCCATGCAGAAAATCATTAAAAATAATATTGCAAATTGAGCCTCAGATGTACACCATTGGTATTCTTTTTTTATTTTGCTTTGATCAAGCCTCAAAATAGGGCCCTTAAAGGTAGGCCTCAGAGATATGCCCGATATGATTCGGTATAGACGGTATTTACTGATTCTACATGTTATCGATACACGAACATGGGAAAATGGGTTGTACACCTAAGACAGGGCTAGTACCAATTGATACAGGACTGGTATCACTCTGTATCAGATAGTTTTTTTTTTTTTTCTTTTTTAGTTTATTTTTTTCAACCTTGTATGTATACAATGTATGGACACTCGATGTACCGGTGCAGAAGTTTGAGCCGTGATCAGTACATTATGGTACACAAAATGTGAGCCTTGGACTAAACAAATGTGTAAATACCTATTATACCCAGATCATGACACTACCAGACCATTAGGAATTGATGCAAACAATATTTTTAGGTACATACCACAGGAGTAGTATTAACTGTGTCTAGTTTTAGCTTAAGCAGGCCAAATGCAAACAAAACGAATATCTTCTGGACTTCTGATACATAATTCATTGAATCTAATTCTAAAGCTGATTAGTCTGCTTAACATTGATGAAAGAGTGCAGTTGCTGCATATTCATGTGGCTCAATAAAAAAGAAAAGAACATGGTCTAGTTTCAATACAAGCTTTAATCAGCTGGTTTAGGTTTGATGTGCTAGTATGTTGTAAATCATAGGGATTTTCTACTTCTTGTGCCCGTGGATGATCAAGGTTCTAGTTGTTGCTAGCTCCCCCTCGTTTAGCAGGCCGCTCACATGGTACATGTTGTAGGCATGGCATGGGGAGTCACTAGGCTAACAGAATGCATAGGCGGAATTAAGGAAAAGAAGCAAGCACCATATGAAATGGCAATCAGTGCGTTTCAAATATATGCTTACCTTTTGAGTTCTGCTCCTACTGCACTAACTTTTTTTACTTCAGCTACCTCTGAGATCTAGACTCCCATCCCTCTTTTTTATCGTTGAAATTGAATGAAAATCAACAAATCCTAAATTTTGATGGACCACCTAATATGTGACACCTCTTATAGTTGGATCCTTCTTGATCATGTGTACCATGGTTTAGTGGCCATTGATATAGTAACTATTATATGTCATAAGCCATTATTCGTGGAGGCTATCTAGCCTTTTTGGTGTCAACTTATATGTCTTCTTGGAGTTATTTCTGGTTTACTTTGAGAGTTATGCAGTTCTAACAATCATCTTTCGAGCTCTCTTTGCAACTTTAACACTCTGGCTGATGTCGTTCACCTAGAGTTGATCTATCAATTGATTATCTGTTTATAGTGAAATCACTTCTTTTTTCACATTCTTATTTCTTTCTTTGCCATGATCAATTCACTATGATGTCACATCTCTGCTTTATTTATACATTTATGGGTAAAATGCTGGCTTGCTGTATGGCTAATCTATGTTGGCTCTGTTATTTTTGCTTGGATTTTATAATATGAGAGCCCTAGTTTGTTACTACGATGCTGTCGTTGCCTTTATTTCTAAAATTTTCCTTTCATATCTTTTCTTGGCTGAAGTTTTGTAGTTCATATCTTTTCTTCTTATGGCTCAATCATGCATGATCGTGGGGGCAGTGGCATGTTAATGCTATATTATGTAGAAATGAAGAATTATCTTTGATTTTAGATGCTTTTAGTTGTGTCATGCACATTATGCATACACATCGAATGCCCTTTACATAGAGCCCAAGGATTCCCTTGCTGTTTGTCACTGAGTTGGTATGTCTTGTGCCAGAAATTATTGTCAGCTGGACATTGTTTGTGAAGGTTGTCCCTGACTATCTGACAAAAGCTGCAGGATCATGATCCTCTAGAAGTCTTAGGTCTTAACCACAAAAACTGTTACAATCTTTCTTACATAAGATCCAATGACATTAAATTAAAACTCAACTATTTAAGTGTTACTAACTTGTTATCAAGTATCTTGCCATTCATCCTTTTTAACAGTGATTTGTCGATGCTTGTCACCTTATAATTTCTTTAGGATGTATGCATATATTGCTTTTGGTTTTATTTTGAGAGTGACCATTATATGTTTTATCTTAATTACATGTTTCTACATGCAGTTTCAAGCTATTTTTATTATGCGCATAGCACATTAATTATCAAATGAATTGAATAGTTATGTGCATATATCTGTGACTGATATCTTTCCCATGTAATTGCATGAGCTTTAATCTTATAGACATAAGTTCCTATTAAGAAATATGGAAACAAGTGCCTAATTGGTGCAACTGATATGATGGGTTTTGCTCTGTAATTTGGTGTTGTAGATCTTGCCATTTTTAAACCCATATTCATTTTAGCCTTTTCTGTTATGCTTGGATGTCACATGTGAATTACTGCTGTTACTTGGGTGTATTCTATATCCATTTCTTATTCGTAGGAATTGGAAGATACCTTATGATGCTTTTATTTTGTAGTACGTGTAAATAAAAAATCTTCAAGTGGTTAATTCCTTGCTAAGTTCTTTTGTACAGTGAGAATACAAAGCAGCCTCTTGTTTCATGCGCCTTTGTTCACCTGAAATGCAAAGAGTTCTTGAAATACACGAGTGATATTTCATCTTTGAGCCAACGTGTACTACTATCTGGTCCACCAGGTATGCAACTTTGTTCACTTATAAAAAAATTGTGCATTTTGCTTTCTGGTTAATATCTGTTTATTCTGCCGATGTTTGTACAGGATCTGAAATATATCAGGAAACTTTAGTAAAGGCACTTGCTAAAGAGTTTGATGCTAGAGTGCTCATAATAGATTGTCTCACACTACTGGGTGTAAGCTTCTCTCATTGATTTACCATTTGCAATTTTTTTAATAATTTGTGTATGGATTATGCTTTCACGAGTTCATCAGTAATATTCTTTTTTCTTGCCTTTATACAAGGCTTTCTAAGATGCCTGAGTTTGCCTACAATTGAGAGTGGATGATAAGACAAAAATTTCTAATGGAATACTTGATGTCTTGATGTTTCCATAATTTATTTCAGGGACCATCTTCGAAGGATTCTGAGTCCTTTAAAGAAGTAATAAATTTGGATAAACCAACTGATAAGCAACATGGTGCATTGTCTGCTTGTTTCCAGCATAGGAGGCCAACTTCTTCTGTCAAGGCTGATATTGTGGAGTCATCTGTTCTTGATACGGAACCTTTACCAAAGCAGGAGACTTCAACTGCCTCACTAAAATCCTGCCCTTTTAAAAAAGGCATTTTTCTTACTTTACTGTTAAAATGTGTTGCAATTTTCGTGATTGACCATTTTTCTCAATTCTCACAATTGTGTCCCATAATGAACAAATGCTTATCTAGGTGATAGAGTGAAGTATGTGGGTCCATCACAACCAACCGAGGTTCCTCTGATTCCAAGGTATGTGCATACTTGTACTCATTGATTTTTATAGGTTTTTGATACTACTTTGTCTATCCTGCTGGAGATATTATTTTGTTTATTGTTGATCTTCAAATTTTAACCTGAAGTTGCAGAAGTGCAACTTTTTTACATGCAGATAAAATGAAAATTATTCATCAGTTACATTCAAAGAAAATGAAGATAATACACCATAACAAGTTTTGAATATTTAAATGACGGAGTAGAGTTATTCTATGATAAAAGCAGGGTACCTAAAGCAAGGTTTTAACTTTTAAATAACATCAATGCCAGTTTCAACCTCTCTTATTGTTATCTACATACCACCTGTACGACCTGATATCGCTCCAAAATATTGAAGTGGTATGTGGAGCAATCTTGAGCTCTATTGTACCAAGGGTGCTTGGTCAGACCAGTGAATATCGGTCAACTTGTCTGGTTCAAACAAAACTAGCTGTGTGTTAAAGTTTCTT
Organism: Musa balbisiana; assembly: GCA_004837865.1. NCBI lineage: Eukaryota > Viridiplantae > Streptophyta > Magnoliopsida > Zingiberales > Musaceae > Musa > Musa balbisiana. Next base: position 4,710,675 of record CM017198.1, on the reverse strand, counting down.
GTGCAGTTGTCATTCTTCCCATATCAAGTGCAAGCTCTATTTAGGCTTGCAGACCTGCAAAAAATTGATAGGAGTGTCAAATTGCTGGGTGTTAAATGCCTGAGTATCTATGAATGTCAGTAGTACCTGTGTAAAGTTTTATATTTGTTGTTGTATATACATTTTAACTTTAAGTCTTGTTACCATGTCCATCTGTTTTATATTTGAAGTCTTATTAGCACTCTGAGCTGCAGTATCTACAACCACGCCAATACAGTCTCATTATATTAAAAGTGGGTACTGCAATATTGAGCACATGCCAACTTATTATTATGGTACTGAGATATTGAGTGTCATACCAACCTATATGGCTCAGTATCACAGAAAAATAATAAAGAAGTGGTATACTGAACAGTCTTGAGCTGTATGGTACATTAATGGTTCTTGGTCAGACCAGTGAATATTTGTGAACTTGTCTGGACTAAGCAAAACTAGCTAACAATAAACACTTCTTTGGTACTTGTCATTCTTTCCTGATCAAGTGCATGCTCTATTTAGGATTTTTGGTTTGTGAGAAGGGGCAAGTTGTAGGCCTACACAAAAATGATAGAAGTGTCTGATTGCTGGTTGTTAAATGCCTGAGTAACTTAAAATTGTCAATAGTACCTGCATAAATAATACCTGTATAAAGTTTTATATTTGTTGCTCTAGATTTATTTTAAATCATCATCTCCATCTGTTTTATGCATAGCACTCTGAACTACAGTATCTACTACCAATACAGAGTCATACATATGAAAAATGAGTACCGATAGAAAAGTTATTAATGTAGACTTTGAAGCATCTTTTTTCACATCAAGCTAAGTTTGTTCTATCAACCAGTTTTATCCTTTTGTACAAAGAACCGATCATTACATCCTCTATATTATAAAAAATTAAACACATCCACGAAAGCTACTGGCCCCTTACAATTCAGCAGATTGCTTTGGAAGATCTATGATGGTTCAACCATTGCATCGACTCTTTAGATTGGTTTCTAGTTTCCATCAACTTATAGTCTTTAAATGCTTCGCCACCATTTGCCAAGTTGAATCCTTTTTTCTTTTGTCTTTCTGCCTTTCTCTTCTTTTATCCTCTCATTTTCTTTCCTTTCACACATGTCAGTATGCATTGCAAGATAAACTGCTATCTGAGTCTGGACATGTTACCTATTTGAATAAATCCTCTGCAAGTCAAGTTTTGACTTTTTCATTGTAAATTAATTCTAGGAAAACTGTATTTTCCCTGCTGTGCTGCTGATTTCTTTTCCCTCTTTATGCATAGTCTTCTTTTTGGGGCTTTAACAGCATGTTTGTATAGTCATATCCGTCCCATGTGGCTATCGCTGCGTCAGTTTGTTACAGCAGCACTCATTTATTCCCCACAGTAAGCAATTTATATTTCCATGTATTGATTTGCTCCAAAAATTAGGCAGGATTACAAAATTTTTATCCCCTTGGCTCTTTTCAAGGATGAGATTTTGTGTTGAGGCAAGTTCTAGGTACAGCTGAAGTTTTTTATGTGTTATTGGGTTTTTTGATTTTGAGAAGCAATTTTTTTGTGATTTTAACAAACATAGTTATCCAATTATACTTTCTAAGTTAACTATGAATGCTTTTGATATTGCCTTTTCATGTCACCTGGTTCTTTTCTTGCTTATATACAGAGGTCCAAATTATGGCTATCGTGGAAAAGTACTCCTTGCTTTTGAAGAAAATAAATCTGCGAAGGTTGGAGTTAGATTTGATAAGCATATTGCTGAGGGCAATGACCTTGGTGGCCTTTGTGAAGAACACCATGGTTTCTTTTGTGCTGGTATATCTCTCATCTATATCTTCTTTGATTCTTCTCATCAAGCTATTAGATACTTTTCTAAAGTTTACTTTCATGCCGATGAAAATAAATTTGCATATAAAAGCCACAAATCTTACTGCCTTCTCTCATTTTTTTCTTGTTCAGCGGACTCTCTTCGCCCAGATACTTCTACGCGAGAAGATACAGGAAGACCTGCACTAAATGAGTTATTTGAGGTAGTTCCTATTCTTCTTTAGTTTATTTGGTATATTGTTTCCTGTTCTTGTACTAAATGCAAATTTCCTTTTTAACCCAGTTTGTATCTGAGGAATGTCAACATGGTCCTCTAATAGTGTTTTTTAAAGACATTGAGAAATCTGTGGCTGGAGGTACCGATTCATACCTCACGATGAAGAGTAAGATTGATTCCCTGCCAGCAGGCGTTCTTGTTATCTGCTCCAATACTCAGTTGGACAGCCGCAAAGAGAAGGTACTTTTTGTTTTTTTCGTTTACTTTGAAACTGGTTAATTAGCTGCTTTGGCTTACTGTAGGAAATGTTAACTGTAGTATATAATTATATATGTTGCAGTCACACCCTGGTGGTCTTCTTTTTACAAAATTTGGAGGCAACCAAACTGCACTGCTTGATTTTGCTTTGCCGGTATGGAGTGATATTTCCTGAGAAAAATTTCACATATATTATTATTTGGCATATTTATGATACCTACTCTATTTTGTGCATTCTAAGCATTATTTTTAAAGCATTGGTTACATAATGTTGGCATTATCATTAAAAAGGACATTGTCTGGATCTATCTCATAATTGAAGTAGCAAGGTATAGGAAAACAATGCTTTATAAAGTTATAAAAATTGGTGGCTTGGGAGGATTTAGTATGTTGTTAGAACAATGCCATGGGCACTATCCATTTACTATTTTGAAACTCGTCAAAAAGTTGACTTAGCTTTAATATGACATAGTTGGTACCAGCATGACATGATTTGGCATGGTCTGTCATGAAACTGTTTGTATTGGAAAAACATGAAGCTTGGATGTAATAGGTCTAAAAAAAAAAAAAAAAAAAAAAAAAAAAAAAAAAACATGAAGCCTTGGATGTAATAGGTCAAACCTCATTTTGGTAACTCAATGTTACTATTACAATGAGAAAACAAACTTTATCACAATGACTGTGATGTTAAATCTGTTAAGTCCTGGCACAAATATCACACAACGAATTGACACTTTGCGTAAGCTCATCTATTATTAGAGTGCGAGTTCTCAATGTAATCTTTCTTTCTAATAACTAACAAAATATTCTCTCCATATTTCACATAAAGTAAAACAATTCAGCTAAATAGTTAATAAACAATTAAACATAACAATCAACTGATGATCTCCACCTCTAAATCTAAGGGCTTCTTCATAGTTTTAGTTCTAAAAGTTGTTAAGTACCTGAAAAAAAAAAGGCTTGGGATTTTCAGCTCTGTAGGGGTTGTTTCGTCATAAACCATGGAAACCATCAAATCCTACCATATACCTTAATAGATACATTAGTTGGTACCAGCATGACATGATTGGCATGGTCTGTCATGAAACTGTTTGTATTGGAAAAAACATGAAGCCTTGGATGTAATAGGTCAAACCTCATTTTGGTAACTCAATGTTACTATTACAATGAGAAAACAAACTTTATCACAATGACTGTGATGTTAAATCTGTTAAGTCCTGGCACAAATATCACACAACGAATTGACACTTTGCGTAAGCTCATCTATTATTAGAGTGCGAGTTCTCAATGTAATCTTTCTTTCTAATAACTAACAAAATATTCTCTCCATATTTCACATAAAGTAAAACAATTCAGCTAAATAGTTAATAAACAATTAAACATAACAATCAACTGATGATCTCCACCTCTAAATCTAAGGGCTTCTTCATAGTTTTAGTTCTAAAGTTGTTAAGTACCTGAAAAAAAAAAGGCTTGGGATTTTCAGCTCTGTAGGGGTTGTTTCGTCATAAACCATGGAAACCATCAATCCTACCATATACCTTAATTAGCTTACAAGATGAACCTTCTGTCTCATGGTTTGCTGATAATATCTTTAGATTAGCTATTGGAGTTGAACTTACTAGTAAATTATGCTTTTCCATTACATCTTGACAAAATATGAAGTCTTTTCTTTTCATCTTTCAGATTTCCCATTTGTTTTTTAGTATCAAATTCAGTTTCTGGTGGAAGTGCAGGATTGCTTCAGTAGGTTGCACGAGAGAAGCAAAGAAAGTTCCAAAACAATGAAGCAGCTTGCAAAACTTTTCCCAAATAAGATTATTATCCAGGCACCTCAGGTATATTGCTTTGAAAAGATATTGAATGCTAATTTCTAAGAGTGATTCTTTTTTTTATTAGAGAGATCAATCATATGCAAGAATTTCAGGATGAAGGGCAAGTTGCAGAATGGAAAAGGAAGTTTGATAGTGATGTTGAAACGCTTAAAGCTAAATCCAATGCTCTAAACATTCGTTCTGTAAGTTCATGATTTTTTGGCATGATCAATCAGAGTTTCTGCAGAACATTTTTGTTCTTATGATTATCTTCTTTTGCTGTAAATCTTGATGTATCTAAGTTATCCTATTTGCGTACTCTAAAGTTGTTGGCATATCCAACATCTGTGTAATGTGCGAAGATGTGGTATTCCTGTAACTGTTTCTTTCCCCCACTTCTTGCTGGAGAGTAGACTGAAGGCTGAGCCTGTGAGTTCCCTTCTGCTTATTCTCCACGTTCTTTCTCCTTGTCCTTTATCTCTTTTCTTCCTTTTCCTTGCATTTGTTTCCACTTGAAAAGGAGATGGTTTTGAGACCTCAAGGGCCTAAACCTTTTTTTCTTTTCAAAATTTTGCTCTGGCCATAAAACGTGTTGGGCTAACCTGATAAACAAATTCTGTAGCTAATTTGGTTTGATTCAATTTATATACCTTAGCAGGAGGCATTGGACTGCACTCAGTAGCAAGGTATGTAATACCGTACCGTACTAGTATTTCGAGGCTGGCTTGGTATGGTACGGTACCGTGTATCGAGCGATATACCTAGTTTAGGTGTAAAACCCTCCGAAAATACCTGAAAATAAAAAAAAAGTTAGGATAGGGTTTTTAAGTTAGAAATAAATATAGTAATAGCATAAGTTTAACAAAATCAATGTAAATTAGGTAAGAATAGTATCACATATCTTTTTCGGGCTTTGAAAAATATCTTATGCAAGGTTCGTATTTCAGTCCATTACGGATTGTCCTTATGTAAACATACCTTTCGATTAGAAAGTTCTTCCTCCTAATTTTCCCAAATTAGCCTCGATTCAATTCACAAATCGTTGTTTTGTAGAGTTTAGGAGAGCACAAATATGAAAAAAAAAGAGTTTGAGATAGTTTAAGAGAGTATGAGAATGTAATGGAGTGAAATAGGAGAGAAAAAGGGTTTAAATACTATGAGAAAGGGCAAATTGACCGTTGGAGCACTGTATCACTGTTACCGAGTGGTTTTAAATATTTCTTACTGTAGCATCATAGCACTTCCGTTCGGTAGCGGGTGGTCTGCGTATCGATATATACTGTCCATACCGGGCAGTACAATTCGAAATTGCATACCATACTCAGTAGCATTTAACTCCATGGTCTAACCATAGAGACATTGCATATTGAAACCTTAAATATGGATTGGTACCTCTTGCTACTTTTTCCTTAATTCGTTTAGTTGAAAGGGGGCTAAATGTAATGGACATAAATGCCCTCCATTTTACCTATCTATCTTCAATTAAGTAAACTTTGGTTTCTTTCTGCATTATCATAATCTTCTCCCAAATGCCTAATCTCCTTCGTTATATTCATATCCATCTTTATTTACAATATAATCTTAAGTTAAGCCTCCATTTGCTGGTCCATTTCTATATCTCAACTCCATGCCTTGACTCCAATATTAGCTATCATTGCAAATATAGGAAGTATTGTATGGGAGAGTCTCCAAGAGGACATATACAACACTTTCTATGGCAACTCATTCATTAGATTTGGCATTCTAGAATGCATAGAGAGTTACTTTTATTATCTTTGAAAATTAAATATTTTAAATTGGTAGTTCTCATTTGATCTTGGCATATGTACTTAACAAAATTTTACACATCCATCAGTTATGAATGCTGTAAATAGGTTGTGCATTGGTGCATTTGCATAAACATCAGTACAGGACAATGTGAACATTTGTCAGAATAATAGGAAATTGATAACACTATTAGTTCTTATTTTAGCACTTGGTATATACAAAAAGAACTTATTTATATGGTTAAATTTGATGTTTGTAGAGTGCAAATATGTAATTTGATTTTTTTCATTAGGGTTTATATGAAAAATCCAAAATGTATTTTTAGAGAGAGTCAAAAGATTTACTTATTTGTCATAGAGGGAGTAGGACCTAAATACCTTTACCTGCTGGGGTAAGACCAAATACATTTGACCTTGAGCCCTTGGTGGTAACCTCATACACCAATTTCTCCTGATGCATTTTATTTTACTTCCATCTATCATATGATATTCTTAGCCTTTCATTAAAAAAAAAGGGTTCTTGAATGTTTATGTAAGAATTAAAAATTGGGCCTTAGTTTTCTGTGTTTTGGGTGTTTTGGTTGTCAGGGTTTGGGGGTGAGGTTTTTAAGATCACAAGTATGATATGTCACATCAAAATTCAAAAGTCAAGAATTTTGTTTTCTAAGCACCTTATCTTTTATATACTTTTGATTTGGACTTCAAAATTCTGAACTAACCTTACTTTGTTGTGAAACTGTGCACTCACATTTCTTCTATATGTTTCCTTTATGTTAGTATATGTTTTGTTTGCTCTGTGGGATTTGTATCAATAATTGTATTTTTTATGTTTTCTTGATATTTCTACAATGTTTCAGTTCCTAAATCGCATTGGATTTGAGTGCAACAATCTTGAAATGATATGCATAAAGGATCAAACACTTTCAAGTGAAAGTGAGTGATATCTTTTATTACAGGTTCCTCCATCAATTTTCATTTCCTTCAGATCATGTTTAATCTGGTAACCATTCCAGGTGTGGATAAAGTAATTGGTTTTGCTCTTAGTCACCACCTTAAGAACAACACATCTGAAGCATCTGGAGAGAAAACTAAACTCATTCTTTCAAGTGAAAGGTTATCTTTTTGTTGTTGTTGAATTGTTGATAATTTCCACTAGTTATCTATGATCCATTATAACAATTGTTGGTACCCTTCAGCATCACGCACGGTCTGCAAATGCTGCAAAACTTCCAAAGTGATTCCAAGAGTACAAAAAAATCACTGAAGGTGAGATGGGTAGCTACCCTCTTTTCTGATGTGTACTAAGATATTGTTTGTTTGTTTACCTATTTGTTAATTCGTGCTCGAATATTGTCTTCTTATATGATTTTTTTGGTCAGCATTTAATTCAAAACATTCTTTTCAAGATAAGATGAAAGGATTTGACTTGTTCTCTTTAAGTTCCCCCCTTCCCTTTTTTTTCAGGATGTGGCTACTGAGAATGAATTTGAGAAACGGCTTATATCTGACGTCATTCCTCCTGATGATATTGGAGTCACATTTGATGATATAGGAGCCTTAGAAAATGTAAAGGACACATTAAAAGAATTGGTGATGCTTCCATTGCAAAGGCCAGAATTGTTCTGTAAAGGACAATTGACAAAGGTATATCAAATTTTCTTTTAAGTAATTTTAGAAATCTCAATTTTCAGATGCAGTTTATTCATATGTTCTGTAAGGCACACGTGCTTTTAGATTGGTTTCATATATGTTATACTTCCTTTGGAATCTTGCTTAAACTTTTTCTGATGTTGACTGCTAGTAAAGCTTATATCCTGACTGTCAATTGATAATCTCGTTGATTCTTAACTCATTTCTGGATAATCAGAGAGTCTAGTTATTTAACATGTTTCGAATTTTATTACTTTCTACTTCCGTAGCAAGCAAACTATGCTTTAGCCTGTGCCAGCATATGCTAAGGCTCTGCATGCAACTGCTGCAAGCTGCAATGAAAAGCAGCATGCATTGTGCAAAAGATATGAACCATTTTGCAATTTCTACATTCATGTCATGAGATAGAGTGCTGCTATATGCATATTATCAAGGGAGCATCATTATTTTGTATTTTATCTTTTAGAAATTCAAATAATTCTCATGAAAAAATTGTGTAATCTCTAGCATTGGAGCATGAGTATTAGTTTGTTTTGTTAATAATTTTGATGTTTTCTTTTTTAATAATTATCCAAAGCTCTTTATTCCTTTAGACATCACATGAAAGTTCAATAACAACAACAACAAGGTCGTAAGTCTCAACTATTTGGGGTCGACTACATGGATTTTTTGTCACCATTGAGATATGAAAAAAGTCATATGCTTAGTTAAGTTTAGAGTACTTAAAGCTTTATTTATAGTTTTCATTAAAGTCTTTTTAGGTCTTCCTCTACCTCTCCTCGTATCACTAATATTAATCATTTCATCTCTTCTGACTATCACATATAGAGATCTTTTAAGTATATGCCCATATCATCTTAGGCAATTTTCTCTTATCTTATCCTCTGTTGAAGCAATACCTAATCATTCACGAATAAAAATATTTCTTTTTCTATCTTTTCCAATAACTCCACACATCCATCTCGACAACACAAACTTCTTGTATATATTGTTTATTAACTGTCCAACATTCAGATCCATAAAGTATTGTTGGTCTCACAAATCTCTTATAAATTTTTTCTTTTAATCTTAAAGGTATCTGATGATAACACAAGACTCTTAATGCCCCTCGCCATTTTAACCATCCACATCACATGAAAGTTATTATCCTAAAATACTAGTATAATTCTGCTCCTTAGATTGAAGCTTAACTAATAGAGCTATCAAACTAGCGGTCTCCAATGCACAAATCACTAATTTAAACCAGATACGAAATAGAAGAAAGTTCAATATCCGATTTAAACACAATCTACCTCCTTTCCCAACACTAGGTTGCACTTGGTCTTATTTTTCTGAACTTGCATCCTGCTGGCTTAAAGTTTTGAGTTCTTCTTTAAGATCTTTTACTATGTTCCTGATTCAACCTTTGCTTTTTCCAATGTCAAAATTTATTCAAAGTTATTTATCTTTTTTGGAGATCAAATCTGGAATCAAGGAATACAATTTTTCTTGATTTGGTTACAAATGTATTGAATTCATAGGTCCTGAACCAATATTCAGAGTTCAGGCTACCTAATTTTGGGTTGTTCATGTGCGATACAGGGCTTACCAATGAGTAAACCTTGTGAACCAAGCTTGCCACCCGATTCAGGCCTGATAATGGGCCTGGTTACTGGGCCTCGGTCGGGTGGTAAGCACAACCCTTTTTTATATTTTAATCCTAAAAATAAAAAATACTTAAAAACACAACCGGTTACATTTTCCAATTCAAAATTGTCATAGCAAACCAGTTGCATAATTTTCTAAGAAAATTATTTCATCCTCTCTAGTCTACTTCGGTTTGAGGTTTGTTGATGATTTGACAGCCTCACAATGGTTTGCATTTCTGTCAAGAATGTTTTTTTTGGTCTTTGATTTATTTGGGATGCTAATTCTTGTAGCTTGTGTTTATGTCTAGAAACTTATATGTATTTGTTTTCTTGATCTTTTTGTGAACTTGTCATAGCCATGTAAAGGGATACTGCTCTTTGGTCCTCCTGGTACGGGGAAAACAATGCTTGCTAAAGCTGTTGCTACAGAAGCTGGTGCAAACTTCATCAATGTATCAATGTCAAGCATTAGTTCGAAGGTAAAACTTTATTTTATAACTAACTGATCAGTGACAGCTTTTTTTTCTGACTTCTAATCATATCTAAATTTCTCTTTAAAACAGTGGTTTGGCGAGGGGGAGAAGTATGTAAAAGCAGTCTTTTCACTAGCAAGTAAAATTGCTCCTAGTGTTGTTTTCGTGGACGAGGTCAGCTGACTTAACTGTTTCATCTGAAATTGATGAATGATTTTCTAATATTTTTATGCTCAGAATTTTAAGTACCAATCTGATTGGTGCATGCCATTGGTATTTACCTGTATGACCGAGGAGCTATTGGTATAGGACCTTATATCTTGGTACCGGTTATTTTTCATTTTAAAATTTTTTTCAGCAATATTGGACTGTACATCTCGGTAAATAGTTTGGTATAATGGTACTGTACTCATCTGTCAATGTGTCAAAAACAATATTGGACTGAGATTTTAAACCTTAGTCTTCTAGTTGTGCAGTATTAAGGAACAGGATTCAAATTTTCTTAATCTTTTGTTTAGTATTTTTCTTGTGTGCTTATAGGTTGACAGCATGTTGGGGAGGCGTGAAAATCCTGGAGAACATGAAGCCATGCGGAAGATGAAGAATGAATTTATGGTCAACTGGGATGGTTTACGCACTAAAGATAAAGAACGTGTATTGGTACTAGCTGCAACCAATAGGCCTTTTGACCTTGATGAGGCTGTGATAAGGAGGCTTCCACGAAGGTAGACATCAGTATATTATTTTCAGTGTTCAACAAAGATTTGTCTTCACCTAATCATAAATTTATTTTCTTTTGACAGATTAATGGTGAACTTGCCAGACGCTGCCAATAGAGAGAAGATACTTAAAGTAATATTAACCAAGGAAGATTTGGCACCAGATGTTGATACGGAAATTCTAGCAAATATGACTGATGGGTATTCAGGAAGTGATATGAAGGTCTGTATCCTCTTATATCATGTTATTTGGACCATTTTTCTTCATAATTTTTAGGGCTACAAGTAAATGAGATATTTTATCCTTGCAATCAACCTCAGAATCTTTGTGTTGCTGCTGCACATTGCCCCATTAGAGAAATCCTGGAAAAGGAGAGGAAGGTTAGTGCTTTCCTTGATGCCAAACTTAACATTGTCTTTTTGCTTGTGATTCTTGAAGTTGACTTGTCAGTGTATGATAGTCATCATGCTTCATGAAACATGTTTCTGTTTTTAACTAGTTACATCATCTTCCTATAGTAAAGAGATAGTAGTCTTAGTCTTTAGACCATGAGTGCTTATTTGTGTATGCTGTTGATTATTTGGTGTAAGAAAGACCCCGACCTTACTGTTAATTTGGGCTTGATTTGAGTAAATTGTACAGTTTTAATATTCCAAGAAGGCTTTTTGCAGGACAAAGAGCACTCACATGGATTTTAAGTGCTTTTGTCATACCAACTGTTGTTGTTTGAGATGATTTTCCACAGCTTTTGTTGACTTATTTCATTTCTTACAGATAATGGGTGAAATCTCACTTTTCATTAAAAGGAAATCTTTCAGTTATCATGTCTTTCTGAAGGTTTAAATAAATAATTCTTGTTTATAATCCAACGTGTTAGTGGTCAAAAAGAGCTTCACAGTGAAATCCAAGTTTAACAATGATGTAACACCATGTTTCACAGTGAAATGAACTTGAAAAGAAGAATGCACCATTTGCTTGACCTGGTTGCATTACAGGGCCAACTTTTGTCATGTATCACGCAGACAAATGGATGGATAATAATTAGCATCACCAAGGTTTGTTGCAAAAGAAATTTGAGTGCATCCTATCTCTTGTCCTGGTTGCTTTGTGAAATGAAGGTTGCTGTGTCAATTATACTTGTATTTCATGCTGTAAACTAATTCCTTCTAAATTCATCTGTAAACTAATCCATACGATCCCCTTGGCTGTCCACTTCTCTACAGTTTGTAAGCCATTATGCAGGCCTAAGGGGCCCATACAGAGCACTAACACTGGCTTCTCTCACCTTATAACACTTGGGGCCTGTTTGTTCCATCGAAACTGAAGCACTGAATTTAACTTTCGGTGGAAGTCGCATTAGTTCTCATGTTTGTTTCACCTGAAGTGAACTGGAATTTGGAAATGGAGTCTCAGGTCTTAAATTCCATGTAGGCTACAGTAGATAAACTTCCGTAGTCATTTATGGAAAAGTGAGAAAGAAGATCAGTTATTTGATTTGACTCCAGGTAACTCCAACTCGGTGACTATGGAATGGAAATCGATATGGGAAACTCTACATTGGTGCTGGTTTTCACATTCAGTGAAATTAGGAGGCCCTTAATCTTAGTCAATTGTCTCCAATTCCTGCTGAACCAACCATCTAACATCCTAGAATCCATCAATAGCCCAGTATCACGTGTAGCTATGAAGCTCATCCTTTTTTCTTGTCATTCAAACTCCACTATAATCTTCCACAGTTCCACCAACTTGCCACATTCGTATATGTTCTACACTGTTCCTATATTCTAGTGTTGGAAACCTACTTTGTAGGCAAAGAAAAAGCTGTCAATTTATTTCATCAAGACCGTGTAAGAAGTACAAAAGAGAAATAGAAGGTAGAAGAAAAAGGTTGAAAAGATGCTGTGATTGATCTTCTCATAAATACTATCACTGGATATGTAGAGACATCATTGAATAACCAGTTAAGTTCTTTGTATCAGTCTCTTTGCACTCAAAAACTCTTTCAGTTTTGTAAAAATTTTGGTAATATCTTTGATCAAAATAACTGGGTTGCTATCCATTCTCTCTAACATTCGTGCTCCTTCCTTTCCAAGGTGCCCTACAAATATAGTAATGATTCCATCTCAGCCACCTCTTTTTCTTTTAGATGGGTTCTTGCTCGATTCTTTTCATAAGTGGAGGCAGGGAGGTCCTAAGAGTTTGAGAAAGGAAGAGATCAAACTCGAAACAGACATTGGATATTTAAAATATGCTCAAAACCAACAAGATTCAATATCTATGCCTGCTCTAGTATGAACTTCCTGTTAGTTTCTTAGCCCGTGATACTTTTGTTTTCTGGCAACATCAACATCGGCAGCATTTTGGTGGTGATTTATGGAGTTTTAATTTAATTGTTTTCATTGTTCTTGTCTGAAGTCAGCTTTTACCCAACATATTTAATTGTTGCATTGCATTCAGTAAGAGACTAGTTCATGTCGTATGCTGCCATTTAGTCTTAGGTGCATCTAACATATCTGTTAACTAGTGCTGTGTTGCTCCTTGTAATATAGGGTATTGTTTCTTCAATTATGCCCAAGACGTGTGCGTGGGAGCATTTGAGCTTCTAGCTATGGCTCATGCTATCTAGCACATGTTCTATTTTCAGAGAATTTGAGCTGTTTTTCTAGTATTGTCTTCTGTTGGCTCAGCTTGTCTGCGCCTTTGAGATAAGCATAACTCTTGCATTTTCTCTATTGCCAAATGAAATTTAAGAGAGTTTCTCCATTGAATGAGTTTAAGACAAACTTTATCTCTGATGGTTTCCTTGTATAAATTCAAGTTTTTGGACAAAGTACCTATTTTATCTTGTTAGGCTTTGCTAGGAATTTGCATCAATTCGGAGCATTGACATCAGAATGATAACAATGCATAAATTTGTCAAATTCTTCAAGAAATATTTTAGATACCACGTGTGGTGAAGGTCACATTTTTCTTCTTTCTATGAGCTTCTGCTTTTGTTTTGACTTTTGATCAATGCTGCAGCAATTCTACTTAGTGCCTCCAAGCATCTGCTTCTCGTGAATTTACTTCCTTTATATCTGCAGGAGAGAGAGAAAGCATTAGCAGAGGATGGACCTTTGCCACTCTTGCATGGTAGTAACGACATCCGTCCTATAAACATGGATGACTTTAAATATGCACATGAACAGGTAAACTCGTTGTAGTTATCCATTTTGATTTATTACAGTTGTGTCGTGCTACAGTCAAATTCTATCACAGGCACCTCTAATTTTTCACAGCTGTGCTGCAGTCCTCTTCGATCAGAGGCACCTCTAATTCTGACACACTTCTAGCATCTTTACCTCTTATCTTTTCCGGTTTTATATTATCTGAAAATCCAATATTTTTGTAGCATTTTCAGGTTCTATGTACCTGTGTTTGTCTAAGCCATTCCTTTTTGTCAGATTGTAAAAGCCACCTGGTCTTTTAGACACATCCTCTCTTGCTTTTATGGTAGTAATTAACCTATGTATGACCTTGGGTGTTCTAGATTTTTCTCCCTGGTAACAGTGTCTCATCTTGAAACAGATGTATAATGCAACATAACTGTATATATATGTATATGGTTGGCTTTTTTTGTGTTGGGAATACCTATTGACAACATCTTGGTGTGAATATAGGTTTGCGCTAGTGTTTCATCTGAATCCTCAAGTATGAGTGAGCTTCTTCAGTGGAATGAGCTGTATGGGGAAGGTGGTTCTAGGAAGAAAAAGGCGCTCAGCTATTTCATGTAGCAGATATCTATCTTGTACAGCTCCTTTTTAAAGCTCTTCCGCAGAAAATCTGAGGATTGGCGATCATTACTGGCGGCACTTCTTTTCAGGTTCTTATGTAACATATGCATGCCGAGTCATATTTAATGTTAAATTATATTCGAATTTAGTTTAATTTTAGATGGAGCAACCTACTTAATGGAATCTATTTCCATGGGTACTCGATACAATCCCTTGAAAAGTGGATAAACTTTTGGTACAAGGAATTCTCTTTCTAATTTATTCTCTTGTTATTCAACTGTTTGATCTTACAATTTGTTGGGTTATGATTAGGCTTCATCTGCCCAGAGACTGTTTTCCTAGCCTGGACACTTCTCTGTAGGTCTTTGAGGGTTCTTACCTTTTATGCACATGTTCTTTTATGTGCTTACATTGCCCAAAATACTGCAACTATAGAACAATGTTGTGTTTTCTTTTCTTTTAGGCTCTTTTCAGAGACCATCTTATACAAGATTGTCTTTGCAGCATTCTGCAATCTTTCTGTGGACGTCTCATGCAACATGAGAAATTCCATGGATGTCAAAGATGGCATTCAATGAAACAAACAGCACCATCCACAGCAGTTTAAAGGATGTTTTTTCAGTTACAGTATGGCACTGTCCTTTATTAAGATATGTTGCATTTACTGAGACTTAGAGTAGACAGACAGCACTGAGTTCTACAAGTGGGGAAAAAGATTTATGACTTACCATGGTTGCTTATTTTGAAAGTTATAATGTAGTATAATCTTAAATATGCTATAGAGCAACCTACTTAATGGAATCTATTTCCATGGGTACTCCGATACAATCCTTTGAAAAGTGGATAAACTTTTGGTACAAGGAATTCTCTTTCTATTATTCTCTTGTTATTCAACTGTTTGATCTTACAATTTGTTGGGTTATGATTAGGCTTCATCTGCCCAGAGACTGTTTTCCTAGCCTGGACACTTCTCTGTAGGTCTTTGAGGGTTCTTACCTTTTATGCACATGTTCTTTTATGTGCTTACATTGCCCAAAATACTGCAACTATAGAACAATGTTGTGTTTTCTTTTCTTTTAGGCTCTTTTCAGAGACCATCTTATACAAGATTGTCTTTGCAGCATTCTGCAATCTTTCTGTGGACGTCTCATGCAACATGAGAAATTCCATGGATGTCAAAGATGGCATTCAATGAAACAAACAGCACCATCCACAGCAGTTTAAAGGATGTTTTTTCAGTTACAGTATGGCACTGTCCTTTATTAAGATATGTTGCATTTACTGAGACTTAGAGTAGACAGACAGCACTGAGTTCTACAAGTGGGGAAAAAGATTTATGACTTACCATGGTTGCTTATTTTTGAAAGTTATAATGTAGTATAATCTTAAATATGCTATAAACTATATTGTAACAATTTGTTGTAGTGAATCATTGTTGTTTTAGCTTGTCATAACTTTTTTTCTTTTATGGTGAAAAGAGTTGTTATGAGTTATAATTGATGATTATATTTGTTTGATTTGCATATGACTATGGAAAATTGAACACAAAGCACTGGTAAGGAAAATGTTGACACTGAACACCAGAATGTCATATTTTATAAAACTGTCCAAATTATATTTTAGTATTTATGATTTGTCATGGTTGCTTACTTATGGACAGAGTATACTCCTAAATATGCTATAAAGTGTAGTGAACAATTCTTGATCGAGCTCGTCACAACTTTTTTTGTTAAAAGAGCTTATTATTTAAGTTAAAATTGATTATTTGTTCTCTGTTTTGCATATGATTTAACAGAAGGTGATGTTTTGGAAAATATCAATACTGAACAGCAGAATATCATATAATATGAAACTGATTAAATAAATTGGAAGTACTTTTAATAGATGGGCTCCTTTGTTAGAGCATACTATGGTGTTAGATTTTAATTTCTGCCATTTATCTTTCTTACTCAATCTAATATATTCTAACTTAAGTTGTTACCTGTTTCTAATGGGACATTTTAGTCGGTGTAATTATCTGTTAATTCAGAAGTTCATGTGGCCACTGAAAACATTTTTTCTGCATTTCTTAATTATATTCTTGTCCATCAAAATTCTGTCATTTGTTAAAGTGTGTGTAGGTTCATTGCTCATGTTTTAGAAACAATTCTATGTGCAAAATTGAGATAGAATTTAATTGTATTAAACTATATGATTGAGATAGATATAGGAAGCAACTATAGAGGACTTATTAAAAGATTTAAGTTGGAGTTATAATTGAAGCAAGAAGAGGTCAATAAATTTAAATTGAATGGTTAGATGAGAGAGAGTGTCATCGATGGGACGATTAACTAATTAACTTGGTAACTATAGTCACAGGTCAAAAAAATTAGGTTAATGGTAGTATGTTTGTGAAGTTCTTATATGCCAATTTCGATGTGGATCTAAACTTAGGGTAGCCTAATGCTATTGTCAATGTTGGATTTTTCATTGGTACATACGAGATGTTAATTCTGTCATTATGTGTAAGCCTCAATAATACTATGGATAGTCCTTTTCTTCACGGATATCTTCTCATATGCAATATTTGGTCGATTTTGATAGCATTCGGCACAACAATTCTATCCAAATCTTTGTAGATTTGGATCAACCAAAAGCATTTAGCAATGGCTCTGTTCAATAATAATAAAGATTCTTTCTCCAAATCTTTGCCTTGACCTTCATGCCATCCTTGAGTATGAGCAAACTTCCTATGCAAATCTAAACTTAGAAAAGGTATGGTCACAATAGTCTGTCCCTACTTGACAAATAGGGCAAAGAACCTTTGAAAAGCCATTCAGTGGAGGGGAAGTCTGTTTCATAATAGTTTTCATAGATAGACTCTTCGACTTAGACTCAGCTTTTATGAAGTATTTCCTTTTTCTTTTCTTGTTTACCTGTAGGGTTAAAGATTGTGTACATTGATTCTCCTCCTGATGTGCATTGATTACCTCGAGCCAGTATTTTGGCTATGTGATCTGAAGCCTCCAATGATATAAATCAGAGAAAATGATAGAAGAAAACTGCTATTTAACGATCATACAATTAGATCTTCTTGCTAACATATCCAACAGCCCATTGCACCTAAACCTTCTCCTACACGCACCATTCTGCCACCCTCGCATGGATTCGCTGCAGCTCAATCGTTTTCATGGTGTTTCAATTGGTCAAAAGACTCATCATTCACTCTTATCGAGTGGTCACCGGCAAGCCTGACGTCGATGTTTAAGCTGTCTTCTTCATGGAACCTTCAACCCCATCCCTCACGTCAAGATGAGAACCGGATGCTCTCCCTGCCACCTGTGTCGCCTTAAAGGAGATTGGTGCCTTTCACTCTGCAGTACTCTTGACTTCCAGCACCTTGCTGCCCCCTCTCTATCTCTCTCTCTCTCTCTGCAGTACTCTTGACTTCCAGCACCTTGTTGCCCCCTCTCTCTCTCTCTCTGGAGATCGTGAAGAAAGCTGAAGCAAGAAATCCAGGGAGGCTTTTGTATAAATAATCAAGAAATAAAACGAAATTTGGGATGCCATTGAGAATTGGCTACAGTCAACGGCTGTCGGCTATGGTCGTAGGCCAAGCAGGTGCGTTTCCATAGGCGTGGCGGGCGGCCCCACCTAATCACCCATCGGCACAAAGGTCGGCACGGTCACTGACGGCTGTGATCTGGCCCACCTTCCTTTTCTTTTCAGATTTCGTTATCCTTCCCCGTCTTCCACGGCCCGTGATGCTACTTCAGCCGTCAGATCTCACCTGTGCCGCCGGGGCCCCTCGACAGCCCCGGGATAACTCTCCCAATTAGGGTATCCTTCACGGCAGGATGTTCTAACCTACGGTGAGCCGCTTATGTGGCGACGTGTGGGAGGCGATAAGACTTCCACCGCGTACTCCGGCTCGGTAACTCGGCCGCCCGCTACTCCTCCCGCACCGCCTTGCACACCCTCCATGTATATATAAAGCCTGCAGCGTCTTCATCGTTAAAGAACGGTTCGTCTTCTTTCGCCCCCGCGGCGCAGGTTAGCGGGCGGATGGAGGTGATGAGGCACGCCTCCACTTTCCTACGGCCGCCTCCGCTTACTCCGGCGGCCGATGGGCCCCCGCTAACGTACGCTCTCGTCGTGCTGAACCAGCGTCTCCCTTGGTTCGCGCCCGTCCTGTGGAGCCACGGTGAGCGCATCTTCATCCCTCCCTCCGTCCCTCTATCTCCCCGAAGTTGTCTCTCTAGGGCTTAAGTTGGGTTCCTGTGGAGGCTGATGCGGCTGGGTATTCGGATTTCTTTTTCTGTGGAAGCAGCAACGTTGCGGGTCTTTGCCGATGGAGGGGCAAATCGGGTGTATGACGGGATGCCGAGGCTCTTCCCTGAGCAAGATCCGCTTGAAGTTCGGCTCAGGTTTTTTTTTTTTCTTGTTTGGGTTAATGTTTGAGCTTTTCAATCTTCATCACATGAACTAATTTGCTTTGTAGATATTGAAACTCAACTTGAATTCATTGCTTACTTGTATTTCGTTTTGAAATTTAGGCATGCTGTGGTTTTAGGAATATATTTGCATTTTTTGTGTCGTAATTGGTTATTTTCCTTTCTGAGAACGATCATGAAGGACTAAGTCACGCACTATTGGAATGTTCTGCTTAGTTAATATGTATAAGAGATTTATTATCTTGTAAATTATAAATGACCTTTTGCAAGAATTTTTCGTGAACCTGCAAGTATTTTTCACTCATATAGATTGCATTGCAGTTGCTAAAAGGGTGCATTCAAGAAAAAAAAAATTGTGTTAGGGTTGATAAGTATTCTAGGAGTCCTAATTGTGTTCTAACCACTTTGGAGAAGTTCTAATTAAATTCAAACTTTTTGGCGGATTAGGATTAGGATTTAGATTAGGAATTCAAGTAGAAAGAGTCTTTAAAGAATTAGGATTTGTTTCTATAAACGTGAGTCTCAAGGTTTTAATGAGAGGAAGAAGAAAGACAGTTTGGGTGCTCATTAGGGTGTTCTTGAGAGGGTTGAGAGAAGAGTTCTCTGGGTTTATGTAAGAGGGTATAGAAGGGGTTTTGGGCTTGGGTTTGGGTTAACTCAAGGGAGAGTGATTCTTTGTATTGGTTTTTCTCTTATAGTGAAGAATTTGAATTTGTTTCCATTGATGTAGGTAGGGAGTTTCCCAACTATGTTAAGTTATTTTTGCTGGATTTACTATAGAAAAATTTGATGAAAGAAATAATTTCATCCTATGACAGAGAAGGGTGAAGGATATTCTTGTTTGGCAAGGCCTAACAAAAATGTTGAAGGGACAAGCAGGAAAACTAGAAAAGATGAGTGACGTAGATTGGGTAGAGTTTGAGGCAAAGTGTGTAAGTAATGTTCATCTTTGCATCGCTCTATTAATAATGTTATTGATGATGATTCTGTTGTGACGGTTATTTAAGATAAGTTAGAAAATCTTTATTAGGCTAAAAGCTTAATTAACAAGTTATACTTGAAGTGAAAGTTATATAAGTTGCAAATGGAGAAAGACGAAGACCTAATAGAGTATCTGAATATATTCAAAGGAATATTGAATTAATTGAAGAAATTTGATGTGAATATTAATGAAGAAGACAAGGCGTTGTTACTTTTTATATTGTTTGTCGACTCCTATGACAATTTTTTGGAGATGATACTGTGTGGGAAGGATACAATAACTTTGGAATAAGTTGATGAAGCTTTAGTGTCTCGTGCTATGAGGAAAAATGATAAATTTAAAAATATGGAAGGTGAGACATTAGCTGCTCAGGGTGGAAAGTCGATAAGGAGGATTTTCTAATAGAGATAGTTTCGACATGGTAGGATGAGATTAAGAGTCAAGTCTTTAGATGATTCAGTCCTATAGATACGAGTATGAACATATCAAGCAAAATTGTCGGGGGAAAAGAAATAGAAAGAAAAGGTCAGTGAGTGCTCTTTTGTGATGGATTATGATGGGGATATTCTCGCAAGCTTCAAAGATAATATTCTATCTTTCCAGAAGAGTTGGTTTTTAGATTTTGCCTATGTTACTCATGTTTGCACTCAGAAGGATTATTTTGATTCACTAAATGACAAGTTGGCTAGTAAGTTGAGTTTGGATTGCATTGTTTGGAGGATATGGTTTATGTTTCAAAGATGTGGAAGAATCTATTTTTTTTAAGTCGTGTAAATGTCAGAGTTATGGCTACAAGGTTGGAAGCAAAGTTTTAAAAGTTATTTGGATTGCATGGTTCTGACGAGAGGAAGATTATATCAAGGGTTATATCACCTAGAAAGAAGTACAGTAAATATCTCAAAGGGTTGGAAACAGGTTGCACGTGCAGGGATGATATATACCTACAACAGCAAGCTTCATTCGCGGTGCAGAAAATGAATAGTGATATTTATGATTTCCAGGATGCAGACAATTGTGAGGGAAAAATATCTTGCTTGGTGGTGAAACAGTGAGAGTTCTCTTTTTGGAATCAAGTAGCGCCATTGATTTGGTTCTAGCTATATAGGATGCATTGGCAAGTTTACTGGAATCAAGTACTGTGCCATAAACTGATTCAGTTTGTATAGTTGTGGTGAATTCTGTAAGCCAATAGTTCAGTTTGTAATTAGGTGTTGTATCATAAACTGATTCAGTTGTATAACTGTGGTGAATTCTTCAAGTCAATAGTTCAATCTTTGCAGGAGGCACAAAATGAGAAAATACTCACTAAGGTGGAGATTGTTAGGGTTGGTAAGTGTTTTTTTTAGTTGTTCTAATTATGTGTTAACTACTTAGGAAGAGTACTAATTAAATTCAAAATCCTTGGTGCATTAAGATTAGGATTTAGATTAGGGACTCAGGTAGGAAGAGTTTTTAGAGAATTAGAACTTTCTATATATTCACATTGAGTTTCAACGTTTGAAAGGGGGAGGCAAGATACTTTGGGTGGTCCTTAGGGTATTCTATGGTAGATCTATAGAGAGTTGAGAGAAGAGTTCTTTGGGTTTATGTGAGAGGGTATACAAGGGGTTTCGGGCTTGGGTTTGGGTTAACTCAAGGAAGAGTGACTCCTTGTATTATTATTTTTTTCATTTAGTGAATAATTTGGTTTTCTCCATGGGTGTAGGCAGGGAGTTGCTGAATCACATTGAATCTTGGACCGATGTTCTGGTATATTCTTGATTGTTGATTTTTGCAATTTCTTTTGTTTTGGAAGTCTTCTCTACCTCCTAACATATTGTTTTAAAAGCCACAAACACATTTGATTTCTATTTGATAACCTAATAATGTAAACTAAAGATGAATTGTGTATACAAAAATGATAAGGAATTTGAGTAATCCAAATGTTCAAGTGGTAACATATGTTGAAGATTATGTTCAAGTGATGCATATCCTGCTTTAATGAAAATCTTACTTTGTGACTATCCATAGTTTGGTAGTTAAAATTAAATTATCATTCATGTGCACCACTGTTACGAATAATTTGATGCAAAATTCTAGCAATTTACTAGCTGCCTAGGTAACAGGCTGGCGTTTTCCCTCTAGGCTGACATATATGGTCTGCAAGTCCAAAAGGACTAGGCATTTAGGCAGTGTAAACAACTAATTACCTGGATAGACTGCTAAGCAGCTAGATTGCTGCATGCGACAAGTATGCTACAGAGTTGAGAATAATGGATACACAGGTTGGATTGGAGGCCTAAATATCTTAACTCACTGGAAACCACTGCCCTGTTGTTCTATAGGAAAAGCAATTTTGTTTCTTCCCATTAATACCAAAAAAAAATCTCATTTTATGTATACTGTTTTATGTCTCTGTATCTTACTAATTTTACATGGAAGAAATTGTTAAGAGTTACTGAATTCATATTTTCTTCTTTTTTTTTTAATTGTCAAAGGTACAAACCAGATTTAATTAGAGGTGACATGGACTCAATAAGACCAGAAGTGAAGGAATTCTATTCCAACCTGGTAGATTCTTTGTTCAAATATTGTTGTATTATATTTGTTGATATCTTATCTAGTGAATATCTTATTGATATGGAGGTGTGTTATCTTGTGCTTCTTCTACATAAATGACAAAATCTGGCTGAAGTTTTGCCCTAATACCGCTATGAATCTGTGATGGTTGACCCATCTGTCTTCATGTGCTAAGAATGATGCATTAGGATTCATGTTCTGCTGGGACAAGGGGCATCTCTCAGATTCAAGAGTGGTTTATACAAATTTCATGCTAGTTGGTATGGCTTGGGGTGCCTTCAAAAAAGGAAAGACAAAAAAGAAAAAAAAGGCAAAGCATCACTTGACCTAGTGTCTTAAAATGAGAATATAAACCTAGTCTTTTTCTCATTTTCTGATCCTTCTCTGGCATCAATAGTGCTTCCTTTGGCATAGTTTTCAAAGAGAATTGCATCCTGATCATTTTTTCTCCAGCACAATATTTCAAGCTTTGAGGTCTAGCGAACTGTAGACTCAAAAAAGGAATTGACAAATTGCTTCTAATGCATGAATTTGACCAACATAGTACGGTCTTTATTTCTTAGCCAGTGCAATCAGACACATGCCAGTTCAACCCACAAATTAATTTAAAGCAATAGCTAGCTACGAATACTAATACCTCTTATTGTGGGTGTTTGTGGAAGAGAGTACTACAACTGCTTCTATGAAATTCAGTTTTCTCAAAGGATACAAACTCGACACACTGAAAATACATTCCATTTGCTCCAATTATATAAAATCTCAACCAACTAAAATTCTAACTCAATGTAGACTTAATTCACACTTAAGTTCTCCTTAATACTGATCATGATAACAAACCTTTAGTTCCTCTTGTCTAATTCAATTTTCAATATTCTAAAGACATATATCGTCACAACCTCTTGTTTAAGTAAGATGTGTGACATAGAACCTCCTAAAATGCCAGGGGGATCTATTTTGAAGCATCTCACTATTGATCTACTATGCACTTTGTAAAATACAAATCATGCAAATAGGAACCAAATTATCGACTCAACACCTCAGGATTAACCCCCAGCATAGGGCCTTATATAAATTTTCTTGGATGCATCATAAAAGTTGAGTTGAATAGGCTATAGGTTTTTGACAAATTGCAAGATTTAATGATGATATAGTCAATATTATGTAAATACCATGTATCTGACACTTAAATTCAATGTTAGACCATCACTTGAATTGTTCTTTTCTTAAGCATGATCGAACTCATTAAATGAATTTACACCAGCATTTTTGGGGAGTTGAGCACATGTTTAAATATTTTGTATATATTCATAGCTTGTCATTCATGTCCTCTGATTTTTTCTTTTTCTGTTTACCTACTGCAGTGCACAAATATTTAGGAATTCAGCTATCATGCATTTTGAATGAACTTTTCTTTTTTTTGCAATAGTATAACTGTTGCAATCTATGATTTGGTACCCAAGATGATGTTATTGCAAACTTTCTCAATGGTGCTAATATGCATATTTGTTTGGCAGGGTGTCAAAATAGAGGATGTGTCTTATGATCAGGATACCACTGATCTGCACAAATGTGTAACTTTTGTCTGTGACCTCACACCAAAAATGGACAGATCAAATGTAAGCTGCAAGAACATTATCTGAAATAGATGTGTAACTTATATATGATGTCGTTGGTTCCTTTTAGATGTGTCTTACAATTTTACTGTCTATAAATTTTGCATATTAGCAACGTGCAGATCAAGGTCTTCAATCGTACCGTACCGACATTTCGAGGCTGGCTCGGTACGGTACGGTGTATCGAGCGGTACACCTAAATTAGGGTGTAAATCTCTCCGAAAATACCTGAAAATAAAAAAAAGTTAGGATAGTGTTTTTAAGTTAGAAATAAATATAGTAATAGTATAAGTTTAGCAAAATCAATGTAAATTAGGTAAGAATAGTATCACATATCTTTTTCGGGCTTTAAGGAAGTCTTGTTCAAGGTTCGTATTTCAGTCCGTTATGGATTGTCCTTTTGTAAATATTGAAATATCTACAGAAAAATCATTTGAATTGTTAGACTATTTTGTTACAATATAAACTCTAAAATTCAAATGAATTAAATAATCACATATGTAGATATACCTGATTGTTGATTCTACCACCAAAATGAACGACGGGCCTCTACGGGTGGTGGATCGGGGTCCTCGATCCTATACATCTGCATATCAATATGATATGTTTGTTGAACCCAATCATGAAATTGATCCTATGCAGTGATTAAGAAAGGCGCTCGGGCGCTCGCCTAGGCGCTCGGGCGAGGCGAGGCGAGGCCCGAGCGCCTCGCTAATGTCCCAGGCGGCGCGCTTCAAACAGGCGCCGCCTGGGCGCTCGCCCGAGCCCAGGCGCTGGGCGCTTCGGGCGAGCGCCTGGGTAAACCAAGACCGAACCAGGATTTTGGGTCTGGTTCGGTTGTTAGTTAGTTCAATCGAACCAACTAAACCTAACCCTTACCCAACCCTAACCCCTTACCCAACCCTAACCTGCTGCCGCTGCCGCTGCCGCTGCCGCTCCCGATCCCGATCGCTGCTCGTCGCTCTTGCTCCCGCTGTCGTCGCTCTTGCTGCCGCTGCTCGCGCCTCCCGCGAGCCCTCTCGCCTCCCGCGAGCCCTCTCGCTGCTCGCGCCTCCTGCGAGCCCTCCCGCGAGCCTTCCCGCTGCTCGCGCCTCCCGCGAGCCCTCTCGCTGCTCGCGCCTCCTGCGAGCCCTCCCGCGAGCCTTCCCGCTGCTCGCGCCTCCTGCGAGCCCTCCCGCTGCTCGCGCCTTCCTCTCCCTTTCCCTTTCCGCTGTCGCTGCCGCCGCTCGGCTTCCTCTCCCTTTCCCTTTCTCCGCTGTCGCTGCCGCCGGCTCGCTGCTGCTGCTGCCGCCGCTCGCAGCTGCTGTTGCCGCCGCTCTCCGCTGCTGCCACCGGCGCGCTCGCCGCTGCTGCTGCCGCCGCTCGCCGCTGCTTCCTCTTTTCTCCATCAGGCTCATATAACTCTTAATATTAAGTTTATTTAAATTTTGAAATGATTAATTTTTTGTTAATAGATTAATAATATATTATTTTAATTTTAATGTTGATAATTTTTATTTATTTGAAATTATTGTTAGGTTTCAACATAAATGGCAAGTGTCGAGAGCAACTCAATAGAGTCTCCAATGGTATCAAAAAAAGATCCTGCATGGAAGTATAATTATTTGAAGGATCCGAAAGATCCTAATGCAGTGACTTGCATATTCTGCGATAAGACTACCAGAGGTGGTATTTTTCGTGCAAAACAACATCTAGTAGGAAATTTCAAGAATGCAGCAGCTTGCAAAAAATGTCCACCTGAGGTAAAAGAAGAATTGCTGAGTTATATGAATGAAAAGAAGACACAAAAGAATGAATCTTACGGGAATTTACCAGAAGACAATGTTGAACATCTCAGGGATGAAGAAGAAGATTATTCTACGAGTATTAACCCAAGTGAAAAAAGAGTATACGACAAAAAGGGAAAAGAAGTTATGAGTACTAAGAAAGGTAAAAAAGGACCGATGGATCTATATATGCTTCAAGGATCCCAGAAACAACAAGGGCAAGCAGGAGGTTCAAAATTTAGACAAACAAATATAAGTGATGCTTGTGATAAAGAAATAAGAGGAAGAACAATTCAGCACATTGCTCGCTTCTTCTATCAGGCTGGTATTCCCCTTAGTACAACTCGTTTAGACAGTTTTAAGGATATGATTGAAGCTATTGGAAGATATGGTGCAGGATTAAAACCTCCAAGTTATTATGAGATGCGAGTTCCATTGCTGCAAAAAGAGTTGAATTATACAAATGACTTACTAAAGGGTCATAAAGAATCATGGGCAACACATGGTTGCTCTATTATGTCAGATGTTTGGACTGATAGGAGGCGCAGGAGTATAATTAATTTTATGGTTAATTGTTCTTTAGGGACTATGTTTGTGAAGTCAATAGATGCTTCATCTTTTGTAAAATCTGGAGACAAGATATATGATTTACTTGACAACTTCGTGGAAGAAATTGGAGAACAAAATATCGTTCAAATCATAACCGACAATGGAAGCAACTATGTTTTAGCTGGTAATATTCATCTTTTGATTTTGTTAATTATTTTATCTTTAATTAAGTATGTTAAACTCTTAAGTCTTATCATTTTTGTTATCCTTTGTCTCAGGTAAATTGCTTGAATCAAAAAGACAACACTTGTATTGGACTCCATGTGCAGCACATTGTATTGATTTAATGTTGGAGGATATTGGAAAGATCTTAGAAATTAAGAAAACCTTAGAAAGGGCAATTTTTGTTGTTGGATTTCTTTATAATCACATTGGGGCTTTGAATATGATGAGAGAATTTACAGGGAATAAAGAATTAGTGAGACATGGTGTCACCCGATTTGCTACTTCATTCTTGACATTACAGAGCGTGCATCGTCAAAAACATACTCTGAGAAATATGTTTACCTCTGAGAAATGGGTGACAAGCAAATGGGCAAAAGAAGCAAAAGGCAAGAGGGCTGCTGATATCATCTTAATGCCATCCTTTTGGAATCATGTAGTTTATATATTAAAGGTAATGGGCCCTCTTGTTCGAGTCCTTCGGTTGGTGGATAATGAAAATAAGCCTGCAATGGGATATATTTATGAGGCTATGGATAGAGCAAAGGAGACGATTAAAAGATCTTTTAATGAAAATGAAGAAAAATATGAGAAAATTTTTACAATCATTGACGAAAGATGGAATTGTCAACTTCATCGTCCCTTACATGCAGCAGGATATTATTTGAACCCTGAATTCTTTTATAAGATTAAATCTGTTGGATTTGATGCAGAAGTTTTGGGTGGGTTATATCAGTGCGTTGCAAGATTAGTTCCCAACCTTGAGGTTCAAGATAAGATTATTCATGAATTATCTTTATATAAAAATGCCGAAGGTCTTTTTGGAATTCCAATTGCCGTTCGATCCAGGACAACTACGTCTCCAGGTATTAATAATTTGATATAATTAATTTCATATATATTATGTTACTATGTTATTGCTAATAATAACATAAATTTTGCAGCTGAATGGTGGAGTCTATTTGGAAATTCCACCCCGAACTTACAGAAATTTGCTATCAAAGTACTTAGTTTGACATGTAGTGCTTCGGGTTGTGAGCGAAACTGGAGTGTCTTTGAGCATGTAAGTATTACTAAATATTTTTGTTTTAATTAATTTATTTATTTAGATATATGTATTAATATATTTTTAAATTATATGACATGACAGATTCACTCGAAGAGAAGAAATCGGCTAGAACATCAACGATTGCACGATCTTGTTTACATAAAGTATAATCAAGCTTTGAAGACTCGTCATGATTTGAAAAATAGATTTGATTCAATCTCATTGCAAGATATTGATGATTCAAATGAGTGGTTAGTAGGAGAAATGGGTGCTAACTTGCAAGATGCTGAAGACGAGCTTGTATTTGAAGATGATAGATTGACATGGGGAGATGTGGCAAGAGCTTCAGGTGCTGGAGAATTACAAACATATACAAGACAGATGTCAAAGAGAAAAATGAGTGCAAAAGTATCAAGCTCAGCTCCTGCTATTGTTGAAGACATAGAGAATGAAACATATCTTGATGAAGAGGAAGGAATCGAAGGACAAGAGGAAGAAGACGAATTCAATGAAGATGATTTGTGTGAAAATGACGATAATATCGATTATGATGAATGACTTTGATGTAAAAATTTTATTGTTTTGAATTTTGAAACTTTTTGTTAATGTGACATTGTGATTTTATATCTTAGATTTTCTTAATTTAATAGCATATTTTTGTTTAAAATTTTAAATAATTATATTTATTAATTATATTATATATTTTTATATTTTAGCGCCTCGCTTCGCTCGGGCGAGCGCCTGGGCGAGCGCCTAGCGCCTCGGGCGTTTGTGGACCTTGGCGCCTTTTGGCGCCTAGCGCTTTTTAAATCACTGATCCTATGACATAGTGTATTGATACACTATATGCCATTGATGTATCAATGTTGTGCTGATCGTTGGTTGATCGTCATGAATCATATTTGTTTGAGGCAGCTCTTGAGGTATATATTGGTGAATGTCAGAGTTTTTACTTTCACTACTAATCTGCTGCTCTATATCATACTGTTGCTTAGAGAAGGATGACCAACTATCACCATACTGTTGTTGCCTGTATGATTCTCCATAATACGATGGCTGTGAATACGATGAGCTTTTTTCTGTGTCTATATCATATAGGCTCTGTCGTATCTGCTCAAATTCATCCACTGTCTTCCCCTTCTCCTTCCCTTTCCGCGCATAAACTTGACCAGTATCTTGTCGAGTTCCATGATCTGAATCTTGGGTGGCATGTATAAAATATTGCTCCTTAGTCCATGCATCACCCTCAAGTTGTGTAGACGAGACCAACGACTACTCGATATCATCACCATCATCCGTCGAGACACTGCTGTCCGTGTTGTTATCATGTCTTTGGATCGAGCGAGGTGCTGAATGTGATTGTGAAGGTGTCTCGTCATCCGACTCGATTCTTTCCAACGATGCAACTGATGCTACTGCCTTCCCCTTTGCCTTTGCACGCTGGACGGACGACTGTGACCGTTGGATGTCTGTAGTTCCTCGAGCAATTTGACTGAATGTTGTTTGTCTCCTGCCACGTTGTAATCGAGGGGGATTTTCCACGTGTTGGGGTTGTGCTTCGTCTTCTTCTATTGCCTCGGTGATAAAACGTGAAGGACGCTGAGGATCTCCCGTCTCATTAAGTAGAGGATCCTCTTGGTTCTCTGCTGCTTCAACCCAATCTAACATTGGCTTTGAATCTTCGTTGTAGAATTGGAGGTCTTTGGGATCAATATCTGGTTACAGTGCGGTAACGGTCAATTTCGACCGTTACCGAGTTGTGCCGGGTTGTAACAGTCAAAATTTCGATCGTTACCGCCCAATATTGCCATGTATCGTCCGATACAGGGCGCTTTTAAACGTTCCGCCCGGTTGTGGGCGGTCCGCGTACCAGTATCCCGTCAGACTGGTACGTACCGCCCATACCGGGCGGTATCATTCGGTATTGCCTACCTTGGTGCAGATGCATATGCATGATAATGATGATTAGAGATCAATATGACAATGTTGTGAACTTGTGATAGGTATGGGGAGTGTGTAAAAATGTAATACCGAAGAACTTAATTGGCAAAATGTTGGAGGCAATAAGGGATATGAATATAATGATCAGCATGTACAAGTTACTTTTGGATTTATGAAACATTGCAGGAAGTATGTAAGATGAGATCTCTGAATGAGATCAGTCATGTGAATGCAAGATGACTAAGTGGGTCCAAATTAGTTAGTGAATTTTCATGAATTGCAAAATCAAGTAGCTCATCATATATTTGATAATGTTGATTCTGGAGTTTCTTTCTCATTTGTCTTGCTAAATAAGTAGGCCATATAGGTAGAGATGTGAACATTCGGATTTGATAAACAATACAAAGGTATTAGTTCTTTCACATCCAAGATTAGACTAGTTAAAGATGAAGAAATGACAGGCTTAGAACGCCTAATTTTGTCTCTGGCTCACATTTATTTTGTTCATGATGTGGTAATTGCATATATGGTTATGCAGTAAAGCTTGTAGTCTGCATATACATGAGTGTGATCACATATCTGTTTTAAGGTTTGTTCTTGTTTGTAATTAACCTTTTGAGTACTCCAGTGTTCCTTAATAAGATCGTACAATAACTTGGACCTTATCCATTTCTTATAGCTAATCTCTTAAATAGCTTACTAAATGAGAACAATTCCGTCCCATAAAATAAACACATAAGGTCCAGTAGAACAAAATTTTCCATTTATTGGTCTGGTAAATATAAGCTCAGAAATGACATTGTACTGCTAAATTTAGGCATAGCATGTTCTGTCTTTTAATTGGCTTCATTGGTCTTTTAGCTTCCTCTCCTCTACAAGAGGGGCTTCCTTTTACTATGCTTCAAACCAGGATATGGACACTTGATGCCCTTGAACATGGAAAGATGATTGTTTAAACTGGCATATATTATGTACCATATAATGTACCATCTGATCTGATTAATCTTAGGAATACTGCCTAACATGGTGAGATGCTGGTCAAACTATTGTAGAAGATGGATGGATTGTGCTCATTTTTCTTTTGAGATGAATCTTTTTCAGTATTCTTGTTGAAAATCATTATTGAGAATGATACACAAAGTTTTGGACTTCTTTTTTATCTTTTTCCGAAGCATCCAATTGCTGCTATGGTTAACAATTTGTTGATCTAGGATTTTCTCATGATGTGAAACAAGAGGGAGGAAAAGAAAGCTTTCTGAAGTTTGTCTTGCAGAATATATAAGGAGATAATATTTAGTAAATGTTTGTATGAGAAAAGTGGCTCTCTTCATAAGCATGTCATTGTGTAGGGACTAATCATATGACTGTCATCATGAAGGATATTAAAGAGCATCAGTGTTGGGCATTTAAAAAGCATGGTGAGAAACAATATTAGCTTAGATTCATCGCTTTATAGGGTTTAGGAACTAGGACAGCGTTGAGTTATTGAAGTGCCAGAAATGATATATTTATAGACTTTGGAAGCTATAAAAGTTCAGTTAAATGGAAATTAATGGATGATGCTTTAAGAATGGTCTGATCATGTATCAAAGATCTGTTTTCTTATGGAATCACTTGCAAAATGACTGAAAGATATGTTTTTGACAAGAGAATGGGGGTTATTAGATCTGCATCCAAGTGTATTCAAGTTGCTGAGAATGTCTTTCTTTTCCCTGCTGCTGTACAAGTGGGTTAGCACACTTCATTTTCGCTGTTTACTTGAGGATTGTTCAAAATTTTCCTAGCAATGAGCAACAACTTTAGAAGTCAGATCAATATGGTACAGGAAATGGAGCTGAATGCCACTTGGAACTTGTTGCCTACTTACATTACTAAGTTCAAAGGACCAACTTTTATATGTCAGCGTTGCTGCCGCCCTTTGCTAGATTCCCAGTGGTTGCCTAAATCGTCTCCCTATTTTCAGTTATGGATACTATGGTGGTATCCCACATGACCTGAATTTTTATTATTGGTTCAAGAAAGTAATAGTCACTTGCTCCTTGGTTTTAGTAGGCTGAGCACAGATTTTTCTTCCTCATTTCAAGGGGTTTCTAGATGTCTTCTTGAAGTGGTAGATTCAGCATTAAGCTGTATACAAGTTTTCTTTATGGATAAGTCGATGATTTGCTTAGTGCCTGCAACTAAATGTGATTTTGTATCAAGGCTAGCCATTTGATTGTATTGCTTGTGGTTCACACTTATATTTTCTTGCATGTGTGTTCAACTACTCTTGAAAGGTTTGCCCTGTTTTGGTTTTAGAGTTTTACCTACTCATTGCAGCTGTGCATTCTAGTCAGTGGAGCACTCGGAGGAAGGTTTGACCACGAGGCTGGTAACATCAATGTATTATACAAATTCTCAAACATCCGGGTTGTTCTTCTATCGGATGATTGCCTGATCCAACTTCTACCGAGGACGCATTGCCACGAGATCCACATCCAGTCATCAGTAGTGGGCCCGCATTGCGGATTGATTCCACTCGGTGCACCATCAGCGAGCACCACTACAACTGGCTTGCAGTGGGATTTAAGTAAGCATATCCAATCATTTACTTGTGTCTCCTTTTGTTAATCATAATTGTAAGTCTCAGGAGTTGGCACATTTTGACTAGATACCTAAAATCTTCACTCTGTTCATCTGCAGCCAACACAAGAATGAGCTTCGGTAGTCTAATAAGCACTTCAAACATAGTGCGTGAGGAGAGAATAACAGTCCGTTCTGATTCAGATCTTCTCTGGACGATATCTATTAAAAAGGATATCTGAGTAGTGCATGTTACTTTATTCTATTTACTTTCCATGAGTGATATATACAGTGGTGATTATAGGTTTTATACGGTAACATTTATCCATGTATTCTGATTAAGTGTTTCCACCATTTTTCATCTTCATTTATCGTCCAAGGATGTGGAAGCAAACAAGTTGACTTCTTAGGATGTCACCTTTGAATTCCATGGGTTTGCATCATTCGTTAGGCTACTACTCTTTTTGCAGGAGAAATTGAATCGAACCACTCTATGTTCTGATTTGACTTGTTCTCTTTGTTGGGTCCTTTGGATCGAAAAAGAGACACATCTATTGGTTCTACAAAGTGAGAAAACTTATCAGTGTGTATATATACGATATGTCAATTTTTATACAATTAATGCATGTGAAAAAAAAAAACACTAAAGTTCATTATTATGTGGCGTGTTTTGTGTAATTTACATATATGTAACAAGGCATCCTAAATATAATATACGTTTATAAAAGAAAACAATCGAGTTTCCAATGTAGGGTTTACAAGATTATCTTATCAATAGCGTGAGAATATTTACATAATTTATGACTATTGATTCTTTTCCGAATTTATCAATCGTTTCTAATCCGATGGACAATAATAACACAACAATATCAATTTGTATCTTTAAAAAATGTTTCTAACATTCCTAAATAAGAAGAATATAAGATGATCTGAACCAAGGTATATAGTTACGAATAATAGTGCTTATATCGGGCGGTATGTATTGGTTCGTTAACTGATTGGTACACGAACAATCGTACTGGATGATATATATATATATATAGAATATATATATATATATATATATATATATATATATATATGTATATATAAAAAAATATATATATACATATATACATATACATATCAGACGGTATATCGTTCGATATATAGTATAGTATCGTACCAAGCGAATGTTGAAACTCTTGACCTAAACAATGAAAATTTGCTTGTATTCATAGATTCAAAAAAAATAAAAAATAAAAGCTTCTTCGTAGAAGCAGCGTATGTTACTAATTGTCTACTATTTATATTGTCGTTATATTCTGAAATAATTAAAGATCGTCAACTATAACTCATCGTAATTTTAGTTGTGACCTAACTTGCGATTTCGGTTGGTGCTTAAGCGATGGGATAAAGCACTTCTGAGATTGTGTTTCTTCCGACCAAATCATTCTCCAACGTCTTCGATCCCAACGGTCGAATTCCGGATACGGATCATCATCAAATGCAGCGGATGGGGTGGAGAGGACGCAGCCTGTCCGCCGAAGGATTCAAATTTCGAACGCCCAAATCCCCTTTCCCCACCTATTTCTCTTCGATCCCCATCGCCGTAGCTCAACGAGAACAAGGAAGGAGGAGGAGGAGGAGGAGGAGATGGCTCTGAGATCCCTCGACAACGCTCTTCCCATGGCCATGGAGCGGCCCAAGAAGGTCGCCAAGGTGGCCGCCCTTCCTCCCGCGGCCAAGAGCCCGGCCACCGCCCAATTTCCTCGCGATGTCCGCACCAACAACGAGAACACCCCATCGCCGGCACCGCCCATGGACCAGTCCGTCGAGTACGTCGCTTCCGTGGACCTTAAACCTCTCTCCGACCCCGACGCCAGGATGGCGGTATGTATTTAAGTGGGTTTTGGACTTCGGTGCAATTTGACTCCGTGATTTCGGCTCTAACGTTGACATGACCAGGTATTGTTGGATGAATTGAGTTCCAAAGATTGGACGCAAGTGTGCGAAGCGTTGAATGATTTACGTCGGATGGCTCTCCATCACTCTTCTCTTTTGGTTCCGATCTTGTGAGTTCAAATCTTCTCTCCTCTCTTTCGATGTGCCTATTTCCTTGTAATTGAAGATGGAGTATAAAAGGTGTTTGTTGATATGCCTAGGTGAAAAGATGGAGAACTACTGAGATCACAAAGTTACTGCTTATTATAATATGTTAAGTCTGCGTGTTTTATCCAATTCAGGGGGCAATTAGCTACTTTTCTCTTCTAGGAAAACCCAGACAATGGTAATCTTCATTTTGTTTTTGCTTCGGCCATGCATGTGTTTGATCCCGTAGATGGATTGTCCACCATTAAAGCATTACTCAAAGGTTTGTACTGGTAACAGGTCTATTTCTTCTGTGTACATCATCCTTAATCTAGCTAAGTTCCGCTATTTATCCCATCATTGTCCAATGGGCTTTTGGTCGCGAAGCTTTCAAAATCGTGTCTTGGTAGACCACTAGGCTTGAACTCCGGCACTACATTTGAACATTATAATGCCTGATATTTTGTTGTTTCCTCTAAACTAGATCACATGTTATGCAAAATGTTAGCAACATAGTTATTGCTTGTTTGGCTAATGTGTCTTTTTATTTTTTGACGGCCAGGGTAAATGTGACGGAAGTGATAGTTAGATCAATGAAAAGTCCGAGGAGTGCACTCTGCAAGACATCGATCATGGCTTCAGCTGACATCTTCCATTGTTTTGGTCATCTCTTGCTGTTTACAACAGAGAAAAATTCTTTTGGCCAGTTGGTAATTTCGCATTCCCTTCGTTGGCATTTTTATTCTCTGTTAAAACATATTACATTTGCAAACATTGTTTGTAAATGATGAAGGCTTTCTGATCAATTAAATGCTTTTCCTCCACCCAAGTCGCGAAAATTCATGAAGTGACTTGGTGATAGAAGCATAAGACCAGTTTGCTTGCTTGATATGGGAGCTTCAAATTATGGGATCTATGTCCAGAATTAAAATCATGATTCAAACTACACGCTAACTTCTTGCCTAAAACAAGCTTAATGCTTATCTTTATAACCAGTGACAGACATTTTGATTGCAATGATTTGCTTGAAACCTTTACAGCTGCTGCATGCTAACTTCAAATTATGGGATTTATGTCCAGAATTAAAATCATGATTCAAACCAGTACGGACGGTATATACCAGTCCAATAGAGAACTGGTGTACACCTTGGTATACCATGTGTCGATATGTTTAGTACAGTTCGATATGTATCATACCAACAACTGATCGATATACCGGTATGGTATGGTATTCAGAACCTCGATTCAAATGCATGCTAACTTCTTGCCTAAAACAAGCCTAATGCTTATGTTTATAACCAGCGACAGACATTTTGATAGCAATGATTTGCTTAACACCTTTGCAGCTGCTGCAACTTTTGCTAAAAGCATCTCAGGACAAGCGATTCGTCTGTGATGAAGCTGAAAAGGCACTCGAGACGATGGCTGTTTCCGTATCTCCTCTTTCCTTGCTCAAGGAGCTTCAATCTTATGTGTGTCATGCTAATCTTAGAGTGAGGGCCAAAGCTGCAGTAGCCATGTCGAAATGTGTCTCCAAAATGGTTTGTCTTTCCACTGTATTTGTTATTCTCTGCCTAAATCATAGACAACATCTAATTTGTTGTTCCCTCTCATTCCAGGGTATTGAAGTTATGAGAGGGTTTGGACTGTCCACTCTTCTCCAAATAGCTGCTGAATTGCTTAGTGACAGATTGCCTGAGGCTCGTGAAGCAGCTCGGACCATTATTAATTCAATATACCGTGAATTTTCAAATGATAGTAATATAAAGGACGATGATGAATCAGCAGCAGCAGAGTCATGGCAAAATTTCTGTGCTTCAAACTTGCCTCCCATTGCAGCACAGTCGGTAGCAAAGATTGTTTCGCTTAGTTTCATCTGTTCTTTGGCTTCTACATGAAATTTATCCACCATATTCCATGCTACTTTGCATTTCACGGGTTGTGAAATGTTTGTGCGGCATCGAAGCTGATGAACTCCTCTAAATTTAGAAGATCTAATAAGCATTCTGGTTTGTTTCTTTTGCATAGTGTTTTCTGGAGCATAAATTGTGTACTATACTGGTTTTTTTTGTTCTGTTCTGTAAAGGAGAACTCGATCATCGTTTATGTGCTTTATTTATATCAGAACACTTTATGTGCTAAATCTTTTCACGTGCTGATGCATCAATATATTCTCATCACTAAGGATTTAAAGCATAAATAAGGTGAGCCATAAATAATATATAATTAACGATTGCGTATCGTATAATGCGTGTGTGATGGACGGTGTTGATAACAGTTACCGTCGCTATCCGCAAAATGTTGCCCCGTTATCGGGTTATAAACGGGTCGGAGTTACGGTTCCGTCAAACCAAACCGGGTCGCCCGTCTAGGCAGAGTCTTATTTGTTAACGATTGCGTATAATTAACGCGTGTGTGATGGACGGTGTTGATAACAGTTACCGTCGCTATCCGCAAAATGTTGCCCCGTTATCGGGTTATAAACGGGTCGGAGTTACGGTTCCGTCAAACCAAACCGGGTCGCCCGTCTAGGCAGAGTCTTATTTGTGTGAGTTGATCTTGACCTTGGTTTGACCCGAAATCGCCAATCGAGATCGGCCCCTACGCCTCCTGCCCGCCCCCTTCGACGCTTTCTCCCCTGCTCGTTTACAGTAGCGGCCCGTCATCCATGGCCGAGCGGGTCGTGGGATCCTCGCCGGCGGCCTCGGGCAAAGGCACTGCCCCCGCCGCCCCTCGCCATAACTTGGTTCGCACCTTCAAGTACCTGATGGGTTCGTCGCATGTGCTGCCCCTTCTAGATTGATCCCGTGGTTTTTTCTTGAAGTGATGTGGTTTATCTTCTTCGTTGATTTCAGCAACGCAGTTCTTGTCGAGGGGGATCCCATTCATATTTAATTCGTGGATCGTGAGGCACCTCACGGCAGCTGACTACGCGGTAATTTTCCTTCGTTCTAACTCAACTTCATAATCTTTCTTTTGTTGTTGTTTTTTGTATCCTTTGGAAATCATCACTAATATTCACATTTAAGAAAGTTCTGTGACCAAGTCAGCATTCTGTGGTTGGATTCTAGTAAAAATCGTGTTTTTTTTTGTTTAAGAGGTTGATAATCTAATATGATGATTAAATATCGGTACAAGTTCCTGAGAAGACCAATGCACAGTTCGAAGAAAAATAAATCTGATCAATATTGTGTTTTCTTCACTAGTACAGTTTTTATATGGTTGTGCTAATTTGATTCGGAGAGTTGAATGATGAAATATTTTCTCTTTTAAAGAAGAAACTAAAAGAAACTTAAATAGTACTTTTCTTAAAACTTCTTTTGACAAATGGAACAGTATAAAAGAAGATTGTCCTCTAACAAGTTTTTGGCTTTTTTCATTTTTGTGGGAAGTAAACAAAGCATCAATTATGGCCCTGAGCTAATCACATGATTCAGTTCAATGAACTTGATAGTAAACCACAGGAATTCTTAAAATATGCTTACATTTCATTCTCCCACATAGGATTTATTAGAATTCATTATCAAAGAGCATGAAGACCTCTTTGCTCCTCAAAGGTTCCTCTTCGGCTTCTAATAAAATCACGTCATGCATGTAGTGATCACTGGCTAGAGGGTTCACCATCAACCTGTCACATATAAACAAGATACGCTCTTCAACAATCAAGTAGCAAAAGTATTAATAATTCTTGTCAACTGCCAACTTAAAGGAGTTTAAATTCACGAGGTTAATTACTTAACAAAAGTAGAGATTTCACTAGTCAATGGATGCTCATTTGGTTAGGGCATGCAAGTAGCAAAAGTGACTCTACGAAGATAAGTTCAAGTAGTTCAGAATATGAATTTAGTTTTGCTATTCTGAACCTGAGTTTTTTGGAGCTAAAACAGTTAGTGATTAGAGATGAGTGATATGAGTTCTGTATTTCTCTGACATATTATGGAATTAGGTCTAGTTAATATTGTCAATTAATTTTGTGGATTTGATTTTTCACACTTCATTTTTGTGTTGATAGTTTCGGGAAGATCTGATATCTTCTCACGTTTCAAGCATCAAGTTCCAGGATTTGCTGTTTTCTTATATTTAAATCAAATATTTTTTATGTATTAAAATAATGTTCTAGAAAACCTTTGAATTATGTTCTTTTTTATGTCCCAACTGGATACCAATCTAGTTTTAATCCTTTACTCCAATAGTTCTATTAATTGAATCTCTATGACTTGCTCCTTTGTTTTATTCAATTATTCTTTTGCAGCTTTATGCAGTACAGTTCCATCTTTTTATTACCTGCATCTTGTTTCTAAGTCGGGAAGGTTTTCGACGTGCATGCATGCGCACAGATATTCAACGGTAGTACCTTTTCTCTATATGCTATATTCATCTAATTTTCTTTCGTATTTGTGACATTTATGACACTTATTTGATTTTTCTTTTTAGTATGAAAGCTGTATTTATTATATTGTGAAGATCTTGAATTAATGTCTAGGGGGACCAGAAAATATATATGAAAAATAGGTTTAGCATCTTCATAGGAATGAGAAAAAACAATTTAAGGTGGTTTGAATGTAATTATAACTGTAAGTGCATGGGTGAGGAGTCAATGAGATTTATGTTCGTGAAGGGAAATAAAGACAATAAGATTTCCAAAGTTTCTGATGTTTACATCAGCCATATCCCACGAAATATTAATTTCTATGCTCATGAACTAGCAAATTTTGGAAGAACCAACGAGTTCTCTTCTTTCTGTAATGCTAGTGAGATAGGCTTATTGCCTAACCCTCTAGCAAAGTTTTCGAATAAAGAGTTTCTTCTTTCTGCATTAAAAAAAAGACTTATTAGAACTCTAGAAGTAACTCTAGGTATATGATTTCACTTGACCTTAAGTAACATTTCCCTCAGTAAAGTTCAATCGCTGTAAGAGATCCATGAAGCTTCCCTAAATAGTTGGAAATATCAACTTATTATAGTTATTTTGTTTCAAAAATATCTTAAAACCATTTAAGGTGGCTTGGTGTCAATAACGAAGACCTCTAAATCTATGGGCGAGGAGAATCAATTAGATATCGTGGGACTAAAGAAGGATTTGTCCTTCTTTGTGGTCCAGGAGAGTTGGTCCATATTAAGTGTTAGATAGAAGACAGAAGGCCAAAGAAGACTTGATTAATAATATCCTGAAGGATATGATTGCATCTGGATTATCAAGTGTCCATGACCATTCATATATATTGCTTCCATGCATTCAGACTATTGGTCAATTGGCGTGGGTAGTTTTTTTTTTTTTTTTTTCTGATAGCTATCTTTTAGTTTACTGTGCTGTTTTGCTTGTGCCATGCTTTTAACAGGTTAGTTTATGTAGTAGAGTGTTAATTTGTTGGATTAGGTTGGTTTGCTGCCGGCTATTAGGTTGAGTCATGATGGTTTGTAGAGCCTGCTCAAACCTCACATAACTCTTTATCTTTCGTACAACAAATACATCTGGTGTGGTTGAATTGTCCGGTCAAGGTTGGTTTTAAATCATGTCTTCTAAGGAAAATAAAAAAAGGTTGGATTTGGCTAATTCTCACTATCAAGAGAAAAAATATGCTTATCATGAATCCATTGCGATTTCAGCAGTTTGACTTGCTCCAGCCTAAAACTAATCAGTGGACCCGTTTGGGCCCTGCTGGAGTTAGGTTGACCCAAGGATCGGTATTATGTGCTATATCATTATTGTAAGGCAATGTTTTATTCTTGTTGCTGTAAGCATATTTAAATGTTTGACCATATGCATGTCTCAATCATTACAAAAAACAATTGGCAACATTTCGTGAGCAATTTATCTAACTGGTGAATGTATGTTGTGTTGCTTTTTTTTTCTATTTATTCTGTTCTTTTCAGTGTCATCTAAAATAAAAGGATTTTCCTAATTACAGCAATGATTCATCAATGGAAGAAAATGCTGCAAGATTATTGAAAGTAGCTTGGATGACATTTCCAATTGGCATCTTGTTTACCTTAGCAGTCCTGCCTCATTGTATTCTGGTTCCAAAAGCTCACTCCTTCAGATGCATATGCACAAGCTATATTGATCCATGGTATTTCCAGGTCATCTGAAAGTTTCAACTACTACACTGTTTTTGAGTGATTGGATGCTATTGATTGATATCAAGCAACAAATTTGTTCACATGAGCAGTTTGCATGAGTTTGCAATTTGAAATTTCAGGATCAAATCCATGAATCTGTAATTTTTATTTCTTTGTTAAATGGTGCAGTATTCTACAAAGAATTGTGACTGACAATATAAAAAAATTTGCCACATGCTGGTAGCATGTGTCATGAAATAGATGCTGAAAAAGAAATTAGCTAGTCCCAGTTATAGGAAGTCATATAATCTGTTATTGATGGCTGATGATGCCTGCCAAATGCCAAACTTAAAGAGTTCAAAAAAAGATACAGAACTTTCAAATTGTCCTGCTATCTCTCATATTAATACCATGTCAATCTTTATAGAGACCAAAATCCTTTATGAGAAGAGCAGCTAGCAATAGAATATTGCAGAAGGTATTATATGACAAAAGGTAGTGTGTACATTAATATCTTCGAAAAATTAGATTCATAAGGCTAAGTGAACAATAATGAGACATACTGAAACTTTTGTGGTTACACTTACTCTTGGCTTTGGAGGAGAAGAGCAGCTAGCAATAGAATATTGCAGAAGGTATTATATGACAAAAGGTAGTGTGTACATTAATATCTTCGAAAAATTAGATTCATAAGGCTAAGTGAACAATAATGAGACATACTGAAACTTTTGTGGTTACACTTACTCTTGGCTTTGGAGGAGAAGAGCAGCTAGCAATAGAATATTGCAGAAGGTATTATATGACAAAAGGTAGTGTGTACATTAATATCTTCGAAAAATTAGATTCATAAGGCTAAGTGAACAATAATGAGACATACTGAAACTTTTGTGGTTACACTTACTCTTGGCTTTGGAGGAGAAGAGCAGCTAGCAATAGAATATTGCTTACTCTTGGCTTTGGAGGAGAAGAGCAGCTAGCAATAGAATATTGCAGAAGGTATTATATGACAAAAGGTAGTGTGTACAGTACATTAATATCTTCGAAAAATTAGATTCATAAGGCTAAGTGAACAATAATGAGACATACTGAAACTTTTGTGGTTACACTTACTCTTGGCTTTGGTTTTAGCGTACAGCTAGAATATTACAGAAGGTAGCATCTAGATTTAATTTCTAAAAGATTTAAATTGATAATGCTAACTGAAACAAAAAAGAAGCATACTCAATCTTTTGAAGCTCGCATAGTTTTAGAAATCCTTTTAATAATGAAAATCTCTTTTGTACATTTGTTCTATACCTTTTATATGGTGCTTATCACATTAATCTGTTGCACATGACAGGACTTGCTTGCATATTGGAATTGCTGGCAGAGCCTCTGTATATTCTTTCTCAGAATTTGCTTCTCCTTA
Source organism: Musa balbisiana (assembly GCA_004837865.1). NCBI lineage: Eukaryota > Viridiplantae > Streptophyta > Magnoliopsida > Zingiberales > Musaceae > Musa > Musa balbisiana. The sequence goes on along the minus strand of CM017198.1, from coordinate 4,669,318 downwards.
AGCTGAGATTGATAGTTGAAACTGCAGCCACTATACTACGATGCATGACAACCTACATCCTCATAGTTAGAAAACCTAACATGGTAAGACTGTATCGTTCATCACTTTGCGTATTTGTCATAGACAATATTACTAATTTAGCTGTATAGAAGAAATGAAAATGATTATGTAAGTTTCATTATTTTCTATTTGCAATAGGTGAGATTTATTTTCTGATCTGTGCTTTTATTTTATCTTCTTTTGGGAAGGCACTTGATATATTTGAAAGTTTTTCTTGATATTGATTTCATACTTTGTTTACTTGGCACAAACTTAGGAATACTTCAGCCAGTTACTGTTTCATGGATCATGTTTTATTTTAAAAATTTCTCTCTTTCTTTAAGATTTCTGTATAATACTGGCAGGAAAAAGCGATTGTGTTTGCTCTATCTCAAGCTTCATATGGAGCCTGCTTGTTGTTAGGTTACTGGGCGTATTTTGTATTCTTCTGCATAAATAGATATGATCTTTTTCCCTTCAGGTTTGACATTTTGAGTTGCAAGTTCTCGTCTTGTTTTTACAATAATGCTCATATTGGTGCATTGAATTGTCCAGACATGTTGTTTTCAGATTATCGAGCTTGATGGACTATGATAAACATCTTTGAAGATGTGCTTATTATTTACCGGTCAATCTTTTCGAAGGTTGGTTCTTCAAGAAGGTGAAAAGATGGTTCTTGTATGGTTAGACACACCATATAACCAGGCCGTATATGGCCTTGTTGATAAATTAGGTAGGTGACTATCTGAGACTTTTAAGCAGTAAAGCAAAATTTCTGCAAATCTAATGATGAAGATTCATTGAACTTAACATGGCTTAGCAAGTTAGCATAAAGGTATTTCTGATTGTGGTGACATTTGCAGGAAGTCTAAAGATTGGTATTTCTTCCTTTTGAAGAAGTACTTATGCTACTTTTGCCAACATGTCATCAGGTCAGTTTGGCTAGGTAGTGGAACTCTGTATGTGTGTGTGTGCTTATTTGGATTTGTCCTTGGAATACATTATCAAAATATATATTAGACATCTGGATCAACTGTTGACTGGACATGCTTGATGTGATGATCATTTTTTAATCATGTGACCAGTTTTATATGAAGTTTTCTACTGGGATGCATTCTGGGTTTCTTTGGTTTGATTAGAGGAAACAGCCCTCCTTTCATATGGAAAGCTGCATATATCTGATCATCTTTGATCCTGTATTAATGTAAATCTTATGCAGTGTTTGACCTTTTTTTTTGAACTTCTCTACATATTATTAGACTAGACTAGATATAGACCCAAATACAAATTGCTGCACTCTGTTAGTTTGTTTTATTCCCCTGAGCTCTTTTACTTGCAATCTTGGCAGATCCATGCATAACATTTTGGTGATATTGACTTTGATCGAAAGGTCGGTCATTTATGGAAACTTTATTGTTAATGGTCATTTTTCCCATTATTGATGTTTGTTTGGATGTGATTGTATTCTAGTTAGTTTAAGCAGTATAACATTGTTGGCAGCAGTCAGATAAGCTAAGCAAGTACATGTTGACAGTCCATTGACTTTCTAAATCATTTTGTAATTGTTGTTTTTACAGAACTTGATGCATTAGGTCCATGAGTTTCTGCATATGGGAAAGCATACGTGAAATTTTTGAAGTTTCTTGTGAAAATTTTGCCAAAGGTGTACATATGTGTAGTTTTCACTTGAAGTGCCTGCTGATATGTGTGTGTTTGATGCCTTGAATCTTTATAACATTGAGATCTTGTGTGTGTTCAACCGAACTTCAACCACATTCCCAGAATTTGACAATTTTCTGAGATAAAGGATGGGGAAAGTTGTTTGACTGATTCCAAAGGTCTTTAAGAGTAGTAATTTGGACTCATTCATGTGTAGGCTTTATCTACTGCTGCAAAACAGGGTGTGTGGTAGGGCAATCCTGTGTCTAATCTGGTACAATATCCATCACCGATCTAAAGACAATATATTAATTAAAAAACAACTAAACTGAGACACTTGATATCCATGAAGAAGGTGAGGAGGACATGAAACCATGGATTGGAAGATGACTCTTAGCTGGAAGAATTTCTTCCATCACATAGAAAGACAAAAGAAGATAAGTGGGCCACAAGGCCTTAAAATCCAATATTCACTCTCATTGTCCTTGTCAGATATGTTTACTTCATTTATAGATTAATAACTTAAACTACAAATGCTGGACAAGATAAGGACTCTGTATTATTTTATCAGCTGGAACTACTAACTAATCTAACGCCTCTTAAAGATGACATCGTATTGTTTTTAGAGAAAAAAATGATAAAGCCCATAAAAATGACAAGACATCTCCTATACAAACCTGATATATTAAAATACTGCACAATCCTAAAAAAAAGTGCTCTAGTCTAAATTATAATGAAATAAAAAAGAAATTGACTCTTAGATGAAATGCATCACTTCTCACTCTTCCTTGTGTCATGAAAAAGATTCTGCACAATTGAGTGCTCAGGAGTCCACACAACTAACAACAACAACAAAGCCTTAAGTCCCAACTATTTGGGAGTCCACACAGCCCACTAACATTAATCAGGCAGGTCTGGAGGCATTCTGGGTGATCATTGTATGGCTTTTGCAAAACATTCTGCTTGGTTTCTGTGCTCCAATAGAGACAATGGCCCTTCAATCTTTTTCTAGTTACTACAGTGTTCAGTTTCCTTATGATTGTGCTCATACTTATTATAGTATGCTGCTTCTGGGAGAAATCAGCCATATATTTTATATCAGTTATATGTTTCTTGGCACATATACAAATTTGATAAATCTTATTGTGTTCAAGATTTTTTTTTTTGCAGCATTTAGTTTTATCTTTTTTCTTGGACAGGTCAATCTTCACAAAGGATTGTTAAGTTAAGAAGTTCCCTTGTAGAGGCTCTCAAGGTTGTTCTGTTGATTGGTATGGTTTTATGCTTTTGTGAAACATTTACTACTCTTTTGCAAGCAGTGTGGTCTCTCTCCAACATGTACTTGGAACATAGATTAAGTCTCTTGACTGTATGTATAGCCAAAGGTTATAGATCTTTCTTTTCTCTATAATACTCTGTGGGGAAGAATTTTGCTCTTGATTAGGATGAGAATCATCAGTTTAACATATATAAACATTTACATATATATGCATATATACCTAATAAAACACCATTTAAGGGTAGCCTGGGGAGACATTAGTAGTCGCAATGGATTCATTTCAGCTTTCGAACTTAAGAAAATGAAGCAGAACGTGAGCCTAAGAAATAGATACAATATAATCTGATTGTTCAACTCTTAGCAGTTGTTATGTTTCATTTGTCTTTAGCATTTGTAGTTGTGCTCTAAATGTTGACACTGAGGATTTTCTGGATGAGCTACTCCGGTCATCTCAAGTTAATTTTCTCTGGATATTTTATCAGAAAGAACAACCTTATTTTTGTTTTTGCTTTTTAAGAGAAACTGTAGGAGTGACCACACCAAATAAGCCAAGCACTCGAGGAAGCACCTTAAGTAGTTTGAACATGAAACATTTCTGAAGTAGGAGCGGTACCAATGCAAAATGATAGTATTTGTTGGTAGAAGATCTATGCCTGATAGAATCTTTAAGTGATTCATGTCATATAAAATCTTTAAATTGGCAATACATCATTCAGCATGCTCTCTTGCCTTTCCATATCTGGTTGAGTGTTTGATTTCCATCTTTCATGATAACTTTTTGTGGTCTGGTTGACTCTCACTAGAGTTTATCTGATGTTTCAGTTATATTTTAACTTTTGCAGGCCTCGTAGTACTGGCATTTGGTCCAAGTTATTCATATACTCTTGTAAGACTGCTCTATGGGAGGAAATGGAGTGATGGAGAAGCTCCAGCTGCTCTCCGCTATTACTGTTTTTATGTCATTACCTTAGCCATGAATGGTACATAATTTGTTGTATTCCTGCTTGTAGATTTCCTATTAAGGTTTCAAATACCTTGTCTGACCAATCACTGATACCAAAACATATAGCTCAATACAAGAACTATTTTTTTTTTCATTTTTCTCCTTTTATTCAATGGTCTCAAATGATATAGGTGAGTATCCTGTTCCCGAATACCAGTACCACATTGGTCAAAGATTATCAAAACTGCTATCGAACCAATAATAAATCCTCAATTTCTACTTAAATCTCGGAATTCTTAAGGCCTTTTAGTTTTGATTTGTTCATCTTCAGTTTCTTAGTTAGGTATAGCTGGTATGATCCTTTTATTGCTTTTCTCTTTTTTGCAACTTTGAAGTCAATAAAGACAGATATCACCATTGTAATTCAGATCAATAATAAAAGGACAAAGAGATTAGCATAAATAAGTCAATGTTGATTCTCTTCTAGTATATTTTCCATTCCATACAACCTAATCCTCTGTTCATTAGAAAAGATATTTATGAATTTCTAGTTGAAGTTGATAGAGCTGGCTCACAGACAACTTCCTTCACCAAACATCAAGAACCAATCCCAGCAATTAAGACTAAGAATTTAGCTGAAATGATTTCTCCCAACTACTAAATGACTGCATACCATATTTGGAGCTTTTTGATAATTTTGATTTTTGAGCAAACTCAATTCTCATTTGTTGCTCATTTGCTATCTTGCTTTTTGGACCATTATGATTCCTGTGCAATTAACTAAAAATATAAGGATGTTCTCTGACTTCTTTAAAATTTAGTTAGATGACTACTTTTTAATGCATTTATGAATTATTAAATCTGGAAAGATAGTTTATGTCTGGGCTTCCTTCAATTCATTACTTCAGTTAAATCAATGTTAAACACCAAGCTTCATTCTATGTTATTATATAAGGATTTAATGATCCTTGTTTTATTGTTCATTCATTAAGAGATGTCCTCTTCAATTTTAGGCCTCTATTATCTTTCGGGTCAAAACATATCCGAAGACATGTTTTATTTTTGTAATGATTCGTGACAAAGAATTATAAGCATGTGATGGCATTGTAGTCATTTGGAGGGGTGCTCATTTTCCTTTATCTTGTAAATATGTTCATTGATATTATTGTTATTATGTATTAAAAGTCTATTTTACTGAACGCCCTCAATATATATTTAGCTGAAGCAAAGGATGTTTTTTTTTCTCTTCTCTAGGGACATCTGAAGCTTTTCTGCATGCAGTTGCAAATGAGAGACAACTTAAGAGGTCAAATGATTCATTGCTTATATTCTCTGGGATTTACATAGCACTAAATGTCATTTTGATTCGATCTGCTGGAGCAATTGGGTTAATTGCTGCTAATTCATTAAGTATCCTTCTTCTGTAAGAACTTTTTCTCATAAACAATAAAGTTGTTAACTAGGAGACATAGAGACAAGGTTTATTTATATATATGTGTACAAAAAGACCAGAGTGGACTAAATATCATATTGATTGATATGCTTGAGCAATTTGTTTAGTTTCTGCTATTTCAACGTTTATCCCTCTTGCAGAAGACTTTTTCTTAATAAATAATTGTAGTTGATAACTAGGAAGACATGGCTTATTTCATGTGGACAAAAAGACCAAATAGTTTTTTTTAAAGGATTTTTTCTTTTGTTTTCAGTGACAGGTTCAATATATGCAATGATATTTGTGCTCTCATTCTTTACAATGGTTAGGAGTCTGTATCTCAGTTGCATAATGCAATCCCATGGGCGCAATGGATGTATTGACACCCTTCCGCATGTCTAGAACTGTATAATGTTCGCTATTTCACTTGTTCAATAAACTCTGTATCTCAAGCTGGGAAGGCCAAAGATGATATTAAGAATTTGAATTGTTTCTTTCATCTTGGGATAAGATATCATGGATGACCTCCATCTATGCTTTTCTGTCATATGCAAAGCTTCTGCTTTTAAATATTAACTGCTGCTAGTGGCTGACGATACAAGGTGTAGGCTTTACAACACAGTAATTTAAGCTTTATCATTCACGGCTAGTAACGAAATGCCAACTGCACTATCCAACTCAGGGAGGAAGCAAGGGAGAGGATTTGCTGTCCACTTTTGTTGGTTGCAGCTTCTGTTATGTTATAATTGACTTCTTTTTTCACTAGTTAATTCAAGCCATAACATTGACTGTTGCAGCTGTTATTTGACCTAAATTTTATAGCTTTCAGGCTTAGAATAATTGCAGAAACTTGTACATAAGGTTGAAGGCTATACCAGAAGGCTGTGACCATTGCATTAAGATTATAAAGAAACTTGTGCATCTGCAAATTTGTGTAAGAAGTCAACTGTTGCCTTATGAAGTGTTGTCAAACATAGTTGTATATGTTACAGCTCATACATATGTAGATTTGCCATCTGTGTTTAAAGAACAAGCAATGTCTATAATCTTTTGCAAGACAGTAATAATTTTTTCTTTAACTGTGACTAAGATATGATTCTAAGGATTATCTACTCTGCAGTATTTATCAGCAGCTATTTCCAGGTATGTAAGCTCATATACAATTATTTAGGCGATACATGCATGCTAATTGTAAATAATTCTCCTTCTGTAAGTGAGGGTTTGCAACTGATGATAAAATCTCTGCTTGTGTTTGTCAAACAGGACTCTTCATTTTCTTTTTACCGATGCTTGCCGTCTGGCTGGGAAGTTCTGCTTCTTTCTTACACAGCAACTGTCATATCTGAGAGAGTATTTTTAGACAAGGAAAACTTCTGGCAGACTCTCCCTATTCATTTAGCCATTGGTTTAGCATGTTTCTGCTTCTCATCTATTGTCATGTATGTAATTTTTTCTTTTATGTTCATTTTTGGTCCTCAGAGGATCGTGAAATCGACTATATAATCTTCACTGCCATTTGGAGAGCTTAATAAATCTAAGCTATTGTCTGTAAAACAGTTATTCTCGTGAGAAGCAGCTCATCAACAAAATCATAGGTATGCATAAACATACCGACTGAGAGAAGCTGATGAAGTTGTCTAGTAACACCTCAATGTGAATTCCTTGTCTCTTAAACCTTACAGTTATTCTTCTTTGAGAGCCTAAACAGCTTTTTAACATCTATGATCTGCAGTCTTCTGAATGAATGACATGAATCTGATGTCTGATCTCTGTTCCTGCCGGAGAGAAGTATCAATGGTTTCTGGTAGGCATCTTCATATGAACTCCTCGACTGCTCCTCTTCATTACCACAGGTTGATTGGAGATGGAAGATATACTTGAGGTTGCACATTTGAAGGACTTAATTCTTGGCTCAAATAAAGTTCCCTTACTTTCTTGTATTACTTGCATTGCTCCTTCTATGAGTGAGGGAGAGAAGCATTTGTGTGTTCAACAGTGATCCAACTAAATTATCTGGTTGTCTGTGGGTGCTGGATGTCTCTGGGACTACTTGGACTACTTTTGGGAGCATTTTTTGGTTGTCCTAAGAAGAGTTGTCCATTTAAGTGTAAATGCAATGCATTTAAAATTGATCTATATTTTTGTGTCATGCTTTCTCGGACATCTGCCTCACCTTGATAGTTTTTCTTTTCTTTCTTTGCATTGGAGCTTTTCAAAGTTATGGCCAATTCTTTGAGACTGGTTTCTTGTTTGATCTATGTACTATTCGGACACTTCCCCTGAGTTTTTCCCCTGGTTGGCAGTTGCATTTGCGTTTAAACTTTCTAGTTCATCTTCTGGTGTTGGAAATTTCAGTTGTACACTGTTTTTGTGACTTATCATCTCCTGTGATTTCATGCTGTTTACAGCGGTTCTTTCTCCCGGGAATAAGGAGTTAGGCTATCTAATTATTACGTTCTTTCGGATGCATGCATTCTGACCCCCTTTTTTTGTTTTTCAGAGAATGAAAGGAGATGCAGTTGGAGACAGATTGCATTAAGTTCAGAGCATCTCCAACAATAAGAGGTATGATTTCCCTGCCACACTTTTGCAAGCATCTCTAACACAAGTGACAAGCAGTCTCAGTTTAATCGTGCCAACCAACTTATGCATGCAGCTTGCAGAACATGGCCAATACAATCTCATGCCTGTTTAATGGAGTGGGGTGGTTAAAGATTCGTGCTCGCCATCAGAAACCAATTCATAGGCATTTCTCAATGGAACTGCGGGTTAACTATTACAAATACCATATCCGGTTGTTGGTCGCTGAATGCGACAGTGACAGGATACGTGCACTATGAAAGTTTGGCTTGCTGGCACTTGAAGAAAACAGGAATAGCAGATTCAAGGAGATGATATCCACATCCATCACAACTAGTATCAAGGTTCATTATCATCCCTTTCTTCTGTAAAATCTTTCTTTCAAGAAGTGCTGCATTATAGATCGCCCAATAACAATTCTCCAGTTTAAGTGAATGAGGTGAAATATAACTCCTATGCAGCAACTTATGAACTGCATGCTCAAACTCATACAAAAACACTTAAATATGAACAAGTAGACCACTTTATTTCTACAGTCTTGCCAGTTTTCGATCCTTTTTTTATTGAGCCAATTCCAGTGCCTGTATTTGCTCAAGACGAGAAAACTGACTCGTGTGATCTTAATCCATCTAACACAGGAATTGTGCAGAGGAATTTTACCACCGAGCATGGTATTCTGTATCCATTGCAGTTTTGTTTAGTTTCATGCCATCCTTTCCTTCAAGAAGTTTAGAGTACCAACCGGCAGAGAGCTTCGGCTTTCTTTTACGGTTCTCATCATCAAAATCTACATGGAACAAGCCGCAACGAAATTGATACCCGGTCAAAAACTCAAAGACATCTATGAACGACCAAACGAAGTAACCTTTCACATTCGCTCCGTTCCTGCAAACAAAAGAGCTTCCTGTAAGTATTAACGGTGACAAGATTATCATAATATTTTAATTATTTAGGATTGGTAATATCGATCTTTTTCTGTAATTAAGCTCTAAAAAAATTATATTTTTAATTATATTAAGAATATTCGAATTTTTATTTATAGTTTTTAATCAAAGCTCAAAAATCTTGATGGTAAATCTAAAGCATTACTTCCTACGTTTGGAAGCTTATCATATGCATGTAATCAAGACATCAATATCGACCTGATAGCATCGAGCGTGCTACCGATGAAGCCATTCAGGTAATTGATCCTATCGGTGTCATTAAGGTTGATCTCTCTTCTTCCTATGCCATAGCCTGATAGAAATTACGGTACTTGATGAAAAACAAAGCATCCTTTTAATCCATGATGAAAAGAGATTGTTTTGGAGTGGCTGAACTAACCATTTTCTTCGACAAAAAGCGGAGGACTTCCGTAGGCATCTCTTAGATACTCCAACATGTATTGCAACCCCTGAGGATCGAATGATGAAGGTGCCGTAGGGTCATACTGGTTATGTTGCAGCAGACGTTAGCCCATTCAAGCAATCACAGTGAATAATCTACAAGGTAGGAAGACTAACTTAACTCTTTTACCTGACCAGGTGTCTCATTCTTTGAATCTGCATCGAAGCATCGATAGTAAAACTACAGCTGAAAACACAATGCAAATCTGAACCAAAAGAGTAAGAGAATAACTCACTTGTCATCGAGGCTAAGGAATCCATAACAAAGTCACGAAGACCCATCTCAGAAGCATTAATGTTATCTTTGACATATACTGAAGAATAGTGATTCACGCCAATGAAATCAAATAAGCCTTTTATTTGTTCAGACTGAGATTTGGTGAAGGATGGGAGTCGCGAGCCAACGATCTTTTTCATGACCTCGGGATAGTCTCCAAACACCAATGGATTTAGGATCCTAATAGTAGTTGGCTCGTTAGAACACAATCGTGTGAGACTAGAAGATAATGCATACTAAATTAAGTAGAATACCAGCCAACAGAAAACTCAAGCATTCTTTGGGTTGCCTCAATGTCTGCAGAGGAGTTTGTGAATGGATAATACCATAAAGTGTATATGTTTATGCCTATCCACCCATTTTGCTCTACCTGTATAAATGGTAAATGTATAAAATTAATGTTGACATGGTAAAATAATAGATAACACAAAGTGAAGAAGGCAAATGACTTACTTGATATTTGCTTTTGTATAATTTGACGATCGATGCATGGGCTAATAGGATGTTATGAAGCACAATGTAGGGCTCTGTCGTCGAATTTCCTACTGTGCAATTGATGCCAAATGGATAAGAGCATCGATTTGGTGGAAATGTTCCCATGTCATATGCACCCATTGACATTATATTAGGTTCGACAACAGTCGTCCATCGAGGGACTCTGTCACCAAAATTCTTGAAGCACACATTTGCAAATGCTGTGAAATCATCCCTGAAGCACATCATTACATATCAACTTAATTGGCTGAGATTATCACAATTAGTTTGTGGATTGAGAAAGTGCACTAACGAGTAATGACATTGAAGTATGCTAGTCATCGAAGGACATCTTACACCATTTTGGGACTCAACCATCCTGAATATTTATCTTCAAGTGCTTGGGGATGGTCAAGATGGTATAGTGACACATGAGGTTCGATCCCTATAGCATTCAGGACAGGAATAAATTTATGAATAAGGATTGGATATTGACAATCATAAAAATCCATTCTCAAACAGAAATTAAATTCAAATCTTATGTATCACATTACTTACTGCAACTTCTTCTGGAAATAAGTGTATCTTGATTTGTTTTTTTAATCTTTCTTGCAGCTATTATGTGTTTACATGATTGCGAAACATATAATTATCAAGTATAGATTACCTACTTGGATCATGCACAAAAGAATGCCTTATCTCTACGAGAATGCAAAATGGACATCCTCTTTTTTTTATCTCTTATGATTCTCCCTCGTTTATCATTCATCGAGTTTCTTTGCAAGAGATTGATTTAGCTTTAATTATAGAGTTTCCTAGTTAAATTTAATATTCGGAGAGTAACACTCGGAAATGATTTAGCTATGAACAGATACAGTTTGAAGCTTGTCGGATAGTTTCATAGTTCATTCTAATCTTGTTCAAGAAATGATTGCCTCACTAAAGCAATAATTTCCAAGAAGAGAAGTTTAAGAATTTTTCATACATGATCATTCATCAGTAGTGTTGATTTGTCGTCTAATTGGTTGGCTGTTACAGTTGAGAGGCAGATTATAATTGCATAATCACACATACTTGAAACACACTTAAAAGAAAGACTCACCATATTTTACTAGCTCATCGATCAGGTTGTTGTAAAACTGTAAGCCTTTAGGATTAACAGCTCCTCGACCATCTGCACAACAAGTAAACATAAACAACACCAATTTTGTCTAAGATCTAAACGCTTCGATCAAGTCATACTTGGGATAAGCCTGGACCAAGAGATGGAAAATCTGTAGGAGTCCAGTCCTGTTTTAGCCATCAGCTTGACATCTTCCTGAAATATTGCCTCACTTGTAAAAAAGACTCACCCTTGACGAATAAGCCTATGTCTTTGAAAATCTTTTATCTGGATACTCCTTACATTTACTTAATAATCTTAAACTTAGTGGTGGCCAATAAGAAAATTTGTAGCTTAAATTGCAGTAGGTCATGATCTATATATATCAGAGAAGACTTCTTGGATCATAAATAAGCAAAAAAGTTGATAATAGAACTGGTAGCTAATAAACTTACAATAGGGGAAAATGTCAATATTGGTATAGCTAGAGCAAGATTTTTTTTTTTCCTTCTTTTTTCTTGTATTGATGAGAACTTGAAGAACCAACTGATCACACATTTATAAACTTTGATGGTGTTCTTTCAACATATCACATATTTTAACAAAACAATCTTTTTTCATCCTGAAATTGCTTTACTGAAATAGTGCAGCTATTATTCATATATCCATATTCAGAGAAGGAAAAGGGCAAAGTTTCAGAACAAGTTTCTGATGACTGTATTTGTCCTCCTAAGAATTCAATAAATGGTTTTCGATGAAAATTCACCAAAGTAATCATCAGGAAAACTCAGAAATCTACTTTTTTGTTTTTTTTTTGAAGTTTCAACAGGGGAAAAACCCACCTTACTAATCTTTAAACATAGAGGACTTTAGAAATGCTGGCTATGTCATATATATCTCATTGGCAATTATAATAGGACAAACATGGGGAGTAAACATTACTAAGAGATGTAAGTATGCTTAAAGTTTCTAATATTGTGATCAAAAGTGTCTCTTTTTTTATTTTTGTGGGACAGCATAAGTGCATATTTTCTTGAAACCGAGTTGTAGGTGAAAAAACAGGTTATTGCATCAAGGTCAGTTTCCAATCCAAAAACTGGTCAGGCCAAGTAGAGACTAAAGTTTGCCGGGCAGAGAAATCTATGATGAGTAGGCTTTGGAGAAAAAGGTTTATAAAGAAATTTAGATGCCCTTCTTCTTGTAACTATATATTTCTAAAGGGCTCTCTATCTACCACACAGTTGTCAAGAATGAGAATCTGAGTCATGGCCATTTTTCTTCCTGTGAAAATAAAAGCACTTAGGTATGATTAAAACTTTTTGTATGTGTCTTCATAGATGGCATTAACATGGGGCATGTTTTGATTTCTCTGGATAAATCCTTCTTCCTTTTACCACAGTGTTGGAGCCAGAAACATGTTTTGTCCAGGCAATTTGGCACAATAGAACAAGGAATTGGAACAAGTAATTTTGTGACACCTTTAGATTAAGGTAGAAGTTGCAGACCTTGTATTTGTGGTAGCCATCGGAAGCCACATCTCCTGTGCTCTTGTCCAGCATTCGCCCTGAAACATTCATCATCCCCATTCAAATCCCCAAGTTATTCATCGCAAAAATAACAACAAATTACAAGAGTTCCAGATTTCAAACTCTTTGTGTAATACCAAGTGAAGTAATTGAAGAGGAAACAAGGAATGTTCACCTGCATGGGTAAAGGTATCCCAAATGCTTGGTTTCCTTCCATCCTCAGATGCCGCACCCTCCACCTACATATGCAATCTCAGTTATATACGTTTTTCATCTTCATCGCCCTTCACCTCTTTTCTCTCTGCTATATCTCATATCAAGAAAACTCACGAAGATGATGAATAGATAGAGTAGTGATAGGCAGTCTCAAACATAACTAGGTAAGATTTGCAGTAAAGCATGTGAGAGTGCACTGACTGAAACCCAGTACGCATCATCAAAGGGGGGGAGGGGGGGAAAACATCCTTACTAAGAATCCATAAAGAACAGGTCATGGACGGTGATCGAGGATTGAACACCCCCACACTATGGAACGAGATGAGAAGCCAGTGCGCAGAGATTTGCCTGATAGATGACGTCCCAGCTCCGAAGATGAAGTCTGAAGGGAATCAGCTCTGCTGAAGCTGGGCTCCGTCAGCTGCCCCGAACCCTCTGCTAACGAAGACAAAAACAGCAGGAGTACCACTCCTAGGATTAGCAACCAGGCTGGTCTTCCTTCCCTCATCTCCTCTCGCTCGAGTCCCCTGAGAGCCCGAAGGTGAGGAGGAAGAGGAAGCGATCAAAGCCGTGCAAGCAGTCGTCCGGTGCAGGCGCCTCTGTAGTGCGGTAAGTATTTTATTTGTGCATGGATGCAAAAGATGGCCCTTCATGAAGACTATAATGGTGGAGTTTGTGGGCTAAGTAAAAATCGAAGTGCTACATTTTTTTATTATTTTTAGTATATAACTCCTCATTGTTTTATTGATTTTAGTAAGTATAACATAGTTAGTGCTACATCACAATCCAGAAGTAGACAGCAAAACAAACAATTCCTCGTGAGCATCTAATTTTTTTATGAGATAGTTAGTACTACACTCATGAACAGAGTTGTGTATTTTTTAAAAAAATAAATAATAAAAATATTATTTGATAAATCCTTATGATAAAAATTTTAACGAAGACAAAACAGCAGGAGTACCACTCCTAGGATTAGCAACCAGGCTGGTCTTCCTTCCCTCATCTCCTCTCGCTCGAGTCCCCTGAGAGCCCGAAGGTGAGGAGGAAGAGGAAGCGATCAAAGCCGTGCAAGCAGTCGTCCGGTGCAGGCGCCTCTGTAGTGCGGTAAGTATTTTATTTGTGCATGGCGCGCAAAAAGATGGCCTTCATGAAGACTATAATGGTGGAATTTTGTGGGCTAAGTAAAAATCGAAGTGCTACATTTTTTTATTATTTTTTAGTATATAACTCCTCATTGTTTATTGATTTTTAGTAATTAATAAGCATAGTTAGTGCTACATCACAATCCAGAAGTAGACAGCAATTTATTTATTTATTTATTTATTTATTTATTTATTTATTTATTTATTTATTTATTTATTTATTTATTTATTTATTTATTTATTTATTTATTTATTTATTTATTTATTTATTTATTTATTTATTTATTTATTTATTTATTTATTTATTTATTTATTTATTTATTTATTTATTTATTTATTTATTTATTTATTTATTTATTTATTTATTTATTTATTTATTTATTTATTTATTTATTTATTTATTTATTTATTTATTTATATATATAGTAGATCGATATCTCATTGTAATTAATCTTCTTGAGTTGGCCGAGCGTAATGGTGTTGATTAAAAACAATTATTGACAATCGTGGTTAGTAATTGTTAATTTAAATTTATTGGATGGATGCTAATGGAGAGTGACATATGCTCTTGAATTAAAATAAAATAAAGGGTAACATCAATGTAAAAAGTTTATTCGATGAGATTTTAAATTTTAAATTTTTATTATGATTTGAACAACACGTTCAATATGTAAAATTTATCGGTTGAGATTTCGAATCCTAAATCATAATTAGAGACATCGATGTACCACTAGATCCGTGTATTTTTTTTTCAATAAATGACATGATCATTAGATCAGAATGATAATTGTTAAGGCTGAAGATATAACATATCATTCAATAATTTTCTCACTTATTATATATACCCATTATTCTAAGAAACATAAGCGAATGTGATCGAATAGCAAAATAGATCAACTTAGATCTGAGGTTCCGCACAAGGAAAATGTTCCTCCAATATTAATGAATACTTTGTGCATTTAATGAATATTTTGTACAATAATGAGCAGACGGAGATGCAAACAAAGGAGGGAAGAAAATTCAGTAATATCTATTACAGTGGATTTTAATGCAACTGTCTCAGATTGAATCATTTGCATGAGCTTTCTATTGACATTATGGAAAGCTCAAGTCCTGCAAGTCAAAAGTTTATAGATGCAAGTTGATAGTACAAAGTGAAGTAAATAATAAATAAGGTTTAGGAATTTAATTTGTATAAATTAAAGTTTATGGCCCAAATAAAAAAAAATTGAACAAGAGTTCATGGCTAATGAACTAATTTACTCACTGGTAATTGAAAACAAAATTAAAATTTGTCCAAAGTTCAGTGACTAAGAATTGACTCTTAGATGAAATGCATCACTTCTCACTCTTCCTTGTGTCATGAAAATATTCTGCACAATAGAGCACTCAGGAGTCCACACACCAACACAACACATCGATGTACACTAGATCCGTGTAATTTTTTTTTCAATAAATGACATGATCATTAGATCAGAATGATAATTGTTAAGGCTGAAGATATAACATATCATTCAATAATTTTCTCACTTATTATATATACCCATTATTCTAAGAAACATAAGCGAATGTGATTCGAATAGCAAAATAGATCAACTTAGATCTGAGGTTCCGCACAAGGAAAATGTTCCTCCAATATTAATGAATACTTTGTGCATTTTAATGAATATTTTGTACAATAATGAGCAGACGGAGATGCAAACAAAGGAGGGAAGAAAATTCAGTAATATTCACCTGTATTATTATTACAGTGGATTTTAATGCAACTGTCTCAGATTGAATCATTTGGCATGAGCTTTCTATTGACATTATGGAAAGCTCAACAACACAAGCCTCAAGTCCCAACTATTTGGGAGTCCACACAGCCTACTAACATTAATCAGGCAGGTCTGGAGGCATTCTGGGTGATCATTGAATGGCTTTTGCAAAAAATTCTGCTTGGTTTCTGTGCTCCAATAGGGACAATGGTCCTTCAATCTTTTTCTAGTTCCTACAGTGTTCAGTTTCCTTGTGATTGTGCTCATACTTATTATAGTATGCTGCTTCTAGGAGAAATCAGCCATATATTCCATATCAGTTATATATTTCTTGGCACAAAGAGGAATTTGATAAATCTTATTGTGTTCAAAGATTTTTTTTTTTGCAGCATTTAGTTTTATCTTTTTTCTTGGACAGGTCAATCTTCACAAAAGATTGTTAAGTCAAGAAGTTCCCTTGTAGAGGCTCTCAAGGTTGTTCTGTTGATCGGTATGGTTTTATGCTTTTGTGAAACATTTACTTACTCTTTTGCAAGCGGTGTGGTCTCTCTCCAACATGTACTTGGAACATAGATTAAGTCTCTTACTGTCATGTATAGCCAAAGGTTATAGATCTTTCTTTTCTCTATAATACTCTGTGGGGAAGAATTTTGCTCTTGAATTAGGATGAGAATCATCAGTTTAACATATATAAACATTTACATATATATATGCATATATACCTAATAAAACACCATTTAAGGGTAGCCTTGGGAGACATTAGTAGTCGCAATGGATTCATTTCAGCTTTCGAACTTAAGAAAATGAAGCAGAACGTGAGCCTAAGAAATAGATACAATATAATCTGATTGTTCAACTCTTAGCAGTTTGTTATGTTTCATTTGTCTTTACCATTTGTAGTTGTGCTCTAAATGTTGACACTGAGGATTTTCTGGATGAGCTACTCCGGTCATCTCAAGTTAATTTTCTCTGGATATTTTATCAGAAAGAACAACCTTATTTTTGTTTTTGCTTTTTAAGAGAAACTGTAGGAGTGACCACACCAAATAAGCCAAGCACTCGAGGAAGCACCTTCAGTGTTTGAACATGAAACATTTCTGAAGTAGGAGCGGTACCAATCAAAATGATAGTATTTGTTGGTAGAAGATGTATGCCTGATAGAATCTTTAAGTGATTCATGTCATGTAAAATCTTTAAATTGGCAATGCATGTATTTACAGACAAAATCTTTATACACACCCTTCCGCATGTCTAGAACTGTATAATGTTCACTACTTCACTTGTTCAATAAACTCTTTATCTCAAGCTGGGAAGGCCAAAGATGATATTAAGAATTTGAATTGTTTCTTTCATCTTGGAATAAGATATCATGGATGACCTCCATCGATGCTTCTGCTTTTAAATATTAACTGCTGCTAGTGGCTGACGTTACAAGGTGTAGGCTTTACAACACAATAACGAAATGCCAACTGCACTATCCAACACAATAACGATTTGCTGTCCACTTTTGTTGGTTGCAGCTTCTGTTATGTTATAATTGACTTCTTTTGTCACTAGTTAATTCAAGCCATAACATTGACTGCTGCAGCTGTTATTTGGCCGAAATTTTATAGCTTTCAGGCTTCGAATAATTGCAGAAACTTGTACGTAAAGTTGAAGGCTGTGACCATTGCATTAAGTTTATAAGGATTATCTACTCTGCATTAAGTTGAAGGTATGATTCTAAGGATTATCTACTCTGCAGTATTTATCAGTAGCAATTTCCAGGTATGTAAGCTCATATACAATTAATTTTAGGTGATTCATGGATGCTAATTGTAAATAATTCTCCTTTTATGTATGTGAGGGTTTTTGCAACTGATGATAAAATCTCTGCTTGTGTTTGTCAAACAGGACTCCGAGTGCGAACTAGTGCTTCTTTCTTGCACAGCAACTGTCATATCTCCCTATTCATTTAGCCATTGGTTTAGCATGTTTCTGCTTCTCATCCATTGTCATGTATGTAATTTTTTTTCTTTTTTATGTTCATTTTTTGTCCTCAGAGGATCTTGAAATCGACTATATAATCTTCACTGTCATTTGGCGAGCTTACTAAATCTAAGCTGTTGTCTGTAAAACAGTTATTCTCGTGAGAAGCAGCTCATCAACAAAATCATAGGTATGCATAAACATACCGACTGAGAGAAGCTGATGAAGTTGTCTAGGATGGCTAACACCTCAATGTGAATTCCTTGTCTCTTAAACCTTACAGTTATTCTTCTTTGAGAGCCTAAACAGCTTTTTAACATCTATGATCTGCAGTCTTCTGAATGAATGACATGAATCTGATGTCTGATCTCTGTTCCTGCCGGAGAGAAGTATCAATGGTTTCTGGTAGGCATCTTCATATGAACTCCTCGACTGCTCCTCTTCATTACCACAGGTTGATTGGAGATGGAAGATATACTTGAGGTTGCACATTTGAAGGACTTCATTCTTGGCTCAAATAAAGTTCCCTTACTTTCTTGTATTACTTGCATTGCTCCTTCTATGAGTGAGGGAGAGAAGCATTTGTGTGTTCAACAGTGATCCAACTAAATTATCTGGTTGTCTGTGGGTGCTGGATGCCTGCTGATGGAGCAACACCACTCTGGGGCCACTTTCGGGAGCCTTTTTTGGTTGTCCATAAGAAGAGTTTGTCCATTTAAGTGTAAATGCAATGCATTTAAAATTGATCTATATTTTTTGTGTCATGCTTTCTCGGACATCTGCCTCACCTTGATAGTTTTTCTTTTCTTTTCTTTGCATTGGAGCTTTTCAAAGTTATGGCCAATTCTTTGAGACCGGTTTCTTGTTTGATCTATGTACTATTCAGACACTTCCTCTGAGTTTTTCCCCTGATTGGCAGTTGCATTTGCATTTAAACTTTCTGGTTAATCTTCTGGTGTTGGAAATTTCAGTTGTACACTGTCTTTCTAACTTATCATCTGCTGTGATTTCATGCTGTTTACAAGAAACCCCAGTTGCAGTAATTCTCTCTCCCGGTAATAATGAGTTAGGGGGATCCTTTCTGACCCTTTTTTTTTTTCCAGAGAAAGAAAAGAGAGAGATGCAATTGGAGACAGATTGCATTCAAGTTCAGAACATCTCCAACATAAGAGGTGAGATTTCCCTGCTACACTTTTGCAAGCATCTCTTACAGAAGTGACAAGTAGTTGTGTTAATTGTGCCAACTAACTTATCCATGCAGTTCGCAGAACACAGTCAGTACAATCTTATGCCTGTTTAATGGAGAGGGGAGGTTAAAGATTCGTGCTTGCCATCAGAAACCAATTTATAGGCATTTCTCAATGGAACTGTAGGTTCGAGCTGCTGTCTATCAAATATCCACCAATTTCCTCACTCCTAGATGGACGTAACTGTTACAAATACCATATCCAGTTGTTGGTGGCTGAATGCGATAGTGACAGGATACGTGCACTATGAAAGTTTGGCTTGCTGGCACTTGAAGAAAACAGGAATAGTAGATTCAAGGAGATGATATCCACATCCATCACAACTAGTATCAAGTTTCATTATCGTCCCTTTCTTCGGTAAAATCTTTCTTTCAAGAAGTGCTGCATTATAGATCGCCCAATAACAATTCTCCAGTTTAGGTGAATGACGTGAAATATAACTCGTATGCAGCAACTTATGAACTGCATGCTCAAACTCATACAAAAACACTTAAATATGAACAAGTAGACCACTTTATTTCTACAGTCTTACCGGTTTTAGATCCTTTTTGTATTGAGCTAATTCCAGTGCCTGTATTTGCTCAAGACGAGAAAACTGAATCGACCCACTCGTGTGATCTTAATCTATTTTACACGGGAATTGTGCAGAGGAATTTTACCACCGAGCATGGTATTCTGTAGCCATTGCAGTTTTGTTTAGTTTCATGCCATCCTTGCTTTCAAGAAGCTTAGAGTACCAAATGGCAGAGAGCTTCGGCTTTCTTTTACGGTTCTCATCATCAAAATCCACATGGTACAAGCCGCAACGAGATTGATACCCGGTCAAGAACTCGAAGACATCTATGAACGACCAAACGAAGTAACCTTTTACATTCGCTCCATTCCTGCAAACAAAAGAGCCTCTGTAAGTATTAATGATGACAAGATTATCATAATGTTTCAATTATTTAGGGTTTGTTATTTCGATCTTTTGCTATCATTAAGCTATAAAAAAAATTATATTTTTAATTATATTAAAAATATTTTAATTTTAATTTATAGTTTCTATTAAGTGCTTCTTAGAAAATCTTGATGGTAAATCTAAAGCATCACTTCCTACATTTGGAAGCTTACCATATGCATGTAATCAAGACATCAATATTGACCTGATAGCATCGAGCATACTACCGATGAAGCCATTCAGGTAATTGATCCTATCGGTGTCATTAAGGTCGTCGCTCTCTCTCCTTCCTATGCCATAGCCTGATAGAAATTACGATACTAGATGAAAAACAAAGCATCTTTTTAATCCATGATGAAAAGGAGTGGCTGAACTGACCATTTTCTTCAACAAAAAGAGGAGGATTTTCGTAGGCATCTCTGAGATACTCCAACATGTATTGCAGCCCCTGAGGATCGAATGTTGAAGGTGCCATAGGGTCATACTGGTTATGTTGCAGCAGATGTTAGCCCATTTCAAGCATTCACAGTGAAGAAACTACATCATGGTAGGAAGACTAACTCTACTCTTTTTACCTGACCGGGTGTCACATTTCTTGAAGCTACATCGAAGCATCGGTAGTAAGCAGCTCACTACAGCTTAAAACACAATGCAAATCTGAACCAAAAGAGCAAGAGAATAACTTACTTGTCACCAAGGCTAAGGAATCCATAACAAAGTCGCGAAGACCCATCTCAGAAGCATTGATGTTATCTTTGACATATATTGAAGAATAGTGATTCACGCCAATGAAATCAAATAAGCCCTTTATTTGTTCAGACTGAGATTTGGTGAAGGATGGGAGTCGCGAGCCGACGATCTTCTTCATGACCTCAGGATAGTCTCCAAACACCAATGGATTTAGAATCCTAACAGTGGATGGCTCATTAGAACACAATCACGTGAGAGTAAAAGATAATGCGCACTGAATTGAGTAGAATACCAGCCAACATAAAACTCAAGAATTCTTTGGGTTGCTTCAATGTCTGCAGAAGAGTTTGTGAATGGATAATACCAGAAAGTGTAGACATTGATGCCTATCCACCCATTTTGCTCTGCCTGTATAAATGGTAAATTTATAAAATCAATGTTGACATGGTAAAATAGTGGATAACACAAAGTGAAGAAGGCAAATGACTTACTTGATATTTGCTTTTGTATAATTTGACGATCGATGCATGGGCTAATAGGACGTTGTGAATCGCAATGTAGGGCTCTGTCGTCGAATTTCCTACTGTGCAATTGATGCCAAATGGATAAGAGCACCGATTTGGTGGAAGTGTTCCCATGTCATATGCACCCAGTGACATTATATTGGGTTCGACAATAGTCGTCCATCGAGGAACTCTGTCACCAAAATTCTTGAAGCATACATCTGCAAATGCTGTGAAATCATCCCTGAAGCACATCTTTACATATCAGCTTAATTGGCTGAGATTATCACAATTAGTTTGAGGATTGAGAAAGTGTACTAATGAGTAATGACATTGAAGTATGCTAGTCATTGAAGGACATCTTACACCATTTTGGGACTCAACCATCCTGAATACTTATCTTCAAGTGCTTGGGGATGGTCAAGATGGTATAGTGACACATGAGGTTTGATTCCTACATCATTCAGGAAAGGAATAAATTTATGAACAAGGATTGGATATTGACTATCATAAAAATCCATTCTCAAACAGAAATTAAATTCAAATCTTATGGATCACATTGCTTACTGCTACTTCTTCTGGAAATAATTGTATCTTGTTTTTGTTTTTTTAATCTTTCTTGCAGCTATTATGTGTTTACATGATTGCGAAACATATAATTATCAAGTATAGATTATCTACTTGGATCATGCACAAAAGAATACCTTATCTCTATGAGTATGCAAAATGTACATTCTCTTTTTTTATCTCTTATGATCTCCCTTGTTTATCATTCATCGAGCTTCTTTGCAAGAGATTGATTTAGTTTTAATTATAGAGGTTGCTAGTTAAATTTAATATTCGGCGAGTAACACTCGGAAATGATTTAGCTATGAACAGATACAGTTTGAAGCTTGTTGGATGGTTTCATAGTTCATTCTAATCTTGTTCAAGAAATGATTGCCTAAAGGAATAATTTCCAAGAAGAGAAGTTTAAGCATTTTTCATGCATGATCATTCATCAGTAGCGTTGATTTGTCGTCTAATTGGTTGGTTGTTCCAGTTGAGAGGCAGATTATAATTGAACAATCACACATACTGAAAACACACTTAAAAGAAAGACTCACCATATTTTACTAGCTCATCAATCAGGTTGTTGTAAAATTGTAAGCCTTTAGGATTAACAGCACCTCTACCATCTGCACAACAAGTTACATCACATAAACAACACCACTTTTGTATGAGATCTAAAAGTTTTGATCAAGTCATACTTGGGATAAGCCTGGACCAAGAGATGGAGAATCTGTAGGAGTCCAGTCCTGTTTCAGCCATCAGCTTGACATCTTCCTGAAATATTACCTCACTTGTAAAAAAGACTCACCCTTGACGAATAAGCCCATGTCTTTGAAAATCTTTTATCTGGATACTCCTTACATTTACTTAATAATCTTAAACTTAGTGATGACTTATAAGAAAATTTGTAGCTTAAATTGCACTAGGCCGTGGTCAATATATATCAGAGAAGACTTTTAGGATCATAAATAAGCAAAAAAGTTAATAGAACTGATAGCTAATAAACTTGCAATAGGGGGAAATGTCGATATTGGTATAGCTAGAGTAAGATTTTTTTTCCTTCTTTTTTTCTTGCATTGATGAGTTTGAGAACTTGAAGAACCAACTGATCACACATTTATAAACTTTGGTGGTGTTCCTTCAATATATCACATATTTTAACAAAACAATTTTTTTTCATCCTGAAATTGCTTTACTGAAATAGTGCAGCTATTATTCATATATCCATATTCAGAGAAGGAAAAGGGCAAAGTTTCAGAACAAGTTTCTGATGACTGTATTTGTCCTCCTAAGAATTCAATAAATGGTTTTCGATGAAAATTCACCAAAGTAATCATCAGGAAAACTCAGAAATCTACTTTGTTTTTTTTTTTTTTTTGAAGTTTCAACAGGGGAAAAACCCACCTTACTAATATTTAAACATAGAGGACTTTAGAAATGCTGGCTATGTCATATATATCTCATTGGCAATTATAATAGGACAAACATGGGAAGTAAACATTACTAAGAGATGTAAGTATGCTTAAAGTTTCTAATATTGTGATCAAAAGTGTCTCTTCTTTGACTTTTGTGGGACAGCATAAGTGCATATTTTCTTGAAACCGAGTTGTAGGTGAAAAAACAGGTTATTGCATCATGGTCAATTTCCAATCCAAAAACTGGTCAGGCCATGTAGAGACTAAAAGTTTGCGGGGCAGAGAAATCTATGATGAGTAGGCTTTGGAGAAAAAGGTTTATAAAGAAATTTAGATGCCCTTCTTCTTGTAACCATATATTTCTAAAGGGCTCTCTATCTACCACACAGTTGTCAAGAATGAGAATCTGAGTCATGGCCATTTTTCTTCCTGTGAAAATAAAAGCACTTAGGTATGATTAAAACATTTTGTATGTGTCCTATGCATAACCATGAAGGAACCTAGCTACTATATATTTTCTCTTACAACTTAAGAAAAAATTGCTATATACATTACTGTTCTATTTTATGTTTGTCTTCATAGATGGCATTAACATGGGACATGTTTTGATTTCTATGGATAAATCCTTCTTCCTTTTACCAGTGTTGGAGCCAGAAACATGTTTTGTCCAGGCAATTTGGCACAATAGAACAAGGAATTGGAACTAGTAATTTTGTGACACCTTTAAATGAAGAATTCTATTTTCTTTTCTTTTATATTTTTCCATAGATTAAGGTAGAAGTTGCAGACCTTGTATTTGTGGTAGCCATCGGAAGCCACATCTCCTGTGCTCTTGTCCAGCATTCGCCCTGAAACATTCATCATTCCCATTCAAATCCCCAAGTTATTCATCCCAAAAATAACAACAAATTACAGGAGTTCCAGATTTCAAACTCTTTGTGTAATACCAAGTGAAGTAATTGAAGAGGAAACAAGGAATGTTCACCTGCATGAGTAAAGGTATCCCAAATGCTTGGTTTCCTTCCATCCTCAGATGCCGCACCCTCCACCTACATATGCAATCTCAGTTATATACGTTTTTCATCTTCATCGCCCTTCACCTCTTTTCTCTCTGCTATATCTCATATCAAGAAAAACTCACGAAGATGATGAATAGATAGAGTAGTGATAGGCAGTCTCACACATAACTAGGTAAGATTTGCATTAAAGCATGTGAGAGTGTACTGACTGATACCCAGTAAGCATCATCAAAGGGCGGAAAACATCCTTACTAAGGATCTATAAAGAACAGGTCATGGACGGTGATCGAGGATTTAACACCCCCACTATGGAACGAGATGAGAAGTCAGCCCGGAGAGATTTGCCTGATAAGACGACGTCCCAGCTCCGAAGACGAAGTCTAAAGGGAAATCAGCTCTGCTGAAGCTGGACTCCGTCAGCTGCCCCGAACCCTCTGCTAACGAAGACAAAAACAGCAAGAGTACCACTCCTAGGATTAGCAACCAGGCTGGTCTCCCTTCCCTCATCTCCTTTCGCTCGAGTCTCCTGAGAGCACGAAGGTGAGGAGGAGGCGGAGGAAGCGGTCAAAGCTGCGCTAGTAGTCGTGCAGTGCGGGCGTCCCTGTTGTGAGGTAAAGTATTTTCTTTTAGCATGGCGCGCAAAAGTTGGTCTGCATGAAGATAGATAATGGTGGAATTTTGTGGGCCAAGTCAAAAGTGGAAGGGATAATATCTTAGTGCTACATTTAGAATAGAACTCCTCATTATTTATGGATTTTTAGTTATTAATAAGCATAGTTAGTGCTACATCACAATCAAGAAGTAGACAGCAAAACAAACAATTCCTTATGAGTATCTAATTTTTAATGAGAATAGTAAGTACTACATTCATGAACAGAGTTGTGTATTATTTTTTTAAAAAATAATTAAATAATAAAAATATGATTTGAGTAGAGCCTTATGATAGATAAATTGTCAAGATCTTTATTTATCAATTAGACTAACACACACCTAAAATAACACATCAGTTGAGATGTTAAACCACCATCAATGTTTGTGTTGGTGAATTATATATTACAAGCTCTTTTTAGCACTTTTCAGTGCCTCAATCAATTCAGACTTTTCCAAAAAAAAAATTGATATCACTATGGTTATTAGTAAATAGTAAAGCTCTACATAACTTCAAAAAAGGACCTAATTTGATGGTCATGATGACCATAATTATTACTATTGCGTTAAGCAGCCAAAGAGAGAAAGTGGCATCTACACTTGATTTAATACTGGGATTGGAAGACTTCTGGGAAAGATCATGCCAGCCAGAACATGATAGTCTCTTTCCTGGTTGTCTCATGTATGACCTGCACCGGTCGAACAGGAAGAAGAAGCCAAAATGTAGATTAACTTATTGGATGAAGAGCATACCACAACTCTGGTAGCGAGCAGGCTTTGTTCATGAATGGAGTTGGTCAGACATACGATGAACACTGCATATTTTTGTATTAATTTTGATTTTGATTTTATTGACATCCTCCTAAAGTACTGTTTAAAGCATATATATATATATATATATATATATATATATATATATATATATATATATATATATATATATATATATATATATATATATATATATATATATATATATATATATATATATATATATATATATATATATAAAGTGATGCATGCACTGACAACAGGAAGACCACTTGAATTGGAAAAGTTGCCATGGTGGTCATAAAAATCATCAACTAGTCAACCACAGCATTATATCATCAAGTTAAGCATGATACTTCATTCAACTTTAATTTGGTTAGACTTTTCTGCAAACAAATTTTTGGGAGCAATGGTAGACTAACTTGAGCTAACTCAGGTGCATAATGTCAAGAAGAACACATATACAAAGAAAACTAAGACCAGAAACACTGGTATTAATAGTTCAGCATAGGAATACTTTTTGGTGTTGCCTTATATATATATAATAGACAAATTTACATGGGGTACCACTTCATTAAGAATGTCAAGGAATTCTCTGGTGCAGAAAGGAACACTAGAACTTAACATAGTTGTCTAACAAGTCTATCAAGGATCAAAATGAGAAGGGTGGAAGAAGGTAAAAGATGAAAAGAGATTCAATTACACAACTTGAAAAGGGTTAGTGTTGGAACAAGCAGTAACCGAAGAATCTCTCTCATAACTTATGTATGAACAAAGAACATGGTATCCAAAACTTAAGCTTTCCCCAAAAGTAAGAAGATAGAACAAACAATACAGTCCAATTTCCAGTTGAGCACCAAACAATCAAGATACTATAACAAAGACAACAGGACTAGCACAGCAATCATCACTGTTACCAAGAATGTATAAACAGAACTAAAGAGAAACTGGAAAATATTAGTAGTAAATACACAAAAATGAAAAGAATGAAATCATCTACCTAATCTAAAGAAAGAAATATTAGTAGTAAATACACAGAAATAAAGTAGAATAAGAAAGAAATCATCTACCTAATCTAGTCTATCATGAAAGCGAACCTCTTAAAGTACTGTTGCTATTTCTCCTGCTACTAACATCATTGCTCAAAAGCATAACTGAATGTCTGCCCCATCTATCACTACCACAAGCCTCCAAACAACCATGGCAGGTAAAGATGTAGAAGGATGAACCCAGTAAATGAGGCTCCTGTTAATGCGGCATCTGGATATATGCAGTCCTATCCCTACAAGTAGAGAACTTGTTTCTGCATTGCAGCTAAAGATGCAGGTGACTATATTTCCCTACATATTTACCTAAATCTGTCAAACTTCAATTCTATCAACCTGCCTGAAGATGTATAACTCCAAAAACAGCTATAAAGAGCACAATATCTATGTAGAAGTCTGTGATATCAATAAACGCTCATAAAGAGCACCATATCTTCACAGAACCATGCCTTTTCTTGGCATAAACTCTGGAATCATCATTTTAATTTATCTACAAGAAAAGGCAAATGCATATGTTCCACACATAATGAACATTAAATTCTGAACCCCATAAAAATAGTGATTTTTCTTTTCAAGTGTCAGGTTGATCTCAGACGAATCAAAAACCAAATCTTTATCGGGATGCTACTTATAGAGATTTCTCGACACTGTAGCTTGAAGACTGAAGGGAAAAATAACTGAAGAGTAAGAAGATCCTCCGTGATGTGTAGAGAAAAACTTATACAAATGGAGGTTAGTGACCGAGCAGATGTCCAGCAATTCTATGTTTTAAATCAAGACATCATTGTTAGCACATTTTGATGACGTTACAGCCACAATACTCTTCAAAAGGAATCTTTTTGCTATGCTACTAGGCACATGGAAAGAATTGATAACTTGGTCCTCCAAACCATGGCACCAATATTTATAAAAAAAAAATTCACTTGAGAAAACAGCTGTCCTATCGTTGCTGTATTTTAGAGTTTTTCTTTTTAAATTATGATCTTCCCAGAAGCAAATCAAACCAAATTAGCTTTTGAACATTACTAGCATGTAACATTGGTGCAAATTATAATGTAGATCGAAGAAGATATTCTTTGTGGAGTTAAAGCAGAATTGTTAAGCTGAGGGGACATTCGAATTGCTAAGTGTTCACCAACTTCCCCTGGGATTAGAAAGACAACTTTTTAAGATATATTAGGTTCTTTGTGGTCTATGAGCTAGAATGTTAAGCCATTAGGAAAGATGCTATTCAAATAACTAGATATTTATCATGAATGAAAATAGCATGATAAAATTAAATAGAAACAAAGAAAGTATTTTTTTCCATAAAAGTGCATAAAGAAAAATATGGAAAGAAAGAAGAAAAACATGAGAAAGGCAACCAGGTTTCTAACAATGATCTGCAACTTACCAGATTTTGAACATGCACTTCCAAACTTGGATTGTCATTTAAAAAATAGAGAGAGAACTACATGCCATCTTCAACAAAACTTCTGTCGGATCCAATAAGCCAACAATTTTAAGCTAATTTTCCATATCCCCACAATAATAATAATTAAGACAATTCTTCACCATAACAAAATCTTAAACTCGGATTGTAACCAGATGTTAGTCATTCAGTGGTCATTCTATTGTTGTTTGAATCTGAAGCAGAAATGACCATTTACCCTACAAACGCCTTAACTGCAACATGATACCCTACTTTGACACCACTGAATTTCCCTGAGACTCAATAAATAGTTTTACTAAAGCAGAGATCAATTTCCCATTAAAGAATGAACCGTTGAAGGTAAGATGGAAGATGCTAACAAGGATAGTGACAAATAAAAAAAATAGGCCAAACATAGATACATGGGTGGAACTTGTCACATTGAATGCTGTTCATGAGAAAAATGTTTCGAGTTAGAATTGCTATGTAGGTGTTCCCCCAGAAAATCCATCAATGAAATACAAAAGCCCTCCTAATTGAAACTGCAATATAGAGCACTGGATTTGCAGTACAACTGGGTGGGAAGTCTTTAAGAAGCATCAAAATTTGGATCCAGATAATTTGTTGAAATATGATCCCTGCACAATGTAAAGTACTTTGTTGAAATATAATTTGTTGAAATTGAGAACACAAATTACTTTCAAATGGAATAGTCAAAACAGAAAAACAGGGCTGAATTTGTAAAGTACAGCTATCAAATAAGTGAAGCAATTGCAGCTCCTACAACGAACTTCTGGATTAGTTATTAAGCAGCAGTAAAAAGGTTCGTTCAGTACAAAGAATGTTGCTAAGGGATGCTTACCTAGCACATGTTCCTCCAAACCTAGCATATTTTACCGTATCAGTACTGCCTCTGCTATCCCATAGCAAGATTCCGTTCTGCAAGAATGAGCATAAATGAACTTTATAGGTTTAAAAATTGCCTACTACCATAAAATAAAGATACATAAGTTGATGATCATAGGAGACTAAGAACCAGAAAAGGAGCATACATAAGAAACAGAAAGATGCAGCCGGATGATGGAATATCCCCTCAAACTACACCTTACTAAATACATTCAAATAATGACAACCAAAGCAATAAGAAATTAGGTGACAGTAAAATGGCCATAACTTCACAGGCTGTTGCATGGCGATGTTTATGGATTATTGCCGTCACAACAAACATACTTCTTGGCACTAACTAACAAAGCAATAAAAGGTCCTTCTTCGTCCAATGACAAATTAAAATACCAAGCATTATCCAGAAATGAAACAATTATTGGAGCTTAAACATCCGAACTTTTAAAGAAACCAGGGGAAGTTATCCACTTTCAGTCGAATTGACATAATAATACCAAATCCCAACACCATCAGTTCTAGCAGAATCTTAGATAAACAATATAAAACTTCTTGAAAACCAAATCGACCAGCCAAAACACGCACTTTGAACTCAAAAGGATTCCATCTTTAAGCATACAACGGCCTCTCAGTCCATGCCCCTGAGACATGCCCATTCTCGCAAACATACGCCCTGACAACTGGCTCCCCGTCATCATGAAACCCAAAGACCCTCCTCAAGCAAAATGCAGAGTGAAGATCCCAGGTCTCCCTGCAAGCACAGAATGCACAGTCCAACGCAATCTTGCCCCTGTTCGAGTCGCTTATCGTCTTCCACACTCTTGATCGCTTAAAGTTCTTGAAAACCCCTCTAAATAGCATGTATTTCCGCTTCTCCTCCGCGTGAATGCATCCAGGCCAGTCACATATGTAGAGACAATCACCCCTAAAACGGCTGGCGAGCAGCTTGTTCCCCTGTTCACGGCTGAGAGACCAAGGCCCGGAAGCCAAATGGGAGCCTACCGGCCCAACCCTCTGCTTCTTCCTCTTCTTGGGAGCAACCGAGCCGACTCTGATGGGAGGTTCACCCGGAGACGGATCGATCGGCGTCAAGGTGGCATCTTGGGACTCGGAATTATCGTAGACGGTGTCGAAGTAGAGGTCATCAAAGAGGGACCAACAAGAATCGGCGGCCACGGAAGGGATCAGAGGGAGGGGGTTTGGGGGATCGCTGGAGGTGGAAGACGAGGAGGATGAGGATGAGGAGGAGAGTGGAGGGACGAAGATATGGGGTCCGATGTCACGCTCGAGGCCGAAGTCAGAGTGCTCGAGGAGGATGCCGGCGCGGAGGAGACCGGGACAGCAGACGGAGATCTTGTGCAGGGACGGCCAAGCGGCGGAGGAGGCGGCGGCGGCGGAGGGGAGGAGATCGGAGGGGAGAGAACGGGAGCAGCGGGAGCGGCAGCAGACGTTGCGAACGAGGGAGGAGAGGCGGGCAGAGACGCAGGCGAGGCGGGCCCAGTCGCGGAGATCGTCCTCGAGCTTGGCGAGGATGTTGAGGACGATGTCGTCGGAGAGGAGCGCGAAAGGGGAAGAGGCTCCGCCTGAGTCGGTGGTTGGGGTGGCCGCGGTGGAGGAGGCGGAGGAGGAGGGTAAGGTCATCGGAGCGATAAAAATGAGATCTTTTTGGGAACAAGGGATGACAGCAAAATTGAGGGGAGGAGGAGGGAACCCAGAGATGAGCTCAATATATACTGTGTATTTCTTTTTTATATTATTTTTAAGGAATAGTTGGATAATGAAAAGAGTCCTATTTTATTTTCTATTTTTCTCTTTATTATTCTTATTCGATTTTTCTTTCTTTTCTCATTTTTTCTATATTGTTTTTCTTAGATTTTTTCTTCTTTTTTTATTTTTCTATATTTTCAATTATTTTTAAGGGGGGAGCAATACTTCTTTGTTTGGCTTTTGAGATTACATTAAAAGAAAGAAATTGGGAAAAAAGTGATAAAAATAAACAATTGTGAACACATGAATGACTGTTGTGTTCCACTCTAAATTGTATGTTTTAGAATTTCTTTTTCTTTTATCCATTTTGTTAGCAATTTTCATAAAGCAAATGCAAGGTACTTGTAACTTGGATGGCATGATCTTTGTATCATTTGATAGAAAAAATAAAAACAAAAAAATTGAATCTATTAACTTATAATATAAAATAATCAAAAGATATAATGTTATATAATATATTTTAAAACATAAAAAAATAACCATTGGAAGCCATACATATATATATATAATTGAATCTATAACTTATAATATAAAATAATCAAAAGATATAATGTTATATAATATATTTTAAAACATAAAAAAATAACCATTGGAAGACATATATATATATATATATATATATATATATATATATATATATATATATATATATATATAAAGGTGAAGGCAGAGCCTTGATCTCTAACAAATATATTTACTAAATTTTGTTGGTTTAATTTGATATTAAAAATATAGAAAAGATGGACGGACGGTTCGATTTTACTTTTTTTTATTTTTAAGCCAATTAGAACATAAATTATTGGTGATAAAAACAAATTAGACTAAATAAATAATCCATACTTCATGGATAATTCTTTACAAAGGTAAGTGGGAGAATCCAGACAATAACCTTATATAATGATCTGTTAAAATTTACTAAGTTAATTAGCATCTTATAATGATCTGTCAAATCTTTATTTGTTAAATATTATTAATTAAACATCAAAAAAAAAGGATAGACTTTAGACTGATGACATATTTTGATATCATCTTAAGATTTAATATCTAGAAAATTAAATTATTCGAAACAATCTAATACATGATAATATTATTAAATATATATATATATAGTAGATAAATAAATATGAGAATTGCTCGATTTTTTTTTTTGGTTTTTTCTTGGATAGTACGCCCTTTTCAAAATTATCAGACAGTCATCCTCTACTTTTAATCTTCCAAAAATATATTTCAAAAAATATTATCTTTTTCACTCAAATTTTTTTAAAAAAATCATAAACTGTTTATAGTACTTTATGGTTTGGTTTTTATCTACACAAAACACGTTTTTGTTTTAAAAATAGTATATAGTATTTTTTAAAATAAAAAATACTATGTAGTGTTGTTTCAAAAATACTATATAATATTTTTTAAAATATATATAATTATGGAAAAAATTTTAAAATTTAGATAAAATGCATAATAATTTTTAAGGTATTTTTTGGAATTTTAAATTAAAAAATCACTGTTTAAAATTTTTGAAAGAGATGTCACTCGACAAAAAATCTAAAAGAAATATTTTCTGGGACAATCGACCGATGAGGATTTGAAAGATTTGCACAATCGACAGTGGCGGCACAGAAAAATCTGCCATGAACATAAAGAGGAATGTGTCAGTGTTCATGAAAGCACAGAACATAGATGACACAGTCTCTTTCCTTTCACTAGCCTCGGGACAAACCTCAATGTAGTAAGTAGTATACAAACAGATTCCCACTAAGGAAGGATACGTGTATGCTTCAAGCACTCGAATACGTGCCTCCAATAATACACGCTGCGGGACAAGACACGGGAGGCGCAGAACCTGCGGCTGAGAGCCGCCCACAGTCCTCGAGTGACAGAACGGAGATGGAAGACACCTCGTTATCTTATCTCTCTCTCTCTCTCTCTCGACTCATGCGTCATGTTGTTCGTTGGACCACTTCCAAAAAGGGTGGCGGAGAGCATCTGGGGGAACGTGTGGTAGACGCTGTGAGCATACCGCGGAATGCGATGGGAGAAAGAGAGCGAGAGTGAGTGCTCATGGTTTCGAGAAAACCACCTGTGCGTCCGCCATCTCCGAGATGACACAACTGATAAGGTTGTGCAGGATAAGAAGTGGTGGTATAGTGGGAGATGTGGAGGAGAAAGTGGAGGAGGAGAACGTGTGTAACACGAGCCAACGTAAACGAAAGTGAATTGAGACTCCGACTTCAGGGGTTCTTCTATCTCGTTCAAGGATTGCAGTGCAGTGCAGACCTCTACCATGACTCAGGCGCTATGAGTAGTGAGGTGAGAAGGATTTGGAGGAGGAGCACCGGTAAGAAGAGGCAGAACTCAGGCAGAGGCCACCTTGGCGAGACCTCGCCGGAGCCCAAAACAAAAGCATTTCACTGCACAGGGAAAACAAAGAAATGAAGGCATTGGAGTTTGTTGACATTCCGCTTTCTGTGATGTACTATTCTTCTTTTTCTTCCTTTGCTTTATGATTTTTCCTTTATTTTAGTCTTTTTTTTTCCAAGAGAAAAAAAGATTATCTCGGTTGTGTAATAAAATTAATGCTCTATACTCAAAATAATAATAATAATAATGCTCAGCGCTTCAAAGCACAAAAGCATAGGAAACTAATCAATACTCACTTTATCACTTGTGTAGTAATCTTTCTAGATTCAAAGGGAAGAGAATCCATAATATTTTTTTGTAGTTTAGTGTTCTACACTTCATTTGTTGCAACTTTCCCTTCCCTATTTTAATAATGATTCCTATATAATCGCATTAAATTTGATGTATAGCAAAAAATCATATCATATGTAAAAAATTATTTAAAAAACACTGTAAACCCATTAAGAAACACTATAATCATTTGATAAGTTTGTTCAACCCCTAACGACCTTAATTATCAATTTTATTGTATATTTTGATGTTCTATAAAATGATTACTTGAAAGTTTAAGGATGATTTTGTATGGAAATTCAAATTATTTTAGTATATGCCAAAATAAAAGATGACATGTCACTTTATATTTTGGTTTACGCATTTTATTTTTTAAAATATTTATGTTAAGTTATTATGATAAAAAAAGATGAGACATTATCTAGTAATAGTGTTTTTTTTGTTACTAAATAAAAATATCATAATTCTATTGAAAAATAGTATGACTGAGATTTAATTAGTCCAAACTCTTATAAATTAATTTTAGTCTTATCTACTTTCAATACAAAACTAATCAAAGTATTACAATTTTTTTCTACTTAAGAACTTGGCATCCTCGTCAAAACCTAATATAACCCATATGAAATTGTAGCATAGTGAATGTGAAGCATAGCCTAATGATAGCTTTTCTGACTCTATGCACAGATAGTTATTTTCTACTTAGATCTGCTTATTATGTTCAAATGCTAAATTAGTTCACGATCCAAATTTAATAGACTAACTAGCCCATCAACTTTGTTTGACATAAAACACTAATCAAAATACTTAAGCTAAAATTAATAATAATATATTTATTATACTTTTATAAGTTGATTTTAGTCTTGATCACTTCTGATATGAGACTGATTAAGGTATTACATCAATAATCACATATGAAAAAGGAGAAGGCCATAAGTAATAAAAGAGGGCGATGAGTGGAGAGTGAGTGGGCCCATGTGTAGAGGTAACCAGGAGTGCCACTAGCGATATGGTGGAGGTATAGCCATGGCTATAAGCTAACTTACATGCAAAGATACAAGTAACTAGGAGCTTATCTTTTTTTATGTAAGAAGGAGCATTTTACAAGAATTTATTAAAACTATGATTCTTTTTCAATAATTCATCCATATTTATAATTATATTATAATATTTTTCAAAGATATTATAACCAAACTTTAATTAGTCTAAAACATCATAGTTTTTAATTAGATCTTAAAATAGAATATACTAAAGATTGATTTGTTTTGATGAAAATTAGGAAGATATTGATATATTTTAAATATAAAAACTATAAATTATAAATACATCTTTATATGGATTTGTAAAACTCTTAAAATATTAATACTTATTTATTATGGACGAATGATAATAGGAAATAAGTTATGATATTTTCTGTATAAATTTATAATACTTTAATCTACTAAACTAGAAAACTAACCATTCAAGTGAATTAAGAAACTGTAAATCTATTCAAGCAACCCAACTAATTAATTTTGGTAGGTGAATAATTCTATCATACTGAAGCATTCTAAAATATGTGGGGCTAATGAAGAAAACTCGGATTTTTTGGGTAAAAAGTTCTCGTTAATTTTTCGTTCACAAGATCAATATCACCAGCGCATACCCATGTCGCATCAACGCCATCCATCAAGGCTGATGCGAATCTCGATGTTTGTCATAGGATGCACAGCCCGCAGTTCATATCCACGCTGCATCAACACCCTCCATCAAGGCCTAACGCGAATCTCGATGTTAGTCATACGACGCCATCAAGGGCTGACGCAAATCTCAATCACACGACGTGCAACGAGCAGATCATACCCATGCCGCATCATCGCCGTCCATCAAGGCCTCACGTGAATATCGATATTTATCACAGGATGCGCAGCCCGCAAATCATATCCTCATCTCATCAACGCCATCCATCATGACCTGTCACGAATCTCGATATTCATCACAGGCGGCGCAGGCCGCCGATCATACTCACATCGCGTCAACGCAAATCGATCTAGGTCTGACGTCAATTTCGATATTAATCATATGACCGCG
Source organism: Musa balbisiana (assembly GCA_004837865.1). Taxonomy (NCBI): domain Eukaryota; kingdom Viridiplantae; phylum Streptophyta; class Magnoliopsida; order Zingiberales; family Musaceae; genus Musa; species Musa balbisiana. Next base: position 4,633,875 of record CM017198.1, on the reverse strand, counting down.
TGCCTGTCCCGAAGCGCCGGTGCCTGAAGTACGGGGAGCATTCTCGCTAGAGACAGGGTTTCTACGGTTCATATAGAAGATCATCCTTACGTGGCAAATGATGAGGCCCTTTCCACACGCCCCTTACACAAAGCCGTGTGTGGAAACCTCACCCGCCCCTCACTCGTGCTAAACTTCATCGCTCCGGTTAGTCTTCCCAAACGAACTCCCGATCTGCCGGGGGATCGATTTCTTTCTAGGGCTTTGAGCGGCCAATCGATCCATTCATCCTCGTATTGGATTGGATTCCGAGGTTCTCCAATCCCTAATCCTATATCATTGCGACGAATTCAATTCTTGAGGTTATTTGTTTGATTTTGATCTCCTTTGTTCTTGATCCGAGCCTTCGTTTCGGGGATTTTGGGATGTATGTATGTTTTTTACTTTGTTTCGTGAGGCGCTTATGAATTTGTGAGCGGAGATTCTGATAGCAATTCAGATTTGGGGATTTTTGTTCTTTGAATATTTGATTGTAGAATACGGAGGGATTTGATGAACTATGGATGGCAACAAGGATGAAGCTGCAAGATGCGTCAAGATAGCTAAGTCCGCTTTAGCATCCGGAGATAAGCAGCGGGCTCTAAAATTCATCAGAATCGCGCGAAGATTGGATCATTCTCTTCCTCTGGATGATTTGCTTGTTGCTTGCGATAAGTTAGATGCTGTGAACCGCAAGGAAGAGGTAGCAGCAGATCGAGTTCGCGAAGAGCCATCGTGCTTCAAGGCGGCGGAGACTGCAGATGAAGGACATAACTACACGGAAGATCACGTTAGGCTGATTCGTGAGATCAAAATGACCCAGGATTACTATGCAGTTCTCGGGGTCGAGAAGAATTGCTCGGTCGAGGAAATCAAGAAGGCTTATAGGAAGTTGTCGCTTAAGGTGCATCCTGACAAGAACAAGGCACCGGGAGCGGAGGAGGCCTTCAAGTCCGTTTGCAAGGCGTTCAAGTGTCTGAGTGATGAGCAATTAAGGCGAAATTATGATCAGATTGGTGTGGCCGAAGATTACGAGTACAACCTGCAAAACGTTAACGTGAGGAGGAGAAGGAGGAGGAGAACCACAAAGAATGACTTCTTGGATGAGGATTTCGACCCGGATGAAATATTTAGGTCTTTCTTCTTTGGTACTCAAGGCAATGCGTTTCGCACCCAACGAGCTTACAGGGCAAGAGGAATGGGCCAGCATTTCAGGGAACATAATGTTCAAGGTGGAGGTGGAGGGTTTAGTTTCATAGCCTTGTTTCAGATACTGCCAATCTTGCTTTTTTTCCTGTTTTTGTATTTCCCTTTCCCGGAGCCACATTATTCTTTGCAGAAGACTCGTGTATACGAGATTCCTAAGGTTACTGCAAAAGATGGAGTACAGTACTTTGTTAAGTCAGCAGATTTTGAACAACAGTTTCCTCTAGGAAGTTCTTCAAGAGAGACTCTTGAATACAATGTTTTTAGAGACTATAGAAGCATACTCAGCCGATATTGTCGTATTGAACTGCAAAGACGTCAGTGGTCCAGGAGTTATCCCACACCATACTGTGATAAACTTCGGAATCTTCAAGTTGCTTGATGGTCTAGTGAGGTAAATTGCTTTCTTCATTTTCTCTCTTCTTCATATTTTCTGTCAGTTGGAAACTATTTAATCTTGGTAAACACAAATCATGTGGAAACACTAATTGTGCAAATGTATATGCATGTTTTTTCATAGCACCATCTTATGGACAATGTCAATGAGATTTCAAAGTCAACTCAAGAGTGTATTTGTGGTCTCCACTGCTTAAGCTAAGGATAGAGATCTGGAATTTATTCCCTGATTTGATAGTTGGGCACTGACTCAACTCTTCATGTGGTAGTATTGACGCACTAAATCTTGATTTTGATCTTCCAAAACACAAGGTAAAGAGAAGGATTAAAACAATTATAAATAAGTCCTTAGAGATATTCTGCATTCCACCAGTCTATGTAGTTCACATATAAGCTTACAACAGTTGAAATGCTCACTTCTGTATTTGTGAAGAAAGTTATAAATGCTGATGGGTTTGTGCTGTATCCTTGTATATAGGGCAACATTAATGGTTAGTGGTATTTAAGAAAACATCTAGCATGTCGTGGTGCTATTTATAGAACAAATTCCTCTTGACTAATAAGAACTGCTTTGATCTTTGATTTAATTCCATCCATATGAATTTTTGTGTTTTGATACCTCTATTTTCTTGAATTTCGCTAGACAACATGTGATCATTATTATTTTTCATTGTAGGATTCCATAAAACCACGAGAATTATATTGATCTTACATTACCCTTTTGGACAGGAGTAGCATCTACTTTTAGGGATACTTGTATTGTTGGGAAATCTAGGTGAACAAACAAATATAAGGTGAAAGATATATTTTGGAGATGAATCTTGTTGACCCTACAAATTCTATCCGTTGTATATTTATTTTCAGAGAAGCTAATGGTAGAGAGTTTTTGTTAAGCCTTCTGTACAAGTTCAACTGTACAGTTTAGCCCATAAGCCACAAAAAGCTTTAGTTTCCAATCTGAAGGGGATGTTGTATGTTCTCAAGATTGTTCCCATGAAGAGAGTCAAGGCAACATTGTCTTTCTTGTCCCATGTTCTTTCTTGTTCACAAAGAACACCGTAAAAACTGTTAACAGATTTTCTTTATCAAATAAAAGTAGAGTGAGAATGAAACAAATTGAGGCACAGATGCGGAAAACTAAACCTAGGTATTTGTAGCTTTTCTTTATGATGTAATACGGCTGATGTTATAAACTTCCTTTAGGAATTGTATCTGGATTTCATGCTTCAACAGGAACTAAAAAGTTCTTTTTCCATACATCACACTCAAATGTTCAAAACTCCCAGGAATGGTAGTAACACTCAAATTTTTTATAGAAAGCAGTGCCATGTTCTACCTGTTGCTAGAATAAACCAGTAATGTCATAAATATTATATATATTCTACTGTTGGCTCTGGTTGTCCATGAAGATCATTGTATATTGTATAATAAAAGGGAAGGAATAATTGCAAACCAATTGAAATGCTTTTGTCTTAAACCTTCTCACTGGGAGCACAATTTTGTTTCATAATTCCAGTGTATCTTATGGAATTTCTAGGAACATTAATCTGCTACTGATGTTGGCTGGTGGAAGTTAGAAGAACATGCTGAAGTAGTGTGTTCTGATTCGTCATGCATATTTATTTTCTTATTGATGCATTTATGTTCGCAAAAGGCAAAACATATTGTTCCATGCTCCCATGTACATGATGTATCTTGCTTTTTTAATGTATGCTCATACGTAAGAGATTTATCTAATGCTATCTTGGGTTTACTGATCCCATTTCATCGAATGTTCATTTTCATATGTTGCCTGTAAATGTTTGAAGCAGCTGAAGTGTTGCTACCAGCATGAAATATAAAGTTTTTGATACAGGATGCTGTTATCAGCATGACATATTAAGCTTTTAAATGCATGCTTAGACAGTATGCTTTATATTTATTTTCAATCTATTTGAACATGTCAATTTTTTTTCCCTTAATCAGGACATAAATCATCTAAGCGGCTTCTTGGCGACTCTGCAGGGTCAATGGAGGTTTCTTCAAGTTGGTAATGAAGAATTCTATTAACAATCTGAGTTGCCATATAAATCAAAGAGGATGTTACTTGCACAATATAAGAGATAGTTAGGTTGATCATTCACGAAGGAACATGACTTGGTGCTGATAGGTCTGGTGGTTGATAGACCTATATTTGTAAGACTGGCATTGAAAGCAAGCAAATCAGGGAAAACGATACTCGTGTGACAAGTTACCTATAACTATAGATGATCCTTGTCGTTGATAATTTCGAATTGTGTGCCTTACGATTTTATCTCTGCAAAGAAGTAATGTTACGAAGAGAATGTCAACCGGCAGGCTTCAGCTAGTGATCAATTTGATGATCGGTTGCTTGCAATTTGAGCATCATTTCTTGTTTAAAGTACGTGATAACTCGCTGCAATTTATCTTTGTCTAGTGCTTTGTTATGGGTTTTACCATCTTTTTCTGCAGGTAAATACTATAGTTCAATTGCTACACCCACTATGTGATCGTGTGGTCGTCAACCTGGATACTGATGCTGAAACCTCATCCTGTTAAATTTCCAGCTCATAATTTGTAATTTTCTGGAAGTGCTGATGATCAATTGACATCCGGATTGTCTGCTTATACTGTCATTGATTAATTCCTGAAAGCTGTTTTTGCATAATATATCAAAAAGGTATGAAACTTTTCTTAAGCACAACTTAGCATTCATTTTCCCTCCAAAACATCTACAGTTGTCTACTAACCTGGATCATATGCATCAATTCATCATTTTCTCCCTCTGTCGAGGATCAGTTCTTCGTTATACCGGAGCGTTGCAGCCATGACGCCGTGCTGACATCAATAATTGAACTCGACGTTCCCTCGTCATCGCCAGGCACCAAAAATCGACGGCGCAGATTAGATATCGCGTCACCGGCAAGTCGCCAGGGTTGACCAGAAACATCTTGAACGTGTCATAACAAGTCAACAGCCAAAATAAGTAAAATCGCCGACGTGTGACCGCAAGCTTCGTCCTCTTACGTTTGCACAACGTCATCTCCCATCACCCTCGTCCATTCCTGACTAGGAAAACTCCAACAGGTATTGAAACATCTCTTCCTCAGAAATGTCAAACGTCAATCCACAAATCCAGGTGTCTCCTGTCAGACGAAACATATCGAGCGCAACCGCCCATGCATCCACTCGTCATTGTTGTTAATTCGAGAAGAGGATACAATTCCAAAGCAAACCTACTGCATCCTCTTGGACTCTTTCATGAGTCATCGTGTCACTCGCACGCATCAACCTTCTCACTACAAGTATTACAAACTCTGTACAGCAAGCTCAGGAGCAGTGAAAACATATGGAGGTCCAAGTTCAAAGATCCACCATCTTAGCTCCTCATGCCCATCCCCTCAAGGAAGTTCCACTCACCATATTCGATCTCTTCGCCTCCAACATCAACATCGCGGTGCTCTTCGCCTTCACCGCGCCGACCCCCTCCAACACCGAGATCATCGAGGGCTTGTCGAAGACATTGGTGCACTTCCCCTTGCTCACGGCTCAGCTCGATTACAGCCGCCTCCATCGTCGGCCCTGCCTTGTAGTCGGTGGCAAAGGCGGCGGCGCACTGGTGGTGGAAGCAACAGTGGACGCGGACCTGTCGGACTTCCTGCCGCTCGAACCCTCGGCGGACTTCCATCTGCTGCACCCTCCGACGGAAGAAACCCACCACTTGTTCCAAGTCCAACTCAACCGGTTCAAGTGCGGCGGCCTCGTGGTGGCCACGATCACTCACCACAGGGTGGCCGATGGCCAGTCCATGAGCACCTTCTTCGTTGCATGGGGAGAGACGATACGTGGCACGCCCGTCACCTCACTTCCTGTGTACGATCAATCATGGATCAAGCCGCGATCCCCACCGAAGTGCGAGTTCCAGCACTGGGATCTCGAGTTCGTGCGCGTCCCACCTTATCGTAATGGTTCAACTTCGAATCAGAAGGACGAGGATCCCAGCAAAATCACAAACATATTGCTGCGCTACTCATCCGAGTTCATAACCACTAAGCTGAAGCCCAAGACGAAAGGGAAGTACACGACCTTTGAGACTGTGTTAGCCCACCTTTGGAGGAAGATAACCATGGCTCGTGGCCTCGATGACCGGAGGCATACCATGATCCGTGTTACGGTGAACGGCCGACCACGAATGAGACCTCCAGTTCCAAATGAGTTTGTTGGCAATCTGGTCTTGAACGCGTATCCCGAGTCGAACGTGAAGCTACTCCTCCAGGGAGGAGTAGAGCGGGCTGCCAAGATCATCCATGACGCCATTCGCAGGATCGACGAGAGCTATTTCCAGTCGATTATAGATTTCGGGGCGATGAATGGAGAGGATGACCTCGTGCCCGTTTATGATACAGATGGAGACGTATTATCGCCCAACCTGGAGGTGGATAGCTGGCTAAGGTTTCGTTTCCAGGAGGTGGACTTCGGTGGCGGAGGGAAGTTGTGTGCTTTCCTTCCGACTTGGGTGCCTTTCGAGGGTTTGGTCATCTTCGTCCCGGGTTTGGAGCAGGATGGGGGTTTAAATGTTGTTGTCGCGTTGTTTGAAGAGCATGCTGAGAAGCTGAGGCAGATCTCTCACTGCTTAATGTGACGCCGCTAAAGCCCGAGGTTTGCCTGAATGCCTAGCGATGATGGCGGTTTTGTTGCAGGTGTTATCGTCGTATGATGAGTTGAATGACTGTAATAAGTGAATCATCTACCTCGCGTTACCTACGTATGTGGTTGAGCCAACCCTACAGCAGCACAATAATTCTGTCTTTTTTGTTGTGTGACCTGTCTCTCACTGAATTAATTAATATCTTTGCGGCATGCTGCTAAAATTAATTGGATCGAACTTTTATGATCCAAAGTCCGTTTGACTTCATCCGAACCCGCTAACTTCGTTTCAACTTTCGCGTTCATAGTGGATACGGATCTTCTCGACGGTAGACCCCTGGTAAAGTCGGGTCGGGCTTCATTTTGCACGAATCCTTACCCGAATCCGAAAAGTATATACAAGATGATGCCGGTGCAAGGATTCGGCACCAGAGAGGGGAGAAGAACGGCGAACGACGAACGACGAACGACGAACGACGAACGACGAACTAAACATCGGGAAGAAGAAGGTTGCGAAGGAAGAGGGGGCGGGAACTAACGAGCGAGCAAGGGCGCGAGGAAGTTGGGTGATCGGTCGATGCCCGGTGCCATGGCGGCTCCGCATCCCGCAGCCGCGATGGAGCTCCCGGTGGAGCCGCAGTCGCTCAAGAAGCTTAGTCTCAAGTCCCTCAAGCGCGCCCTCGACCTCTTCTCGCCGATCCACGGCCATTACTCCCTCCCTGATCCCCAGAGGTCGGTGCCCCCTTTTAAACCCTAACCCTAAACCTAACCCTACCCCTCTCTTCGCTTCTCATTAATTTTTGTCCCTTCGCTAAATCTTCTCTTTTTGGCTTGACTTGTGTGTTCTCTTTCTGGTGTTTTTTCTTCTTTGCCCCTTCTCTTCGCAGCAAGCAGATTCGTATCAGCTACAAGGTTGGTGACATTATCTCGCTTTCTGTTGTTTCTCACGACTTCTTTCTCGGTTTACCGAAAAGAAAAGGAATTGCATATGGATATGAAAGTTTCAATTGGGGGTCGTACCTTAGTTTTTTTCTTCTGCATGTTGCGACCTCTCTGTTCATGGTTTTCGTCCAGTTATTCTATTATAATGCAAGCAAGGGGGTGGTTGCCATAGTTTGGTGATAAAGGAAGGAAAAACAAAAAATAAGAGTCTTGGGAGAAGTTCTAACTTCGTGCATTTGCTTGATGACTTTGAATCTTGGAGGCGCAAGCTGAATATGGTTCAGTAACAAACTTGGCTGGCCAGCAAGCTGGTGATCAAAAAGTCATTGGTGAGCAGGGAAACGGAGATCGGACTTCAACATCTATGGCATTGGCTCTCCCAGGTATAAGTTTAAATATATTTGTTTTCAGCTGCAATATGTGCATTCCATCATCTGAATATCGTCTTATTCTATTTTCTCACTCAGCTCCTGTACTTCATAAGATGGAAATTGTTAATTTTTCAACGCTAAAAAATTGTATAATTTGTATGCACATATTTGATGAATCAGATGCAAAACTGTAATGTATCTTAAAGTTCACCTGTTTTTTGGTTTGAACATAATTTAATACTGACCATTGGGTCTACCAATTTGTAGTTTTTCTTGTTTATAGCTTCAGTATAACGTAATATTGACAAATGGATCAATCAACTTATTGACCTTTTTTAATCAGCAAAAACTGGAAACATGTGCTTCAGTGGGAATTATTTTATTGTTTTTCAAGAGAAAGCAGTTTGTGGAGATCGAGTTTGTCTGTTTTCTTTAAGTTGCATATTTCACTTAGTGTTGATGTTGATACTCCTCGAAATTGGCAATCTAAATGGTCACTGTCTAGCCCACTGCTGAGATGGGTCTAATTATTGACATGTTAACTATACATTTAAGTTATAAATGTTAGTTTAACTGCAGTATCCTGCTCTAATTAATTTATAGTTGGAAAATTGTACTCTTCTATTTCTCTGATTGTTGCATTTAACTTAGTAAATTCCTGTTGGGTTTTAAATGTTTATCATAACTTTGGTTCTGTTGTATGTCTTTACCATGCAATTAATTCATAGAAAGAAATTTAGAATACCACTATACTAGAATATTTGTCTTAGCCTGCTTTTTGAATATCATTTGATTTTTCTTGCAGGAAGTCAAGAAGCCAAGGCTTCTCAAAATGATGGGAACCAAAATGCAATTATTCCTGCACCTACCATGCTACCAAAGGGACCGTATGTCTGCTGTTTTTACATGTCACCTTTGTGAATTGATTTCAATTTCTGCAGATATTTCAGTGATTAGCTTAAGTACAACTGGTATATGATTTCTCTTTCTACAGTGAGATTGGTCCTGCAAGCAGAAATACAGGGGCTGTAGTTTCAGTTACTGACAGGTGATACTCTAATTCCTTTTATATGGTCTGTATTTATTTTATTTATATGATCATTTTTGTTTTGGTTGCTATTATGTTTGCCTGTAATAATTTTCTATTGTTCTTGTTTTGGATATGATTTACAAGAATTTGCTTTTGTATCTTTAAACTTCTATAAATTAGTCACGTATATATTCTTTTATATGCAATAGAGGTGCAATGATGGTGCTTGCTACATTACCTTTCACTTGCTTTTTTCCATATGATGTGACTTGACATAAGTGGCACTCATAGGTCTAGTGAAGAATAACTCTCTTGCATGATTGATGGCAGGCAGTAGTCATATGATGCTTAACAAGGGCTACATTACCAAAAAGAATTGGCAATGTGGCACCGCAGCCAATTAAATGAATCTTGTATCAGGCTTTTTTCTTCATCCAACCAGGCACCATTGTGTCAAACTGTCAATAATTAATTACCCAAAAATCGAATTCAGATTGGGTCTCCAACAAATGCCAAAATGAAAGAGCATGAGAGCATTCAGAGACTGTGTGTTTAATGGAGTCAGTATACAAATTGCAGACAGGATAGGAATCAATTTTGCTGTGAAGACTAGATGCAGTTCTTATGACATCACTAAACGTGCCATATTGAAGTGAACAATGCTCAATAACTTAACTACTGTAACAAAATAACGTGTACTTTTTGACTTGTTGAACTCGACTGTTTAGATTAACCTTAATTTAAATTTTATCAAACAAGACCTCACATAAAGTTTTCTTAAAGAGATCAACTTAATTGTATGGTTTTCTGTTGGTTGTGGTTGGAACTGAATGTTGGATTGAATTAGTCAATCTTATTGCATCTACTGGCTCATCATACTAGTTCAATCAGGACTACAAAACAGAAAGAACAGGTTGATGAATCTATGTTTAAAATGTCAAGGAAATACTTTTTTCTAGTCTCATTAGGAACCTGAAAACGAAGCAGTAACTACCAGAGAGTCTCCCAAATTTTGAATATATCCCATCAGGGTTTTTTTTTTATCAAGATAGAAAAAAATGCACATTTGATTCAATCTCAGTATGACTCCGGCGAGGAGGCTCATTTAGGATCTAGGGCTCAATCTGGACAAATTGATTGAATCTTGGATCTTTTCTATATTAATCAATTTGTAGCATAATCCATACTCTTAGTCTTAGGCACACTAGGGTTAATTTTGCTTCCAGTAGATGTTATAGTTTGGATTTCAACATCCTATACTATGATTTTGCCTTGAATCTTCACAAATAGAAAGGTATTAATTGCCAATCCTTCGGATGCACATGTTTGAGTCTGTTATCAGCGAGTGGGCTGCCTGCCTGCTAGCTTTAGTTCATATAATGCTACATTGAGTATTCAATAGGAGATCTTTTTTGGCTAAATTGTGCATTTTTAAGGATTACTGGCTCATGCAGGTTAAAAATTTCTGTCTCTCCTTTTCTGAGTGTGGTATAAATACTTTTGTGTGACTTTTTTGCTACTTGTACTGCCTGTTTGTTTCAGATATCAGTCTACATCTGCACTTATGGAAAGAATTCCAAGTCGGTGGCCTCGTCCCATATGGCATCCTCCTTGGAGGAATTATAGGGTATATTCTATCTCCTATTTCTCATCTCTGTCCAATATGACCATCATCTGCTTGGTATCTTCCTAGAGACGAGCCTGTTTTACAGAACAAGTATGCTATCTGTATGGTTTGCTGCATCAGAATCCATAACTTGTTAGTTGATTTTATTTGACATCTCATTCACTGTTGATCAAAATTGTTTGCCAATTGATTCAGGTTATCAGTGGCCACTTGGGATGGGTTCGATCCATTGCATTTGATCCAAGCAACACATGGTTCTGTACTGGTTCAGCAGACAGGACAATAAAGGTTCCTTCTATCTGTCATTATTTTCAGCTGGCATTGTGAAAGATATATTATTATTAGCTTCTGATGCCAAAGATGGTGGCCATGCAGAAGGTGTAGGCCCTTCTAAAATGATCAAATCCAAATTTTAAACCTAGTTTTATTTGACTTAGGTTAGCTTTCTGTGGAAATGGGATCAGATTGAATTAAATTTGTTTTTATCAGTTTTGGTAGTTCAAAGTAAGTTTGTGTTTTATCTTCCTGGAATAGAGCTTGAATTGTAGTCAAATCTGTCGAATAAGTGGCTTTGAGCTGGTTTTATGAATTACAACCTACTACAATTAGTTGTGTAGTCTGCTATTTATGGAGTTCACTTAGCTTCTGAGTGAACTTAGAGGACTTGTGGAAGAATCCTATCTCTCTTAAGAATTCATATTCCAACAAAATCCTACCTATGAAGTCCTCTAGCATTCCAAATCCAAGTCCAAACTTCTGATTCCATGATATATAAAAGAAGAATAAAGCATCAATATGGCTTGAGATCAGATTCTAGAGACTAGAATTATCTAGAATGACTAAAATTTAATTAGATGGATACATCAAAAAATACTCAGTAGTATACAAGTATAATTTGAACTCAGATTTTGACTCAAATAAGCCTAACCTGGACATTGACAAGAAGTCAAGAACCCTGTGCAAATTGTCTTATATCAAGATATGTACAATGTTGAACCTTTATGAATTCCACAAGACTCAGACATGTCCAACTCTGCAAGGGTTTTCTTGTACATATGCTTAAAGTACTCATGATAGCTGGAATATAATCTTCAACCTTTCAACTTCAATAATTTTTTTAAAATTTTAAAGGAAATGGGTATGTTTGTTAGTTTCTGCCTGGTTTTGTTGTGCATTTGGAATTTGTTGAGTGGTTGTTCGTCCTTCATGAATTAAATTATTCAAACTGTAAGCTACACTTGTTAAGATGAATTTTCCTTGAATTGCAAAAATGAGTTAGGATCAGTATGTTTATGTTACTGGATTTCTGCTAAAACTTGCCAACTTGAATGTGCCTTTTAGCACTTTCTTTGTATATATTCTTTTTGGTTGCTGTTTTAGCATGATGTATACAGAAAGTTTATGAAGGTATAACATGATAAGAATGTATAATGGTATCCAACAAGTTGGCAAATAGGAGCATATATCTGTTTTGTTACTCTTCATGTATTTTTATTATTCTTGTCATTTTATTAATCATCACTTACTATGGTTGTCGAAAAGGAGTGAGCATCATTTTGTATATTATTAGCAGACTAGGTCCTTGAGATCTGATGTGTTTGCCTATTTTTTTTTAAAGATATGGGATGTTGCATCTGGAAGATTGAAGCTAACACTGACAGGACATATTGAACAAATACGTGGTTAGTTGATTTGACAGATCTGTGGTTCCTCTTCTGTTCCCAATTTTCTTTTATAATGTTTCTGTAAGTTATGTAGTATTCATATAAATGCCCTTGAATGACTAGGACTTGCCGTCAGTCAAAGACACACTTATTTGTTCTCTGCTGGTGATGATAAACAAGTTAAATGTTGGGACCTTGAACAAAATAAGGTTCATTTTCTGTAAACTTTTGTTATTTAAAGTTTTAACCATTTGGAACTCTCTAACATGCTAGTTGGACTTATATCTTCTTAATCATCTCAAGGTTATTAGGTCTTATCATGGACATTTGAGTGGTGTATATTGCTTATCTCTTCACCCAACCATTGATGTTTTACTAACAGGTGGTCGAGATTCTGTTTGTCGGGTATGACACTCATTTTGTAGCATATGTTTATGTAAATTGTAAAGTTTACTTGAGGTCCCTTGAAAAAATTGAAATACAGTGACATCTTCTTGTTAGATTGGTTTAATCTAACTATATTTTTTATTTGTCTTGTTTTTGACCTAGGTCTGGGACATTCGTACAAAGGCAATGGTTATGGCTCTCTCCGGCCATGAGAACACTGTTTGTTCAGTTTTTGCTCGACCAACGGTATGAAAATCTACTTTTACTCTGGAAGACATGACAACGGACAGAATTTGTGCACCATGTTTGTTATTCAAGATATTTGCTTGTGGTCATGCAGTCTTACCCTAGAGACAATCTAGTATCATAACATTGTGCAGTTTTGCTTTCTGAGTCTTAGAAGGTTTGCTAAGTGAGAAACCTTGTCTAGTATTATATCATTGTGCAGTTTTGCTTGGTGAGTCTTAGAAAGAAGTTTTGCTTAGTGAGAAACCTTTTTACCATTTTCTGTTTTTTTTTTTTTTTTTGAGTGCCATTGCACACCTCGACCTAAGTTGCTTGAAGTTGTGTAGAAAATTATTTCCTCTTCTCAAGTGTGGATTTTGCAATTTATTTGTAATCTGGTAATGTGACTCTATCTGATAATAAGCTCATGTCTTTCAATGAGTCTATGTTTGTTTGAATCTAATTTTCAAAATTTGAATCCTCGTATGGCAAAGTAAGGCTGAGATGGAGACAAATGAACAGAGTATCAATTAATTTAGATATTTGATCTGTTGGAAATTATACTTGCTGGATTTGCAAGACCAAATTGATTTAAACTTTGAGGAGCATGAGGAAATTATAACTATTTATTATACTTAAACTGGGGTAGTCCTAACTAATCAAACTTATGGTTTCACAGGGATGCAATTCATATTTGTAGCATTTGGGCTATAGTTATATTGTACATTGAATGTTTTGGATGCAGTGTGTTTGATTACAACAGATGCTATTTTGCTTGGTTCATGATACATGGGAAGTCAGGATTAGTTGGATTGTTATTTTGGATTGTAGTACATACATATTGAGCCATTTACTTTGATTTCTAAAATATTTTTTAATCTTGATAAGTAAAAACAACAAGACGAGCAATGGTAGTAGAAAATCTGAAAGCTATTAATTCACTGATTTGTTTTTCTTTTTCTTGTTTTGAGCATTTCTGAATGGATTCTGGTGTAGGAATATGGATTTTATTTTGTCATAATTATACCAGTAAAAGTAAATGGCATTGAATGAGACTCGATTCACAATTACAGCCATTTATATTAGTACCAATGTGAATCGGGATGAGAATCTTGGATTGCAATTCTAAGGCGGGTAGATGGATTCAAGTTCCTATGATTTGGTCTCGTCCGTGGTAACTAGAGGTGTAATGTGGTCATGCTGGGTGAGTTGGGTGCCTGCCATGGTGTGCACAAGTTATTGGGCTTGCTAGCGTGACTTAGATATTGTTCTTGATTGAGTTGGCATGACTTAGAATTGCTGGTAAGTGGCTTAGCCTAGTCAATGGCTTGCGCTGTCGTCTTAAGTTGCCCAACTATCTTTTCTTTTTTAAACTTGGGATATATTTTGGAAATATTTTTTGTTTTAAATTATGTAATGTACATATAAAATATGTGCTTTTACTAGTTAGAGCTATTAAAATTGGGGAAGTTCATTTTCCACAGCAATAGTTAATTTTTGTCGATTCCCATCTATATACACACTCTCAGTGTCATGCTGGTGACAGTTTGAACAATCTAGTTGGTTCAATCGTCACATTTATCTTGTTTTACAAATCTTTAGATGGCTCAGATCTACTAGTTTCATTCATCACTCTGGGACATCTTTGGATTCAGCATCCTGATGTATAGTTCAGCAGAAGTGGATGCAAAGATTGGCTAGAATTGAACTCAGTACCAAAGTTATATTTTTATATTCAGAAACTTCTGATTTTATATTCTGGTCCATCTTACTTTCAATGCCCCATTAGCAAGGTTCTTTGATTCTGTTTGAGTATTTTTCATGGTTCTGCTGCATATGCTAATATTCAAGGAGAAATACAGACAGTTCTGAATCTCTTAACCATTGTTTCACATTATACTGCCTGGCCATATTTTCTCACATTACTACAGCAGCAACTTGTTTCTTTCCTTTTTTCAGGATCCACAAGTGGTAACTGGCTCCCATGACAGTACTATTAAGTTTTGGGATCTTGTAGCCGGTAATGTTCTGCTTTCGATATCCATAAGTTTGCTATTGTTCTTCAAATAAATGAAGAGACATTTCATTTGCAGGAAAGACAATGGCAACACTTACCCATCATAAGAAATCTGTTCGTGCTATGGCATTGCATCCAAAAGAGTATTTCTTCATAACCCATGGCTTGATAACCATGTCTTATTCTTTATTATCAAATTATCCATGGAGCTATTTAATTTCTGTTCTTGTAGGAGAGCATTTGCATCTGCATCAGCAGACAATATAAAGAAGTTTAACCTTCCAAAAGGAGAATTTCTTCACAACATGTTGTGAGTATTTGTTCTTACATAATTTTAAATGGAAGCCTATAAGCGCATCATGGTTGGAAAGAAAGTCACCAATCAATTTATGTGCTATTTTTGTTATGAGCTGTGCTTTCACTTGCAGATGACCATGAGCACATGTCAAGTTTCATTTATCTGTTACCATGTATTCTTCTCTTGTTGTTCTGATCTTGATGCAAGCGTATTGCTCTTTGGTATTTACTTGTCTTTTTATTTTAGACATCTTGATCGAGTAAAATACGCTTTCTACGTTTTTGTGTTGGTCGCTCAAAAATGCTTAAATTCAGAGATTTCACAATTTGGAAAACCTTTTTATTTTATATGCATAAAGTGCAAGACAAAAATATGTTGAATACTTTGATACATTATTGTAGCTTTAAATATTTAATTCTACAAGCTTGTAGTTAAAATTTTGAGGATAACGGAGGATAAGAAGATGCATATGAATAGACTTGATATCTAATGTAAGCTTTAGAGGCATACCTCAGAATTATCTAGTTGAGCTGAGTTGAGGCACATTTTCATGTAGTTTGTCAATCTATGGATTGGAACAGTGAAGCAATTATGTAAATTTGAAATATTATGAAGTAGACAGCTTGATTATAATAGAATTGTTTCAAAGATTTGAAAGCATATGAATTGTTCCTATGGATAAAGTTGAATTCATAGGGTTTTTTGTCCTTAGTAGATATGATTGGTCATCTTACTGGTGATGCATACCCTTGAAAATTTTATTATGTTTTGAGGTTGCAGTTTTCAATTGGTAAATATGGTGGATTGTGTATTTTGTATCTAAGTCTGCTGAGTAAGTTTGTGAGTACTCAGTGAATCGTTGTGGAGTAATGGAGTTATAGTGTTGTTTTCTTCATTGTCCTTAGTTTGACGTATTTCACTTTATCATGGACAATGGTTCTGATAATCCTTTAGAATCACATGAGCATTCATTGAACTTACATTTCAAAGGACATGGCGGAGGAAGACAATCTGGTGGTCGAATGAATAACTGGATTATAAGCTAGCACATGATTTTTAATTGGCTTGATGTTAGTTATTGGAGAATCGCAAGTTCCAACTGACAGTTGCAGCATTATGAATTTGCTTCAGAGCTTGTGGATTATTCACTACTCCCGTATTTTCATCACAGAATGATCGAGGGCAATTTGTGGCTTGATATGAGTAGTTCAGTTTGTCTTGCAATTGTAATTGTGGATTGTTTGCGTAGATTTCACTCTTTGTAAAATTGTCAATAATAATATTGTGAAACAGACTCTGAAATGCTACTTGTGATATTTTGTTGTCCAGGTTGCAGCAGAAAACAATAATAAACTCAATGGCAGTTAACGAAGATGGTGTATTGGCCACTGCTGGTATGTTGTAAACCAACTTGTGGTATCAGTGTTCGCATGCCATCGGATAGCATAATGTTTCATATTTACATTAGTTCTGCATCGTAATATTCTGCTTCTACATGGTCGAAAAATTCTTATGTAGCCAATTATTGGGAGTGACAATGTGCAAGTTTTGTGAAGGTGACAATGGAAGCCTTTGGTTTTGGGATTGGAAGAGCGGGTACAACTTCCAGCAAGCACAGACAATTGTCCAGCCTGGTTAGTGTTATCCAGTACTTTCACCCGTGTATCCTTGTTCATCTCTCTGGCTATGCCTGCAACGGTATGTTGATTTTCCCGAATTCCTTTTTGTAATTTTATACAATTTTTTTCAGGGTCCCTGGACAGCGAAGCATGCATCTATGCTCTTTCGTATGATATAAGCGGCTCAAGACTCGTTACTTGTGAAGCAGACAAAACTATCAAGATGTGGAAAGAAGATCCAAGTGCGACTCCGGAAACCCATCCGCTCAACTTCAAGCCACCAAAAGAATTCCGCAGATACTAATTTCGGCTAAGTTGGTTTTCAGTTATTCTTCAGAATGTCCTGGCACTTCTGAATATGTTTACAGGGATTCAGAACAGGCAAAACAAGTTTAAGCGATTATACACTGTTCAAGATCTTTTATCAACTACATTCGACATCTTTTTTATTGTTTTGTCAAGTTCGATGCTGGTAGGATTCCTGTATACATATAGATAGGGAAGTGATTCCTGTATTCGTTTAGACAGGGAAGCTAACTATTATGCACATTGGTTAGCTACGTTTAGACAGAGAGCATTGGTTAAACAACTGAGATAATCTAGTTTTTCTTCTTATTTAGAAAAAAAAAAGTCTTTTTATGCGTAAGAGAATTGAGTATTTTTATATTTTTTGATAAACTTGTGTTGATAATGATAATTATTATTGCGCCGATTGCATGCCCATATCTACTCATATAAGATTGGAAGTCATTAGATTGATGGATGATTTGAAAGAAAGTTATGGCGTCCCTGACGACGAAGGCCCTTAAATCGTATGTACAGAGCAATGTGATATACGAGATGCTCAAAAAAGGAATGTCTTATGGATTAATCTAACAAAGTCAACGTACCCTTAATAGAAAGGACAATGGCGACAACTAGTGAGACTACGAGTTACAGGAAAGTGAGAAGATGAGGTACCCACCATGGTGGAGAGTTCATGGACGCATAAACACTTGGCCTCGATATTCTAAGCTGGCTCTGACAATGTAATATATATAACTGATCTTATTATCTTAGGGCAATAAGAAATGAAGATATGGGGAAATGCTCAAATGGAGATGCAGTTCAAGAGCTCCTTTCAAAGTCCACCACAATGTGTGAGAGGACATTAATTTGATAGGCAGCAGCACTGCTTTTGCCTATCAAATATTAATAGTAAACGTTGGCTGTGGCCTATCCGACACAAACATCTTAACTAACACTGTTTGGTATATTAGAAATCGGTGTGCCAATAAATCATTTTATTTGAGTGTTGATTTGTTGGACTCAATCAAGAATGGTCATTTTAAAGTTGCTGAGCAAATATTTAAATGTGGGGAAGTTGGCTCAGTCACATGCAACCCATTGGAAATGATTTTGACTTTGCAGGCAACAAAAGGTGGGTTTTTTTGATGTGTCACAACCATTGATCATCATGTCATGGCTTGGGATTCAAGCTTCCTTTTGTCTTATTGAGGCAAAATAGTCTCAGTATCACATGGGATTTAATCATGCTTGTGAATGCCATTGGGAGCAAATGTTCCTTGAAAGAGTTGTTGTGCTATCTAAATAAATAATCATGCATGGTTGATTGGCAACACCACCATCATGTTATGTTATGGTGCAACCTTATAAACCATGTAAAACTAACATTTTTTTTTTCTTTTTATAATTTGGGTGAATCATCAAGATTTACCAAAAGAGTGTGCTCCATTTTGGTAACCCATCATTTTCTTTCCTTTGTCTCTATTTTGTTGATTAGACCTACCAAAATAGACAATTATGAGAGCAATGTTTCACATTTTTTTTTTTTGGAAAAATCTTTAAAACTAGCCTTTGTTTGATAAATCTCCATTGTTCTTTGAAATGTCATAATTCAGTAATGATAAATTGATGAACACAAGAGCATGATGGTTAGTGATTTGGAATGGAGGAACCCAAACAAGAGAATATCCCATCCTTCTCTTTTTCCTCTTATAACATCAACACCATACTACAAAACCAAGCTTTCAATCAAAAATAAAAAAGAGTGCTAGTAAAAGTTTGAATAGAAAAATGTAATTATTTTTTATGCATTGATAATAATCCATGAAGTAATTATTTTTATCATAAGCTAAGAATTATTTAGTCTAACTCTTTTTATATAAGGATCAAATTGTCAAGAAATTTTTTGAAACCTAATATATATATATATTGGAGCTAAGTCAACTCTTGTCACATCAACATCCAATAATCACATCATCGACTTACGACATCACGGTCCTCTATCATATAGAAATTAGCCAATCATCTTATAATTAAATTTATTCATTTATAAATAGGAACTTCGAAGGTATAAAACTCTCTTTAGATTCTTTCTTTCTACTGTTCTCGATTTATTAATCAAAATAACATGAATTTATATCTTATTGGGAACAACACAACATAACCCCTTAGGAGACTTTTATTTTTCAACTGTAACAATACCTTTATTTTTCATATAGAGACAAAGTTCCAAAAAGTAGAAACATATTTTATGTTTACCCTCGAAGATTTGATATATGAAGAATACCTTTGTCCTCAAGATTCTTTCATGATAGATCCACAAACCTAACCTTGTCAAATGAAAAATATGACTGACTTAATTTCTCTTGCTTCTGATAACTTAAATCTCTTGATGAGTAATTTGAAGGTGCTCAACTTGTTTCAATGTTTTCAAAGGTTTTAGTTACATGTATCCATCAATACAATGCATAGCATTTTGATATCATTGGAGCCATGGAAGCAGTCAACTTCATTTTATCATCAAGAAAGTATGTGACAAGAACTAATTACCTAACTCTTTGACTAGGAAAATAACCATAACACTAATAGATTCCTCCTCCTCCTCCCCATAGTCCAAACACTTGCATGGCTTTCATTTTTGGACCAAATCTTTGATTGACAAAGGCAAACCCAAAGTCCCCAAATTATAGAACATAATTAGCATCAAAGGAAGAACTTGCAAAAGTTTCCATGGGTTGATATTTATGATGAATCACATAGAGATTCTAAAAGCTCTTGAAACGCCAACAATCTCCAAACAACTCTCGACGAAGACATCATGCATCTCCTTCTGACTTTTAGAAATGCCTACTCACAATTACTAGATTGATGAAGACACTCCTCCTAATTAGGAGCTTTGTCTCTTGATTCCATTGATTTTGATAGGTGCAAGATCTTTTCCTGAGTCATGAAATAAACTCTGAATCGAACACAAAAATTTCATCTCCAATCATACTTGTGAGAAATTGTATATCTTAGCAGTAATTTAGAAAGAAAAATAATAGTTTGAAAAGAGTTTACGAAACCATATTTTTTATTAATCATGAAAAATAGTGCATAAGGAAAGTATTAATAATATATACAGTCTTATCTCTATATAGATAGAGATTATAATTTTTTACGTCATAAGAGAACAATATTATCATTGTGCTAAAACCTATGATGAAAAACAAGTAGAAATTATGATCAATTGTATGCGGCAAAACAAAAACCATATGACATTTTTGGGGATAAAATAGTTATTACTCTATAATTGAAGTTGATTGCGTCGTCTTCTTCGTGTGTTTTGGGAGCTCTAAATTTGTTTGGGTCGCCTAATTTGGGCAGAGGTGGATGTGGACTTCGGTTTGGTCCGATGCGGACGATTTCTTCTTGCGTCGCCTAACTCGGACCGAGTCGTCTTTAAAGTCCACGTGCTTTCCACGGGCCGATGCGGTGGTGCGGGCCCAGTCCTCTTCGGTTGAGTAACGTCGCCGAAAAGGCCACCCCCGACTCCGTCCCCACCGATCTACCAACCGCGGAGCGTGTACTGCCCCCCCGGGATAAGTCCTGCGCGGCACATGGCGCCAGGCTCAGCAGCCAACCGACGGCCGTCCCCCCTCCCCCCCCCCCCCCACCCACCCACCCTTCCGTAGCCGAGTCAAACGCGGGCGGGGCCCACCAGTTTGTCGCTTGTGAGGCGGCCAAGCCCTCGGAAGCACGTCCTGCGTGGGCCCCAGCAGAACGTGGAGGACCGCGCGCATCCTCGCCGTCCACCTGGCACGCATTCGATCTGTACCCTTGGGAAGGCGGGAGTGAGGCGAAATTACGCGGAGGCCCTTGGCTCTTTGTTTCCATCTCTACAAGACGCCCCCCTCCCCTCTCCGACGACTCTTCAAAGTGGTAGTCCCCCTTGCTACCTTCGCAACCAGATCCCCGGGCTATCGACGATGGCCTCCGAGCTCATCTACCGTGGCGGCCACGACGCCCACGCGCCGGAGAGCGGCAGCGGGTACACCCCGAAGCCGGAGAAACACCTCCTCTGGCTCTGGCGCCCGCTTCGCTACCTTCTGCGGGAGCAGCGCCTTGTCTTCGTGCTCGTCGGCATGGCCCTCGCCTCCCTCCTCTTCGCCCTCGCTCCCTCATCTTCCTCCACCAACTCCTACTCCTACTCCTCCGCCGTGGCGTCCGAACTCGCCCTCCGGTCGGCGATGGACCGCCAGCAACAGCAGCACCACCATAGGGCGGCGTTCGAGGCGGCGGCGAGGGGATTCGTCGGGGGGAAGGTGCCGCTAGGGATCAAGCGGAAAGGGCTCCGCATCGTGGTGACGGGCGGGGCCGGGTTCGTGGGCAGCCACCTGGTGGACCGGCTGATCGCCAGGGGTGACAGCGTGATCGTGGTGGACAACTTCTTCACGGGGCGGAAGGAGAACGTGATGCACCACTTCGGGAACCCCAACTTCGAGCTCATCCGCCACGACGTCGTCGAGCCCCTGCTTCTCGAAGTCGACCAGATCTACCACCTTGCCTGCCCCGCCTCCCCCGTTCACTACAAGTTCAACCCCGTCAAGACCATCATATCCTTTTTCCTCTCTATTTTTCCTTTCTTCTCTCATTAGTCTCTTCTTCTGCATTTTTTTAGTGCTAAAAATCGCTCTTTTCCAAGTTGGCTGAAGTTTCTGGTTTTTCGTATACATTCTATAGATAATTTTCAAGTTTGCATTTTTTTGCTTGTTATTCCTGTAATTTATATTCCCTAAAGGTCTTTTGATTTTGTTCGTCTTTGGTGGTAGACTCTGTCTCTGTTGTGTTCTTATCATGAGATCTCCTAAAATTGGCTTCCTTTTTCTCTTCCATCACCTAAAACGAATTCTTATAGCCTTGTCCTACTCCGTTGATCATTGATAAAAAGGACTGTTGTTTGGCTCAGTACTGTTCTATGTGATCTTGGTTCTTTAATTCTTGGTGGTGGTCTCCTCATGTCTACAACTTGATGAAAACAGGGTCCCTTTTTACCTGGTCTTCAGTAATTTGAACTTCTGAAAGTTAGTAGTTGTTGAACAGATCTTAATGTTGGCCTTTTGAGACTAAATTGTTGCTTGTTACTTGTTCCAAAATGTTCGATTTGGTTACTGTGGTTGTTCTTAGTCTTTCAGTCAAGGTTAGAATAGAATAAGAAGGAAGAAAAGCAAGAATCTTTCTTTTGCCTGTTAAAAGCCTTGATTCATTGAGCTTTTTTTGGCGGAGTGCACAAGACCAATGTTGTGGGAACTCTCAACATGCTAGGCCTGGCCAAGCGAGTGGGGGCCAGGTTCCTCCTCACCAGCACCAGCGAGGTCTATGGCGATCCCTTGCAGCACCCTCAAGTTGAGACCTACTGGGGCAATGTTAATCCCATCGGTATGCATCTCTCTCTATCACTATATCTCTCATTTCTTCAGCTTTTTCTCTCATAGAATCTCAAGTGTAATAAATTTGATCTAGAGTTGGTGAGTGTCCTGTGTTTTCCCCCTTTTTTGTATTAGTTAGATGCTTACTTTGTCATATAAAATCTATAAAAGAATCTAACAAGCTGTTGGTATGGGCACAGGGGTTAGGAGCTGCTATGATGAAGGCAAGCGTACAGCGGAGACACTGACCATGGACTACCACCGTGGTGCCCAAGTCGAGGTCATACAACTTCTAACTAATCCATAATATAATGTGTCTGCTCTAGATTTAGCTTCTTGATTGGCTCTTTTGGTATTTATTATATACTAAATTCCTTTGATACAGGTGAGGATTGCTCGAATCTTCAACACTTATGGGCCCCGCATGTGCATCGACGATGGCCGGGTTGTCAGCAACTTTGTTGCTCAGGTGTGTGACAACTTTGCTGAGATTTTGAGATTTCTGTTTAGTTTCAATAAATAAAGTGAGATGCATCGGATTAATGAGTGCAATACTGCTGTTTGAATTTGACACATGCTTTAGGCCTTGAGGAAGGAGCCAATGACGGTTTATGGGGATGGAAAGCAGACAAGGAGTTTCCAATATGTTTCTGACCTTGTAAGTTTTCTTCCTATTGCTCTACCAACTTCAACTTTTGTGTCCTTTCTTGTGTCATATATATGCTTGTTTTTTATGTTGGCAATTGTGATCATACAACAAACCAATAGCTCTGGTTTTGGTACATATTAGGCCCACGTGGACCAGTTAGGTTTCTCAAGTTCTTGTAGTTGGTGGGGGTGGGTCCAAGTGTTATTTGGACATTCAAAAACAGCACATTCATGTGCAGAATCAACCTACCATGTCTAAAACGATTGTTCTCCTTTCCATTGGCTTCACATTGTTGTCCTTTTGCCCAGTAGTGGCCACACCTTTTAGACCCCACTTGGTCCTTTAGTTAGTCTAGCAATCAAAGTTTAGATACTTTATTAAGCTTCAATTCCTGGAGGTCATTAATAAAATCATAGTGTTGTTTGCCACATATTTGTTGCAATATTATTTCTAATTCCATGAATCTTGCTAGAATGTTCTTTTCCTGAATATGATTTGGAACAATTTTATTCTTAAGATGAAGAGAAGCATATCTATTATATACTCAATAAGTACCAACCGATACACACCGCAGGATTAGCTCTAGTTTGAAAAATAAATACGTAGATACTTGTTGAACAAGAGGCTTCATGTACTTTAAGAATCCATTGGTGGTCTCTTCAAAAGGTAGGTAGAAAGGGACAAATAAACAAAAATGATATTGGTAAAGCGGTAGTCCATGCTTGACCAAGGGACAGAGAGTCCTCAGATTCAATGTGTGAGATTCTTCTACAAAATTTGCTTAGTGTTTAACAACAAAATACAGGTGGAGGGGTTAATGAGGCTGATGGAAGGAGAACACATTGGTCCATTCAACCTGGGCAACCCTGGAGAGTTCACAATGCTGGAGCTTGCTAAAGTTGTGCAGGAAACCATTGACCCCAATGCCAAAATCGAGTTCCGTCCCAACACAGAGGATGATCCCCACAAGCGCAAGCCTGACATCACCAGGGCCAAGGAACAGCTTGGCTGGGAGCCCAAGATCCCTCTCCGCCAGGGTCTTCCTCTAATGGTCTCTGACTTTCGCAAACGTATCTTTGGTGATCACTCTGATGCTAAACCATCCACAACTTCCACAGCCACTGGAATGGGATCCTCGTAAGATTCAAAGTTCTCTTTTGGACCTGGTTTGTGCTATACAGGAAATTTACAGACTACAAGAATCCCATTTCGTAGAAGCGCAGCAAGAGAAGTATCATGCCTTGATTGGTTTAGGTTCTAAATGACTTGGCCATTATTGTCCTTTTGCTGGTTGCTGTATAAGCTACTAGAGATTCCTGCATTGCAGTGGGACAAGTCCCTTTGGAGACATTATTGCTTTATTTTTTTTTTCCTTTAGTTTCGAAGCAGGTGTCCTCTTGTGTTGTCATCTAATTTGAGTTTAATACAGGTGTTATATTTGCTTTGAATGAATTAATAGAATCTCCTATATGTTGTCTTTTTGTCATGTTCTGATGCTCAGGTGGGTGCCATGCCCTCCTCTGTTCTCAGAAAATGTTGTGCTCATTGTTCTGGTGCAGTATCAGTGTTTTAAGCGTTGGTAAGTGGTTAATAGCCTTTTGGATACTTTCGTGTATTATTGAAATAAAGGGTTAAATCAAAGGCTATAAAAGCTGATCTGATTTCTCCTTGAGAAAGGTTGTTTGTTTTTTCATCTCCTGACACTCAAATCAATGCTTCAACCAATCTTTCTGTCTTTTACTTGCTTACCATTTGAAATAGTTGGTATCACTGAGACAATGCTGAGTTTGCAGAGAGATCAGAATCAACAGAAATCAACAAAACTGAATACTTGTGTAGGACATTGTGTGCAAGTTTAGATGTTCTCCTTGACCTTGAAACACAGATGAAATTGCCAACCTGATGTCTAATGGCATAATGATATATTGGTTTTTTTTGGTCTTCTGGTTAATTACATTACTCAAAGATGATGAACAATTGGTAAATCTCCATTTATTGGCAAAAAAAGTTGCATGTAGCTTGGTCAATAGTCCACTACCAACCTCATACTACTGGATGAGAAAATAGATAGGAGTCATCAGAAATCACTTATGAGAGAAGCAGCTGCAGTTTCTCCAAATTATCTCAGTTGAATGTTCAAGCACAAAGTATCTGATCAGAAACTGATTTAAGTTCCCAGATCACCTATGTGAAATCCCTTGCCCACAGTCATGTTAATGTCACAAGAATCTCAAGACTAATTTCAGTAGCAACAATACTGCTGATGCCAAAAATATCAGCACTTGTGGTGTGTGTTGATGACTAACCACTGATTTCAATGGAGTCACTGAGTTCATCAGGTTAACCTTGCCTAAAGAGTTACAAAAATCCTTATATCTTACCTCATTCCACAAGTTCACCCAGTATTTATCAGTTGGTAGAGAATTTAGACAAGTTCTTTAGCCAAAACCAGAGAAGTATGATCAGATTTAATAGAGGATTCTAATGACAGAAATAAGAATCTTATTCTAAGTTCAGCTACCATAAGTAATACTGACCTTAGTTGACTAGGTTTTGGGCTGCTTCCAGTGAACTGATTAGACCGAAGAGTCTATATTACTGATGTTAAGCATCATTTGTCTTCAACAAATACTAACAAAGAATTATTTATTTTGGATGGACTTCATACAGTTTTTGCTCATTCGAATGGACCCAAAGGATAATTTTGAGGATAGAGGTGACTGTAACACTTGTTAGGTCTTAGTTTCTCTAATTTTCGATTGATGTGAGATGACTCTAACACTTAAAAGATGCCTCCGAGTAGGTAGAGATATGACTGTGACGTCTATAAGATTTTGATTCTTCTACTCCTTAATATGTCTCAGGTTTTAAAATGCAGACTAAAAAGCTAAGAGCTCAACACTGTAGAGAGAAAGTGAGTTGCATGAGGTTAAAATTGAAACATCTCTTTTACTTTTATTCAGAGAGGGTTAATTAAGACTAGATTCTTATACTTAAAAAATTTATATTAAAATTCATATAATTATGAAAGTGATATATCTAATTTTATTTATCTTAATGTCATCGATTTTATCGATAAAAATATAAAACGACGGATAAAAATATAATTTCAACATCTTAGTTATGTTTTTGATTGTGATGGACAACAACATCGTTAATAGCTACGAATAGTTGTTATGGATGAGAAGGGAGAGCGGTGGCGAGAGATGATGAGGTAAAAAGAGAGGAGGAAAAGGATAAAATAAATGCTGACATTCTGCATTTGCATCGCTATCGCTTAACAACTGTATCGGTGTTGACGTAGATGCATATGTAAAGCGACGTCGTTCTGCATCAACGTGAGCGTCGATATAGATGCATAACAGTTTTTTTTGTCATTCTGCATTTACATCGGTATCGCTCGATAATTGTGTCAGCACCAATGCAGATGAAGAGCGATAAAAGGGTCGCTTGACATCTGTATCGGTATTGATGCAGATACGGAGTGTTGTTGACACAAATGCAGAGTAGTGAAATGGTCGCTCAACATCTGCATTGGTGTCGATGTAAATATCGAGCGACCCTTTCGTCACTCGACAACTATGTCAAGGTCGACAAAGTTGTCGAGTGGTGCCGACATAAATACGGAGCATCGACATTTGTATCATCCTCTTTCTCCTATCTTTTTGTCTCATCTCTTGTCGCCGATCTCCTTTCTCATCTACGACAATTACTAGTGGTCTCTAATAACGTTGTCGTCTGTTATCACCGAAAACATAACTAGAACGTTGAAATTATTTTTTTATCCATTGTTTTTATATTTTTAATAATAAA
The DNA here is from genome assembly GCA_004837865.1 of Musa balbisiana. Classification (NCBI taxonomy): domain Eukaryota; kingdom Viridiplantae; phylum Streptophyta; class Magnoliopsida; order Zingiberales; family Musaceae; genus Musa; species Musa balbisiana. The sequence continues at coordinate 4,607,273 of CM017198.1, read as the reverse complement.
ACCAATAATATTATTGTAATTGAAGCTAGATATTTCACTTTTATAGCTATAAGAATTTCAATATAATTTTTTAAGTATAAAAATTAAAATACTAAAAAGGTTTTATTACATACGATATAATTAGCCCATTTTGAAGGTGGACACTAGGCACACCAGTGTTGTTGGGAGTATGGGCAGCCATGCAACATAAGTCAGTATGTGGCCAAGTTTGTCCCTCATCAGATTAACTAATAAGGGAATGAATTGAAATAGTTCTTATTGACTAACTAATGTGTTACTCTCAACTAATTATTGATTAGTAAGTGTTGTTGGAATATAGATCAGATCATGTCTCATCTATTATCTTTGAATTTTAAGGTACAGTGATAAAAAAATTATCATAGTATTAAAATGAAGGATCCCATATTTAAATCTTATTCAAGTCATACTAGGGGAAAAAAAAAAGTATAACCTGATCAATTCCAATTTCATGTGTTGGGTATGAACCAATATGAGGTTATAGGAAGATTTTTTAAAATCATATTCACCTACTCATAAAAATTTTTTGATAAAAAGATCATTATATAGATAAGTACGGAATGATAACTTTACATTCCTTACATACTCCAATCCTCAATCAATCTATGATTTGAGTATCAATCATATATTTGAGTGCATAATTTGAGTATATAATTGAAGAAAATTTTTTCCTTATAACCTATATACCTCAATAAATGAAATCATCTCTTTCACATTAAAATTTTCATGGTATCATAGCCTTCTTGCTTCAAGCAAGGTTCTCTCTTCCTTATGACCCTACTAACCTATTGGCTGTTGTTATTTATCTTTCTCACCTTCTTTGTTGTTATTTTACAATTCTTGATTTTTGCTTCTCGCTTTCTGATTCTAGCATTACATTGAAAATGAAGACTTGTGACTTTTCCCTATTGATCTCATACTGTGATTCCTCTGTAGTAAATTTACTTCACTTTGCTAATCTAATTAGCCTCCTCTAGTGATCGATTGACTTCTTTCATGATTCTCTATTCCTGTGTAGTTCTACTTGGTGGGTGTTCCCTCTACCCTTACCTACTACCAAGTATCTTTATCGATAATCTCATCCTCTTCTTGAACTCACTGACACCTTAGATCTATGATGGACCTCTCAATAATAATTCATTTTCTTCCACCATCATCTATGCCATCAATACTCACGATCGAGAGAATGACTCAAGAGAGGAAGGAAGAAATTATCCTCTCCTGCACATCTTAGATTAGACCCTTCCTTGTGCACTTCTTAGATCTGATATTCTTCATCATATTAGATCCTCTCTTATACATTTCTCATATCTGATCTCCTCCAATAGATTATATCTCTACTATTTATGTAGCCAAACCATATCATTAGTTGTTCAAGATTTTTCTAATTGGATCACAACATCTTCTCAACATGTGTTCCTCATCTCCATTTGACGTTCCAATTATTATTTCATCAAAAAAATAATACTTTATCTTAATCTACAGAACTTATATATATCAATGAAGCAACTCTAATCCCTTGAAGCTCTTAAAAGATGATAACTATGTATTTTAGCAAGCACAATTCAACAATCTCCTCTTTGCATATGATCTATTAAGCTACATCAATGTCTCTATTAGTTATTCACCAAAAAAGATCCAAATATCAAGAAAACACATCCTAATGACAAATATTGATCACAAGTTATGACTACGATAATATTGTTTTATTCTACAAGACATTCAAGTATTAGTTATTGGCTCCATCAGACCACTAGTCTCTTTGTGTTGCAGAAGAAGTCTAGTCTAAGTAACAAACTATCCTTACCAATTGCTCTCACACTTGCAAGCTAAATTTTTTATCTACTTTGATGAAAACAACATAAAAGGGAAGTATTATTACTGACTATATACAAAATCTAAAAGTTATTATAGATGATTTACCTTTAATGAGTTATCTCTTAAGAAATAAAAAATTTATTGTTTATATACTCAATGGTCCAGTAGACAAATATAAGGAATCGACGATAGCAATTCATATAAATAACTCACTAATATTATTTGAAGAACTATATAAGAAATTGATTGATAATAAAATATATTTAAAACGAGAAGAGAAAAAGACGAGATCAATTATCACAACTTAATTCAATTAAAAATCTAAAAAATGATAATCAAAGCAATAAGAATTTCAATAGAAGACCCAAACAATGTACTTCTGGACATATAAGTAATGCATGAAGTCATCACCTCCTTTACATTATTAACTCTTTAATCATTGTGGCAACTTCAACCTAAACAACTCAGAAAATAACTTCAACAATCCCTAGTTTTGATGTTCCAATAATAATAATCAACAAAAAGTCATTTGCTACCTCTGTAATAAAATTGGACATATAGAAAAAGTCTATTGAACTTGATGCAAGTCTACTACTATGCTCAATTAGTCTCAAGCAAACATCTGTTTATCTAAGTAGTTGGATTGTTGATTCTGGTGCTTCTTATTATATCACTTTTGATTTGCAAAATTTATCTATCCATATTAACTATAGAGACAACAAAGACATCATCATTAGTGGTAGTAATTGAATATATATCAAATATATATCACTCATATTAGTTCCACAATATCTAATTCATACATAAATACTTTTATACTCGATGATATTTTATATGCACCATATATTAAAAGAAATATTATTTTTATATTTTAATTTTCCAAACAAAGAAACACCTCTATAGAGTTCTTTCTTAGTTCGTTTCAATATAAGCATGGGACATCCTTAGTCTAATGTTAGAATAAAGACAGCATATATAGTGACCATTAGCTTTACAAAATACTAAGCCAACTACTCTTGCTTTAGTTGTTGCTCCAATTAATATGTGGCATCGTTGCCTGAGTCACATATCATCCTTTATTTAGTAATAGCTAATTTTTCATTTCTCCCTTCCAACTTTTAAATAAAGTAGAATTATAACTCATTATGATCCTTACCTTAATAATAAAAAATCACAGACTACCTTTGAGAACGTCTTCCATATCCCATACTGAACCACTTGAAATCATTTATACTAATGTCTAGGACTCTACTCCAACCACTTCCTTTGATAATTTTAGATTTTATATCATTTTTATAGATTATTTTATTAAATATATATGGTTATATCATCTCAAACATAAATCTGAAGTCGCTATAGTCTTTACTCATTTTAGAAAAATAGTCGAAAACATCTTCTAATCTACTATTAAAACAGTTTACTCTGATAGAAGAGATGAATACCAAGCTCTAATGATTTATCTCTCATAATGTAATATACAATATCTCAAATCACTAGTACATATATCTCAACTAATTAGCTCCATCAAACGAAAGAATCGACATATAATTGAGATTGGCCTCATCCTCTTACACTAAGCCTCTATGCCACTAACCTTTTGATTAGTAACATCTCAAATTGTAATCTACCTCATTAACCATATGCTAACTCCAATCCCACAACACTAAAAATTATTTGAAAAACTATTTTATAAAATCTCATATATTCATTTAAAGTATTTGGTTGTTTATATTATCCCTCGTTATGTCTATAAGTTTTACACAAGCTAATATTAAGATCTAAACCTTGCATATTTATTGGATACTCCCTTGAATATAATATTTTTCGATGCTATAATCCCCAAACTCGAGATCTTTCTATGACATCATATTATTTTTTTTTAGTCTACCTTTCCTTTTTAATATCTTACTCAATCAGTAATGTGAGCTATTACAATAATCATCCATCACTAGATTGATATGAGTACACTTCAAACCTACTCAAGCACACTTCTCATCATATCAATAAGTAATTCTCCTCTAGACCTGTACTCCCTTATTATTTCAATTTAGTAGCACCTCACTGCCTTTATAACTTCTCTATCTTTCTCTCTATCAACTCACTTTATAATGTTTAATAAAGCAACGCCCTCGATACCACAAATGATGTCTTTATCATTTATTTAACCAAGTGACATCGAAGTACATTAGCCTGATCGGATATGTGTCACTAACTCTTCATTAATTCTTATATCTTCAACACAACCCAATAATACTATCAAGCTTGGACATCATATGACAACATATTCTAAAAAGATATCTTCAAACAACCTTAATCCTAAAAAATCACAGACTACCTTTGAGAACGTCTTCCATATCCCATACTGAACCACTTGAAATCATTTATACTAATGTCTAGGACTCTACTCCAACCACTTCCTTTGATAATTTTAGATTTTATATCATTTTTATAGATTATTTTATTAAATATATATGGTTATATCATCTCAAACATAAATCTGAAGTCGCTATAGTCTTTACTCATTTTAGAAAAATAGTCGAAAACATCTTCTAATCTACTATTAAAACAGTTTACTCTGATAGAAGAGATGAATACCAAGCTCTAATGATTTATCTCTCATAATGTAATATACAATATCTCAAATCACTAGTACATATATCTCAACTAATTAGCTCCATCAAACGAAAGAATCGACATATAATTGAGATTGGCCTCATCCTCTTACACTAAGCCTCTATGCCACTAACCTTTTGATTAGTAACATCTCAAATTGTAATCTACCTCATTAACCATATGCTAACTCCAATCCCACAACACTAAAAATTATTTGAAAAACTATTTTATAAAATCTCATATATTCATTTAAAGTATTTGGTTGTTTATATTATATTATCCCTCGTTATGTCTATAAGTTTTACACAAGCTAATATTAAGATCTAAACCTTGCATATTTATTGGATACTCCCTTGAATATAATATTTTTCGATGCTATAATCCCCAAACTCGAGATCTTTCTATGACATCATATTATTTTTTTTTAGTCTACCTTTCCTTTTTAATATCTTACTCAATCAGTAATGTGAGCTATTACAATAATCATCCATCACTAGATTGATATGAGTACACTTCAAACCTACTCAAGCACACTTCTCATCATATCAATAAGTAATTCTCCTCTAGACCTGTACTCCCTTATTATTTCAATTTAGTAGCACCTCACTGCCTTTATAACTTCTCTATCTTTCTCTCTATCAACTCACTTTATAATGTTTAATAAAGCAACGCCCTCGATACCACAAATGATGTCTTTATCATTTATTTAACCAAGTGACATCGAAGTACATTAGCCTGATCGGATATGTGTCACTAACTCTTCATTAATTCTTATATCTTCAACACAACCCAATAATACTATCAAGCTTGGACATCATATGACAACATATTCTAAAAAGATATCTTCAAACAACCTTAAGTCCTAAATCTCCATGCTACTACAAACTCTCCACTTGAGCCTATTGAACCTACAATCATCACCCAAGCTTGAAAACCTTCATACTGGTTTAAAGTCATGTATGATGTCCTATTTTATAATACCATATGGATTCTTGTACCATCTCACCTCACACAAAATGTCATCATGTGTAAGTGGATTTTTTGAATTAAGTAGAATCCAGATAATTCGATACAAAACATTTCTAATGGCTAAAGGGTTTCACCAATGACCAGATGTTGATTTCATAAAAATTTTCAGTTTAATTGTTAAAATGATGATAATTCAACTCATCCTGAGTTTGGCTAAGACTCAAGGCTGGCATATACGATAACTAAATATTAACAATGCTTTCTTATAGGGAATCTTATTTGAATATATTTTTATATAGCAACATATTCACTTCATCCACCTTTAGCATCCAAACCATATAAACTATGAAAAATTATTTATAAACTTTGCTAAGCTCTAAGAACTTGATATATTGAATTTGGCTTATTTTTTATGTTAACTAGCTTTATCAACTTTAAGTTTGATATATCTTTATTCCTACGATAATAAAAGGGACGTATTACATAAAATACTAGTTTATGTGAATGACATTATCATCATAGAAATAATTCTATGGAGATTAAGTAATTGACAAATCGATTCTCCATCAAAGACTTAGAAACCTTAAGCTATTTTCTGAGAATGAAAACAACGTTCGCATGTTTTAAACTTTTCTGTCTTAGAAGAAGTACATTCAAGATATAATATTAAAGACGAATATATAAAATATCAAAGAAGTCATTACCTCACACTCTACTATTGAGTCACTTAAATTATATGATAATAGCTCTACTATGAATCTCATATAGTACCGATAAGTATTTAGTTTCTTGCAGTATTTATTTCTCACACATTTAGATAATTTATTTATAATTAACAAATTATCATAATTCATGCATTGACTATCAACTACGTATTGGTTTACGTTAAAATGTGTTTTATGATATGTTAAAGGGACTTTCAATCATGGGCTTATTTGTAAACACTTATCACTTCATCTCAATTCCTTCATAGATGCTGATTGGGCAAGCAATCCTGATGATAGAACATGTCAGCTTACATTGTCTTCTTTATAATAAATCTAGTTAGTTGGAGTTTCAAGAAACAAAATACAATCGCAAGATCGAAGTTGAATACCGAGTCATATCACCACCACTACAGAACTCAATTGGATCATCAATCTGCTACACGAATTTGGTATCACCCCTCAATCCACTCATACAATATACTATGATAATATTAGTGTCACTTAGTTATTTGCCAACCCGGTATTTCACTTACATATGAAACAAATTATCATCGACTTCTACTTTGTCAAAGATCAAGTTGTCAAACGTTAATTACATATTTCTTTTATCTATACTTCTAGTCAACTAGCAAGCTCTCTCACAAAACCTCTTATCCGTAGGATATTTCAATTGCATCGATCCAAGATTGACATTCTTAACAAAAACTTAATCTTACGAAGGGTATAATAAAAGAATATAATATAGACATAAAATAATAACTTTACATTCCTTAGGTTATGATATTTACCGGCATGATAAAATATCATGATATAAACAAATATGAAAGGATTACTTTACGTTTCTTATACGCTTTAATCCTTAATCAATATATAATTTAAAAAATCATATATTTAATTATATAATTAAAAAAATCATATATTTAATTATATAATTAAAAAATAAATCTATATAAATGAATATGATCACGATAAATGAGATCAACAAATTTTTATTGAACTCCTGGTAAAGAAGATAAATATTAGAGAATAACTTGTTTTCATGGCCGCCATAAAACTAGCAGAAAAGATCTCTCGTGGCAGAGTCATAACTGCGGAGAACTCATGCAAAAAATACATTTGATATTTCTTCCTAAAACGCAATAATTGATCTTTATCATCGTATACATTGAAAGAAAGCACGACCACTACTACTCTTTGCGATGCCGTGCACGGTTTTGCATCTGATAGGCCTGACATCCTGTCAAAAAGCGTTGCAAATTGTCATGGCTGGGGATATCTCCAAGAGTTAGGATTGACTGATGAGCAGCAAATTGTCCTTCAACCAATTATCGTAACTGATCACAATCCAAAGTGCTATCATTAATGAGTCTGTGTTGATCCTCTTCAGCAGGAGAAGAGATCTAGACTGATGAGCCAAATATCAATAGCATAGAAACAAGCTCCTAACCAATATGGCACACATGATAAGTATCCCATGCAATGATGCTGGGTGTTGGTTTAGGACACTAGCAGTTGGACCTCTGGTCGGTGCATCGTCTTTTGGTGCTTTTGGGCGAGCAGATGGAGTGTTGGCTCAACCACGACCAGGGTTGCCCAGCTAGCTAGCTTGCTTGTCAAATGCTTGTCCTTCGTACTGAGGAATTATTTCCCTGGTTTTGGATCTTTTGGCCACCGAGGTCCCAGACTTGTAAGCAGAAGCGGGGCCATGGTTAACGAAGTGGAATGTTGTGTTTATCTCATCACCGGCCACTCTTCATGAAGCCAGAGAAAAGCTTTTGGGGGTGTTTTACCTCACCCTGTGTTGAGGACATCACTGCATCAAAACCAGCACCGAATCCCCCGAGAATCCCTCGCGCTCCTGTTTCGGGAATAAAACCCTACTGTCCCCCGGAAAACCCTCGCCCCCTGCTGCTGCTTCTTCTCCACAGCTTCTCTCTCGTGATGCGTGCGTTGCGTGTGCGTCACAACCTACCATCACGTCCCCTCTTTATTCCCTCTCGGAGTGCAATAACTTCTCCCTGTTCATCTCCTCCTCCCATTTAAGCTTCACAGGAACAGTCAAAACCACGCCAGCCAACGTAACACGTGTGGCCACTACCCGGAGCAGTGCTCGGAAACTCGTCTCAAGCTCGATACCAACTCAAACATGGGCTACATATAACTACGTTATACGATACACATATATTCATCTTAATTTGCCCTGGCACAAGAAGCCAAATAAGGTAGAGAAGAAGAAGAAGAAGGAGATTTAGAGGCGCATGAATGTCTTTGTTTATGTTCTTGAGTTGGTAAGATCTTCCCATGGAGAACAGGAGAAAGAACACTTTCGAGGATTCCATGGATCACCCTATAATGGCGACAGGTCAAGAATATAAATGATTGAATACAGAAGCCGCTTTCTCATACCTGCAAGACGAGTTGGGTTGCGGGAGATGGAGGAGGTGAGAAGCCTATGTTGGAGAAGGGGAGCACGTGCAAAGATGGAGAGTTAGACGAGAGAGCGAGAGAGAGAGAGAGAGAGAGAGAGAGAGAGGCTTTGCACGTGCCCTGCTTCTCCAACAAGGGCTGCCTCACCATAGAAGCAGCAGCCTGGTTCAGCTTTGGGGCTCTTTGAGGGATGGCGAGGGAAAGAGTAGGCACCTCCATTTATAAGAAAGCGGAGAGAGAGAGAGAGAGAGAGAGAGAGAGAGAGAGAGAGAGATGGATTCTCGAATTGGGGTTGCTTACAGGAAGAGGCGGAGAGGAGCAATTGAGTAGTGCTGGGAATGGTGTGGAGGCCATTCCTCACTCCCATATTAATAGAAGAATTGAAGTCTGTGGGAATACCTCCCACAGAGCAAGTGACACTTCACCTTCTTCCCCACAGAGCATACACATATATATATATACATGCACGTCAGATGTACAAACAAGTAAACAACCCACATATGTAATTAATACACATTTGTTATCATGCAAAACACTAGATATATGTTGCTCAATGTCAATGAAGCTGAGGTTGACAGCATTACAAGCTCCAGATATAATGGCTTTGAGCTTTGCTCATCTGCAAATAAAGAGAAGACAAGAAAGAACTGTTAACGAGAAGTAGGACAGGGTAAAGTAGAATACATTATCCCTGGAATCTATCTTAGTTTAACCCATCATGTAGTGGTTCCTTTAGACAACTAGGCAACATAATTGGTTGTCTTTTTGCGTCGACATTTTCATCAGCATCCTTGGAAAATGTTTCCAACAACCAAATTACTCTCAAGTATAGCATACATTATATGTCGAAGATTATACTGAAGTAATTGAAAGAATAAGAACGTATTAAATGATCAAACTCAGTCTTCATGATCCATTACAAACTATTAAAGTATGAGGGAACCTTATATATGTTATATTTAGTTATGCTTCTCATATATGTTCACAAAAGAATTAATTCTAAGTGGTTTATCTTTCAAAAAAAAAAAAGAGAAAATTAATAATGGTTAAAAATGGAGGTTGCAAATGGATATATGATCATTGCAGGAATCGAAACAATAAAAAGAGAAGGACAAAAGGAAGAAAAGAGAGGCTGTGAGTGAGGTACTTAACACACACATACTCTCTCTCTCTCTCTCTCTCTCTCTCTCTCTCTCTCTTTCTGGCGTCAGTAATCGACTGTGGATTGAGCTGTGGAGGAGTATGCAAGAGACACAGCGGTGGGGTTGCGTGAGTCACAAGCCGTATGGACAAGATCATATGATGGACACATAGAATGATGGATGGATAGAGATATATTTATATATATATATATATATAAATATAGACAGAGAGAGACATATATATAAATGTGGCTTGGAGTAACTTCTGTTACTGAGTTATGGCTGTTCTCCAACACCGGAGTATGACGGACATCACATCATCCATCATCCCCCACATGTGTTTTACCACGAAGGTGAAAAGCTTTTTATGCAACAAAAATACAATCTGTATTTAGCATGATATTTCCATACAACAAAAGGATTTTTGTAGCATCAACACAGCTTTTCTTGTCATATTTCAAACGTTCTTCCTGTGTTTTGTAGCATTTGAGGAGAGTTGGTAGTGGGCACGCAAGCATTCATGTCACTGTATATTTTTCCACTGCATGGAGTTAAAGAAGGTTGCATGATTTGGACTGCCCTATTCGAGCACAAGAGCAATGGAGAGTGTTCAAGGTGTAATTATTGTTCCACCAAAATGACACCAGCTTGCAATCGATACACCTGCATTCCTTGGATTGTGGCCGGATACTTGCTGTGTGTTTGCCGAGCACTCAACCTCTTGGAATTGGATGCCTTTTTACGTGAAAGATTACGAGGAAGGACACTTTTAGATTCACATGATCCAAGCAGGAGATGAAAGGGGAGAAACCGGGCAATGGCTTTTGACCTTTTCATCCCATCCAGCTAGTTTAAGGAACTGCTTCGGAGATGAGGGGGTTGAAGCAGACCTTAGGCCGCTTGATCTTAATGGAGAAACAAGAAAGAAGAGGAGAAATAACAAATGACACAAACGTACGAGAAAAAGAAAAGGGGAGTCTTCTGATATAATTTTCTTTTAATATTTGGATCGATCAGACCCACCCAAATCAGTTTTAGAGTATGGTTTTGGACGAGTTATTTTGGTCGAATTGGATCCGTACGGTTTAATTGGATCGGGGCATTGGGCTCGGGCTGAAGCCGAACCGAATCGATTCAACTACTTCTCCCCCTCTCTAAAAAGGGCTAACGGGTCGGGCTCCATCTCTTAAAAGCCACCCCTTCGTCGTCGGCCTCACTCCACGCGCAGGATTTCCCTAATTTCCCACGCCTCGACTTCGCCGCCGGCGCCGCCGACCGCTACTTCCTCTCCTGTCCCTCCGCCCGATTTCTTTCGTAGGTGTTCTCTCATTCTTGTAAATCTTGTGTAGTTCAGTCGTTGCATCGCTAGATTGATCTCCAAATGATCTCTTTTTATTGAGATTAGACACAGATGATCTTTTGTTGGGCGTTCTCGTACGTCTTGTTATGTTGGGGTTGCTTGAAATCTGGAATGACATCGTGATGATTTGTGATTGTGTTAATTCACTTGTTTGGAACCGACCCCTAGTTGTGATTCCTTGAGCCATAGGTTTATAAATTCAGGAATTAGTAATTTTATTAAGCCTTTTCAGTTCTCGTAAGACTGGAACTGTGGGGGGCAACTTGCTACGGTACAGGGTTATCGCTGTTATCATTTTAGTTCCATTGGTTCCACAATCATCTTGCTTTCAAGTGATAATTATGTAAATCATCTTTCATTGGAAGATGTTATTACCTTCATCAGAGCTAAGGGCGCTGGACTTTTAGCTTGTGCCATAGCATCTTCGTTGAATTTGCTTTTGTTGATTATTTAGTATTACTGTTTAATTAGGCATTTCCACTATGATAATAATAAAAAGAAGTGGCATTCTTTTATAATGATCAGAACCTTTTATGCATGTAAACATGATAGGCAAAGGAAATACAATTTCGACCACAGTAGCTGGGTTATCTGATGGTCTTCTCTATTCACAATCTTGTGGATCATGATACAGAACATGACTTGAAGATGGAATCTCTTTACCAAATTTAGGAACATGTCTATTCCCTCCCTTTGAAGGCTAAGAATCCTATTTGGAGATAATTAGAAGTTTTGAGATATCAAGGAGCAGGGTTTCCAAAAACCTTACATAGGAAGATAAGACGTAAACATTTCTTACGGGAATTGAATTAAAATCTAATGCAGATATGAGAGATGACCTAATCTTGAACTTGTCCAGTCTGATAGCTATTTCCTTAAAGGTATAATCACTTCAACTTGAGAGTAGAGAAATCTTTGGGCAAACATTCCTAAGATTTCATCTAATTTGACAGTCAGCTCTTTAAGGGAAGTACAGCTCCAAAGTACATAGGCAATTTATTAAGAACATGTTAATCATGTATTAGAGGAGGTGCGTTCTAGCATAGAGAATGCATGAACGGAAGTCCATTGTGAAAATATGAAGAGTTCAAATCTTTAATGGTTCTTTTTCTTGATTTAATATGATTGATTTGAGGTTTAATGTGGTTTATATGTCATCTACTATGTTATAATAAATTTGATTTTACATATTCCATTATCAGTTGATAACAGTCGTATAGCTCCAACGTACATAGGAAATTTATGAAGAACATGTTAATCATGTATGCGAGGAGATGAGTTATAGCAAAAGGAATACATGAACAGAAGTCCATTGTGAAAATATGAAGAATTAAAATCTTTAATGGTTCATTTTCTTGGTTTAATATGATTGATTTGAGGTTTAATGTGGTTTATTATCCACTATGTTATAATAAGTTTGTGTTTACATATTCCATAATCAGTTGATAACAGTAGGGACAAAATCATTTTGCATAAGTTTCTGTTATCAGTTGGACATCCCTTCTTTTTAACAGCTTGGCATTTGATTGCATATGCTATTGTTTAATCTACCAGCACAAGTCTACAATTGATATGCACTACCATCTTCATTGACCTATCTGCAAAATGTCTTTGGTTTTTGGTAATTTATATATTTATTTAAAAGCACTTATGACTCATGCAGGTTGGTTGTATCTATAATGTTCATTTGCCTATTCTGTGTGCATCAAGTTTTCTTGAGAGTTGAGAAAATACAGAAATCACATTGATTTATCTTATAGTGTGCAGCTAGACTAATATTTTGAAGCCTTTTTTGTATCCGTGTCTTCCAGCCTGGCCAAAGCTAGCTATTCTTATTTTAACCATCTTTTTCACAAAGAAAAGAAACCCATATTTTTACACTACTACTAATATCACACTCTAGCGTGGGATGGTTGCTAGTTGCTTTCTTATATTGGTAAATAATCCCATTATGATGACACTCTTGGTTGGATCAATGCAATACCAAGATGGTTGGATATGCCATGTTTCAGTACACCCTTATGTCAACCGGTACAGGTCCATCTGAAGGAGGACAAGGAGGTGGGGGAGGAGGAGGAAGGAGAGTTAGAAAAGGAGGAGAAGGAGGATGTGATGATGCACATTTCTAGGAAGAGATGGTGATGACGTAGGGAAGAGGTTGAGGAGAGAAAGAGAGACAAATAAAAAGGGAAAGACAAACTACATGATTATTGTTAGTATTAAAGGGAATATCAGTATCAAGCAGTAGGCTTACCATCCTGTGCTGGTTTGTTTTCTATCCGATAAGCTAGGTACCATAAGCTTACCAAGCAATACAGTTCAACTGAACCAAATTGAGCAAAATTGTCCAGTCCAGGTCTCTATTGGTTATCAGATCCATAAATACTGGCTCATCCCAATCAGTATCGGCCAGTATTTTAGGCCTTGCTATTTGAGGTCACAATCATATAAGCTTTGCATATTTAAGATAATCTTTATATCCTCAGTAAAAAGCTTTATAAAATTGTTTTTGGATGATATAATCCATGCTTCTAATTTGCATGAAACTTTTGGCATCCACTATTATTACTTGGATAAATTTTGACCCTTGAGAATCTAACACCAAAGGGCTTTGCAAGAAACCGTAGTTGCAAAATTAAGTTATTGTTATCACAATTTAGTACATGAAAAAAGTATAGAAGTTCGTAAGGAAGAAACATAAGATAGAAGGGAAAGAAAAATATAGGCTATGGTGTCATATGATCTCTGAAAAACCTTTGGTCATCAAAGCTGGAGACACTGTGACACTTGGACATAAACTCAATCAGCATCTCATGAAACTAATAATACCCATCTGTTTAACTTTTATTTGTTAAGTTTTAAAGGTTACTGATTAGAGATTATGTCAACCACCTGTTTGGACCCCAATCACAAAATGGCAGCATAAAGTTTATATTGTAAAAAAAAGTAAAAATAGTGGAAGGGAAGAACAAGAAAAATTAGACTACTTCTAGAACTTAAATTTAGACTAAGACTATATTAAACTTAAAGCTAACCTGATTTTACTTTGCTTGAGCTCCTAGTCTGCATTGGATTGCATCATAACTTTGTATATAGTTGGCTTGAATCATGGGGAACAATGCCTCCAAATATTATGATTGCAATCTCACATGTGCATATAGCAAAAATTTATTGACGTCATCAAAATTAAACTTATGTTTAATTTGTCTATGGAGTGTGTGAATAAGATAGTTTGTTGTTGGTCTGAGTTAGTGTTGTTTCTACTTGAAAAATTACCATTGATTCTAGCCATGTTTAGAGCTGTCTTGAATGTTCTCTCTGGTATCTTCTTTTTAAAGTTGGCAACCAATGTTGATAAGATTGGGATCGGTTTTGGTCATATGATTTAAAGCAACACTCGTCCGCATTACTTGAATTGAACCATGGACCAGTCCCTTTTTAATTGAAATACAGAGAGGTTTAAGTCTAACTACACCAGTCTTTTAGAAGCTGTAGGCATGTCCTCTGGTCATTTGCAGATTTCTTGTACCAGTGAGATCAGACAGAAATCGATGTAATTGGCTTGATGTCAGTTGGGATTAGTAATAAAAGCTGCTGGAGCTGGCTTGATTAACTGGTTGAATGCTAGGATTGGCCAAGATTAAGCATCATGATGGCTATCTCACTGTGCCCATGATTTGATGGGCTGAGAAATATAAAGTACTTGTTGCGTATCCATATCTGATAATATTTGAAGTCAATATTCTGATAACACATGAATTGTTTAAGACCTACGTGCATTTTGGCTTGTGAGTTAGATTTTCTTTCTTCCATGATCTCTCCGACTACTTATGACTGAGAGCGATGCATTATTTTGCCCAAAATAAATATCAGATGACAGGTATTGAAGGCTTCGGAATGAAAATAGGTTTACAATCAGAAGTTCTAATGAGCTCTTGTGACATCGGATAGAACCAAATATATGAAGGCTTCAGCATGAAACTAGGTATACATCAGAAGTTCTAATGAGGTCTTGTGACATTTGATAGCACTAAATATCTGAAAGCTTCAGCGTGAAACTAGAGCATTGTTAGGCCTACTATTTGTAGTTACACAACCTCATTTATTAGTGCAATATAATGCTAAAAACCATTGCCGTTGAGAGTAACATGACTTTGAAACCTTGTCAAGTTTGTTTGGAACTCTCTTTTATTTTCCATCTCTGCTTTACATGTTGATCTATTAAATTAGATCTCACTGCATTTCTGTACTTTGAGATGTGCACAACTAAATGATCAGATGATCATTCATTTTACAAATTCCCTCCTTTTTCTTTTCTTTTCTTTTTTTGTATGTGCTGTATGGATTTTAGAATCTAATGCTTCTTTTTTATCCTTTTAGGTTATCAGCTACTACAATTATGGTTATTCCTCCTCCAGTTAGGCCACCAAGGATCATCAAGTACCTTAAGCCATATGTGCTCAGGATGCATTTCTCTAACAAATATGTCAGCACCCAGGTCGTCCACACCCCTACAGCTACTGTTGCTGCCTCAGCAAGCTCAAAGGAAAAGTTGCTGAGGCCGGTCATGGAGTCCACACGAGATGTTGCAGCAGCTAGCAAGATTGGGAAGATTCTTGGTGAGCGTCTGCTGCTCAAGGGTATCCCTGCTGTTTCTGTGTTCTTGAAGAGGGAACAGAAATACCATGGAAAGGTCAAGGCTGTCATAGATTCCGTCCGAGATTCTGGTGTGAAGCTGCTTTGATGTCTATTCCTGAGTATATCCCAGGAGCATTTCCGCTTTATGATGCTACTTTCCATTGAGGCATTGCACTGGAACAGTCTGCCATGAGATTTGTCATTCAATTGCAATTGCTCTTCTGAAGATGGGGATGGAAATGAACTAGAGCGATTTTATGAACACGAGTAGTTCATTAGCTCACTTGGAAATGATTCTCTTTAGAGCTGGACTGCTAAGAACAATATGTTCTTTAACTAGTTCCTGAGTTGCATATCAATAATCCGCCAACATACGTCCAACTTATCAGATTTCACATTTTTTTTGGATCCAGTTGTTGGTGACAGGTATCAAGATGTCACTGTAAAATAACGAAGTATTTATAAGTTATCCTGTCATTTGGTTTTTGATATGATCAAGCCTTTTTAATTTCCTCTATCAACATTTTGGTTTAATGAGTTCTAGAATCATCATATGTTCCTTTTGGCCAATTTTTGGTGGTGTATGACAACAGCCTGGAGGCTAATTTCATGAGAACTTTTACCAAGAAGCATATTATAATCTGAATTAATACGAAAGACAATTTGTGCTGCTGCTTTCTTGATGTCTTGGCATCTCACGACACAGCCTAACAAGACGCCATGCACCTCTGAAGACAGACTGCGACACCCAATAATGTCAACCCTGGAAACATCTTTCTCGCCACATCCCATATATTCTTAGCAGCGTTTCCTACGCACTTCGCTTCAGAAGTGCACGTAAACACCCCACAGTAACCAACAAAAGTGATGTATATATCATATCATAATTGGCGTAATAATAATTTGCCCCCATCAAGAGAGTTGGATGGCGTGGGGAAGACGATGGAACCATCACAATCATACAGTGAAGATGAAGAACTCGGTGCGATGTGTCAGCCACCGTAAGGAATCCATTCCCTTTATTCTCGTGGAAGCCATGCTTATTCCCTGTTTACTAAGGTGTTTTGCTCGCCGAGGACATTGGATTCTTAACACATACGGACTGTGACTGTGCCAGTGAATCCATTCCATTGTGAGGTGCTCCAACACTGTTCCAATTTAAACGTAGTCGATGAAGGGAATTTGGACGTGAACACAAAAAGTACATTTGGTATTCATCCAAAAAAAATATATTATATATTTTTTATTGTAATGGATAACAGACGAAAACTTTTCGAGATTTAAAATTATGATCTTACGATCAACTGTTGAAGTTTTTATATAATGATTTTTTAAATTAGAATATGATAGTTTAACTTTCCTTTATTTCATATTTATGTTTTATTATTATTATTATTAAATTTAAATTCAATTATGTCGTTTATTTTAACTCATAGAGAAAAGAAATAAGGTTAACACGTGTCAAGATAAACTTGTCGTCTTCTCTTCCGGTGAAGCCGAGCATCAGATCCCATCCCTCTCATCACGTGATGCTACATGCTAACTCGTACGACCACTGGCCCCCACCTCCCTGCCACATCTCTCCTCTTCCCTTTCCCTCAAGTTCGCCCACGAACATACCCATTGGTCCTCAACCCGTGCCTAGCTGACACGTAATCTGCAGACGACGCGTCCTTCGTTCCATAAGTGATACTGTCAATGGCGTGTTTCCTGCAATCCACAGGAACAAACCCACGAACCGACCGATCTTATCCAGTACGGTGCTCTCTTCCTCACGCCACGTCATTATCCTGATCTAAATCGACGGTACAGATCGGTCTATCGCCTTGACGCAGTCTCTCTATAAATGCTCCTCTTCTCTTCGCATGGAGATCTATTATCGGCCGGGCTGCTCACCACTGAGCTCTCTTCAGGGGCAGTTCCGTGATTTCGGAGGCGGATTATGGGCCTTCTCGACAAGCTCTGGGACGACACCCTCGCTGGGCCTCGCCCCGAGACCGGCCTCGGCCGCCTCCGGAAGCACTCCTCCTTCGGCTTCCGCTCCAATTCCGGCGGCAAAGGTCTCGCCTCCTCTTTCTTTGGTTCTTCCTACTCTTGGACTTGATCTCAGATCCGAGGCGTCCCTTCATGCGATTGCCTTTGGTTCGACGGCTCTGATGGTCGTCATGTGGTGCCGCAGCAGAGGGAGCGGCGGCGAGCCGAGGGATCGCCGGATCGGATACCGGCGGCGGCGACGAGGTCGCAGTGCGGGTGACGCGGAGCATCATGATCAAGAGGCCGGCCGGGTGCCCATCCCCGGGGAATGCCACACCGCCGGCTTCGCCCGCGGGATCTACGCCCCCCATCTCCCCCTTTTCCGGTGAGGGTTTCGTGTCTTCATCAGGGTAATCTGGAGGGCATTTTGGATAATCCGGAATATATTCTCTTGATTTTACTTATTTGTCCCTTGCTTGTGTCCCGACGTAGTCATCCTTGCAAGGTTAATTAGGGTATTTAATCATCAAGAAGTAACATATATTACTAACAACCTTGAATCAATCTTAATTTGTCGTGAGGAGCTAATTATAAATTACTTTATATAATTAGCTACTTTTAGCATCCTGGTTTATTCACTTTTAAAAATTATATTAGGATCAATATATTTACGAAAATAAAACATTAAGATCTCTATACAGGGTTAAAAAGATAATTTTACAAAGTTAAAAAAAATCAAGAAATATTTTATTGAAATAACGAAATTAAATATTTTAATTTTATAATAATAAGGATCTTAATATAACTTTTAAAAGTATAATGATCAAAGTATTTATGATAGTTAATTACATGGGATAATATGTAATTGATCCATTATGAAGAGTTTGGAGCTTCAGGATATATGTGGATCATCTCGACCTTCTCATACAAGAATAATAATCCAAAACTAATAAGTGTTGAATTGTTAGGAGCAGATTGATGATAAGATTGCATATGTTTGAATATATCTACCTCTAGTGTACCAATTTTTAACAATGTTCAGTAGCCTCACACTTGAGAGAGTTGTGATGTCACAAATGTTGCTTGTTTAATGCTCTCTGGACATGACGTAGGTTCATTTTCTTGTCTTGGTGCCATCCAACATGCATTCTAGAATTATTTACTGCTTAATGATGTAACATCTCGTATTGTTATAAGCACGATTAGATTACGTGAAGATATAGTGAATCTAGCTAAATATTATTAGCATATTAGGGTTGACCGAGAACTTTCCTGGTGTTACTAACCAGGAGGCAGGGAGTGGAACAGATTTAAGAGGAAATCACCATTTGATGCTTATGAAAGAGTGGGACGAGGAGAAGGAGGAGGAATGGTGGGCGTCGGAACACAGGATGCTGCTGCTCCTCATGAGGTTTGAGCTGTGCTGAGCTCCCTCTTCTCTCCTGTGTTCTTATTAGATTACTAACCTTATCCAGGAGAAAGAGAGGTGCATGTCAAGGTCAGGGTTTCTTTCTCTGATCTCCTACCTATTTTGTTGATGCTTGTAGAATTCTAGGTGTGTGGAGTGGGTGAGAGTCCATAGAGGAGCTCTCTTTAAGTGTAGGGTTGGGGAGGCTGTTTCCTTCTTTGTTGTTAGTGGCACTTGTTATGTTATGTTGTCTTTTGCATGTTAATCACTGGTGAATGCAGTTTCTGGATATATATATATATATATATATATATAGCTTATATGCTTTTTATTGGATCAGAACATCCATGAAGCATAGTGCCAATTCTCTTTCAATTTCTCATGAGAGATCCTAATGATGTAAGGTTCTTCAATTATTTGTAAGTTCCCGATCTAAAACTGTACAAAGATGAAATGTGGAGATCTTATCAGTTAGGTGGACTGGGGGGCACCTATTTGAATAAAGACTTAGCACCTGACAGTGAGACTTTTGGTTTAGGGAATCTTAATGTTACTTATAAAGCAGGCATCATGAGAAAAGGGAGGACCAACGCAAGTGCATTTGATTAAGACATTTCTCTACATCTCAATGCAACTTTGTCTGTGTTACTTATTTTCAAAGCATAAAACTTTTTGTTGCTGATTGACTATTCTATTTCCAAGGTAGTAATTTGCTACTGATTGACTATTCTACACCAACAAGTGAGCCATTGATTACATAACTACATATACAAATTGTTCTAGTACTCTTTGTTCCATGCAACATTCATTTTAGGTAATGTTTGAAGTCTTGATGAATCTAAATACTAATTTGTTGTACTATGTCAATGCTTGTGCATATGTTTGCAAGATGTTAGATAATGTTTACATGTTTGTTTATGTATGAAGACCAAGAAAGATGCTTCTTATCCCATTCTTTCAAGTGAATATAAAAATGAATCAATGGTTGTACTATTTCATCTAATTTAGGTAGTGATAGTGTTCAGAAGGACGTACATGATGTGTAGATTTGTTCTTAAACAAAGACCCACTTGGTTGATTTATTTCATTCATTTGATCATTGCAAAATTGTAGACTATTGTATTATAGTATTCCCTCAACTCTGTACTTTGAGTTAATTATATATTAAATTATGTAATTAGTTATCTTTAACATTTCAATTTATATATTTTTAAAAGTTACATTAAAATCTTTATATTTATAAAAGTCTTTTGAAACATTTAATCTCATTTTTTTTTATATCGTCGACTCAGTTAATGTACTCATCTATTGAAGCTTTTTGTCATTTCTAATATTAAATCGATTCTGATATCATTTATCATGACTCAGTGAAGAAATAATTAAACTCATTAACTTCTTGAACTTAAATCACTAACTCTACTAACTTAATAATAATAAACACATCAAATTCTTATAATTAAAATTAAAATTTTAAATTTTAAATAAATTATGATAAACACCTGATTAGGAGAACATTATTATTCAAAGAAATCATGAAGTACAAAGGGATCAAATATCTAAGGAGAGCTCAACCTTTGGATGTTAGCTTCGTTGTTTGCCACAATAAGCCGTTGTTGTTGCGACTCTTGATATGATTCCTCTGATAGATTGGAGGCTGCAGAATTCATGTAGATCATGTACAAGATTAGCTGAGATGTTCCTGGGACGAATCCAATGCCATTTGGTATCTGCATGTTTAAACAACTTGTCAAATTTCAGCAAAATTCAAACTACATTTATTTTTTATTAATGCATCACCACGGAGTAATCGTACTAATAAACAAAAAACAACAATTTACTATTATTTTCTATCATTAGAATCACTTATAAAAATAAAAACTAAACATATATATATATATATATATATATATATATATATATATATATATATATATATATAACAATGAATAATTTGGTATAGTTATTATAAAGAATAGAATAAGATAAAACATTATAAGATATTCTATTTAGACATATTAAGTTGATTATATATATATGTGTGTTATGAGAGGTAAGGAAAACTAATATAATTTTATTAAAATAACAAAAAGTTTAGGGATATTGTTCTTTGTGTTGGAAAAAGATTCAGTGGCCGACATGAACTAGTGGAAACATTGACTCGAGGTTAGCACAATACTGATCTTGTTTTGTTGCATTATTATTCTTATTTCTCTCACATATAGTGATTTTCTCATGCTTAATTTTATACCAATTTAGATTTGATTCTTTCTACTTCCACTCATGTGGATTAGAGGCATTGCACACATCCTCTATGTATACTTGTACTACCAAAATAAGCTTGTAATAAGAGAATTTATACAAGGAACATACCCCAATAAAGATATCCTTATCAACTATTGCATAGAGTGTCCAAATTCCACCATTTAGGAAGAGAAAGAATGAAAGAAGGAATGGCATATACTCCACACTCCTCCTTGTGATCACACTTCTCTGCTTGTATTTGGAAAATAGAAGTTCATAGAAAGTTAGTGCTTTAATGTAATCAAGACAAATGCAAGATACCACTGCCAATGTAATTTTAGTTATTGTGTAATCTGATATCTTAATTAACTATGTCTAAAATAATTGGCAAGGAAACATGAAGCTATTTTCATTTTCTTGGTATTGTTATCACTAAAATATATCTATAAGCAAATTAGAGTGCACAATTACAGGAAAAACTTGGATTCTAAATTTAAAAAAACCTACATAATAGAAAAGGTTTCCTAACGAAGATTTCAATCAATCCATAAATTTTAAAAGCTTAATTTATTTAAAAAAATTCAATATATTTATGCATATCGAATTATTGAAACGATAATGCAAACTAAAACGATGAAATTATCTTTAACCTTTGAGGGGATATTTTGCATGGACTAGTAAGTTCATATTATCCATCATATTTAACCCTAGAAATTGATATAAAAATGGGAAAAGAAAAAAGCAAGTGATAGAGACCAACTCTAAACGAATAATAGTGGCCGCCAAGAGGGAGATAAATTGAAAAGACCCCAATTTAGATGAACTGCTTACCGAATTGCAATGAATTCCATGCTCATATTTCACTAATGATGTATGCATTCATCATTTAATCTTTATCTTTGTTGTTCGACTAATCTTTCTCCTCTTTCACGTCCTCTTCGTGATCGGTTGTTTCATGTCAAACTCTACGGCACAACAAGACGACACAGACACGCAACATCATGCTGTGCCTTCAAGGAACCAAACGACAACGACCTCATCGGCAACCCCCCTCCCCTCTTCCACAGCTTCTATAAAAGCTCGGAAACCATTAAAGAAGGACGACAGCAAACGATGATCACGTAACGTGTCTTGATTCCAGGAAAAGAAGTCATATGTGATGAGTTGGTGCAACTTGTAAGCTACAGTCACAAACAAAACAGAAAAGCTGTTTCTACTTGTCACAAGCAAACGACCAATCCATGGTTAAGATGAGCTTTCTCGCCACCTTCGTTTGATTCTATTCACCTTAGCATAAGGGATGCGATCTTGAGCAGAGCAGGGAGAAGCGATCTTTGAATCTTGATCATCCACGTTTAGATTATAGTCGATAATTTACTCTCATTTTAGCATGTGCGACATCTGTGACATGTCATGTCCAAAGTCAACTATCCAGCAGATGGGAATCCTATATGCTTACATAAAGACATTCTAATCTTCAACTTGGATCTAATGAACACCTCAGTTGACCTGTCGACCCTCTAATCCAAGTATTCAAGAAGAGTTCAAGGCACATTGGAAGAAGTAATCTTACCATTGCACAGAGGGGCGATCCATACATGAGCACATTGAGAAAGGCACATACGAGTCCTATCACCACCACCCTCGAGCTCCCACGGACAGCCAACCTCGTCACCAGAGCCACAGCTCCAAAGAATCCAACGTCCAGCGCGGCAACCAAAACAGCCGTCTTAGCCTTCGATCACACCCAAGAGTTCATGATCATAAGGTTACAAAAGCTGGCATGTCGATCTGAGCAACCACAAGCACTTGCGTACCTTCAGCGGTGGAGCAGCATACAGCAGGAAAAGGGCGACGTAAACTGCTTCCACGACGACGCCGACGCCGTTGACGGTGACGATGAGGAGTCCCCCGGGCTTGGTGATGCCGTAGTAGACCCATAAGGAGGAGTTGAGGAGGGTGATGACGTAGGGAGACGGCTCGAATTCTTCGGTTGATCGATTCCTCACTATCCTCCGAAATGTATTGCTGTTTGTATGAGAATACAGTGCACGTTCACGAATGCAATCACATGGAGATATAACATGGAGTTGCATCCAAGCAAAGAGACCAGCATGACTTACATGGGAGAAGCAAAGACCAGAACTGAGATAACATTGCCTACCGACGATGCAGACCAGCAGTTAATCACATGAAGAGAGCTGAAACGAAAGTGAGAAATAGATCGAACAGCTACAGCTCACCAACTATTCCTACCAACAGCAGCGAGGCCTCCATTGCTGGTGAAGGATGTGCGAGGAGAAGGGTGAGAGATAGGAAGAAAATGGAGAGAAGCGTGGACAAATGGAGTACGTATATAAAATAAGGCAATGTTACTTGTACAAACCCCAAGTTTCGCCACGTTTGAGCCAATAGGCTCTCCACAGTGTGTGAAAGCACTGCTCACGCTATAGTTTCATGTACGATAGCATAAAAAAGATAATCATATTATTATTATATAAAAAAGTTAATACTAAAATATGAAATCAAATAGTAATCGATCAAAGATTATGATACTTACCTTTCGATATTATTTAAAATATATCATTTATCTTTATCTTTGTTTTCGACTAATCTTTCTCCTCTTTCACGTCCTCTTCGTGATCGTTGTTTCATGTCAAACTCTACGGCACAACAAGACGACACAGACACGCAACATCATGCTGTGCCTTCAAGGAACCAAACGACAACGACCTCATCGGCAACCCCCCTCCCCTCTTCCACAGCTTCTATAAAAGCTCGGAAACCATTAAAGAAGGACGACAGCAAACGATGATCACGTAACGTGTCTTGATTCCAGGAAAAGAAGTCATATGTGATGAGTTGGTGCAACTTGTAAGCTACAGTCACAAACAAAACAGAAAAGCTGTTTCTACTTGTCACAAGCAAACGACCAATCCATGGTTAAGATGAGCTTTCTCGCCACCTTCGTTTGATTCTATTCACCTTAGCATAAGGGATGCGATCTTGAGCAGAGCAGGGAGAAGCGATCTTTGAATCTTGATCATCCACGTTTAGATTATAGTCGATAATTTACTCTCATTTTAGCATGTGCGACATCTGTGACATGTCATGTCCAAAGTCAACTATCCAGCAGATGGGAATCCTATATGCTTACATAAAGACATTCTAATCTTCAACTTGGATCTAATGAACACCTCAGTTGACCTGTCGACCCTCTAATCCAAGTATTCAAGAAGAGTTCAAGGCACATTGGAAGAAGTAATCTTACCATTGCACAGAGGGGCGATCCATACATGAGCACATTGAGAAAGGCACATACGAGTCCTATCACCACCACCCTCGAGCTCCCACGGACAGCCAACCTCGTCACCAGAGCCACAGCTCCAAAGAATCCAACGTCCAGCGCGGCAACCAAAACAGCCGTCTTAGCCTTCGATCACACCCAAGAGTTCATGATCATAAGGTTACAAAAGCTGGCATGTCGATCTGAGCAACCACAAGCACTTGCGTACCTTCAGCGGTGGAGCAGCATACAGCAGGAAAAGGGCGACGTAAACTGCTTCCACGACGACGCCGACGCCGTTGACGGTGACGATGAGGAGTCCCCCGGGCTTGGTGATGCCGTAGTAGACCCATAAGGAGGAGTTGAGGAGGGTGATGACGTAGGGAGACGGCTCGAATTCTTCGGTTGATCGATTCCTCACTATCCTCCGAAATGTATTGCTGTTTGTATGAGAATACAGTGCACGTTCACGAATGCAATCACATGGAGATATAACATGGAGTTGCATCCAAGCAAAGAGACCAGCATGACTTACATGGGAGAAGCAAAGACCAGAACTGAGATAACATTGCCTACCGACGATGCAGACCAGCAGTTAATCACATGAAGAGAGCTGAAACGAAAGTGAGAAATAGATCGAACAGCTACAGCTCACCAACTATTCCTACCAACAGCAGCGAGGCCTCCATTGCTGGTGAAGGATGTGCGAGGAGAAGGGTGAGAGATAGGAAGAAAATGGAGAGAAGCGTGGACAAATGGAGTACGTATATAAAATAAGGCAATGTTACTTGTACAAACCCCAAGTTTCGCCACGTTTGAGCCAATAGGCTCTCCACAGTGTGTGAAAGCACTGCTCACGCTATAGTTTCATGTACGATAGCATAAAAAAGATAATCATATTATTATTATATAAAAAAGTTAATACTAAAATATGAAATCAAATAGTAATCGATCAAAGATTATGATACTTACCTTTCGATATTATTTAAAAGATCTTTTCTAATCCAAAAATATATTTTGTAATCCGATCCATATAACGCAATAACATCGTTCTATAAGAGAATTACTCTTCTTTTTTTTAATATTATTTTATAGGACTACCGTGAGTCATGGAAAAAAAAAATAAAGAGAGATGAAAACTGATTTGTACTATTGTGTTATTATCGTATATTTTCGTATTAAGTCCATAGAAGATCTTATCTATCTTATGTAAATATATATATTTTTATTTATCGATAACTATAATCAAATTTCAATTAGATTTATAATATATCTTACATAATTAAGTAGGATCACATAATCTAATATTCTCTCACATAGCACATTAATTAATAAGATATAAAAAATAAAATTAAAATAAATAAAAAATCATTTTAAGATAATTTTACTTAATTGAATCTTAAAAATTTTGAAAAGTATTTTATATATAACCATAAAATTTTTAAAATAAGTCAAGAAGTCCAATAAGTATAATAATATTTTATTAAATTTGACTACCAATGTGAGTTATAGTGCTTTGTATGTTATTAATATTATACTTCATTCTATATACCATAACATTATTAGTCTTTCTTAATATAACCCATAATGACCCCTATAGTTTGTATAATCATATTATCACATTCAACTATAATATACATATACATAAATATAAATAATATGATAGAAATAAATAACTTTAATTAAGTAAATAAAAAAAATGATAATAAGATTCATTTAAACATATATCATTATATCTTTTATGAGTTACTCATAAGTGTCGTTGTAATTGTAAGAACGTGTTCTTTAAATACTTTAAGTTATATATTTTTGTAAATAGGTTAGCAATCATTAAAGTAATGCTAGATTCTCAATTGACACTTATTGGTTTTGAATTTTTTTTTTTAACCATCAAGTACTTTATCTTGATATATTTGAAACTACTATAATACTTATCATTTTCAGAGAAGAAAATTACTATTGTATTATTATAAATATATCTTCAATAGTCTGATAATTGAGTCGACCACATCAAGTTTTAAGATAAAATTTTACAACAACAAAACTTGATTTGTGATATTTCATAAATTTAACTTTTATTGTTGATGATGCAATAGGCGATTGCTTTACACATTTTCAAGAAATTATCTATCTAGCTAACATAAATATGAATTATAAAATCGATTTCTTACTATTGAGATAATTTATAAGATTAACATTTGAATATCCCGTCACTTTAAGCTGATACAATCTTCTGTATATGAGCATATAGTCTTTTATCTCTTGTAGATATATCATTATTTTTTTTATAGCTTTTTTCTTTCTTAGGTTGTTTTATTGTCTACTCAGTATTTTAATTATAAATTTGATATATAGTCTTGGATAGATTTGAATATATAATATGTTTTCAACTACACCTACATAAGGAATATTATTTATTTGATTTTTTTTTCTGGTCATTCTTATGATATTAGTTTTGATTGAAATTTTCTCCTTTAGTAATAAGTATATTATTAGTTGAATAAAATTGTATACTAAATTTCTTCAAAATCTAATCAATATATTTTTTTTGAGATAGTCCTAATAATATTTGAGATCTATCTCTAAATATCTTAATACTAATAACATAAGATACCTCATTCATATCAACTATTTTAAAATTTTTGATGAGAAATATCTTGATTTTATGCAACAAACTAATATTACTACTAGCAAATAAAATATCATCCACATAGAAGATCAATATAATAAACTTATTCCCATTGACCTTCATATATATATATATATATTGATCCAAGAATTGCTTTATTGACACGTACCACTCGGTACGAGTGGTACATATTAGTCTGAGAGGATATCGATACGCAAACTACCTTTTACCGAGGCGATACCAGTATACTTTTTCTGCTTTGAAGGTTATCTCTAGGTCACCCTCTGTCCTTGAGCATATTTTAATGGTAACTCAAGCATTAGTCTTACAACTCGAGGAGTTATTCCTCCCAAGATGAGTCCACCAATGATGACATTAATGTGTCTTTCCATCATACCCTAATGTTGGAGTGAGAGTTCCCAATGCTTTCAGACAAAATGCTCGAGGTGTCCTTGTTATATGAGCTCGTTAATTTGCTTATTCAAATCATGATAATCGTTAATGTTATGGCTATAATCTTAATGGAACTATCAATACTTGGATCTATCTCTTTTCGTTAATAAGGTCTTCATTATGTGAGGATCCCTTAAGAGTATATTTTCCTTTATTTGCAGGGAAACTTCAATTCTAGTTATCTTTAGATGAGCCAACTTAGACCTTTGGCAAGATAACTTAGGTTATTTATTTCTCCTCCACTACAATGATCTTGAGGTCGAGGCTGATTTTGGCTACTCATATTTCAGCCACTTACGTGACTCTTTATGTTTGCTTGAGATCATTACCTTGATGATGATATATTAATTAACCCTTTGAAATACCTTAGGTATAATCACTAATGGTCTTTCTATCAAAGACCAAAAAAGATAAGAGGATCCGAGCCTCATCATAAAGATTTATATTATGAGTGATGAGTGAGCATCTACTACACATCGGATTTTATTGATGAATCACGCGATGATGTCTATGGACATTTCTTCCTCCCCCTCCCCCTACTTAAATTTGAGGAGTGTTGCCGTTAAAGGCAAATAGCATATATTCCCGATGAAGTAAAGTTTAAATTCCCTTACTAGCTAAGCGAAAGAGCAGATGAACAATAGCTTCAAGTGAGTATACAATTTTTATGATGCGTCTTTTAACATGATCCAAAATATGCAACACATTAGGACATTTCAAGTGTCATATAATAATATTTGGGTATTAAAAACTATAATGTACTTTATTAGATTGACACTAATATTGAATGCTTCAAGGATGGGAGACGAAAGTTTACTAGAGTCGATTCCTCTTAAATTTTTTGAGTGAATGATGATCGACTCGAGGTGGGGTCAACTAACACTTTCCCTTTTGATTGTTAGAGCTCTCACTACATCTCCTCTAAATGTCAATTCATTTGCCAAAGTTGGATTCATAGAGAATCCTCCGTTGAGTCTACTAGGCCTTAAATTTAAGTAGGATAGACTAAGGGTAGTGCGATTCATTAAATTCATTGTTTGGGGATTAAAGTACATTGATAATGGTTCGACAGGCCTCGAGAGCTCCTGGGATGTTATTATCACATCAAGTTAAGGAATCTTAATAGGTGCTGGTGGCAATAAAGTCAGGACTATGACTAAGTTGGTGGCATCGTCTATTGGACCAATTAAAACAAAAGCGAAAAGACGACCTATATTATGTCTGTTAATAGTTATACTTATTAAGTGAGATTTAAGAACATTTCGAGGGGGACAAGTAGGTGGCTTGAGGTCATCCTTGGGGGTGAAATACTAGGGTTATTGAATAAGTACCAATAGCACATCAATGTTTACACTGAGGTGGACGCACTCTTTGGGAAATCTAGGGGCGACATCACATGCACAGCAGAAGAACAAAAAACAAAGATTCTAAATTTTCCAAAAGATGTTCATCGTCGTATAAAGATTGGTGTATAAAACCCGCTAAACAGAAAATCACGTGTGAGATAAATAGTTGTATTTTACCTAGGGAGATCGTATATCCCTAAATCTCTATAGATTTATTGGAGAGGATGAATGAGGTCAATCGTCCTCCTCTTTAGCGGTGATCAACACAGTAGGGCTGTGACGATGCTCCTCAAATCTCCACACCTGTAATCTGAGGAGAAGAAGGGGAGAGAAGAATAGGAGGTGGCAACCAAGAAGCCCTAGCCTAT
>CM017198.1:4287876-4572876 GCA_004837865.1 Musa balbisiana | reverse complement strand
TGCAGCCGTAGCATTCCTTTTCGAGGCCTCTTTTGCTTGTTGTAAGGCGTTGGGATGTCTGCCAATTTGATTTCTTGGTTGGTATTGGTTGGTAAACCTTTCATCTTTATATATGGGACGTAGGATCAATTTACTTGGCTGATGAGCACAAGATGTCTTTTCTTTCAGTGTGTTCATAGATTTAAGGCATCACGACGCAATGATGAATTTTTTTGTGATATTTTCTGTTAGTAACAAGTTTCTGCCTGTACGATTCTTCAGTTATTCATTTAAAGGAGACCAAGAAGGATCAATTGGCTAAAAATGCATCAAAAGAGTGACAATGTAGCTATATGATGTCAATGTAGGCTTTGTTGATGGGAGGAAAATTGTTTTGTTAGTGGCCTATAATCAGTAATTATTAACGCAGCTGATGAGTTCTTTGAGGTAGGAAAGTAATACTGTAACAAAGAGGAGTAGGCCAAACCATCTCTGGGGTCAGGGATCTTTTGAAACGTTCATAGGAGAAACAAGATTAAGGGGGATTGGTTTCTTCGCATCATAACTGTGGTATTGCTGGGCCCTTCCTCAAATTTAGAATGCAGAACATCCGAGGAATCTGTGGCTTTGTCGATTGTTTTATTGGATTTGTTAACTGAGAATGCTGAGCATGCATGGAATGTGATGATTGGTCAATGATTTTAGTAGCTCTGATTGTTAAGTGAATTTAATCTTGGACTTTTATGCATTACTTCTTTTTGGAGACTTTTATTGAGTTGCAAACAATTTTGCTATCTGTGAAAGAACTAAAGAAATTCAGGTTCATGTATTGATATTCATGTAGATCAAGGGAAGGAGAGATTATTAGAGTTATTAAGTGACTGAAAGCTTATAGCTATTAAACAGTTCGATTCAACATCATGAACTTGGACTAGCTTGTCGCTGATTGAGGTATATACTTTAAGAGTTAAAAGTAGGTGCTTGGTTAAAATTCTATAATAATCTGCAATGTGGAGACAAGCTCTTTGCTCTTCATAATTTGTACAATCATGTATTGGTTCAAGGTCTAACTTGGATGAAATAATAAATAATTTTAGGGCACCTTCAAGAACATAATGTTGAGTATGTTCCCAAGTTTAGGCTTTTTTAAAACAGATAGTAGATAAACTTGTCATAACAGCAGAGACTGAAGTGAGGTGTTAGCATGAAGTCTTATGGTATTGAAAGCTTGACAATAATCAGGGCCAAGGTTTGCGATTTTGAATTATATCGCCCTTATGGGTGGTATGTATCGGTCCACCCATGAACCGGTACACGGACCGCCCGCTACCGGGCGGTCTGCTCAATATAGCGGCCTGGCTACAGCGAGGCTAAGGGAGAAGCATCGAAGAAGGAAGAAGAAGGAGAGGGCGTTCGAAGAAGAGGAAGAATTGGGAGAACCTCGGCACGAACTTGTTTCGATGCCCTTTCTCGATCCCGATCCGACATCGCCCTCCCTCGACGATCCCGATCTAGGAGGTAATGGCTAGGAGAGTTGTAAAGAGGAGGATTTAGAGGCATGGGGATCAAGGGAGGTGGTGGCTAGATCAGCGGAAGAGGCAGTCTCCTTCATCGCCTCGTCAGTCTCCTTCATCGCCTCGTTTGCGACTCTGTGGCCTTCTTCTTCGCCAAAGGTTGGAGACGTCTGCGGCCTTCACCACGTTCTTCGCCGAAAGTGGGAGACGTCTATAGCCTTCAATGCCTTCGCCACCTTTTTCGCCAAATGCCGCAGACGAGGCAACGAGGAGAAGAGGAGGAGGCAACGTCTCTGAGGTTGTGTACGTCTTTTTATATATATATATATATATATATATATATATAGAGAGAGAGAGAGAGAGAGAGAGAGAGAGAGAGAGAGAGAGAGAGAGCCATACCGCTCGGTACAATGTATCGAGCAAAGCTCAATACACCGATACGGTATGAAATTTCAAACCTTGATCAAGGCTTTAACAATGCTAGATAATTGTAGATAGAGAATTCTAATATTGTCACAAGGCTAGATATCTAGCTTGACCACATTAATAAACAAGTATCCTGATAAATAAGAACCATGCTAGAGGGAGACTAAAGCATGGGTTTCTTACTTCAAGTAAATTTACCATCTGGGAGTAAGTACTATTATTAAGGGAGTCTCATGACCCATGGGATATGGCTGCTTGTTCCATGGTCCAATGTGTTATCATTTTTGTTATCCTGCTTCCACCGTCCCTTTTTGACTTTATTGGAGGTTAGAATCCGCAATATTTGAATTGGGAGTAGAACAAGCCTACTGTAGACCATCTATATTATAGTAGGGGTGTAAATGGACCAGAAATGGATAAGAACAATAGTGATATCCACCTTTAATCAGTGCACACAAATGCAGATACAGATATTCAGTGGGGTGGATTAAGACCATCTATGGATTATATGATGGGTACTGATGCATGTTGATCATTGCGCGAATGCAAACACAAACTGTATTCTGGATATGAATTTAAATGTTCCAAAATGGATATTGATTTTGATGGATGCTGAAGGAAATTAGATAAAATCAACATGCATATGAGGTCAAGTTACTGGACTATTACTAAAACACATTTTGATTTTTGCATACATATAAAATAAATTTTAAAAAACTGAAAAAACTATGCAATCAAGTGATTGGAATATTACTAAATGACATTCTGTGAATTGCATATGTATTAAGTAAATTCAAATAAACTGAAAAAAAAGCAACAATCAGCATACAACAAAGAAAAATATTTGGTGGTTGGATTGGCTTAAAAAGTCAAATGAAGCATGAACAAGTAGGTTGCTTATACACTTTTTATTTTTTCTTATTACTAGGTGTCATACTAGTGTAATAGATTGATTAACATTAGTTCATATATGTTTGGACATCCAAATCTGAATCCAAATGTTATCCAGATATATAAATCCTGATCCAAATTTCAATCTGAGCCAATAGCCATGTAGTATCCATGTGATCCTGGTATTTTTGGATTCAATTGAACATTATGTCATCAGTTTTCAAATGAATTGTGCATTGAAGTTTTGTTAAGGCTACAATTCTTTCAAATATATTTTTTTTCCTTTTTTTTGGTGAGGACTAATGGAGCATTACTGCTATAGGCTTGAACCTATTTAGCACTCTTCATGAGGTTTCTTTGGGTAGTTCTTTTGGTTTAATAGAGGTATAATAATTGGATAATATTTAGGTGAGATACTAGAGGATTTAGAAGCTAAATTTGGCTATGGAATCATTTTAATGAATAGATTCTTGATATGTCATGCTCTATATTTCAACCTTCCTTGACCTTTCCTCTGATCTTTAAAAAAGGACCCCTGGGAATCTTGCTTGAGATGTACTATTATATATGGAATACTTAGCTATACATTTCCATATAGAGCTATCATATTGAATACAATCTATGAGATAATCTTGATGACTTTTTGAGAAAATTAATAACCTATAATGATTAGTGGAGATTATAATACTGCCTTTCTACTTGATGATATCTCTATATCCATACAGGGATTATATTTTTATTAAGTTAAGATGGTCTGGGGTACGATCATTCAGAACACGAACATTCTATGTGATGGTATGGACTAAGGTACATGGTACACCAATATGATTGATTTTTTTATTTATAAAAAAGTTGATTATTTTTTAATTATGAATCACTTTGGTAACTTGCTATATCAGGTAAGATATTTCAATCTTACTAAGTGTCAACCGTGCATTTAATTGGTTAAAAAACAATGGTGGTTGAAGGGCTGAAAGCTATAAACTCATTGTTCTTTTAAGGGTGCTCTTGTTTTTTGCTTTTCTTGAATGGATTTCAGAGTATGTATGCCATTTTATTTTATTTATCTTTTGCTTATAATTTCTATAAACTAAATTTATGTTTATTTTTAGTTAAGAAATTCATGTTTATTGAATCCTATATTGCTTACTGAAATAGCATGTTTACTCCAATCTCCAAATGTTTTGAAGATTCTCCTTTGAGGATATATCTGCACAAACCAAGTGAAGGCATCGTACAAAGGAAGATTCGTCAAAGCATTGCTGATGAGGTTTGCAGTTTTCTGTTGTGTTGAAGCTTCTCAATATGTTTCCTTTTTCTGCAGTGCAACTATTTACCATGTTCTTTGGTGGTATTATATACCTCCTTGTTCTTTGTTATAATTTTATCTGATATTCTTACTCCATTAACAGTACCCTGGTTTTGAACCTTTATTAGACGACATACTACAAAAAAAGGTACCACTGATTGTTTGCAAAATGGTTAGTATAATTTTTTTGCTTATACATTATTTTAATGCTTGATGATGTCAAGAGAAAGGATCATGTATAGTTCTACTTGTTGATATACTATTGCATCTCTATATGTCTGCTACTTAGAAATTTACTTGTATTATCATTTTAGCTAATTGCTTCACATTAACATATGCCTTGTTTTTGTTTGACTAACATTGAAACATCTTTAAGGTTGTTCTATCCAAGGTTTGCCATTTCAGGTATCAGATCTGTCTCGGAGATTTGTCAAGCTGGTTTGTACCAATCCATACCGATGTACCGACACATGGTACACCAATATGATTGATTTTTTTATTTATAAAAAAGTTGATTATTTTTTAATTATGAATCACTTTGGTAACTTGCTATATCAGGTAAGATATTTCAATCTTACTAAGTGTCAACCGTGCATTTAATTGGTTAAAAAACAATGGTGGTTGAAGGGCTGAAAGCTATAAACTCATTGTTCTTTTAAGGGTGCTCTTGTTTTTTGCTTTTCTTGAATGGATTTCAGAGTATGTATGCCATTTTATTTTATTTATCTTTTGCTTATAATTTCTATAAACTAAATTTATGTTTATTTTTAGTTAAGAAATTCATGTTTATTGAATCCTATATTGCTTACTGAAATAGCATGTTTACTCCAATCTCCAAATGTTTTGAAGATTCTCCTTTGAGGATATATCTGCACAAAACCAAGTGAAGGCATCCGTACAAAGGAAGATTCGTCAAAGCATTGCTGATGAGGTTTGCAGTTTTCTGTTGTGTTGAAGCTTCTCCAATATGTTTCCTTTTTCTGCAGTGCAACTATTTACCATGTTCTTTGGTGGTATTATATACCTCCTTGTTCTTTGTTATAATTTTATCTGATATTCTTACTCCATTAACAGTACCCTGGTTTTGAACCTTTATTAGACGACATACTACCAAAAAAGGTACCACTGATTGTTGCAAAATGGTTAGTATAATTTTTTTGCTTATACATTATTTTAATGCTTGATGATGTCAAGAGAAAGGATCATGTATAGTTCTACTTGTTGATATACTATTGCATCTATATCATGTCTTGCTACTTAAGCTGACTTAGATAATTATACTTATCATTGATTTCCATTTACTTGTATTATCATTTTAGCTAATTGCTTCACATTAACATATGCCTTGTTTTTGTTTGACTAACATTGAAACATCTTTAAGGTTGTTCTATCCAAGGTTTGCCATTTCAGGTATCAGATCTGTCTCGGAGATTTGTCAAGCTGGTTTGTACCAATCCATACCGATGTACCGACACATGGTACACCAATAAGTGTCGGTGTTTAGGAGAGAGAAACAGAGGGAGAAGAGGAAGGGATGGTGGAGGAAGGAGGAAGCGGTGGAGGAGGATAAAGAAGGAAGGAGGAAGAGGAAGAGGAAGAGGAAGAGGAGAAGAGACATACCAAAGAAGTGATTTGGGCAAATATCTTGCATGGTGGTGTGCAATGAGGTCGTAGCAAGCGGAGTTGGTCAATAGCTACCTGTGTGAGAAGCGGTGATCGTAGCATCAGTCGCGTGGTAGTGTGCAATGTCGATCGTGGCAAGTGGAGGTAGTGGTGGTGAGAAGTTGCAGGCTTGCAACACCAATCATGTGAGAAGTGGAGGCAATGTGGAAGTGGGATTTAGGGTTTCCCACTTTCCCTTTTATATGGACCAGACCGGGGTGGGTCTGCATATCGGTCAGCGCTTGGACTGATATGTGCCACCCGTTTTGTATCAGTCCGGGCGAAATGGAAGACTCTGGTTTTATCTTTATGCAATCCCTAAAAGATTACGGCTGCAAAGAAGGTTTTACTATCTAGACAAAGAGGAAGACTTAAATATGAAAATCTGTAGGAATATTTTGTAGTGCAGAATGAATATCTAAATTTCAATTTTTCCAGTGATTCAGGTAATATGGCAAACACTTGTTGTTTAAGAATTACAACAAGCACTGAGAATTTAAAATACAGGAAGAAAAAGCAGTTTCAAGCAACCAAGCATGAAAAAGGAAAAAGAAGATTCATGAACTATATAAAATAGGACATAATGTCTGTTTATCTTTATCTTAAGTTATCTTAATATGGCCGCTTTACCAACTCCAACTGGACTCCTAATCCATATCTCAAAAATTCAATACAAAAATAATAAAGAAAATTCGTTAGAGAATACTATTATGAAGCAAACATATATCAGAGTTTCTTGTTGGAATAACTCATGCCAACGTCGATGCATTGGTTGCCACTTTATCCTTTTACAACGGATCTTGTTCTTAATAGTGGCTCTCTCTGCCTTGAATATTTGTGTTGTCTGTATATTGGATTTTACATGGATTGGGTCTTTTGACTTTGATATTTTTCTAATTTAGTTTGTATTTCGGAAAACTTCTGTGTTCGCTGTTAGAAGTAAAAGAGTTCCCCTTTTTAATACTGTTCTCTTGCTTTTCAACTTCATTATATTGTCATTTTGAAACATTGACTGTTTCGATTATTAAAATGAATTTCTTTATTTGATGAAAGTTATGACTATTTTTGTCTACATATGCATGCTACCTTATTGCTGATCGCGAATCATTTGGAGTTCTAAACTAAATTCAAGTGCGCTAGTGCATTCCCTTATCATTCTTTTCCTTTTCTTCGTCTAGTCAGAATCATCTCAATCTTGTGCTGGTGAATAGTGTACCACTTTTTTTCAACATTCGTGATGGACCTTATATGCCAACATTGAGGCTTCTTCATCAATGTAATGTATCACTTGTACCATTTTACTTTTAAGTTTTGCAGCTTAGTTTTTGGTCCCTGGGTATATTAAGTAAAGAACATTCGTGTTGCATGAATGTTTTAGCTAATTATGAATGTTTTAGCTAATTATAAAATCATCTAACTTGGATCCATATATCCTTTATCTTGTTAAATATGGCTAGTCAAATACCAATGTTCTAATTGGTATTTATTATGGAATCAACAATGTTCCATTATGAACCATGGACACTTCAAAGTACTTGTTTGTATGTCCTTGTTGGACCATCTTTTTTATTGGATAATTGAAAAATATATTAGAACAGGTCTATCTTTTTCACATATTTATTTCCATGTATAGCAAATTTGTAAAACTTGATATCATGATATCATCTACTGTTTGGTATATCAAAATTTTGACGTATTGTTCATGTGGCTCCAACTATTTGATATCAGCTCCATGGATCTTTTCTTGCCATCTAACTTTGTCTAGGAGTTATGACAACAATACTAGTCAAACTAGGAGTCATCAAATCTCTTTTTATCATTTCTTAGGAAGTTTCTCTTGCACTGTTATTCTGATTGACACGCCTTTCTTTACTGATACATCTATAGATATCTATGAACACGTTTGTACAATCCTAAACAAGTTTCTCTCATTTTATACTCAAATAGAAGTTAGAACTATCTTTGATTCTTGTCAAATGTGGTCATTCCATATTCTACCTTTTCTGGTAGCCTTATACATCTATTTCAATATCCTCATCTTAGTGACACTAACTTTCACATGCATTGTTTCGAAGCTACCCAATACTATGATTATGAATTTATTTACTTTATTTATGTGCATTTAATTATTTTGCAATAATTTTCTATTTATGTAAATAATTATTCTTCTTCTTTGAAGTTACATGTATGACAATTGTAAAATTGTATACATTGTTACAATTGCATCTTCATGTATAAAACTTAGCAATATGTAAAAGATACATATCTGTAAATGTCATGTCCTATTCTACAAAGATTTTTCATGTTAGCATGTTTATTTCTGCCCTTATCCTGTGCCCAAGGGTGTTATTGGGTTAGATCCATTCATGATCAGAATCTATCAAGGAATGCAGAATCCACATCCAGATTCAAGCCTAATAATTATCTAAGTGGGTTCAGAGTTTGGATTGGTTATCGGATATAAGCTTACTACCAGTATGGATTGAGAAATCATACCTGATCCGATTACTCAATGCCTCCAGTTCTAGGACCCAAACCCACTTTATTGGGTTAAACTTAAGTCAGATAAGCAGGTAATTGTGGTCCACTGATGCTCTACCATGTTCATGTCCATGGTTCATAGATGCCACACCATCCCTGATGGTATGTGATCCCGCAGAAGTTGAAAAATAGTGCTTCTCATGTATCATTTCTATCTAAACATGGTATTATAACTGCATAATTATTGTTTTTCTTCTTTTGCTCTTGAAATTTTACTCTTTTCAGATCCAGACATAATGAAGAAGTTTCAAGTAGATAGAGGTGCTATCAAATTCGTCCTGTCAGGTGCAAACATAATGTGTCCTGGTCTCACATCCCCTGGTGGTGCATTGGATGAGGAAGTATTGGAGGAAACCCCTGTGGTACACTCTCATCTAGCATGGTCATATTTATCTCAGTATAAATAATAAGAATTAAAACTTATTCAGGAGGACTAGCATTGAGATGACTGGTGGTCCTACGATTTGTCTAATTGGAAATCTTGACCAAGTTCTACTATTTGTCTACTTGGAAATTCTGTTATTACCATTGACTATAGTGCTTGCAGTCATATCTTATGTACCATAGAACTATTGGCATGGTATAGAGGCATGCGATGTCACTGTTCTTTATTATGTCTGTGCATGCTGGTGTGGACTATTCTGTGCCTGTGCACAGTAGACAACATGCCTCAAAATTGCATTCATAGGTCCATACCTATGACCATGACATATCAATGCATAATGTTGAACAATATGGTTGTCATCCCTTGCCAGCCTGTGACTGGCATGGGATCAGCATTGGAGTACTTACTGTCCTTAATTACATGGGCACCAACTTTACTAATTCGGCACATTAGTGAGTACTCTTGTACAAATGTAAAATTGGAGGTGATTGTGCAGAAAAATAGACAGCAGTATTTGAGAATACATCTTAGATTAAATGCACTTTCTATGGACCAATCTTCATTGTAAACTATGATCTGATTTAGTATCTGGTTTTTTTAGCTTGATATTCAGTTGTTTAAGTTTTCCTTTCAGGCAATAATGGCTGAAGGAAAGCAACATGCATTGGCTATTGGGTATACAAAATTGTCAGCAAAAGACATGTGAGTTTTCTTGTGTTTTTCCTGTTGCTTTCAGTGGTAGAAGCTATATGGTAGGCAATTACACCTTTGAGAACTGCTAAATCCTCATCTCAATAGTGTGTCTGTCTCTCTTGAACCTTTTATTTGGAATGCCAATTCTCCATTGGAAGTTGTAAAATCTATGCAGATTGATTGTTAGTCATACTAAGGGGTAAAATTGGAAATTGAAATATCTGTTTCACATGGTAAAGATGGTTTTAGTTGCTATTATGACATCTATATATATGGTTGAAACAAATCACCTTAGATTTGTGTCCCAGAACATTAAAATGTTTCTAGTAGACAAGAAATTAAGTGATTGGTTTCTTCTGAGTGTATATTGTTATCTTATATGCAAATGTCTTGTTTTCTTATAGATCGCAGAGCAGTATTAATTGGTATAAACTGATCACTTTGGAGTTGTGTTCAAGGCCTTTTTTTGAAAGGAAAATATTATTAAAGACTAACCTGGAGTTATAAACTGAGCTACATGAGGGTCAGCAGAAGACCTAAAAAATGGAGAGCTTATAGTTCTCCCAAAATTGGCAAGCCGATGGGCCACGTCATTTGTGACCTTGGAAACATGGACCACATAGAGAATTAGTAGCAAAATTCATAGAGAAAGATCTAAAACCAATCACTTAATAATTGTGGATGTGAACATCAATGTCTTATCTGTTATTTTTTATCAATTATTACACCTTATTTGTGAGTTCAGAGTTCAGAAAAAATGCAGTAGTGGCAATAGTCGTTAAAAAGCTGAAACCATTCAAGCTAGATTTGTCGTCAATGCCATTGAAAGGCATTGCCAATATTTTCTGGCTTAATGGCATGTGTAATTAGATTTTCTGCAGAAATTCGGTCGGTCAGCAAGTGAGCATTAATGCCACCATGCAAAGCAGTCAAAACCGAACTTTCAAAATCTGTGGTCTTTGCTTGTTCTATTTTATAGCATGTAATGTTAGGATGTGATTATTTGCTGTTGGTGCAGAAAGACTATCAACAAGGGTATTGCAGTTGATAATATGCACTATCTGAATGATGGCCTTTGGAAGGTGTGCTTTCTTTTCTTTTCTTTTGTTGAAATAAAAAACATTTAAAAAGTTTCATGCTTTGTCTTCCTGTGCAAGATCTTATTCTTTTTCATGTTATGTTGTTCCTTCACGTAGATATATGAGATACTTATTCTTCCATCATAGTCTGTTAGTGAAAATTTAGGGAATGTAGCTCTTCCTTATGAAATTTGGCTGTCTTTGATGCACTGGACTTGCACCTTTGCTTCTGTCTAAGAGACACCATTATCTACATTTATCTACAAGTTCACCTCGATCAAGCCTGTCAACCAAAAAACCAGTTGTATCTTCTGTATAATAATACTTGCATACATTCTTGTTTGTAGAGCTGATGGGTCTGCATCAGCTGTGTTATCAAATGCTAAGTAATAAAACATGTGGAATGATGCTTGTAATAATTAATCTATATTGTTGTGCATTTGATTTGAGAAAAGATTATATATAGCATTAGATGTTCAGTTTTATTTCAATCATTGACAAGAATCTGCCTGTTTTTATGAGTTATAAGATTCTCTTACGTGCCCTAATTTTCCTTCTTGTTACAGATGGAACGTTTGGAATGAAGGAAATGACTCGAATTATGTTTCCAGTCACAAAAATCCAGGCAAACTTTTTATTCTAGCTTGCAACTTTCTCCCCCAATAGCCAAAGTAATCAATCACTTCATCAAATCTAAATAGTGTACATTGTAGAAGCAACTTGCAGCTCTGAAGGGAGGGGGAGGGTGTTGGAAGCTTCTTGTAGCAGCTATGTTCTAGAGTGTTATGAATATATTAGTCACTCATTAGCATGTAACATTTTATAAGACCGTATTGTAGACTTATTGTCACTTTTATTTCTAGTATTTGGAGACATGCGCCTAAAATAATTTTCTTTGTAGACTTTGGTCTGGTTGATCGTGGCTAACAGAGAGTGGGGATAGAGCTTTTCTTTATTTATACTTAATAGAGTTGAATAATCCATGATGGCTCTTTTAATCTTATAGCATTCACATCTAACATCGCTACCAAATTTGTCCTTGGCGTTGCAAATTTTCATATTTTCACTAATTTACAAATGAAAAATCATGAATTATAACAATATTTTTGTACAGTACCCAAATCATCGAGTTAAAATATTAAACTAAATTTTATGTTAAATAAATATTCAGATTTGAGTAGATTGGTGAAGAGTACCCGTCATCCCATCCAACGGATTAAATCTCACCATCGTACTGTAATACCCAATCTCTGCTAATAAGCCGGGAGTCCGGGCAATCCGAACGCCCTCTCGAGGAAAAGCGATACTTTGGGAGCCGGAGCGCTAAAACCCTACGCGCTAGGAGGAGGAGGGAGAAGAAGCGAGCGTGCGAGCGGTCATGGTGCTCAAATTCGATACCCTCTATCTCGACTCAATTGCCTGAAATTCTTCCCTCTTCTCTCATTCGGGATCCCTCCACGTCCTTGGTTCGATTCAGGGAATTGTTCTCGTCGCCG
Source organism: Musa balbisiana (assembly GCA_004837865.1). NCBI lineage: Eukaryota > Viridiplantae > Streptophyta > Magnoliopsida > Zingiberales > Musaceae > Musa > Musa balbisiana. The sequence goes on along the minus strand of CM017198.1, from coordinate 4,560,901 downwards.
GCGGCCGGAGCAAGAAGGCGAGGTGCACGGCCCCGATGTCCGACGATGTCTACTTCAAGCTCCTCGTCAACGTCATATCGCTCTTATTATTCATCTTTGGTTGATCTGAGCCCTCTCTCTCTCTCTCTCCTCTCTTATTATTCATCTTTGGTTGATCTGAGCCCTCTCTCTCTCTCTCTCTCTCTCTCTCTCTCCATGAGCAAGATCAATAGGCCGCCAATCTCCCTCAAGAGGCTCATCACTGTCATGAATGGAAAGGTTGGGCCTTTTCTATCTGTTGCTTTTCTCTCTAGATTTTCTGGGATTCAGGTGGATGTTGTGATTGGAACCCTCCTAACTGATTTGATTTGGACCAGGACGATAAGATTGCTGTGATTGTTGGGACGGTGACTGACGATGAGAGGGTCTATGAGGTTCCGGCGCTGAAGGTGACGGCTTTGAGGTTCATGGAGACGGCAAGGGGCTAGGATTCTGAAGGCTGGCGGGGAATGCTTGACTTTTGATCAGCTTGCTCTTCGAGCTCCAATTGGGCAAAACACGGTATATACATAGCACTTACCTCCTTCTTCTATTGCCTTCATTTCTCAAATCATTCTATTGGCTTCTCTAAAATCCGAGTGGTTTTGATGATTTTTTATGTGCATAGTTGTAACTGAACTAGTATCTACTGAATTATAAGAGAAATTGTTTTCTGCTTATGGTCACTTTGTTGGAGACCAAGATGACCAATCTATAAATGCATGGGAGGACAACTGTGTGGGGTAGCTGTTGGATGATCATGCTATTATTGCAAATCAGTTTATTCATATCAAAATGTAGCATGACCAGACAAGTGTTTACAAAGTTGATATGCTATATATTACCAAAATATAACATGATCATCCTCGAATAATATAGTATCAATATATGGCATGGTCATCAACATTACATTGAGCCTATCCTCCACATGGACTGAAGCAAGAAATGATTGATTCTGAGACAGGAGCGTGAAATTGAGATATATATGCAAGGGGGGCAGGGAGGTAAACTGAGCATGAGAAAATGAGATAGAGAGAGAGAGAGAGATCACAGGGGTACAGTGTAGGTCATTGAGACTGTGAGTGATGAGTTTGTGGACTATCATCATTTGCTAGCTACAAAGAAGGATTGAGATACAAAGTCCAAAATTCCTTTTATCTGGACACTAATTATTGCTTTAAAAGTCCAAAAACAAGTTAACTTGTTCACTCAAGTTTTTAACATATTTGTATGGCCTGATAATTTTAAATTATAGGTTAACTTCTTTAACTGAAACATATGGATCTGTTGGTTAAAAAGACCATTAGGTCTGAATATCTGCTATGTGCATAGTGTAGAGTCTGCTAAAAACAGCATAAGTGAACCCAAATCTTTGTCATTGTTCTACATTCAATATGTACCATTATCGAGGCTGCTTTGACCATTACTTAGAGCAATGATAAAAGTAAACAATTCCATCATGCTCATTCTGATAAAATCAATCTTGAATACCCTTGTTTTATGCTCCATTCAGCATGGTTTCTGACTTTCATATTCTTTAAAAGGAAACTCTCTGTTTGGGTTCCTTGAAAGCAAAACATTGCAACAGGAAAGGAGTTTTGTTTGCTGAAGGAACAATATCTGGAACTAGAACTGCACAGGTTGCAAAATCCAGATCTCACACCCTGTTTTCGGTGTTTTATTTTAATTTTTAAAATTATGAAAACTATAAAGTTTTCGCTGATAAGTTGTAAATGCTTTTGACAGAACACAAACAAATCTTAAACGAACATGTTTAATTATCAGTTTTGGAGATCTGTTCAGAAAATAAAAATGATGCTAGGGATTGCTTTAGTTTCTGATAACTTCTGGAAAAGAAAGATAAAAAATGGTTATTAAATGGTATAGAAGTGATACATAAAGTTCTTCTGAAAATCCTCTCTTGTTTATCCCTTCAGTTTGGTGGCTTCAATTTGTTATTCAAAGTCATTGATTAAAGATTTTCTCCTAGAGACACCATGTCCTTCTCATGTTCTTTTCACACTTGAGGTTGAACATCAGGCTTATAGTCGCATTCAGTTAGATGTTTCTTATGAATATAGCAGCTTATTTTTCATCATATATGAACATAATGGAATAGTTTGACTATTAACTACCTAATCATGAATCTAGTTTTAGACTGTGTAATCTTATCGACCTGTTATTTGGTGCAAAACTTGATGCTTTATCATATTCATTGCTGTTCAGACAGTTTCTTATTTGTGCTACAGTGAAATGTCTATTGTGTGTGAATGTGCTTTTTAAAATTATATGTAGCTATGATTTTCTGATGAATTGTTGCTTACCTCATTGTTGGAATTTGTTAACTGTACCTTAGCATTATGCAAATTACTTCTCTTTCCTCATTGTGCGACCAGTATGTGTACCTGACATGTAAAATTATGTAAAGCAAATATGGAAAAGAATAGCTTGATTGTGTTTCTCGGAACTTAGTTTAATGTTATGTACAGGTACTCCTTCGGGGTCCAAAGAATGCTAGGGAAGCTGTGAAGCACTTTGGTAAGGCACCAGGAGTTCCACAGGATTTAGGGTTTGAGTGAGGTAATCTCGTTCATGTTACTTCTTTGTCATTACTAAATGCCGCTGTTGTAGCATTAAGGGTTTACTATTATCATCAGAGTAGTAGACATTTTGTTTGAACAAGTACCATTTTAAGTAGCCTGATAATTTTAGCTGTTAACTAATTTTGGTCCAAGGCATCACATTTATTTGATCTGCCATTTGAATCCAGATGGTTCTGTATACATTTACCTCCTGCACAAGGATGAACATCACCGTGCTGAACCTTAATCAATCTGCCTCGGTAAGCCAGCAGACTTCGTGATTCTTTATATAGCTGCATCTATTCAACGGTGACGAACAGATATTTATTTATATAGCTGCTGCCATCTTCACATGCAACTCCTTTTCTTTTCTGTTGTTGGAGTAAAGCTGGCATATTAGAATTTTTATTGATGGTCAAAATGGCTGTAGAGCACAAAGCAGGCAGAAATTTATAGCTTGCATTTAAAGCTTGATAGCTTATATATCTAAGCAATCAGACTACTGAACAATTACCTGCTTTTATAATAATAGAATTTGTAAATACAAGCAGCAAAATGGCGTGATCGAAATTGCCAATATATGATATTATATGATTTATGATATAGGATGAGTGATAGATTTTTGATTTTCTAGAAAGAGGTAGAGAGAAAAGAAAAGAGATAATAATAGAATGATATTTGAAAAGAAAAGGATAACTATTGGGACGATGGCATCATACCATCGGAAATATAATTATGATTTTGTACTGCTCACCTAAAAGTAGACAAAGAACATGATACATGCATTATAATGTTCTACTCTTTTTATATACTCAAGTACAAGAATAAAAAAATTATAATCATATCAAATCAAATATGTGATCTATTCCTAAGATATATTCTTGACTTGATTTGAAAGATAGTCTTCCTTTATTTGACGATATTATTGATTGATAAATTTTCATGTTTGTAGAGTTGAATCTTTAAAATCTTCGATCAATAATGAATTTGATTTCCTTCACTCTTTTTTTTTTTTCTCGTCTTAAATAAATGTTGTCATCTGACAACTTATGACATGCAAGATATCTCTAACTAATAAAATTTATTTAAATAACATATAAACTAAATTGCTCCTGCATCAGAACTCATCCCGAGTTCATAGCTAAACCAAAATAAAACACAGATAATAAAAAAAACATAAATCTAATTGAGGACTTTGATGATAAAGAGATAGAGATAGAAAAAAAAGAAAAAGATAATAATATAAAAATAAAAAAATAACTACTAGAGTATAAGAAGTAAACTCGAAGACCTTTAATAGTAGAAAATTAAATATATAATCTGTTTCTTATTTTGAAGAAAATAATATTCTTGGCTTGATTTGAAGAATAATTTTTCTTTATTTGATGATAATATTAATCCATAGACTTCAATATTTGTAGGGATGAATCCTTATAATCTTCCATCAAGATTTACAATTTTCAGTCAATAATAAATTTATTTATTTTTTACTCTTTTCTACATTTGTTTTTTTTTTCATTTTGAATAAATATTATCATTTGATATCAAATAACATATAGCTTAGTTCCTCTCCCATTGTGTTTTCGTGTTTTTTGGGATTGCTCTTAGGAAGGCTTCTTGATCAGCTAAGTTCCTCTCCCATCGTAGCATTTGGCATCGTTGTTTTGGCAAACAGGAGCTGCCCACCGATTTGAGCTGAGCTACACCCACCTCCCACTTCAATCCGTACAAGCACCTAACAAGCGATGACAATGTGGGGGCAGCCTTAGCTCGGTGAAATGATGTTCTTCCGGTTTCTGGCAGCACAGGAATGGTTAACATCTCCACTAGACTATGTTCTTGTCCAAAAAGCTGCGAAATCTCAATTTAGAGACGAGCATTGGAATTAAAACGACTGCAACATTACCAGTCCAAATGCTAAAAGCATTCACATCAATCTACCGTATGATAAATACATGGAGAATGATGCCACAAGACCTTATTTTAAATAGAGAAAAGGAATTCTGATGAATTTTGATTGTGAATCTCTTCCAGCTTCCGACATTGTTCTGCTTTATTTACCTACCTTTGTCCCTGCTTCTCGTGCAGTTGCATTGAACGCTAATTAGGCTTTTGATGCAAGAAGCAGTTCAACCTTCTCTCAGAATGATGGCGAGTTTTTGGTGTTCATTCGAACTGCATGTATCCATAGAGGTAGAGCGAAACAGAATGCAGCAATTCCTTGACTTGGGAAAAATGAAAGATCACATGGACGAGTCTCTAACACAAAAACAACAACAGATCAACGAACAGAGCAGGAACAGTATCCTGAAATCCTACTCTTACTGACTCGGAAGAACCACAACAAACAACAGAGATGATGAAATGTACAACACAGCGCTTGAAGAGATGACACCAATCGTATATTACGGAACATATGATGTTGGCAGAATGTCCTCAAAGCTCCAAAGCATCTCCATGCCCGAGGAGACCGGCGGGTTACACACCTCCGTTGCACTCCCTGTGACCCCCATCTGCGCCGCCTCCGGCTCCTTGTCCGGCGGTAACGATGCTTCGGCGGCAGATCCGCCCTCCATGTACGGGATCCCGAAGAAGTTCATGTAGCACTCGTAAGCCATGAGCTCCTCCGACAGCCTCCTCACCTCGGCGTCGCCGCCGTCCGCCAAGGCGGGGGCTTTTTCCAGCTTGGGTTCCATGGAAGTGCGGGCGAGGTTACAGGGGACGGACTGGCCGACCTCGCCGGGCTGTACCTCGTTGGGGAAGTTGACCTTGGCTTTCTTGCCGCGGATGCGACGGGCCTCGCGGTCGTAGGCGCGGGCGGCCTCCTCGGCTGTGGCGAAGGTGCCGAGCCAGACGCGGACGCCCTTCACGGGGTCGCGGATCTCCGCTGCCCACTTCCCCCAGGGTCTCTGCCGTATCCCCCTGAACAGGTTCTTCCTCTCCCGCTTCCGAGGCACTGCGCTAGCAAAAGACGCCATCAAGACGCCTACTTTCATACAACAAAGAGAGAGAGAGAGAGAGAGAGAGAGAGAGAACCTTTGTCCTGAGCAGGTACATGGAGGGGTGCGTCGGAGTTGGGCCAGAGGTCGGACGCGGAGAGGAGGTTGTCAGGGTTAGGGCGGCGGCGGTGCTGGTGGTTGCGGGAAGGGATGAAGTCGGAGATTATGGCACCGCCACACATCTTTGCTACTCAGCTGGCTGCTATGCTTTTCCTACTTAGCTTGCTTGGAAGATGGAATTTTATGAGAAGGGAACGAGACTCGAAAAAGGGAATAAGGCCGCTGCCTTCGTGAACGAAAGGAAAGAAGAATCGATGAATGCAGAGTAAAGCAATAGACAGAGGAGAAGAGGCCGTGGTTGGGGGTCTACTTATATAGGAGACATGGATGCGCTGATGGCGGCGTTACTGGCGAAACGAAGGATTGCAGTGAATGGTTAGATTGCGCGTGGACCAGCTCAAGTGGCGATCTGAGCTTTTGGCCAGTGTACAGAGCACACGACTTTCAACGATCTTTCCACCGAAGCGTGCCATTTTATAATAAGCTATCCATCTTCCTTCCTTAGGTGATGACAACCTCAACAAACTAATCTATATGTTCATCTCCACTGGGATCCCGAGCGCGACACCGACGGCGCCGAACCAACCGCACATAGATTCTTCCGCCGCCGTTTCTAGGATTTCTTTAGATCTTTCCCTAGATTTTGAGCACTTCTTTTAGACCAAAGAGGCTGGCTGAGACGAGTCGTACATCGCATGTGACTTTGCTCGTACATCGCAAGTGATTTTGCTCATTGAACAGTCACAGTAATTTCCTTATATAATATCCTAATAATTTTCATTGTCATTCCTTGCTTTCATCGTACCTTCAAATCCTCCGCATAACATCGTCATCTCCATCTCATGGTGCTCAAACACCTTAATATGATCACCTTCGCTCTACCCTATCGTAAGAATATTCATCCCCTCCATAAGATCTCATCATTTCTTTGTTGCTTTCACCCGTCATGGCCGCATCTGTTTTATCATGAAAACAATTATGAGAGGACGAAGGTGACGACACGAATGCGACAAAACGATGAGTGACGATAAGAGATATTTAAAATATTATAAGAAACAAGGATACCAAATGAAATTAATGAAAATTAGAAACACTTTCTAGAAAAGTCTCAATTTTTTTTTTATGAGAAATCACCCAAACAATAGTAGCCGAGCAAATAATATGGATAATATGTTTGTCATATAAAAGTTTGTGAAAATGATCAAGGAATAGGAAATCAAAATTCTCTTACAATTAGATTCTTGGCGAACCGCAAGACATCTTGGGAAAAAGATTATGATTTATTATACGAAATCAAATGTCTCATGTTCATAAATCTAAAACATAAAATTTAAATATGTATAGTACGGAATTATGCCTTTTGCGCAAGGGTATCGCTTAATGATCCATGTGTGACTGATCGATGTCCTCATTAATATAATAAAATGTATGTGTGGCTTTTTAATATCAATAGTTCGAGCAAATGATCAAATTTTTCTACACCGATCACACGTGAAAAAGATTTATCATATACATATATATATATATATTATGTATGAAATTTATTTCCATTAATGCAAATCCAATCATCCATCAAACAGAGAAAAGAGTATTATAATAGCGGACTGAGAGGTTCAGCTGCCTCACCAACTTTCATAGTTAAATGTTATTTCTATATAAATATTTTTTTATATAAAAAGTGCTGCCACCCTATAATTGATGGATAAAGCAAAAGAGTGTGAACTGTGCAAGTCCAAATTGTTTGCTTTGCTTGGAGTACAAGTCGATTTTGATTGTTGATGAACAATTTGGCATGATAACAATAATTAACGTGGTAATGATACTAAGAATATACTAAGTTGAAGCTGAACGAAGCACTTACGATAGGCACACACCACAGTAGACAAATGAGGGTGTTTTCTTAAAATGAAAGTGGGATTCGATCTTGCGATATATTGTCAAAGTCCTTATAGTTAAGCTAATTGATGTCTTTACAAATGAGAGGGTTGGCACATAAGTCTTATCATCGAATATATTAAGAAATATTTCTCACTAATAGCATGATGATATTTAGACATAAAGTTGTTTAAGGTTAATTAATGTAATCATCACATAAAATATTATAGTAGTCCTCTCCTATTATACCAAAAATATTTCAGTCAATTCTAACCGACCATAGGAGTAATTTCACTTCATACACTCTAGGGAAGCTTGTATCGGAGCTTGATGAACGGTCTCGACACATCCGCACCTCGTCCACCTTTGAGATCATATGTTAATGCCTATTACTAGATGGGTGGAGCACCGTGCCATCAACAGTAGCAAATGACTTAGAACAAACCCAAGCTATCATTGGCCCCTCCCAAGATATTACCTACCTTAGCCATCATTGCAGCAACAAAGAACGAGAGGCAGAAACGATAAGATGAAGGCACAATAAACGAGAGTGAGAGTAGAGACAGATAAAGATGACAAACTATGGTGAAAGCTACAAATGAGAGCGTAACGACAATAATGAACTAGGATGGAGGTGACGAACGAGTATAAGGGTAGAGACTACAGACAAAAGCACAACGATAGTGCTCACGATAAATTATCAAAGCCCTTATCGGTTAAACTAGTAGTTGATACCTTCACAAATGAGAGTGCTAACACATAAGTTTTATCATCGAATAGATTAAGGAATGTTTTTCACTAATAGCATGACACATTTAAACACAAAGTCATTTGAGGTTAACTAATGTAATCATCACATAATATTTTATAGTAGTCCTCTCCTATTATACCAAAACTTTTTGGCTAGATTAGGTCAGTTCTAACCAAGCATTAGAGTAACTTCACTTCATACACTCTAGGTAAACTTGTACCGGAGCTTGATGAACGATTTCAACACATTTGCACCATATTTGCCTTTGAGTTCAAATGATAACACCCTACCCTTCTCTCTCACTTCATCATGGATCATAACCCTGAATTTAATCACAGGATCTTTGCCTATTACTAGATGCAGGCGAGCACCATGCCTTTATCAGTAGCAAATGACTTGAACAAACTCAAGCCATCATTGGTCACCCTCCCAAGAGATTGCCTATCTTAGCCACCATCGTGGTAGCAACGGACGAGTTGCAAAGGCAGTGAGATGAGGGGCATGACAAACGAGGATAAGAGTGGAGATAGACAAGAGTGACAAACTAGGATAGAGATGACGAATTAGTACGAGAGTGGAGGCTACAAATAAGGGTGAGACAATAATGACAAACTAATGTGGAGGTGGCAAATGAGTGCAAGGATGTAAGTTATGGACAAAGACACGATAGTAATGACAAACAAGGGGCGAAGGTGACAGTTAATAAGGTAGAGATTATGAGTAGTCTTATCTTTTAAAAAATAAAACAAAAAAAAGATCATTATGCAAGAAAAGTTAAAAACTTGAGTCCAGTCATTTATCTTTTTATTTTTTGGATGATAATTTTTTTGGGTACCTGTAATTTTAAAAAATTATCAGAATCAAATGTCCTCCTACCAAATGGTAGTATAATTTGGTGCACGAATATTCTTGCATCATTTGGTTTGTATTTTGCTTAATAAATGTACAAAAAAAGGTTTTCAAATATGAGGATCTTTTTGAGTTAAATGTAATCTAGATATTATCAAGCATACGAGATAGAACCTGAAATTTGTCCATCTCCCTCTATTTCATGTTGGACTTTTCTCATTTCCTGTTAATTGGGAAAGATCTGAACAGGGATGAATTAAAATTCATTTTGCTCGTGCTTGTGATCGCAAATGCGACGGGTATTAGTTTTGATGTTAAAAGGACTGATGCTTCTTATGCTCTTCTTCCTTGTAAGTTTCTTAATGATCGTGACAGACTTGGAAGCCTATGCAATCTTTGAAGCACTGAAACATAAACTAATTCTAAATTGTTGATTGACATCCTTCATAGAAATTCTCCATCTCCTTGGAAGATTTTAAGGTTGTATTATCTATTATTTTTTTTAATGATCTTAAGATAATACGTATATTTCGTGAAGAAAATCGTATCGTTAAATAGTTCACTACCTATGTTAGAACCAATAAAAATTTCTTATATTTGGTTCGCTGTGATGGTTGATTCTTAATAAACAATAGCGTGTGTCAACAATTTGTTAGCTACTGATGAATTATCAGACGGATGTTTAGATGAGAACCCATTTTGCTAAACGTACAATAAGATGGGCGTCTCTTATTCTGTCAATTTATCTAATTAATTGGCAACAAAAGACAAGAAAAATGACAAAACATTAGCTGTGTCTTTAAGGATACGTTTGCTATATAAAGAAGAGGAGCTTATAATCTCCAACTCCAAAGCTTCTCATAGCAAAACATTGCGTGGGAATCGGTCGACCACTGTTTGGCCCGAAAACATAGAGATAAAAATTAAAGAAAAAGGGATAAGTTTGAGAAGCTAAGATGGTATGCAAATGACAGACAGTGTACTCACTACAAGCTCATGTTGGTTGATAAATCAAATATTAAATATTTTAAAATATTTAATTTTTTGTATTATATTTATGTATCAAACTCAAAGAAAAATAAGTTTGACGATGAAAATCATATATATTCAATGTTTATCATCTAATGTTTTTATAAATGTTTGCTCTTCTTCTTTTATATCTATTTTTATTATTTTTTCATAGAAAAATGATAGGAAAAGTAATGATGTTCATGAAAAGAAATTTTCAATATTGAGAAGATAAAAAATAATTATTATTAAACTAACATGTTTTAGAGATAAAGACAATATAAGTATATATTATTATTTTTTTTCTGAACTAAAGGCATTAAGGAGTAGGAGGATGCCATGAATGAAGAAATAAAAACTCTTCAAAAAAGTAGAATTTGTGATCTTATGCCAAGCTTACAAATGTAGATCTAATTACTTACAAATGGATCATTAAGATTAAATGTAAGTCAAATAGAAATATAGATTTTTATAAGACAAGACTTTTTGCAATAGGATTTTTTCAATAATATGAAGAAGACTATGATAAAACCTTTTGTCATGTGATCAAGATACATCTATTAAGATGATAATAACTCTAGTAGCGAATCTTAGATTGATGCTTTGGTAACTTGAAGAATGCATTCTTATATTGTAAAATTGATAACGACATTCATGTGGAACATCTATTTTAAAAGTAATTGAGACTTATATTTAAAAGTATACTTTAAAGGGAAGTATTAAAGGTTAAAGTATATCTTTTGGAAGATCTTAAATTATTATCTTATTTTTTTAAATAAGATGATTAAATATAATTGTAAGAATAAGAGACTCTTGGTTTAAATTATATTTCACACCTATAAATAGATGGCATCTATATGTATACATTTATCCAAATCTCAAATATTCAAATCTATAGGACTAAAGTCCAAAAAATAGTTCAACATCTCTACAAGTTTTTTTTCTTTTCGAAAAGTTTAATATAATTTTTTTCATCTTGGTTTCCTTTTTTTCTATTTGGTTTGATCTTAGGTAAATAGTATCGTATTACTATTATTTAAGAAAGAATTATACTTACATATGATCTCTCTAATTTTTTCACAGTACTATCTTTCTTAGCGGCCACAGTGACATGGGTTTTCAAGAGGAAGTGGTCCATGTTCCTCGTAGAAGCAACTATCAATGGTGCAGTTGATAAAACTTTGATGCTCATCCTTGGCTACTTCCTCGGTGTGGGTGTTGGATTTGCAAACCAAGCTCGCTCTACATGTTCTAATATAACATGTCTTATCATTGTCGTCGCCGATAAGAAATTATATAGCCTTAAACTATAATAATATAATACAATTCGAGCATAGTCGATGCCCATTTATCTCTCTAAGATGCACCCACCAAGCTTCGTGGAATGCTCAATATTATCTTTTGACACATGATCATCATCGGCATCGTCGCCACCCATGAAGAATGTGGGAGATCACATGTAAGTGTAGTCATTTTTCAAATAATAATAACAAAGTGCTATTAGTTCAAGATCAAATCAAATAGAAGGAGAAAAAATCAAGACAGAAAAGAAAAACTATATTAAACTTTTAAAAAAATAGATTACAGATATTATGAAATGATAACCAATAAAGATGAATTTTTTGGCATTAGTATCAAGCTTGCTTCTCTTTAATGAACATAGCATGGAGAGCCAAATATTATGAAATGATTAATATTTGGTTTCTCACCAAACATAAGCTCATATGAAAATTTCAAATTGATTAGACTAAGGAGAGTTTGATTAATAACATAACTTATATATGTCATACCTTCTACTTATAAGACTTTGGGTAAATTCTTTACATGAAGCTAAGATTTACAAGTCTGTTGAATACTTCGTTGTACCACACCATTTTGTTATAGTATATTTGCACATATAAATTTTTTTTTGATGTCATGCTCTTTGTAGAATGAGAAAAAACCATTATAAGTGAACTCTTTATCATTATCGATGCATAACCTTTTAATTTTACTTTCAACAACACTTTCAATTGTTAATTTGAACTCTTAAAATTTTGAATAAACTTTTCACTTTTCCTTTACAAAATAGTCTCTAGTGAACATTGTAAAATCATCAACAAAGAGAAGTATATAATGAGAACCTGAATAAGATGGTGTTTGAGTTGAGCCCATTATATTGCTACAAATAAACTCTAAGAAAAATTTACACATTGAAAGTGATCTATCAAAAGGTTGTCTATATGTTTTGCTATATTGACAATCTTCACAAACTTTATTATTAAAAGTAGTAAGATTAGAAAGATCATTAACTAGAATTTTCTACATCATAATCTTTAGTTTGAAAAAATTTATATGACAAGTCTAGCATGTCAAATTGATGCACCATCATTTCTACTAATCTTATTAACATAAGAGGTTGATGCAATAAAATATATAAATATTTGACCCTTTTACTAGTATATACTACATCTGCATTTAATTTTTTTATGTTATGAAGAAACATGACTTAACTAGGACCAAAAGGAGCATATTTTTAAGCATCAATTATATTTACAACAAAAAAGATATTTTTCTTTGTACCTAAAACATGATACACTAATAGAATATTACCTTTATCTAATGTGATGACAATAAATTTTATTTCCACTTATGGAATAGTATTGTTTGTCATGATAACTGCATCATTACTTTCATATTGATGATGATTGGTGCATTGGTAAAATCACCAATAAAATGTTGACCTAAATCAAATATCCGATGATGCTCAAAGTTAATAGATGTCGTTAGTAGTTTTAGTCACAAAATATTTATCCCAATCTTCATCAATAGTATTGAAACAATCTTTTTTATTTGTAATATTTTCTCTTTTAATCTTAACACGATAATTTTTCTTGATATGTCCTAACTTGTCATATCTATAATACTTGTTCTTCTTTCGATTTACACCATTATTCAAAGAAAACTCTGGCTTATTATTACCATCATTAATCATCTCTTTATCTTTATTATTATCTTTTTTATTTATAAAAATGGTGTTTTCATCTTCTCTTGAAGTAGAAACTCTTATCATTTGATGAGCCATAGATTACTAAAAAGTAAAAAGATTTTTTAACTCTACTAAGGATGATTGTTGAACTCATCAAATAGATATAATATAAGGAATATATATTTTTCGAATATCATGAATAATATAATAATTTATTCATATATTAGAAATAGGTTCATCTAGATATAAGAGTAATACATTTGAACATAAATTTTTAATCTTCAAAAAAGATTGAGAAATTGATAAATCACGTAGGATAGTATTTGTCAAATCATTCTCCCGAATCTTTCTTTTTAATAATATATCAAGAGTGATCTAAATCACTTAAATTGATTTGCAACGATAACATATTTAAAACGATCATGAGAAATAGATTTTTTAATATAAATTTAGTTTTTTCATTTAATGTCCTTTGTCTCTTCATGGCATCTCCTTCTGCAACATCTTATACTATTGTTGCATCATCACCGATCACATCAACAACATATTTAACTCTAAATAAATCTTTTAGATCTTATAATTAAATTGATTGAGAAGTTCAATATCAAAGATTATCTTCTTCATCAAGAAGATCTTGAAATATAGATTACCACCCATGTGGTTCTGTTATCATGGGAAGAAAGAGAGAGATCATATTCAAGTGCAGTCCATTCTCAAATAATAGTAATAAGATATTAGTAGTCTCTAAGATGAAAGTCAAATAGAAGAAGAATAAACTATGATGAAAATGAAATACTATATTGAACTTTTCAAAAAGAAAAAAAATTATAGATTATTCTTAGACCTTGAGACTTGAATGAGTCTATACATATAGATATCATATATTTATAGATATAAAATATAATTTAAATCAAGAGTGTCTTATCCTTATAATTTTTTTTAATCAACCTAATTAGAAAAATAAGATAATAATTTAAGGTCTTCCAAAGATATATTTGAACTTTTAACACCGCCAACCTCATCAACTTTGCTACTGCTAAGATCGAGGAAGGTTGGGGGTGGCGTGTCAGCTTGGCCCTCGCCGCTGTGCCGGCCGCCATCACCACCATAGGCTCGTTGCTCCTCCCTGACACTCCCAACTCCCTCGTCCAGCGGTAGGCACAACCAGAAGGCCAAGGCTATCCTCCGAAGGATCCGTGGCACCGATGACATCGACGAGGAGTACGAGGACATGGTTGCGGGCAGCGAGGAGTCGAAGACGATCGAGCACCCTTGGAGCAACATAATGCAGAGGAAGTATAGGCCTCAGCTCACCGTGGCCGTCCTCATCCCCTTCTTCCAGCAACTCACTGGCATTAACGTCATCATGTTCTATGCCCCGGTGTCGTTCGAGACCATCGGCTTCGGCGATGATGCCTCCCTCCCTCATGTCCGCTGCGATCAGTGGCCTCGTCAACGTCTTCGCCACCTTTTTGTCTCCATCGCGACCGTGGATAAGTCGGGAAGGCGCCGACTCTTTCTGCAGGGCGGTGCACGAATGTTCATTAGTCAGCTATTACAGCTAACCACCACACAAATATTGCTGAGTGCACAGTAGAAACATATAGAAGAAGATCCATAAATCTTTTAACTGCCATTGCTCTGTTCTTATCTGCTGCGCTTAAGTGAGTCATCTTTCTTGTTGTAGTTGATTGTAGGCACCCTGATTGCACTCAAATTCAGGCAAGCAACCTGTCGAAGACACATGCGAGCCTCATCGTCCTCTTCATGTGCATCTATGTCGCTGCTTTCGCACGGTCATGGGGTCCTCTTGGCTAGCTGGTGCCCAGTGAGATCCTTCCCTTGGAGATCCGATCGGCAGGCCATAGCATCACAGTCTCGTGCAACATGCTCTTCACATTAATCATCGCTCTAGTGTTCCTGACGGCACTCTGCCACTTGAAGTTCGGCCTCTTCTACCTTTTCGGGGGATGGGTTTTGGCCATGACGCTATTCATTGCTTTCTTCTTGCCGAGACGAAGAACGTGCCGATCGAAGAGACGATGCTACTGTGGGAGAAGCATTGGCTCTGGAACAAGTTTATCGCCGATGAGGATGTCCATGTTGGAAACGTGGATATAGGCAAAAGCAAAGTGTAGGTCGTCACCATTGTGTCATGGATTGGCAAAGCAAGGAAGAAGAGATGGATGACCAATTCACAATGGGACATATGCGAGTGCTTTAATTGGAGATTCGAGAATTGATGTGTTGCACACGCCCTTACCACATTTATGTACATATCATTTGTTTTCATCACATCTTATTCATAGCAAAGTTTTATCAAAATGAAATGTACATAAAAACATCGAAAAAGTTTGTATATTATATAATATGCATGTCTTATTATGATATAGTTGCTTGCTGTTAAGATTGCTAAATATTTTTAGAAATTTTAATTATATTTAAATTAATTGATAGCATTTTAATTAAATTAAAACTCCTTGATAAATTAGGATTTATTCCTATAAATACACATCTTGAGTTTGGTCTTAACGAGAAAAAGAGTGAAAACACTTTGATTGCTTATTTCCAAAAAGAATTGAGAGAAAAATTTATGTAAAAGACATAAAGGGGAGTCAGACCTTAAAGATAACTCAAGAACCTTATATTCGATCTTATATATTAAAAAATATATTTTTTTTCAATGAATATAGACAGGGATTTACTAAACTACATTAAATGTTACATTGACTTCTTAGTATATTTTTCGCTTGTTAATCTCTGAATTTTTTTCCTTTTGATTTTTAGTCTTTCTTCTCTCCATCACTAACACTTGAAACCTAAAAGAGACAACAAAAACATGAATATAAATTCAACATCTCATCTTCTCCTTGTCTACTTGTTATAATAATGTAGGAGAGATATTCAAAGTTATGGAATCTTACTTCTACCGACTAAAAAAATGAATATAAAGATATTCAAAGTTATGGAATCTTACTTCTACCGACTAAAAAAATGAATATAAATTGAACAAAAAAAATTAAAAGTTCATTTTCATCACATCTCTCTCAATCTCAAAGTCTCTTGTCACAACTCACAGCGCTAATTAAATTTCTAACTCTATGTTAAATTGACAAACTAGTCAAGAAAGGTATACATAATTTCACTCCCAGCAATTCCCTAAACTCTACCAACATATATCACGTATATATTTATCTTAAAGAAAGGTATACATAAGGAAAATAATTATATTTTCATAAGTATTATTAACAAAATTTAAAAAAAAAAGCTTAAGTGCTAATAAGACTATGTGTATATATGTATACTAACTAATCATAATTTGACAAGCATTTTTAAAATATTTTTTTTCTTTTGAAAAGATTATTTGTTGTCTCTCTCTTTCAGTAATTATATTTGTCTTGCTGGTATCATAAGCTCCACAGCAAGGACGAATGCTATGGTAAAGTGAGATCTAATGTCACTGTTTCTGTAGCTGTTGGATATGAGGGAAGGCCAAGTTCAACTGTATTTGCTATGAGCACTCTGATGTTGACTGTTCCATCGATGTTCTGTTCATAAAATGCCGATGGTCATGCTTGCATTGTGATTCAGTAATGGCTGACAAGGTGGATCAATGGGTGCTATGTATCCGTGAATGCTATTACTTCACTTCCCATCCTGCATCTGCCCACTTGTGGAAGCTCAAGATTCTTGTCTCACTTACTTTCTTCTTCGATAGATGGATTCTTAGCCATTTCTTACTGCTTTGGATCCTCACACACCGAGATCAAAAGACATTAATGAATGCCACCTTGTCCTGCGAAAAAAGAACTGTCCTCATCCCATGCTCTGTCTGACTTTTCTGCTGCCTCTTACTCCAAAGCTGCATTAACTAAATGAAAAGATAAAGGTGTCAAAGCAAACTGCCCTGCGTCCCTCCACGCTGCTCTCAGCAACTACTCCGTGTGGTGATCAGGAATCTCTCGTGTCCTCTGGTCTCTCTACTTGTCAATTATGTGTGTGCAGCTTTCTATGTATTTGGTTCTTTTTCTTTAGTATGTGGGATAGTTGCCAAGATGGAGTGGATTTGCCTCAGCTGAGTTGCGGTGGGATGTTTTGTGGTCTGCCATTGCTGACAGAGAAAGAGAGGGCTCAAAAGACTGGAGGGTGCTGCTCCCAGGTTGTAAGAGCCGCTGCACCCATGTTCTTGGCTCGGTTCCACAGGGAGACATGCATATGGTCTGGTGAGTGATGACAGGAAGAAGAAGAGAGGACCACATCACATGCTTGGGTCTTGCATATGGCTCAGTCTCTTTCCTATCTTGCAATCAGTGGGGGCAAAATCTGTGCAGTTCACATGTTGCTTAACTAATCAAAACCCTGCATCTGCTTCCTCACTACTTTTTGATTCAGATGTGAGTGCTTTGCCATGAACCTGGTAATCAAGCACCATTTTACAGTGCTCTGATATCATATGTCAAATCAAATCTAAGATTTGATGGAATAACTTTTCATTTTTCATGTTATGGCAACCACAGATTGTTTAAACACTGACATCTTACGGTAAAGGCTTATTTGGATACTTCACCTACACAGTTATGTTGGCAAATGACTTCTCATGGATATTTGCTGATAGTTCAGCTTTGCCTCCACTGTAATTGAGAGAGGCTTGATGGTCCAATGACATCCATAGAGAGAGAGAGAGGATACTATTCCATCTTATGTTCCCGTCCTGGAGTGGACGACAGGAGATTCAACATGCTACTTGGTACCGGGAAAAGTGTTGCTCATTGGCTGTGGCAAGAGACCGGTTGTAAGTAATTAGAAACATGAACTCATGGTTAACACACAGACAAACTCCACGCCATGTTAATAGTGGTAACGCAGACGAAGTAGAAGCCCCAAAAAGTACTTGGGGGTCAAAGGCTGCCCTGTGTAGTACAGGCCGCACACAACATTGAACACCGAGTCTAAGCCATAGATAGATGAAAGCAGTCTCCCTAATCGTCTACTGATCCAAATTAGACCTAGAAACAAACCCTCCGATGGCCTCCTTAGCTGCACCGGGGTCCTTCAACGCACACTACGAAGCTCTTAAGCCCGACTTAGAGGCTATGCTACTTAGTTGTTACGTAGCACCGGGATTAGAGTTGGCCGGAGGAGTGGGCGAGGTAGGCGAGGGCGCCGACGAGGGGGGCGTTGATGTAGGTGGCCGGCTCGGACCGCCCGTAGTCTGACCGTTGGTCCGGGAACCGGTCCATGGCGTCCGGCCCGCCGACGACGGCACCCGTGAGCGGGTTCGGGTTCGGGGCGGAGGAGTACAGCGCCGTGAAACCCGCGGAGCACGGGATCTTAGCCGGGTGGGCCACCACGGACGGCAGGGACGACCCCCGGTGGTGCACCTGCTGCGGGTACCTTGTGCCGTAGCCCACCATGTAGGACATCTTCTGCGGGTTGTCGCCGAGGATGTAGTCCACCTGGGCCGCGCCGCCACCGGCCACACAAAACGGGGTTAGCGCCGGCACGGGTTAATCCCGCAGGGCACCGATGCAAGAACATCATTCCCCATGGTTTAAGTGCACGGAGGACTCACCTGTCGCTTGGCGATGGAGCGGAGTTTGTGGGGGGTGACGGTGGTGCCGCCGCAAGAGACCACCTTGGAGGAGTAGGTGAGGAACTTGGCGTAGGCGACCAACAAGAAGGAGGTGGAGGTCACGTACTGCATGTTGCTGTCACCCATCTTAAACAGCAGCCCACCTGTGTTCAAAGATACATTCAGATCACTTCGCTGAAGCTTAAAACATGTTGACGTATCTCTACAGGGAGAGGGGGGTAAAGAGGCAACCTGGAGTGTATTGGGTCTGGGAGAAGGGTGTCCCCGGGATGAGGGAGCAGATAAAGTTGTCAGCATGGCCCTTGTAGTCATGAAGAGACTTCAGGTTTTGGACCAGAAAGGCCTGTAACAAGGCCACCGGAAGAAGAACAGCTATTAAGCACAGCCCATCACTCAAAACAATAGTGAAAGGTTGATGGGAGTCATATTAACCTTGGAGAGGAGGATTCTGGCTCCCACATGCTTGTTGTCCCACCCAAAGGTGTTATCAGACTCGTCAGCGCCGAGGGTTTGACCGTTGGCCTCGATGTAGTTGAGGTACGTCGGATTCTTGGTGGCCTTGTGAAGCCATGCTGCTCCCCAAAGCAGCTCATCCTTTTGACCAGTCGAAGAAACAGAGGTTCATAGTCTATACCAGAAAACAGAGGTGGAGAAGGGGAGTTTTCTATGCTCTTTTCATCCAATGGAAGAGAAGAAAGGAACCTGATAGCCGGAGTAAGAGCAGTAGAAGGGGCAGACAACATTCTTCAGCCCATTGCTGTAGGAACCTCTGTACTTGTCACCAAACTCGAACACCTGAAACCCAATATAAGAATGTTTGGAAGGGAATATTTTGGTTGGTACCAATAGGCTTTTGAAAGATGGTTTTTAGCTATATTACACTGATAGCTCTGTTCCGAAGAAGCTTGGAGTAAGCTGGGTCAGATTTCCTGAAGACCAGAGAAGCAGCGGCGAGGGCGGCGGCGGTCTCGGCCGCGACATCGGAGCCTGGGTTGCTGTTGTCCACCTTGTAGACTGTTCTTGGGGTGTCCATGTCTTCTGGCCTCTCCCAGCAAGCGTGATCCTTGTTTGGATCTCCCACCTACAGATCGACAACACAATGGCTACGTGACACAAAGTATCGGATTTCTATTCTTAAAACCATCACAAGTTTGGATTTTTTCCATTACAGAACCGCTTTGTCTGCGGAAGAAGGGGAGGCAAAGGAACAGGGAATCATAAAGGAGAACTGAACCTGAACATATATGGTGTTGGGGTGAGCAGTGGCTTTGAGGAGGTAGTCAGTGGCCCAACGAACCGCCGCTCTGGCGTTCTCCAGCTCACCCTTCATCATCCCGCCGAACTCTATCACACTCCAAGACAGCATGGTGGTGGTGAAAGCCATGGGGAAGCCAAACTTCACGTTGTCCCCTGCATCATAGTACCCACCAACCAAGTCCACCTACATTTTGTTTCACCCAAACGAAGTTAGATTCCTACAAGCAACACCAAAACCAGAAGGAGAACGAAGTCCAGAGCACTTGCATTCATGGCGGAGCCATCCGACAGGCCAGAGTTCCTCCTCCATGTCATTCTCTGGTTCGCAGGCAGCCTCCCCGACCTCTGCCCTTCGAAGAAGAGTATGGACTTGGAGAGTGCGTCACGGTAGTTGTGGTTCGCAGGCCCATGATGGCCTGGAGAGCCAATGGCACCGGAAGCAAACAGAGAGAGAAGGAAATGTGAGAGGAGGAGAAACGAAGGACGGGAGTGAGCCATTGGCCTCCAAAACCAACCTCAACTGAAGCCAACTAAACTGAGCCCACGACCACAGCCGAAGAGCTCTGAGATGAGAGCCCCATTTATAGAGCCAAAAGCAACTACTCTGCTACTCCTCTGCTCTGCCATTATTATTAGCACTAGTTTAACACTTTAAAGCTTCACACCTTAAAACCCACCATATCATTTCACTGCACCAACAGGTCAAATGAAAGAACATGCCCTCGCTTCTATTCCTGTTGCAGTTTGCAGATTTAACAACATTGGCTTAGACATTTAATAAGGCCGCCAAATCTAGATGTGTTCATATGGATTAATGGCGTAGTAGGTTGAATTGTTCTGAAGTTGTGTGTTCTTTTTATTGAAGAATGAGCACAAATCCATACATCTCCCTTTGATAAACAGTCATTTAATCTCAGTTTTCTCATGTATCCCGATGCACTGGTTCACATGTGATGCCTTGCGCCCTTGTTCAACTCAGAACTCAGTTGTCAGTCAGTCGTCAGTCACTTTTCTACAGAAGCTTACATTTGCCTGCTGGCTACTTGGAGCAAGCAGTAGGTGACAGACATGAATCCTACCAAATCCTGTGACACCCAATGGGAGAGACCACACAGGGATATGCAAGGCTTAAATAACGCATGACCAGAGCTTGGACATCTCTAAGACTCTTAACTACGCCTAAGCTAAGAATCCTAGGAGCGTTCCCCAAGAACACCTATCTAATGCTGCTCTATATGCTCCTTAGCGAGGACGACTGTGGCATTTGGATGAGCTCTGATGGATGCCGAGTTAGGAAAAGGCAAGTGACTAGGGATTGGTTGGTCTCCTTCCACCACTGCGAGGAAGAGAGATGGCTGTAGCGTGCTGCGTTGCAGCAGCCGAGAGCGCATCCTATGCGGTGGGCTGACAGAGTTGCCAAAGGGTCAAAAGCGCAACATCGCGTGTCGCAACCCCAACCGCCATTCTACTCGATTACATGCACCCCATTAGCTGTTGCTACAGTAAGGGATAGAACAGAGCACCAAAATGGAAAGAAAATATTGTCTACTTGCTCGTAATTCTCCTCTCAGAAGAAGGCAACATACAACACGAGCTTTCTGAATATTGATCTTTGTAGAGAACTTTCCTTGTAGCAGCGGAAGCTTGACACCAATCTCTCATAAAATGACAGTGTTGTATACATGTTGACAAAATCATTGTGGGATAGAAACATAGAAAGGGAGGAAAAAATACAAAAGAAAAAGGAGAATAAAGATAGAGGACAGATTTGACTGGAGAGACAGACATTAGGCTGGGCTGCTCTTTTTGCATGATGCTACAGGGTTTGGGTCATGTGCTGTCTCATGCGTCCAATATGCCGTGACCCCACTAACGCTCTCTCTCTCTCTCTCTCTCTCTCTCTCTCTCTCTCTGTGAAGCCTTTGAGTTTCATGGCGGTATATCTCCACTGCGACTCCCAAAGATCAATTCGTTTGACCATCTCGGGCGCCGCAATTTGAAGGAATATAAGGCTTTTATTTGCTTGTCTCCGCCGTGGATGGCGGATTTAGGCGCTTGTTCTACTCCTTTCCTCTTGGGGTGTGGTGCTGTCTCTCTCCTCGAGCAGATCTCGGCAGGATTAGAGGAAAGAAAGGTGAAGAAGAGAAGGAAAGAGAAAGCTGAAGACCAACCAAATCAAATGGAAAGTAAGAAAGTAAATGATTGTGTGATTCCAATGGGCCCCACTTCAGTAACAGAAGGCTTCGTTTCCCCTTTCTTTTTTTTTTTTCTAAGTAATAAAAGGCAGATTCCATTCCTTAAATCATGACCATATCAAAAGGAACGACGACGACGACGACGACGACAACGAAAACAACAACAACAATAATAATAATAATAATTTTAATTTGATGATCAGTTTTGATTTGCCTTAAATAAGGACATTATTCTTATAAATTAAAATGGGAGAGATGTTCAACGTAAGCAACACTTGAAATTAATAGTGGAGTTAACAAAATCGTAAAAAGAAAAATTACATGTTGAAAGTAAACTACATCTAAATTAAGAATTATATCTATTAAACAATAATAATAATTACAAATTCAAGAGAGAGATATGGTTAAATTTCAGGATCTCACTAATTTTTAATGTTTTAAAAAAATAACAGAGTGAATACAATTAATCTGATCAGCATTTGCAATTGGTAGCGAACTAATTGGTCTGACTCGATTCAATCCGTCGGTCTTATTTCCTTGACATTTCTGATTTAAAAGCCAAACTGGAACGTCAAGAGTCCAATTATTGATCCTTTCCTACAAATGAGCCAAACCCGTGGGTTGACATTTGAATAGAAACATTCAGATCTGATCTACGGGCAGAGGCCCAACGGTCGGGCCGGCTTTGGACAAATAGGCGGTTTCTATCAAACCCAAATTTGGACCGAAGCCTCACACCAATCCACATGTGATATGGTTCGGTCTGTCCTTACAGCCGGGCCAATTGAGCGGCTTACAACGGTCGAGTTATTTACCGTTCGTTATACCACATCATACCCCACAACGTACCATGTAAAGACTCGTAGCTCTTAGTCATATAACTGAGAAACAGATTGCGGTACAAAGATGTGACCATAATAAGCAGAAATGCTTCGACGCTTCCAAAGAAACGTTTTATTCCACACATCCGATGTACATCACACTCAATCGGAGGAGAACGACGATGAGGCAGACTCGGTCAAGAAAAGATGCAAACGCCGTTGACTTAGTTCAACCCTGCGGTAAAAGGGATGGAGGTCGATCCCAGCCATTGATCGCCTTCGATGAAGGACTCCACCGTGAACATGCTGGCTTCGGCGGAGCTGTTGATCACCCTGTAGCCCGGCCATTTCACCCTGTTGGCGGTGCTCGATCCCGGCCCGCGGTTCATGTACTCCCCGTAGTACAGCGTGCTCAGCGCGAAGTCGCCGTCCCACTCTAGCCACCCCGCCGGGTTGATCAGGCTGTCCAGGAACGACTGCATGTACACCGTCCTCGAGTACGCCTTCCACGGCCTGCCGAGGTAGGTGGAGAAGTTGGACTGCACCGGCGCCAGGTCGGAGGCCGCCGTGACCTTGCAGTTCTGAATCGAGATGCCGGTGTTCTGGTTCGGATCCTCGCGGCCCTGCGCCGTGAAGATGTTCTTCTGGTTGGATAAGGGCTTCCGGGCGTACAAGTTACAGTTCTGGAACACAACTCCGGCGTTTCCGAAAATGAAGTCGATGGTGCCGTAGACGTCGCACTCCCTGTAGAACTGACGCAGGGAGTGGGCGTAGAGGGTGTCTTGGTAGCCTACGAAGCTGCATCTGTAGAAGGCGGAGAGGTCAGCGCCCACCCTGAGCGCTACAGCCTGGTGCTTGCTGGGGCCTGCTGAGTTCTCTATGGTCATGTCCCGCATGAGGAAGCCATTGCCGACGACAGCTGCCAAGGATAATAGTAACACAAAACTTACAGAAGCATAGCAACAGTAGAAGAAACTCCATCTTCCATTTTACTGCCCTCTTTACCACCCTCATAAATCCTTCAACTCGATTTGTTTAATCATTAGATTGCATATAAATCATTAATCATGCATGATCCAATTAAAACATCACTATTAGATGATAATTAGCATGTTTCTCGCAAATCAAACCGACATGCGACTGCTTCTCTTGACTTGAGAAAACATGCACGTTCTTCTTCTCGGGTCCCGTGATACATAGCTTTATTATAATTATAATGCAACCCCATCTTTTGAGGATCTAAATCTATATTCTCTTTTGGATCTGGATGCAGAAAACACGGTCATAGATTTGCTGTCCCTCGTCTTAAAGCTAGTTTGGTGACCGACATGCCTTTTGGTTACCATGAAATGAATGGAAACTTGCTATTCTGTCCGTTTCTGCGATGTGTACTTTGGACACGCTATGCATCTATGGACGGACCACGATGAGAATTGACAAAGTATGAGGCCGTGTGCCACGACGAATGGCCACGCTTACTGTATCGTGTGGGACTCGTTTACATGAACTAAACCGCGTCCAATAATTTCTAGATTCCGCGTCAGAGGACAAAGGTGTGGCTAGCTGTTCACTCTCCTCAATAAGACAACAAAGTGCAGTAGGATCACGAGCATTGGGCTGCAGAAATGACTACGGAAACAAGAGTAAAGAGTTAATACTCGGTTACAAGATGTTAAGTACCTACAGCATGATTACTTTATCTAGTCTGAACCACTCACTGTCGGACTCATGTGGAGTCCTCAACTTAATGTTGGCACTTAAATGATCGAAGGGTTACTGGTGTTTTCCAACTTCGTCCCAAAATGCTGCATGGTAGATTTGACTGCGCAAGTTCTCTTCTGATAGTGTACTTAATCTCCTACATATCTCAGTGTACAACTGCTTGGTTACTGTTTCGGGTTCATAAAGAATTCTAGCTGCACTACCATAAAGGCTGTGGTGAACGCCAGCGATTTCCGAATTAAACGCTCACTGTTAGATCTCCTATCCCGACATGGTTATAGATATGCTAGTTGGAAAGTTGATAGATCTTTATGGACCTAAGTTAGTGTTAGGGTGAGAAGTACAGTCAGGTAGCAGAATAATCGAATAAGAAATTTTGGGATAAGGGGAGAAAGGTTTCTTACCGACGGTGGCAGACCTGAAGGTGGTCCATCCATCGACCACATTTCTGCTCGCCTTCACCACCGTCTTCCCGATGCCGTCGCCCATGAACATCAGGTTGGTGTTGCTCTTCCCCACCTCCACATTCTCTAAGTATGCCCCCGCCTTTATATATATCACGAACCTCGTCTCGCTTTTGCTCGGCGCCGCCGCCACCGCGTCGCTTATTGTCGTGAAGTTGCCGCTCCCGTCCTTGGCCACGATCAAGTTCGGGGTCGTGGTGTTCGCCGCAGCCTGCAGCAGCCTCCGGTCCTTGGCTGACACCCACACCGGGAACCCCTCCGCCACCTCCCCATACCCCTCCAAAGCCTCCCTTCGCGGGTGCGGCGACTTCTGCCGCTGGATCTTCTTCATCATGGCGAGGGAGTTGCTGACGAGGTGGGACACGTGGAAGAGCGGCTGTTCAATGACCGAACGGTACCCGCCATCTTTGCCGACGTAGGCGAAGCCGTCGAGACAGGTATACTGGTTGGTGATGGCGGCGGAGAGCAGTGTCTGGACATGGTCGACGTGGGAGCCGGGGTTGGCGGTGAGGTCGGAGGTGGCGTCGAGCAGCTCGTCGAGAGTTTGCGAAAAGAGATCGAGACAGTCGGTGAGGGCGTAGCGTTGGCGGGTGTCGAGGGTGTAGTTGTTGTGGTGGAGGTATTTGGTACAGTTCTTGGCGGACTTGCTAACGGCGGCTTCGCTGGCATTGATGGTGGCGCAGATGACCTCAGGGAGGGACTTGGAATGCAAATCCGGAACGGTGGAGAGGGTGGAGGCGCACAGAACGGGGTACAGGGTGCCGTCACAGTGGTCTGTGGCGTCTTGGAGGTGTGAATGTACATGGAGTCGGTGGTGGTAAGGCACTGGCTTTGACACATTGAATAACGTTAGCAGCAGGAGAAACAGAGAAAAGAAGACGACGCACGAAAGGAGGAGTTTGCTCCTGCTGCTGCTACTCGTACTGAGTGTCGGCACGGTGATCATCTTGACGATGGAAAGTGGAAGTTCAGAGTTGAGAAAGAGGGGCGAAGGCAGGCAGCTTAAGTAGGACTGCGAGCGCTACGATCCATATCTACAGACCTGTCGGCGCGTCCTACTACGGTGTATTATTGTTGGAAAGGATTGGCGATCTCATCTCATCTGCAGTTCAGTTGGTGGGGATGCGCGCTTTGTGTTGGGAGTGAAAGAGGGGATGAGAGAGGAGGAGCAAAGGGGCCATTCACGTGTTCTCATTGATTCCTCTTGCAGACAAACACATCAAGGAAGAAGGGATGAGTCCAACAGTAGACTGGGCTGACTCACCCGGAGATGAAGGAGATCCCTGTGGACGGTAAATGTTCATTTATAGCCACTTCTTAATTAGGAGGAGTGGTTTAATTGTGAAATAGAATCCATATTTCTCAAATATTATCTCATATTTGTCTCTCAAAAGGAAATTAGAAATGCAACTATTCTTAATTAGGGACTCTGAATCATACATACTTGGGGAGGCTTTTACAGCAAATATACATTTTAAGAAGATTGTTCGACTTGGGATATTGATTAAGCAATTTATCCCATTAAATTAATCAGAGAGAACATCAATCAAATAAGAATAAAAGTAATAAAAGTTTAACAGGTATCAATTATAAGTTCTGAATATTCCAAAAAGAAAACTCTTGAATTCCTCGGGCCTACATTTAATCTATAGAGTGATGATGGCACTCGAAGAACAAGCTACTAAATCTATCTTTCTATCAGTGTTGCTCCTCAACTCTACTCAGATCACAGAGGATTCTCCACACAGATGTACATATGTGCAGCCAAATTAACAACATGGAGGTGGAATACTTGTCGTAGCAGCTTTGCGAGAATTTAGGACCGATGTGAACCCTTTATTTTTTATTTTTTATTGACAATAACCGATCTCCTGTCTGGTCAAATATCTCAGAGAGTTGTCAAGTCGAAGAGGCCACATTTTCATTTCCCATCGCATGTTTTGTAGCTAAGACAAAGTTGACACACACACACAGAGAGAGAGAGAGCATTAAGTGGATAACACGACTTGCAATGACATGACCTCTCTATTACATAAAGTAATCATTTTTGTCGGATAAACTCTAATTTAAACCTCTGCAGGTTTGACAATAATGTTAGGAGTAAAAAAGAAATCAAAACATAGATTCACCTATTATCTATTTATTATTTATTTAGTGCGACACGGACCGATTCAAGGCTAGTAAAATGCAACATAAGGATTATTATAATAGATACAACATTTGGATGACTTCAAAATTGAATAGTCATTGATACACAATAAAATTAGATGTAATCCTATAAATGTGGGAGGAATTAATTATACACAGTAAAATTACACAATAAGCACATGGAATTACTATATAATAAAACTGATTATTTTAATAAGTTTTACACGACTTGTTGCAAGAAATCTCCACATCCTGTTTACTGTGTGATCTCATTAATTTGCAGCTCATGTGATGAATCAGCAGTCGGATTTCTGAGGTCAAATCTGCAGATGGGATGGCGGCACAATTAAGATTGCAGATATCTGATCCCTATGCTGCCGAACAATGCCATGCTTGATCCTTTGTTGACAAGGTAGCATTTCCCAGTATCAACCCCGTACAACATCTCATGTGGACGTGAATGACCATAAAGCTCCTCGATAGCCGCTTATATATACCTCGTGGAAGCTCTCACCATCGCCATCGTCCGAAGAAGGAAGAAACATGGCTTACTACACCTTGGCCTTCTTCCTCCTGTTCTCCGCCTCCCACCTTTTCGTTCGTCCCACTCGCTCCAGCATCCTCCCGTCTGTTCCCGTCGACCGTTCTACCGCATGCAACTTGACGCTCGACCCCGACTTCTGCAACACCGTCCTCCCCCATCGAGGCTTCCACAACCTCTACGACTACAGTCGCTTATCCCTCGCGAAGTCGCTCTCCAGTGCCAAAGAGATGGTCGAATCGGTCAACAGCTTCCTCGCTCGCCCCTCGGTCTTGCCGCCGAACGCCGTCTTGGCGCTCCAAGACTGCCTGCTGCTGTCGGACCTTAACGTCGACTTCCTGACGGCGGTCGTAAATACATTGAACGACACCGACTGCCTCCTCGACCACCAAGCCCAGAAGGTGCACGCCATCCTCTCAGCTATCCTTACCAACCACCAGACCTGCTATGATGGCCTGCAAGTGGCGGCGTCCGCGTGGTTCGTCAGGAACCTCGTCACAGTTCCTCTGTCCGTCTGCAGCAAGATCTATGGTCTTTCCCTTTCGCTCTTCAAGAACTGGATCCCAAAACAAACGTGTAGTAGCCACAAAAGCCACGCTCACTCAAGATCCCCCCACAGGAGGGCACTGTTGTTCCACGAAGTCGGGGTTGGTCGGCACGGCGAGCTGCCGCTGAGGATGTCGGCCCCGAAGAGAGAGTTGTTCGAGAGGTGGAGCGGCCGGCGGCTCCTTCAGGCCTCCGACTCCGTTCTTGTGCACGACATGGTGGTTGTTAGCCCAGATGGCAGTGGGAACTTCACGACGATCGGAGACGCCGTGAACTCGGCCCCTAATAATATCAAAAGCAGCAATGGCTACCACTTGATATACGTCGCCGCCGGAGTCTACCAGGAGTACGTCGTCATCCCAAACCATACGACGTACTTGATGATGATTGGCGAAGGGATCAACCAGACGGTGATCACCGGAAACCATAGCGTTGCTGATGGCTGGACCACCTTCCACTCTTCCACCTTCGGTATGCGGCCGCTCGTTCAAGATTCCTAATTGCTTTGGTTCTCATGAACTTTTGTCCATGTAATATTCTCGCTCTGCAGCCGTCATGGGAGAAGGATTCGTGGCGATGAACATAACCTTCCGAAACACCGCCGGTCCAATCAAACATCAGGCGGTCGCGGTCCTCAACGGCGCAGATCTGTCCACCTTCTACGGCTGCAGCATCGAAGGCTACCAAGACACGCTGTACACCCTCTCCATGAGGCAATTCTACAGGGACTGCGACATCTACGGCACCGTGGACTACATATTTGGCAACGCGGCGGTGGTGTTCCAGAGCTGCAACGTCTACTCCCGGCTGCCCCTGCACCGGCAGAGCAACGCCATCACGGCGCAAGGCCGGACCGACCCCAACCAGAACACCGGCACGTCGATGCAGTTCTGCAGGTTCCTCGCCGCAGGTGACCTGACCTCCAGCGACGGGACGACGAAGACGTACCTCGGCCGGCCGTGGAAGAAGTACTCGAGGACGGTGATCATGGAGTCATTCATGGATTCGTTGATCGATCCTGCGGGCTGGCTACCATGGAACGGCAAATTCGCGTTGGATACGTTGTACTACGCAGAGTACAACAACACCGGCAAGGGTTCCGACACGGACAACCGTGTTACCTGGCCAGGATACCATGTCATTAGCAGCGACGACGCCATGAATTTTACTGTCAGAAACTTCATTCAGGGGGATAATTGGCTACCTCATACTGGGGTAGCTTATGACAGCGGATTGTTCTAATTGACTCCAAGTAGCAACTCTTTCACGGTTCCGTCCATTTGTTATATTTGCTGCTTAATAAAGATATTAAATGGTTCTTCTCCTGAAATACTTATGAAACCAGATGTAGCTGCATTCAGTACTACATATTAGCAGAATTGCATCATACTCCAGCGTATTCTGTTCTTTAGAGAAGAAGGTTTGATTCTCAATATATGTAATTCATTAAGACGGAGAAAAGAGGAAGGGATTCTGTTCTTTAGAGAAGGTTTGAGTCTCAATATATGTAACTCACTAAGACGGAGAAAAGAGGAAGGAATTCTGTTCTTTGAGAAGAAGGTTTGAGTCTCAATATATGTAACTCAAGACGGAGAAAAGAGGAAGGGATTCTGTTCTTTTGAGAAGAAGGTTTGAGTCTCAATATATGTAACTCAAGACGGAGAAAAGAGGAAGGGATTCTGTTCTTTGAGAAGAAGGTTTGAGTCTCAATATATGTAACTCAAGACCGAGAAAAGAGGAAGGAATTCTGTTCTTTGAGAAGAAGGTTTGAGTCTCAATATATGTAACTCAAGACGGAGAAAAGAGGAAGGGATTCTGTTCTTTTGAGAAGAAGGTTTGAGTCTCAATATATGTAACTCAAGACGGAGAAAAGAGGAAGGAATTCTGTTCTTTTGAGAAGAAGGTTTGAGTCTCAATATATGTAACTCACCATGTAAAGAATTTTATTGTAAAAGGAAAATACATATTTATATTGAGAGAGATTTTCTTGAATTATGTGTTTAAATCATGCACTCAAATATGTGATTGATTTTCAAATCATAAATTGATTGAGGATTAGAATATATAAAGAATATAAAGTTATCATTTCATATTTACCTATATCATGATCTTCTATCATACCGTTGCAAGATTGAACTTTCATCAAGGATGCTAATTTTGGATCGATGCAACTAAAATATTCTATAAGCGAGAGGCTTTGTAAATTAGTTTGCTAATTAGTCAGAAGGATAGGCGTGAGAAATATATAGCTGACATTTGACAACTTGATCTTTAATAAAGTGGAAGCCAATGATAATATATTTCATGCATAAGTGAAACATCGGGTTGACACACAAGTTGATGGCATCGACATTATCACAGTATATTATAGAAGTGGATTGTAAGTTGATATCAAGTTCGTGTAGTAGATATAGTGATCCAGATGAGTTTTGTTGTAGTAGTAGTGATGGCTTGATATTCAGATTTCATGGTTAATTTTATGACTATATTTTATTTTTTAGAACTTCAACTGATTAGATTTGCTCTAAAGAAAATAATATAAACTGAATCATCAATATTGTTTGCCCAATCATCATCGATGAAAGCACAGAGATGAAGTAAAGTGTTTATAAAGGAGAAATCAATGATTGAGAATTCCTTTAAGATATCACAAAATAAGTTTTAGTATAAACCAATGTATAGTGAAGGATTAATAGATGAATTATGATAATTTATTGACTATAAATGAAATATTTGGACGTATAAGAGATAAATACTACAAGGAATCAAGTACTTGTCGGTATTATGTGGTATCCATATTAGCATTGTCATCATATAATTTGAGCAACTTAGTGGTGGAGAATGAGGTGATGATTTCTTTGGTATTATGCATATTAGTTTTTAATAATAAACCTTGAATATATTTTTTTTAGATAGAAAAAGTTCATAAATATTATTTCTACTCCCAAAAAATAGCTTAAGGTTCTTAGGTCTTTGATGGAGAATCAATTTACTAATTACTTAAAAAATTATTTGATCGCTATGGAATTATTAGATGTGATGATAATATCATTCATATATCAATAGATATATAATATATCTCTTTTGTTGTTATAGGAATAAAGAGGTGTCAAACTTTAAATTGAAACCAACTAATATAAAAATTAATTCAAGTTGGATATACCAAGCTCTTGGAGCTTGACATAGTTTATAAATAACTTTTTGTAATCTAAATATGGTTTGGATACTAAGGGTGGATGAACCCAGAAGATTAGAGACATCTTTAATTAAGATTCCTTGTAAAAAAATATTGTTAACATCTAGTTGTCAGATATGCTAGTCTTTAGTGGTAGCCAAACTCAAGATAAGTCGAATTATCATTGGTTTAACAATTAGATTAAAATTAACACCTGGTTGCTGGTGAAACCCTTTGTCCACTAAATATGCTTTGTATTTGACAATGGATCCATCTAGATTCTTGTTAATTCGAAAGATTCACTTACACCCGATAATATTTTATGTGAGATAAGATAGTACAAGGGTCCATGTGGCATTATAGAATCGGGCATCATATTCCTCACATATGACTTTGCTTTAATGTGAAGATTTTTCAGCTTGGGTGATGATTGCAGGTTTAGTAGGCTCAAGCAAAGAGCTTGTGATAGCATGGAGATCAAAGATTTGATATGTTGTCATGTGATGTCTAGGCTTGGTGGTGTTATTGGGTTGTATTGAATATATAAAAATTAGTGAAGAGTCAATGACATATATGTCATTGACTTCATGTTACTTGGTTGAGAAGAAGACAAAGATATCATTATAGTGCCAAGAGTGTTACTTCATCGGACATTATAGAGTAAGTTGGTGGAGAGGTAAATAGAGAAGTTGTAGAGATAGTGAGGTGTTGCTGAACTAGAGTGATAATAAAGTATAGGTCTAGAGAAGAATTACTGATTGATGTAGTGAAAGGTGTGCTTAAGAGGGTTTGAGGTATAGTCATATAAATCTAGTGTTGGATGGTTGTCATAGTGGCTCACATTGCTGAAAAAGTAAGATTTTAGAA
Organism: Musa balbisiana; assembly: GCA_004837865.1. Classification (NCBI taxonomy): domain Eukaryota; kingdom Viridiplantae; phylum Streptophyta; class Magnoliopsida; order Zingiberales; family Musaceae; genus Musa; species Musa balbisiana. The sequence goes on along the minus strand of CM017198.1, from coordinate 4,528,462 downwards.
AGAAAATATAGACTCAACAAAAATAACATGACATGATACAAAAACTTTTTGAGTTCGAAGATTATAGCATTGAAAGATATTATTTTCAAGAGAGTGCCTAACAAAGATGTAAGGCTTAGATCTCGATGTTAACTCGTGTAAAGCGCAGAGGCATAATCAGGGATAACATAAACAACCAAATACTTTAAGTGATTGAAGGTTTAAGGTTTTGTGAATTTCAAATAATGGTTGGTGTTGTAGGATTGTGGTAAGCATGTGGTTAATGAGATAGACAACAATTTGAAAGGCTATTGACTAAAATGTTAATGTCATGGAGGCTTGGTGTAGGAGGGTGAGACTAATCTCAATTGTGTTGATGCTTACGTTCAACAGAACCAATTATTTGAGATATGTGTAGTGGTGATTTGAAATATTATATATCACATGATAAGATGCAAGTTTTTAAAACTTAATATTCACATCCAACATCAAAATAAATTATTTTAATAGTAGACTTGAATAAATGCTCAACTACTTTTATAAAATAAGTAAAGAATATGGTGACTTCAGATTTATGTTTGAAAGAATATAACCATGTTATTTAGTAAAATAATCTAAAAATAACAAATAAAATAAAATAAACAAAGAAAGAAAGTGATTGAGTATGGTCTCAAACATTAATGTAAATGATTTCAAGTGGTTTAGAGTAGGATATTATAGACATTTCAAAAGGTATTATGTGACTATTATTTTAAGGTAAGCATCACAATGAGTTACAATTCAAGTTGATTTGAAAGTTGAAATTGGATACTAAGAAATTAGTTATTATTGAATGAAGGATGTCGAGTAACCAAGACAACAATGCCACATATCGATTAGTGTAATAATAGAAGTAAGAGCAATTGGCTAGGTATTTTTTGAAGCTGACTACCACTCATGGATATTGTCATTCTAGTCTCGGACCAAGGATGCCCTCATATATCATAAATATTTTCTTTACAAGAAGTGAGTTAGCAAAGAATTCAACATAGGTGTTATTTTATTTGTAAAATTGAGGGATAGAAATAAGATTTCTTGTGATACGAGGTACACACAAAATATTATCAAGTGTAAAAGTGCTTGTGGCTAAAATAAGTATTGTGGAACTGATACAAGTGATAGGGATTCTATTACCATCATTAATGATGATATCTTCATTGCCTCTATAATCGATGTAGATAGATAAATTCTATAAATAAAAAATGATATAATGAGAAGTCTCGGAGTTAATAATCTAATTGCTTGGATAAACAGTTGAAGTAGTCATGATGTTTACTTGAATCCAATTGGGTGTAGTACTAGGCTTGGGTCGAGATAAACAAAATTTTATTTTATGTCCAATTTTGTCACAAAGATAATAAATGATTTTTTGCTAATTATTATTGTTGATAGTTATATTTGAAGTCATTTCCTGAGTTGTTTGGCTCTATGTGTTGTATATATGCTCAAGAGGCATCTTGTATGGTCCTTTATTAAAGTTTTTATTTCTTTGATTGTCTTTTCTTTTAGATTTTTTTATTTTAAGATGTGATAGTTAGTTCTATTTTCATCTCTTCTTATTTCAAATATGTTTCATGATTAATCAAACTTGTCCTATAGTTCTTCAAATAAGAATGGTGAGTCCCATGCTTGAATTATTATTAACAATTTCTTATATTTATCTCTCAAGCAATTAAGAGTATAAACAATAATTTCTTCATCACTTAGGAGATGACTTATTAAAACTAAATCATCTATAATATCTTTTAGATTTTACATATAATCAGTAATCGTACTATCCTCTTGTGTTGTTTTTATCATAGTAGATAAAAGACTTCGTATATGAGTGCGAGAGCGATCGACGAGGATGGCTTATAACTTAGATGTGCTTCTACTATGGTATTCACAAAGAGATTAGTGGAGTTATGGAGCCAGCATGTGAGGCTTGAGTGACTTATAAAATAAGACAATCTTGTCATAGTCATAACTTATGATCAAGAATTTTCATTAGGATGGGTTCTCCTGATATTTAGATTTTTTTTTTATGGACAACTACGAGAGCTATCAATGCAGTCTAATAAATCATATCAAAAGAGGAGATTGGTGAATTGTGCTTGCCAAGATGCATAGTTGTAACATCCCCTATATTTTTGAAAAAAAAATTTATAGATGCTTGTTTGTAAATATGAGGATTAGTTAATAATTCTTTTGTATTAAATAATTTTATATTAGAAGTTTATGGCTAGGGACCTAAATATAAATATTAAAAATTTGATGTGATTTATGTAAGATTCAGATTTAAGTTAAAAAAAAAATAGAGGACATGTGTCACTAGTTAACCTTGCCATCTATGTTTGTTCTATAGATGACACATATAAACTTTTCATACATGCTTAACACCTTCGAAGCCTTATATTAGCCTAATCTAATACATTAGAGGAGAAATTAAAAGAGGAAAACTTAACAGCTACAGCCAATGTTGGTTTGAGAAGAGAAGAGAAGGGAAGAAGAAGAAGAGCTTGAGGTTTTGCATTAATTTTTTTTCTCATATTTGGGAATCAAACTTTTCTAAGATAAGTATTCTAACCCCATCCCATAGAAATCCTAATCTCTATTTCCATTTTAATTCTATAAAATTTGAAAGATTTCAGTTGAAAACTAGACATTTCTTTCGTTTTGATACAAAGCCGTGAATCTGTAATTTTTCAGTAATCTGACCTCTATGCATTGTTTCAGACATAACTTTTAGTACTAAACTTTGATTTAGGAAAAGTCTAATCTATTTGAAAGTAGACTCAAAAACTTTATTTTGATATATAGATTGACTAATTTAGAGTTTAAATACCTACTCAGACTTCTGTTTCAATTAATCTTACATATTCTGCAAAATAGGGACTGTGATTTCTGATCTCTTGTTGCTCAACTGCTTATAACTTTCTACTGAGAACTCAGATTTATATAAAGTATGATTTATTGGAAACTAGACTCAAAATTATTTTTGTACTTATTTGATTTGAAATTTTTGGAATAAAATTGCAAATTAAAACATATGTTTTCGTCGACCTTGTGGATTTAGTAAAATAGAGCTAATGTTTTCAGACCTTTCACTATGAAATTATTTGTAACTCCCTGTTGTGAACTCCAATTCTTATAAAACTTGATTTACTTGAAAATAGATTGACACATCTTTTAATTTGCCTCTCAAATTCGCCTCCTCTTATTTTTTCCCTTTGGAAATCGATTTTAGCCAACATCCTCACTTCAGTTGAGCTTTACATTGTTGTTTTAAATTTCTGTATACTTTTGTCCATCAGTTATTTGTATACCTGCAGCTATCATGTAAAGTTCATGTTTGTTTCACAATGTTTCGTATAGGCACATGCATTCCGTTGTTGCGCATGTGTTTCCGATATGTGCCAACTTTATTGTTCACAATGCCCCTTTTGTACGTTGGTGTTTATGAGATTATTTGGACCTTTGCTAGAAATGGTAAAGGAATTATCTGAACCTTTGCCAGAAATGGTAAAGGGTATATGCTTAGAGCCCGTGATGCTCTGCCAGCCCCCTCTAGCTTCATCTAGACGTGGATGGATGACGCTCCCAGACATGGAAGATTATGTTTGGGATCCCACTTCACCTTCTATATGTTTGACATGATATCTAAAGCTTTGGCTGTGTTTCTATGCATACTTTGGATAAGAATGAAATGAATGTAACATCATGTGACATTTGAGCTTCTGTTCATGTTTTATTCTTTGATATGTTTCCAAAATATTTATATGTCTTTGCTATACCCTGAAATATATCATATGACATGGATATGCTTCTTATGCCAATGATATACTCTAATTACCTTTCCTCGATTATATGAACAAAACATGCTTCGAACGAAACGACATCGTAATTTCGCATTCAAACAGAACATACCTTTGTTTCATCTTGTATCTCTGCTTTATATTTTTTATACCTTATTTGTTTAAAAATTATCCTCTTTGCTATGGATATGTTAGTCACTTGCTGAGCTTTATATGCTCACCTTGTTACTATATAAATTTTTTAGGATAGTTTATCGCTCCCTAAAATATGTAAATTGGGTTGAGATAGTGGAAAGCTAGAAGATTTTGGGGCAAATCTTTCATACTTGATAGGTTGATGTTGTATAAGTTTCTTTTGTGTGTAATGAAATATCAATAACAAATCTAGATTGATGTATTTTATAAATATTTGGAAAGTACCTCTCATATCGGGATTTTGGGAATGTTAAATTTAAATTGTGTAATGATATAAACATGTGGTACATGTTGGTTTTCTGATTATGTAGATTCTCACACTTATGGATTTATGATGTGGTTATGGTTTAGTTGAGTTGGCTTTAGATTTTGTGAATCATTAAGTGATATGATGATATAATTATAAACTGCATAGGTTTTATGAATTGTGGATTATAGAAGTGAATTTTGACTTGAGTATTTTCTTAGTGGCTTCAAATGTGTTTGGATCTTGGATTATTTATTGAATTATAATATTATCAATTTTGAGTTAAGTTCACACCTATAGTTGTCACCTTTGGATAGTTTAAAGACGACTATAATTATTTCATTAATAGATGAGTCCGGTAGGTTGAGATAAATGATTATCTCATGAGGAAATAATAATTAGAGCATTATATACGGTGGAGGAAGACATACTGAAAAGATACTGTGATCTAATAAGAGAAATCCAAAACCAACTGATAATTTAGTTTGGATGCATACATGGTAGAGATCTAATCTATTAAATAAGATCAAATGTAAGAAGTGCATAGAGAGGATAGAAGAGGATATAATCTGATGGAGGAGATCAAATATGAGAAGTGCATAAGTGAAGATTTGATTTAATATATGCAGAAGAGGTTAATCTCTTCCTTCCTCTCTTGAGTCCTCTTGATTGTGAGTGCTGATGAAGCATATAAGAGGATGGTGGTAGGTAATGAACTATCATCGAGAGGTCGACCGTGGATTCGAGGTATCAATAAGTTTGGTAGTTAACAAGAAGGGGATGAGAATACGGTTGAAGATGTTGAATAGTAATTAGGAGTAGAGGGAACGCCCACCAAGCAAAATTACACAGTGATGAAGGACCACCAGAGATGCTAGTCGATCACTAGAGGAGGCTGATTATATCGGTAAGGTGAAGTAAATCTACTGTAAAGGAGTCATGCTAGGAGATCAGCAAGGAGGAGTTGTGCATCTTCATCTTTGATGCTATGCTACAATTCAAAAACGGGAAGCAGAAACCGAGAGTTATAAAGCAACAATAGAGAGGGCGAGGAAGAGGGAGCCTTGCTTGAAGTAAGATGGCTTTGATACCATAAATAATTTATTATAAAAGGAATGATTTCATTCATTAAGATCATACATATTTATACAAGTTGTGAGGGAGAGATTTTCCTCAATCATATGTCCAAATCATATATTCAAATCATGTACTTAAATCTATGATTGATCCAAAGGGTTTTAGAACACAAATTATGTAACTTAACAACAAATAAAAAAAATAAAGTTACTATTAACTCTATGACTTTGTACCTTTATCTACAACTACAATGGGAGAGAAATAGAACAAGAATTTTGCCAAACGAAATAAATCTTTGATTCAAGCATATAATACTACTACCCAACTAGTCCTAATATGTCTTTACATCAAAAAGAGAGGTTGATGCTTAGTTGATGACGTCCTTGTAATCCTTGCATTTGAGCATGATCTTAGTGTCATCAAGGTGCTCTACCATTGACAATGAAGGAAGCCTACATGCAATGATGAGAGTGTCCATCTCCTTCCTCCCTTATGAGCGATGACTAGGTTGTATAGGCCACCCCTTCTCTTTTCTCACCCGCGATTGATGGTGTGAGAAGGGGCCTATGGGTGACGATGAAGAAGTTCAACTCCCCCTCCCTTCTTCCACCCATATAATCGATATTAAGGGTGCACGGGCCATCCCCTCGCCCTCCTCGCTAGCGGTCAATAACGAGGAGGCTTGTGATGGCGTGAGAGGACCTACAAGCGATAGAGACAACTACTAGGGTCTAATGAGGGTGAAGTCTCCATGCACAACTACACATATGCCATGAGCAATGGGCAATTGTTCAAGATTGAGGAGTGGAATGGGAGATGAGAGGCGCCAATAGGGCGAAGGCGTAGCCAAGAGTTTGGCAAAGATTAATGGACGATAAAAGTAAAATGATTATTTTTTAAAAAAGGGACACTCTACAAGAATTTCTCAATGTTAGAGCATTATTTAAAATTTTTAATATATATATATATATATATATATATATTTTAAAAAAAAGCCCCAAACTTTAATAATTTCACATAGAGCGCTCCTTGCTGCATGAAAAATATTATTTTGCCCCTACCTCCACTGGACCCATCGTCACCTCCACTAGCCTCACCTCTTGCATGTCTCTCATCCGCAACCCTCATACAAGAAAGGAGAGGGTGTGGGAGCCACCATCATTGCTCGTATCCCTTACGTGAGGGCTTGCTATATGTAGCCCTTGTCAACATCACTTGTAGCCCTCACGTGAGAGCTTACAAACTTAAGCTCAAGCCTAGCCACCCTTCTCCAATTTGTATGAGGCCACCTCCTGCCTGCCCTCCTATTGGCTCTCACCACTACCACCTCTACGAATCTCGTCGGATACATCATCACTTCCGTATGTATAAGGACATGTCCAATAGTATTCTGTAGGATTCGTGAAGACAATGATGATCGTCGCATCCCCTCCTTCCTCACATGAAGATCATAGACAAGTACAACAAGGGTGGTGAAAGACGAAGACAACAACAAGTCTAGACCAAGAGCAAATAGTCATTTATAGAAAAAGGATGTTTTGTAAAACTTTTTTAAAGCCGGTGTATTGTACGAGAAATTCTCGAAATTAAATTTTTTTTAAGAATTATATATATATATATATATATATATATATATATATATATATATATATATATATATATATATATATATATATATATATATATATATATATATATATATATATATATCAAGTTTAATCAAAACCTTTTTATATATTTTTTCGAATGATATCTCCCATTTCAAAATTTTCATTTGGTACTTTTTTTTTTTTCCTAATACACTAAATGGCTCTCTCATCTTTCAATAAAATAATTCTCTATGGACCGACTCGACATATTGGTTGCACAGTTGTCTTGTTCGGACCATTTCTCAAGTTAATTATTTTATAACGTGTAGATCAATTCATCATATTGGACCAATGCACAGAATATAAATGGAATTTGATTTATTGAAAGCGTAAGAAGGATATTTAGGGCATTAGAGGAAAAATAAGATACCAAATGAAAAAAAAAAAAACATATTTTTCAGAATATATATATATATATATATATATATATATATATATATATATATATATATATATAAATATATAATATATATATATAGAATAATTATTAGCCATCATCAAATTATGTCCTTTGTCTATTCATAGCCCTCATGGAGCAAATAGAGAAGGGGGATTCCAGCCTAGCAATCCAAAAATTAAGATATTTTGGCCAATCCTTATCAGGTTTGGGCGTCCGAGACCGTCACAAGGACACAGTCCCATAGCCGGTCAGAATCAAAGTTAGATTAAGAGTTTTGGACCACCCAGCTAATTCCCTACTCCTTCCATCACAACCAGCATTGAAATAGATTGCGAAAGAAATATATGGAAAATAAAACAAAATCAGTGGTCGGTAAAGGATGTTTTGTAAAACTTTTTTAAAGCCGGTGTATTGTCCACCTCCTGCCTGCCCTCCTATTGGCTCTCACCACTACCACCTCTACGAATCTCGTCGGATACATCATCACTTCCGTATGTATAAGGACATGTCCAATAGTATTCTGTAGGATTCGTGAAGACAATGATGATCGTCGCATCCCCTCCTTCCTCACATGAAGATCATAGACAAGTACAACAAGGGTGGTGAAAGACGAAGACAACAACAAGTCTAGACCAAGAGCAAATAGTCATTTATAGAAAAAGGATGTTTTGTAAAACTTTTTTAAAGCCGGTGTATTGTACGAGAAATTCTCGAAATTAAATTTTTTTTAAGAATTATATATATATATCTATATATATATATAGATATATATATATATCTATATATATATATAGATATATATATATATAGATATATATATATATCTATATATATATATCTATATATATATATAATATATATATATATATATATATATATATATATATATATATATATATATATATATATATATATATATATATATATATATATATATATATATATATATATATATATATATATATATATATATATATATATATATATATATATATATATATATATATATATATATATATATATATATATATATATATATATATATATATATATATATATATATATATATATATATATATATATATATATATATATATATATATATATATATATATATATATATATATATATATATATATATATATATATATATATATATATATATATATATATATATATATATATATATATATATATATATATATATATATATATATATATATATATATATATATATATATATATATATATATATATATATATATATATATATATATATATATATATATATATATATATATATATATATATATATATATATATATATATATATATATATATATATATATATATATATATATATATATATATATAGATGGCAAGCAATATGACCGTGCAGAAGATCCACAAGATGATCAAGAAGAGAGCAGGCATTCCTTGGCAGCCACCATTCAGAGCAGACCGGTGGTTTCTGGAGACCCCGAGATGATGTTTGTTTATAGAGTTGTTGAGTATCACCAGAGGAGAGAAGACTTGCTGCTTGACCTTGCGAATGTGCTGCTGCATGTCAATTATCTTTGCAGTGCCACATGGTATTCAATATCACCCGCAATTAATCAAACCCTATACCAGTTCACCTTGGTTAATTCCCACCTCATCGGTCGTTGGGTGGTCCTGCGCATGTGATGTGAAGTGGTGCAATTTCTGGTGTTAGCTACCTCATAAAATCATATATATATAAAGGTTCGATAGGAGAAGAATCAACACGTTCGGTGATGACATGAGGGGTCATTAATGAACTCAGAAAGCAAGTCCACTAGTGACAAGGTGGGGATGAATAGGAGTCACACACACAGTACAGGAGAATCCAAGATTAAAGCTTGTCCTCAGTATTGCAACACGGAAACTTCCGCCCTCTTGTCGTTGCATACAACTCCGTAACGTTGACGCCAAACTATTGACGTGGGAACCGTCCGCCTTTCATCCTCGTGACATATAAAAACTCGAAGATAAGGTTCTCATCGATTTCATTGTTGGCGTGGGCCAGGGCCTTCGTGGTCTCCACCGTGTTATCCTATCGGGGCTTGACACGTCAGCAATGATAGATATACCCTGCTTCGTGGGTTTCATATCTCTGTGAAGCCGGCCATGATGAACCTGCCCCCATTAATTATTGGGTAGGTACAGAGGAATCGTCTACCCACAAAACAATTTTCTTTTGTTTTTTCTTTTGGAGTAGAAGAAAGGGGGAAACCCCAAAGAAATAATTGCAAATATCTCATCAAGAAGATCTCACCCTGAAGAAGGTGACGATGTGGTAGATGCAGCCGAGAGACTCGGCATGGAAGGTCCACAAAAACATGATATTTCGAAGCACCTACTTTGCCAACGGAGTGAACACCCGAGAGACTCCACATGCAGCCAGATTTTAGACACTTAACTATGGAGGATCAGGTTCAACAGTATCTCCACAAAGAGGTCAAGAAGCGCATGAACTCGAGTGACTGTCGATGCACCGAACATGGAAGCAGTGTAAACAACTTGGGAGGCGCCGCACCATCACGCCGTCGTCGAACTCCTTTAGACACAACAGCGCAGTCATTCTTCCCTCCCACGTCTGCACGAGATCCTTTCGCGGCTGAGCCCACGAGGCAACGGTGTGGTGGTGGCGGGACTCGGCCGCTACATTGACGGCCTCCCGCGGAAAGACCAGGTGGTGATCTTGTTCTTCCAACTGTCCTTCGTGGAGTGACAGACCCAAGCAAGGATGCCATATCAGAAGATAGTTGCAGACATTAATGGCCAATATTATGATGGCGACGGTGTTATGGTGATCTCCCATATTGGACCAAAAGATGGATGTTTGAAGTATTGGAGATGGCAGAGCTGAGACAAGGGGTGGAAGATGTACGTAGAAGATGACTGGATTCAAAGGACAGTACAACTCGGAATCATTTGAGATCATCTCTCACCATTCAAAGCATATTGGGGGCGGACACTTCTGCACAAGACTTGTGGGTTAACACCTTTGATCAATATTTCAGTAACACATGTTGATATTGATCGATATCTTAACATCATATAGCTTATATCTCAATATCACATTGTAACACCTTAGTGTTATGTGACCAACAAATGATTTGCATGAGTGTGACAACTATACCACGATAATAAGGTTGAATCAGTGGGACATTAATATATCCCGTATTTAGTATGACGTGAACATAATTGAGAACGAGATAAATGTATAATCCCCCATAATTGACCTTGATCATAGGAATAACAGAGTCTATTATAAAAGGGCTCTCTAGGTGTGTTCACAAGACACTCTTGAATACTACTCTTAAGTCTCGTCTAAACTCTTTCAACCTCAGACTAACTTAAACATCGAATGGAGCATTTATCTAAGTGACCTCAACTTAGTTTTGCAAGGATTGATACTCCCAGAGTTAGACGAACAAGTCGTGGTTGAGATTGAACTGAGATAAACATGGAAGAAAGTCTAGATTAACTCCAAATCAATATCACAATCAATTTTGAATTGACCTAACATGTACTATCTACATGACTTCAAACAACCTATTATATCTAGAATTGGGCTTTGAAGAGGTAAAGCTTCATTTGTTCTCATTAACGTAATTTACATAAGCACAAACTTGATACTTTCTGAAATATGATTCAGACAGTGATGCATTTCTTCTATTCTCAATGTCTAACCTACGTTATACAATCTACTACAGACCATTGAGAGCTGAAGCTGACAGCATGTTGTAGATCTCATTTTAAGTAGTCAAAAGAACCATTGACAATTAAGAACGTCGTTTGGAACAGTTGTAGCTTCCAAATGCTAGACTGCATAGTTTGGAAGTGTAGGACATGCTCTTGCAATTCAATCTCTCATATCACAAGAATCAAGTGTCTCATGAAGTAATAAACGACCAAAAAATACTAAACATATATGGTGACAATAGTAATGGTTTTTGATAGACATGTTAAGAGTTCCATATTCATGTTTTCTTTACCCTAGTAGTAATTGTATGCATTTGTTCTAACACAAAGTGCATTAGCAAGTAATTGAGTTCTAGTGCTACTTCTTTACCCCCGAAATGAGACCTTCTTCGTCGCAGTCCCAATTGAATTTTTGGAAATTATATTAAAATTATCGCATTCCTCGATCAAATTCATTCAAATCTGGTCCGATCAGATTAAATTGGATTCATTCACCGGGGTCCGATTATGAATTTACATCTCTAAGCTAAACTAAAAGGTAGAATCGTACGAGTACGAAAGTTTCGGTACGTACGAAGGTAATTGAGGGCGTCCACGAAACAATCGTATGAGGTGGTGGTGATCGACGATTTGTTCGTGCGACAACGAGACCTTACAACGCCATGGCCCGGCAAACCGGGCAGCTCGTGTGGGACCTCAACCACACGTCGATGCAGTCCACATGGAAAAGATGTAGACACCTGGCCAGGTGACGCACCTCATCTCCGTCCCGAAGCTCCGTTATGCACACAGCGCACTGCTGCTTCTCGCGGGCGGCGGCCGCCGAATAGATGCGAGCGGGCATCAGTACTGAGAGCAGCTTCGGGTCGAGGCCATGGCGAGAAAGGGCCTTGGTGGTCACAGATCCGGAGATGTTATCGTTCGTGGTGGTTCCGCGATTCCGCCAACGAACCCACCACTCCTTCAAGGAACTCAGGACGCAGGGGATGCAGAAAGCAGATAGCGCCATGACTGCAATGAGGCACAGTATGAGGACGACGCCGAAGTCTTTAGCCATAGACTTCCTCAGTTCCTCTTGCGCAGGGGAAGAGGAATCCTGCAGCTTGCTTTGATGACTCCTCATAGTTGCAGCTGACATTGTTTTATTATGGGAGATGGTCGATTAGCTTAATAAATTATATGCAGATGCCAGCAAATTCTCGTTTGCAAGGAATGAATCCCAACACAGAAGTCAGCGAGTCCTTTTTCGTTGGGCTACATAAAAATGTCAAGTTTTGAATGTTTCTGCGCTCTCTCTCTCTCTCATGCATTATGATCTAAGTAGATTATTCATGATACAGTACTAAGTTTAATTATGTTCGCTAGAAGGACAATGTTTGAAGCTTCCTTGTCATCCTTATCGTCTTTTGAGTTGGTGATGGAGAATATTTGAGTCAATGTTCTGTTTCTTATGGTGCTACCTCGGTGAACGTTTTAACCTACATGAAAAAACGCACAGGATTCCTACACGCTCTTATTTCGGAGTATGGGGGATATATATATATATATATATATATATATATATATATATATATATATATATATATATATATATATATATATATATATATATTATATATATATATATATATATATATATATATATATATATATATATATATATATAATGCACCATTCTTGGAAGGTTTGATCAAGACAATAATCACCGTTCGATGTGGAAGTATAGCACAATGATCTGATCAAATATATCAGTTCACAACATTTAAGAATTGCAAGATCAAAGTGTCAGGAGTTTGATTCTGAATCAGCTGTGTCAAGAATTTCATCAACCATAAGCATGTATTGGTGTGCGTTCTTCTATGCGCACGAATGTAGAGGAGGAGGTTTTGGAGGTGTCTTATAGTATTCAACCAAAGAAATGAAACAATTAGTGGAACACAGCCAGGGGTTAATGCATGTATCAGCAAACACAAGTAGAACAATATGCACGTATACGGAGACTGATCCATGCGAAACACAAGCTGATGCATGCAGCACTGACGACGAGGTTTCATTTATCATGCAGGATCTGTATATATTAGATAAAATAGATACGGCATATACAACATCTTAAGCTACAAGACCAATCTCAAAACCTTGTTCAAGATCTTCTGCTTCTGCTAACATCAATTCACTCTGAATAGAGGCGAAGCATCGATCATACTGCGTCGTCCGAATCGGGAGCTGTAGTTTCGATGGCCGAGCGGCAGATGGGGCAGGTGGAGTGCGACTGCAACCACGTATCGATGCAGTCGGCATGGAACCTATGGTTGCATCTTGGAAGGAGCCGCCCTCTCTCCCCGTGTTTGAACTCCGCTAAGCACACACTGCACTCCAGCTTCTCGTCGCCATCCATCGAGAACACAAAGATCGGTAGCGACGCAAGCGTAGCGGGATTAGGTCGGGCGTTTCGAGCTGAGCTGACTCCAGGGGGAGGACCGACCGTGGAAGTTTCATTCAAGCGCAGAGACTTCCAGCTGCAAATGATCCGGCATATGTAATGGCACAAGAGAAGGATGACGACGACGCAGAGGACTGCGAGAAGAGGGTACAAGACGTGGCCGCGGCCACGGCTGAGCCAGCTGGGAGGGTCTGCAGCAGTAGTAGGGGGAGCGCTACTCAGGCTTGCTCCGCTGAAGCTTGCCATCTTCTTCTGCAACAGGAGGACGGTGTAGTTGACGTGGTGGAGGAGGAGAAGGAGGAAGAAGAATAGATGCAGATGCCGATCTTGACGAGGCAAGCCAAACTGTCTGACCTCAGGCCACACTTGGCCCACGCGTGGATTCTGGCTCTTCTCTTCCATCTAGGGTTGTGCGCAGGTGAAGCGCATCACATGGGGTGCCACAATCCATTTCTTTTTTCTTGGACGACATGGATACATATGTTTTCTTTTCTTATTTTTAGTATAGATTCGGAGCATCTATTTTGTCGTGTATAAGAGCAAGAGACTACAGTAGGTTTTTTTGGTCAACTGACTGGCAGCCGACGTGTCACTGGACAGTGAGGACGCTGCCCTACGGATGGGAAGTGGCGACCATCAGATACGCCATTCATGCAGCGATACGTCGTCAAACGCGAGATTGGTAGTAGAGCAAGTCGTCGACGTGGGCTTGTTCTAAAATGTGAGTTGAACTGTCCGCTTGACATCATCACGACTTCAGCTATTGACATTACGTAAGGATTAAATTATGTCATGTTGGGGGCAATCCGGATTGGGGATTAATTGACTGGGCCGTAGTGGAAACTTTGCTGCAAAGCTTTGAGGCCTCGAAGAGACAACCGAGAAGAAGAGAAGAGACACCAATCTAAGATTTTTATTCGTCTCCAGCATCATCTCTGGATTTGGTTACAAGATTATAGATCACATACGTATAAAAATCATATATAGATCTAATATTATCGGTAGGGCAGGCAAGGATCATCGCTTTAGGTATTGGATAGTTTTAGTAATTTACTCAGATTAGTATATATGTCAATATATGAAACACTAATACATATCGATGTCTAGAGAAAAAGAGTAAGGAGTGATGGATGAAGAATAAAAAGAGAAAGAAAAAGGAGACGTAGAGGAAGAGGTGAAAGAAGCCTAAGAAGGGAAAGGATAAACGTAGAAGAGAAAAGAAGGAAGTGGTGGAGGAATAGGAATAAGGAGAGGAGGTTCGGGAGAAAGAGGAAGAGGAGGATGAAATGAGCCCATAGTGTAATAAAAAAAAAGACTATATAAAAAATTTATATTATGATTGTAATCAAGTAACGTAAGTCGAAGACAAAAATTACTTAATTCTTAAACACGATAATCAATAAAGAATATTGGATATTACGAAATAACATATCAGACCAAGAGTAAGGATTTAGTGGAAGGTTAGAGAAGAAATATATGATCTTATTATCTCTAAAAAGTCTTTTATATATATATATATATATATATATATATATATATATATATATATATATATATATATATATATATATATATATATATATATATATATATATATATATATATATATATATATATGCAAGAACAAAAGTCGAGCAAAAGGTTGAAGAAAGTCTATCCCATTAAAGTCATCTCTTAAGATATCTTAACATAGATGGACTTCTTTTGTATTGGTCGATAAACTTAATTAGAACATGAGTATATCTTAATCAATTAATTGAGATCGTAAAATCTAATATTCTTCCATTTGACTCATTAATTAGTAAGATAGAAAAGGTTTAAAATCAAAATAAATAAAATTTAATTTAATTTAAAAATAGTTTTACCCAATTAGATTCTAAAATTTTGAAAAGCATTTATACACATGTGAATTAAAAAAATAAGCTAATAAGTTTAATATATATATATATAATATTATATTAAGTCCGACTTCCTTCTATATAGTATAATATTATTAGTCTTTCCTAATATAGTCCAAAATAATTATTATAAATTATTTTATCAAGATAATTCTATTATCATATTCAACCATAATATGTACATGAACATGATAGTATAAATAAATAGTTTTAATTATATAAAAATAATTATAATATTCATTTGAACATTCATCATTATATTTTTTTGGATTGCTCATAAACTCAATCATAAAAAATATATTCATTCAAATTCTTCAGGCGATAAAGCCTAAGTGAATAGATCGACAATCGATATAATAGAATTCAAGTTCTTAATTGACACTAGTTGCTTCTAAACTAGATCTCTAACCACCAAGTATTTTATGCCAATATGCTTAGAACAATTATAATATTTGTCATAATAGAAGAAAAATATTACAATGTATCACAAAAAATATCTTCAATGATTTGATAATTGAGTTTGACCATGCCAAATCCTAAGATAAAATTTTATAGTCGTAAAGCTTGATTAATGATCTCATATAATAAAATCAACATTTATTATCAATAATAAATTTTACATTATATAATTCTTATAAATTGTCACGCTAATATAAATATAAATTATAAAATGAACTTCTTGTTATTGAAGTAATTTATAAAATTAACAAATGAAAATATTATCATTTTAAATTGATCTAATTTCCTATATAAGTATATGATATTTTTTCTTTTATAGATATTTTATTTTATTCTTTTGTTGCTAACCAATATTTCATCCTATATAACTTTAATGTCTACTTGGTATTCTAACTACAAAACTGATGCTTAGTTTAATATAGACTTGAGCATATAATATGCTTCTGAGAAAGACTTCATTTTATATGTTATTTTATTTGGCTTTTTTCTAAGTCAAATTTAGAAAAACATTGACTTTGATTGAATCTTATACTTTGTCATATACTAAACAAAGGAACATATTAAATATCTCCAAGACTTGATTAATGAGTTCTTTCTAAAATAATCTTAATAATTATTGAGATATATTCCTAAATATCTCTATGTTAATAAGATAAGTTATCTCAATCAAATCAATTATCTTAAAATTCTTAATTAAAAATCTCTTGTTTCAAGCAATAAACGAATATCATTATTGATAGGTAAAATATCATCTACATATATAATTAATATAATAAACTAGCTCTCATAAATCTTTAGTTATGAATACTAATCAATGGCATTTTTCATAGATACAAAGGAAGTAATGGTGTAACAAAATTTTATATATCATTGTTTTATAAGCTTGTTTAAGGTCCTAAAGAGATTTTCAAATTTTGTAAGTCAAAAAATTATCTTTCTTTTCAGAATCATTTAGATTATTCCATTCAAAAAAATTATTTTCATATGCATATGATGTAACTTAAAATCATAATGAGTTATTGATGTTATGACGATTCTTAACGAGTCTATTAAAATAAAAATAAAAATATCTCGTTATAACCGATATCTTCTTTATTAGAAAATTTTTTGTCACTAGTCATATACAAAGGATCTTTTTGATTTATGCCATAATCTAATTCTTATAGATATACCACATAAACATCAAAAATAATATATCTTTTTTTTTATTTTAAGATATTCTTAAAATTATCGATTGTAATTATTTTATAAGTCATTAGTAATGATGTTAATATTATATCAGAGTTCATTAATATTATTTTATTATTTATCTTCATCAAATAATTTAATAATTTTATAAATAATAATTTCTTAATAAAAAATAATAAAAGAGTATCAACTTATATCTCCTTATATCATGATTAAATTTTGAGATTTTTACTCCCATTAATTCATCATATTTTAAGAATCTTGTTTATCATATTTTATATTATCATAGATAAAAGTTACATATCTTTTGAACATGATAATCAACAAGGTACATCAGATTTTGTAAAGTAATGCACTATGATCTACATATATCATGAATATATATAAAAAATAAGTTAAACTCTCTTTTATCCTCTCTTCATATTTTTAAAACTATCATAATTGATTGAGGAAAGACTTATCAGATGGTGAAAAAAGAAATCTATAATTTTATGATCCCTAGAAATTCTTATCTATATATAAACGAGAGCAAAGGGTCTAAAAGAAATAATTATAAAAATTTCTCTCATCAAGATCATCTCTTAAGGTATCCTAACATAAGTGGACTTGACCTAACAGTTAGTTAGTTGCACCAAAATCCAAGAATAATAATCTCTTTTGCCTCAATAAAATGTTGAATCAAAAAAGAACACAATGAAATGCATCCAAATTTGGATGATTTAATGTTTTTTTTTCTTCCACAGAAATAGATCATTGAACTACCCTCTCAAAATTCATGGATTTCAAGTGAGAGTTTATAGCATATCAACCTTATATTGTGATCAAAAACAAAAAATAAAATAAAATATGGCATCAAACATGACGAGGATTTCCCGATTAAGCCCTCTAATAAAATCCAAAGGAGAGGAGTACGACCATCAAACTTATCAAATAGGTCACACTTTTCTTTATAGGGCTTTGGATTTTGATTTATCAATGAATCGGTGGATCAACTGGTATAATCATATTGTATGTTAAAAATATTATACGAATAATGGTATAAAAATAATCTTTATAATGTAGTAAAACAAAATAATAGTGGTGGAGTAAATAATACGTGGAAAAAATAGATGTTATTAAAAGAAACAATAGCGAAATAAAATAGCCTCTTTCATGCTTGTAAGGGGGGAATTGTAAATGTAATTAGAAAAAAAATTTAAACAATCCTTTTATGATTCAAATGGCCTAATTCGTTTTTTTTTTATTTTTCTAATTCGATTTTTTTGGTGCAACTTAGATTGTCCAAAGCAAGCGTGAGGTTTAGCTATCAAGATTTAATGATCAAAGATGGACGACGATAATTAGAAAGTTGCAGAAGAGAGTGAAGAGGTATGATCAAGTATTATCGTATGATTCTCTCCATATATATATATATATACAACGGCTGTTCATTCATGTTCTGAACATCCAACCTAAATCTCCTTTATTTGTTTATTCTTCTTCATTGCTACTCATTCAAGTGATACATCTCAGTTGATGGTTAAAACATGGATCTCATCATGCTACTACGACATGGTAGACGCTATCATAACGACAACAGGGACATGACATCTAATACCCCAACACATCTGAGATTGCAGAGATAATGACACACGGTGGGACAAAAGGCTCAAAGCCATCCCACGTTCCCCCCTCCCTCCTCTTGCCCTCATCACAAACAGTAATGAGATCTATCTATCTATCTATCTATCTATCTATCTATCTCAGCGACCCACGCAATTAAGTAGCGATAAGTTTTGCCTTCGATTGAAACCATCCTTTTGGTGTGAGAGAGAAGCAATGTTGCATGTAAACATAATAGGTCTGCTAAGCTAAGGTTATTGTAAGTTGGTAGGTCACGAGAAAGGGACTCTCTCTTAGGGACCTCTCAAGTGGACGCAATCTTGTTCTCATGCACAAACGCATGCGACAATGAATGCATGCAGACCAAGGGAATTAAAAGGTGTGCGTGGAGGTGGCACTGCCCTTATTATTATTCCAGGCATGGCACGCAATGTTGCCTCCCCTCCCCTCCCCTCTTCCACGCCTTGAAACTTCTATCTATCTATTAACGTCTTAGCTAAATATTTATGTCCAAAATAAATATTAAAAAAAGGTTTAAGAACGGTCTTACATTTTAAGATTGTTGGGTGTGATCCCTATTTTATCGTTCCATTGTATACAGTGGTCAATCTATCATATCAAAGGGGTAATCAAGTTTATTCTTTTTCTTCTTTTGAAGATTAAGAGAATTTAAGTGTGCTTACTGCTGCAGTGGGTTCCATCGCCGTTCATTGCCTTTGAAGGTTTCAGCAGTAGTAAAAAGGAATACATACATATATATATATATATATATATATATATATATATATATATATATATATATATATATATATATATATATATATATATATATATATGTTTTGCTTCGCCGACTTGGCGGACCCACGTGAACCACCGCTCAGGGCGTCAAACCGGGCCCATGAGATGGCCAGGCCCCACAGAGAGCACCGATGGTAATTTTTCCTTCACCGTCCATGTCTTTGCCATCAACCTCCCAAGTGAGGTACGGTTCCACGCACACAGAGCGTTTCCCGATTCTCCTACAAGCGGGACGACCCCTGCAACGGTGGCTTTTAGGTAAATAACGTCGATCGGAAGGGCGTTCATGCGACGTTCCTGCCTTAAATGAGACACAGGGGTTTCGGAAGCCCTTCGCCTTGCGCCTCTTCGTCTCCCTTGGGAGGAAGCAAGATGAACAAGTATCCAGTTTTTCCGATGACGCCGGAGGCCAACCACTACAGCGACTACGGCTTCGATCCCCAGATGGACTACTTCCAGGTATGAACGCGCTGCTACCTCCTTCCTCTCCTCTGCTTTCATTGCGTTGACTCTTTCTTCTCCGGCGTGTTTTTGATGGGTGTGTGTTTTGCCTGCCCTGCGGAGAAGGTGCTGGAGGAGGCACGGCGGCACTCGAAGCGCAGTGACCCGCGCCCGCTCGACTCCCTCCACTGCAAGCTTCAGAAGCCCATCTCCAAAGACGACGCCAAGTCCAAGAAGCGCCGCCGCGGTTGGTGGAAGTCCGCCTTCCTCTTCTGGAGGCGTCCCAAGGTCAGCTCCGAAGCCGACGAGCAGCGCCGCTCGCAGCAGCGGCCCCACAACGCCCACCGGTCGGCGGTCTCGGGACCCATATACGCGACGGAGAGCTGTGGCGGGGGGCGCCGCACCAGCCGCCCGAGCTCCGGCCCGCTTACGGCGGCGGAGGTCGGCGCTGACGCGGCGGGGCTTGCCTACCTCAGCCTCAGGGACCTCAGCTTCGTCGACGGCCGCCGCGCCTCGACCCACGCCGCGGTCCCACCGGCGATGCCCATCTACCTCGTCACCTGAATGGGTCCGCAGCAGCCGTGCGCCTCCTCCTTTTTGCTTTTGCCTTGTCAGGCTCTCCTTCTGTGGGCCTCCTGGTGGTAGACCTCGTAACAAAGATTGCATTTTCCATACCCAATCGCAAAAAGGCTAGCTTTTTATCTTAATGTTGCTTCTCCTCGGAATCGATGGTAGCTTTTGCCTTTCGTTGCTCTTTCGTCCCAAGCTCGCGTTTAACGTCTTTGATGTAAGAACTGGAGCGCATTTGATTCAGTACGGGAACCATCAATGGGTGCAGTGAGACGGACGTTATTCTCACCTCGAGTGAGCACAACCACCGCCGTGATCGCAACGTTGTTCGGTCATTAATCGCCCTTCTAAGCTCGTGTTTGGTTCGGCGCGATGCGAAGGCGTTGCAATATGCAGTTTTCGAGTGTTTTTTTGTGTTGCATAATGCTATTATATTATATTTATATGTTTTATTGCACATGAGCTAAGCAAAAAAGAGAGGTATATATATATATATATATATATATATATATATATGTATTATTCGACAAAAAAAAGTGAGAAAAATAAGAAAAAAGAGGGGCAGCATTATTCGAGTAATTCGTACGCCATATAGCGTTCTGCAAGAGCAAGTGCGTTAATGATGTGTGTCCGTCTTTCCAGTATCACGTCACAAGAGAAGTCGGACATGGCGTGGCAGGCTTTTGGACTTGAATAATAGAAATGTATAAGATGGAGTAAGTGTAAACAAGAGATTGGAGTCGTTATGGGCGCGTGACAATAGGCGTGCGCTAAACAAAAGTCGCATCGTCTTGTGTTTGGGTTATGATCTGTAATCAATGATCGTGTTATATTTAACAGCGACAAGCTTACGAGATTACCTGTCTCTCTGGGAAAGCAATCCAAGAAATCTCATCAGCTTTAAGTTTTATCTTTACTCGGAAATTTATCTTTCTATTACACGAATTTTATAAAGGGCAAATACTACCAAAAAAAACTCAGTTTTATTTTTTTTCGATTAGTATTTATTTATTTATTTATTCTCTAATAGCATCTTTATTTCTTTAAAGATAAAATTATCCTTTGCTTTCGTCTTGTCAATCATTGTCATATGTTGTCTCTGTTTCATTATAAGACCTATCACCTTTGTTCCTCGTCCGTTATTATCATTATGTATTCCTCCATCACCTATATTCTTACTTTTACCTTGTCACCTCTATCCCTCATTTTACAGTTCTACGAACTTGTTGAAACGTCATTGCTCATGAGGCTTTTTCTCGAGCGAGTCAAAGATTAGGATTAATCAGTAGGGTGGGGAGGCTAATGAAGCGATGACAATTGGAATTGACGAGTTATCATAGATTTAGCTGGTTTTGCCTAAGTCATATAGTATTATAAAATAACTATAAAAACCAATCCAAATTGAGAGTGTCTAAGTCTACTTCAAGCCATCTGTGGGATGTACAAAGCATAAATAAAACAAAAAAACACTGACTAATATATACCAACATTACATCAAATATTTTATTTATAATTTTATCCATGATAAAGTGATTGAGGCTTATATTAGGACCATCAAAGTACATGAAAAATATCACCTACACCATAGCCCTAACATAAGGTTATGGTGGGGATTGCATAGGTCGACAACTACTACAGTGATAATAAGGTTGGGTTTGCTACCAATAGTTTGATAAGCAATAACAAAGACCTGTAAGCGCACTCACAAAGCTGATGCCTAGTTGGCCAAAGGGGGGGAGGGGAGATTAAGATAATGGATATATGGTCTTCATCTTATCGACGGTTACAAAGTTCAACGACCACTATAGTAATAATAGGAGGAATGTTGAACGATTGATGTTGCACTTAGAGAGTATAGGTGAGAGGCGTGCTAGCGATGGCATGACAATTGACAATGAGAGTAAATAAGGTTTGTCACGAAGGTGGCAACAAATGAGAATAATGATTTTTTAAATAATTTTTTAGAATAAATAAAATAAGGGTACTAATAGGAAAAACGTGAAAATAATGATTTTTTTGCGGAATTTATTTTTATAAAATATATTATTAAAAATTAATGGAACGAGCACATCTACGTCACCTTCCTGCTGTCCACGTAGATGTTTTGGTCAACCGTCAACTTCTACCGACAGGCGCAGGCAGCCAAAGCTCGTTGAACGAAACGAGGGTTCTCGTCAAAGGAAATAAATGAGCCTGGCTTGGTCGGTGCCAACTACAGGACCCAAAACAGCAAAAGGAAGAGACGTTTACAATGCTAAAAGATACACAGAAATCCATCAAAATCTCTCGTACAGATATGAGACTTCATTTTACCGACGTCTGAAACCTCTGACGACGCTTCCTCACACTGATGTAATAAGGACACTGCACCAAGTTTTGACCGCCATGGATCGGTAGCTCGCATGAGACGAGAATAAGTCGTCATGGATATACCTTGAACTGGGCAAAAATGGAGGCAATCTGCTGTAGAATATACCTTGAACACCATCACATTTAGTGATCCAAGACGATGTTCGAGATTAGTGAGACCGAAACCTTAAATCCAACGGTTGGATGATGCGTCCAACAGTTGTAAGAGGAGAGAAGGATGTATCCGAGTCTTTTTTTTTTTTTTTTTTTGGTTAGACTCTCCGAATTAACCTCTTAAACTTTTTACTAACTTAATTAATCGATCCTTTAGTTTGAGAATAGTTCATTATTAGAATTAAACACCAACAAATTCATACATCATAATATTATCGGCAACTCGATGGACATATTCGTATGGTTTTATCCTTTCGAAAAATATAAATTCTAAAAAACATATTTGAGTATAAGGGAGATCGGACGGACTTATGAACTCTTAGTTCTTATACTCCTCAATCAATGTGGGACTAAATAATATTATCAGTGCTCCCTCTCGTAGGGGAGCCAATTGTTCATAAATCCGCCATATCTTTTACCCTCAAATGTGTCTTTTGGAGCTCACATGCTCCGAAATGATAAAACCGTTCGGGTACACCTATCGTCCAAAACAGATAATTCCTCACGAGCCTACGGGTCGCACCAATAGTCGATCAACCAAATTGTCCCTTATGAAATTGGCGCTAGAAGGAGGGTCCAATGCCTGTACTTTAGTTGAGTAAACTCGCTATTGAGTCGTGCACCTTAGTTATAAACCCTTAGCTCCCGAAGCATTGATAAGACCATATAGTCTCATATTGGTTGAGGAGTATAGAAATCAATGACTCATAACTCCACTGGATCTCTCTTACTCTCATACGCGTCTTTTGGAGCTCACATACTCCGAAAAGATAAAACCTTGCGGGTACGCCCATCGCGTAAAACGAATAATTCCTCGTAAGTCTACAAGCCGCATTAATAACCGACTGACTAAATGATCCCTTATCAGTATCAAAACTAATATATATATATGTATATATATATATATGTATATACATATATACATATATATACATATATATATATATATATGTATATATATGTATATACATATATATACATATATATATATATATATGTATATATATGTATATATATATATAATAGATGCGAAATAATCAAATAATCCGAGAGATATGAAAGAGATCGAGAGATCGTTGACCTGTCTGGTCAACCTTTAAAATGTAAGACCTTTACATTAAATTTTGGAAGCACGTGGTCCCACTAGTTAGCTTGGGGTTTTCAATTGGGTTATTTATATTAGATTTTATTATCGCATCATTCCCTTTACCGAACCATTTCATTCGTATCGCCATAGGTCATATGCTTTTGATACCCTTTGCTGCATCTATTTGTACTCTTGGATCAAAATAGATCATTTTGGAGTAAAAGCGAGATATTATAAATCATAAGTTTATTTCCCCACCAAAATTTGGCAAATTTTAGCACTACTGATAACCAATTAATGACATGTCCTACAAATTTAAGCAGTCCCACTCTTAATCTCAACTCTGATTAAAAATGATCCCAGCCTCACTAAATATAAAAGGAAGAAATCCTCACAACAATTGGATGCATCATACACCCTTTTTTAATCTTTGTCCTCGTTTTTTTAAAATTTTTCATAAAGCACTTTTTTTTTTTTTTTCTAAGATGACATTGCCCTCTTGTCCTTTGTCTTGTTTGCCATCACCTATGCCACCCTTCATCCAAAATGATATTAGGCCTGTCTCGATCATCACCTTCGCCCTATTACTCCTACTCATTATCGTCCATTGTTGTTGTTGAGGGATCTTATTATTCTCATATGGCCTCCCTTTACTTTCCTCTTATCATTAATCTTAGCAAAAGATGAATGTAATCGAAGGCGATAAATATAAGGATGTGCATGCAAAGGGAGAAAGAGAACTCACCCTTGCCCGTAGCTCCCTTTGTTAAGGTGATGTAAAGGATGATAAACCGTACATCTTGATCATCATTGCTTTTGCCCTATTATCTCATTGCCCTCGTCGTCCTTTTTTCATCATTATCAAAGTGCCTTATCATCCTTGTCCCCGTCGCCAAGTGTTATCCCACCCTCTCTCATTCTACCCTTTGTCTATTTTCGTGAGGGACAAATATAGCTAAGGATTTAGCATGGGTGATGATATTTTAAAAATTATATATATAATTAGGGATATTTTTAAAGAATATATATATATATATATATTTATTTATATTTATTTATTTATTTAACACAGGAAGTTTCGGCAGATCCGTAGACGTTCTATTTTAAGCCCGCAAAATTCGAAGGGGGAAAAGTGGAGGCCCGTGTTTTCGAACTCTTTGCTATGTGTCCTCCCTGTAGAAGCCCTCATCGCTCTGTATTGGCAGTCTGCTCCACCCGAGGATGCCCTCCGATCAGTTGTCGCCGGAAGAGGACCACCGGTACGTGAAGATGCAGTCCGAACCGCCTATCGCAGTGCCGTCGTCGCATTCCTTCTTGCTGCAGGAACACTCGCGGATCTTTGACGAATTGCCCAAGGCGGACATCGTATCTGTTTCCCGGCCCGACGCCCGAGACATCAGCCCCATGCTCCTCTCCTACACCGTCGAACTCCGTTACAAGCAGGTCTAATCCGTTCTTCTCTTGGAATTCCTTGAGTTGGGTGTCTTTTCTGTTTTGAAAAGGTCGTAACTTGCTTGTTTTTAGCTGTAAATTCCAGTGAACTTATGACTTTCGGATGATTGGGTACCAATTTGGTTAGTCTGATGTTTTTCCAAATTGCTTCTTTTAGTTCATTATCGTGGTGGGGTTTGATGGTATTTTTGTTGGGCGGATGACGTGAGGGATTTCTCGATTAGTGCTGCGGAGCGAGAAAACTAGTTTGCTAGTGGAATTAGAAAATATACATATAGGAATGTCTAATTGTTACATCTGCGATGCATCGCGCTAAAGTTGTTTGCGCATCTTCTTTCTGCAAGATAATATTCGCATTTTCTTAATGGTTCTACCCTATCTTGTTTCACTTTCTATTGGCTTGA
The DNA here is from genome assembly GCA_004837865.1 of Musa balbisiana. Taxonomy (NCBI): domain Eukaryota; kingdom Viridiplantae; phylum Streptophyta; class Magnoliopsida; order Zingiberales; family Musaceae; genus Musa; species Musa balbisiana. The sequence goes on along the minus strand of CM017198.1, from coordinate 4,502,491 downwards.
GGATGGTGTTTTGCCCCTCATGAATCAATTAACATCCTTTTCCTGCTTATACAGATATTCTTAACTTTCACTCATACTACACTGGAATGAATTGTAGGTCAGCAATAAATTATATGACAAAATTCCTGTCAAATCGAAAGAACCGGAGGATTGAAATCTGGATTTTTCATTTTGGTATTACGGACATTACAATTGCATGTAAGATTGCCAGATTTGTTACATCTTTTATGTGGATATACCTGGTTTATTTCAAAGTGATACTAAAAATTCATTTAAAGTCTATTTATAGCTTGGGAGCAGTTAAGTAGTGTATCATGTGGGTGGAACATACTGCACAGTTATGATCTTATATTATTGGATTTACAGTAGAAATCGTAGAATAGTATGGTTCCAGAATGGAAGCCCATTTTTATGATTACTAAACTGATTTCTCCAGGATACCAAAGTTCTAGGCTGATCCTAAAAGTATACCTTCTTAGAAAAAGAACAATATCATTGTTTGCCTGCCAATTTGAATAGTAAATCCACTTACACAATTGATGATACTTTACAGATAGTTCTACTCATCTATTTTAATATAGTGACTAGAAGTTAACAGCGAGCCATTATTGTTCCCAGGTTTTCGGGCCAAGTATACAGACCTTTTCTCACCATTACGTCAATGACCGCATATCATTTCTTGCTGTTTCTAACAAAGGGTTCTTTGTGTTTTTACAGCTCACTTGGCATATCTAATATGAGTCAAAAAGAAACAGTGAGATATTGGGACCAGAGAGAGAGAGAGAGAGAGAGAGAGAGTGTGTGTGTGTGTGTGTGGTAAGGGTGATTTACCACTTGTATATGTAATGTACAAGGAAGCAGTTCCTGCTGCCCTAGAGGCTAGGTTCAATTAAGACCAATATGCCTACTAGCTTGGATCTCTCCCAGTCTCCCTTCTCCTACATTCAGAAAGAGATAATTTGGTTGGACCTAGTTCTACATCTCATTTTCTTGTGATACTGACCCTTTTTTTTTTGGCTTAATCTGCATTGATAGTTTCATTGGACATGTTGAAGTCACCTTAGGCTATGAAACCTCATTTTGTTCTTGGTCAGTATTTTTTCTGCGTTTGAAGGTATACCAAACATATTGCAGAAGTCAATTTATTTCTTGATATCTTCTGTTATAGTGTTTTTTACCACTCAATTTTAACAAGAATATTTTTTTATTGTTTAATTTTGACAATAATATCTTTTGTCACTTTCTCATTTTTTAAAATATGGATAGAACTAGTCAAGTATCAGATGCATTTAGCACACTGAATTAAGTTATATACAAATTTGCACTTTCGATCAGAACAAAATTTTGCTTCTGGAATGGGTTCATGCATGTCGTCCTCATTTAGTGGTTGGGTACTATCAGCTTTGTTGTTGAAAATTATTGGAGAATACTGTTATTGAAATTAAAAGGTCTGTTGTTTGCATGCTGTGACTGTTCAATGATACCCGGACTTGATTTTTCATGTTGTTCCATATATTGTGTGATGTTGGCGGGAATGTTTTTATATTCATAGGCACTCCCCAAATTTAAATTTTGACATAAACATTGTCATGAACTCAGCCTCGGCAATTTTATTTGTCAGTTCAAATGGCGCTTAGTAAAGAAAGCCTCACAAGTATTATGCCTACATCTTACTTTGGAGAAGCGTGCATTTATTGAAGAACTTCATGAGAAGCAGGAACAGGTGAGTCCTGGGGGTGCATGCTACTTCTTGAATAATATACTCCATGTCCAATACGTTTCCTCACTGGTCCTTGGGAACTAAGGAAAAAGGTAGCAGAAATTCATGATAAAGTTAGAGATAAAGTATAAAAACAAAATTTGGCAATAAGCCATGATATACAAAGTTTCACTTATTTTAAAGCCGAGTCTCTACCTGTGTTTTAAGCTAGTGATCTCAAAAAACATTTCATAATATTTTCTAATATACATTTTCTATTGTGTCTCTGTATCTAATTTGAGTATGTTCTTTTCTCTCCATATCTCAATTCAATATTTATCGATCAGTTGAATATAGACTTAAACACTTGTGAAGCATTAGAAAAGCACTTTAGTCCACTTATTTATATCTGCTTAAGTGAATTTAATGTGAATTTTTCATATATGCTTTAATGAAGGTCAAAGAGTGGCTCCAAAATCTTGGTCTTGGTGAGCACACACCTGTTGTGCAAGATGATAAGCCTGTTACTTTAGCACAAGAGGAGAACTTGTCTGCTAAAAGCAGGTGGTTGTTGGCATTCCCAATCTAAGTGCCCATTGTATTAGCCTCAAATGACATATATGTACAAGCAACAAATGAGTGGTGTTATTGCACTTGATGATGGATAATATTTCATCTTGTTAGGGGTAACTGTGATCTTAAATACAGTTGGATGCACTTGAAAAGTTGAAATGTCTTTCTTGAAGGCTTGATGCCATCTAAATAGATTATTGCAATTTGATTCATGTCCAGTATATTAGCGAATGTCACTACAAAAATTTACTTAGTCTAATTTACTTTTTTGTTGCTTGATACATCCTTGTTTTGGATGATTACAAATGCAGTACCTGCTTTTAGAAAATCTGAATTCTTGTTCTACCCATTTGTTTTGAATAAGATTTAACACATACAAGCTTGCCCTATAAGTTTGAGGCGAGCAAAATTTTTTACCTGTATTGCATCCTGAAATCCAGATATTGCTCTTAATGTACATATATTATAAACTTGGCCTACCTCCTTGATCCTTTTTTATTTGTGTCTATCGAAATCCCAATTATGTTCATTGTTCTACTCCATGACAACTCTGTTAAAATATTGCCTGCTTAAATTAGGTAATATGTATTTTCTAGTGTTACATTTTGTTGGTGCAAGTAATAATTGTACTTATTGAAGGTTCAATGCCTTCATAAAGAAAGGATGCACTTTTATCACAGACACACATGCACCAAAGCTTGTGCTAGTTACTCTGGATGATCTTTTTTTTAGTCATTGCTCATTAACCAGATATTTAAAGATGGTTTTAATTTTGCATGCTTTCTCTCTTTTAGCATGTTGGTCCATTTTATTTTTGATATTTTACTGTTCTTGATTTTCAGCACCTCTTCTTGCTGAAAACTTCTCTTTCTTTTTATGTGCATGTATATCAATAGCATCTGAAAAGTCACTCTTGAACACCTATGGCTAATGTAATACTTGGTTTTTGTTCAACTTTTCATAGTTTTACTGCAGGTTGATTGTGGCATGCTTGAGTTTGCCATAATTTATCTTGCATGTAAATTTTCCAATGATAACATATTTAATGGTGTGCACTCAAATGCATAGTTGTGTATTGGATCTAACTGAAATTGATTAATTAATTTTCTGTTAATCCAAGAAATTGTGGTATCTGCCAACTGTTGCCTTTGTTAGAGCTTTGCTGATGCTATTAAATCTTTGTGCAGAGATATACCTTCTAGTGCTGCACTGCCAATAATCCGGCCAGCACTGGGGAGACAGCATTCTGTTTCTGACAGGGCAAAAGTGGCTATGCAAGGGTATCTGAATCATTTTCTGGGGAGCTTTGATATTGTGAATTCTCAAGAGGTATTGACACTTTCAATCATCTTATGCATTAACAGGAACTCATGCCCAAATTATCCTTGTTAATGGGTTAAAAATTCCAAGCTCTTATTGGATATGTGAAAGACTTGTGAAAATTCCAAGCTTTTATTTGATATGTGGAAGACTTGTGAAGCATCATCAAACTATATTCAATATGACTTCATATGTCAGTTACCCATATCATATACTTTTGCAAGTTGCACACACACACACACATACACACACACACACACACACACACACATATATATATATATATATATATGACTTCATACATATACATATGTATATGTATGGATGTATATATATACACATATACTGATATGCATATATATATGTATATACATATATTTATATATATATATATATATATATATATATACATATATACATATATATACAAATATATACATATATATACATATATACACATATATACATATATATACATATATACACATATACATATATACACATATATACATATATACATATATACATATGTATATACATACATATGTATGTATGTATATATATATATGTATATGTATACATACATATGTATACATATATACATATGTATATGTATACATACATATATGTATACATATATACATATGTATATATATATACATATATATACACATACATGTGTTTGTGTGTGTGTCTAGGTTCTGAATACCATATCATACCGGTGTACCAATCAACTATCGGTACGGTACGTATTGAGTTGTACCAACATATGGTATACTAAAGTATACCAATATACCATTCATACCGGTCCTCTATTGGACTGGAATGTACGGCCCATACCAAGCGGTACGGTACAGTATCACAAACCATGGTGTATAGCTTACACCATTGGTTGGATACTATAGTAAGTGTAATTTTATTTGTTGACAACATTTTATTTTTTTTGATAAAGCCAACATCCTTCAATTGGATATTTGATGAACATGATTTTATTTAGATGGAGTAGATCTTGCTCACCATTATATTATGCTAATTTTTCAGCATCTGTTGCAGGTCTGCAAGTTCTTGGAGGTCTCAAGGCTATCGTTTTTGCCAGAGTATGGACCTAAGCTAAAAGAAGATTATGTTACAGTGAGACATTTGCCAAAAATTAAAAAGAGTGATGATGATAGAAGTTGTTGTTCCTGCTATTTGTTTTGTTGTTATCATGACAGCTGGCGAAAGGTATTTTTTATGATCTTGCCAATTTAGGATTATAAGTTTGATTATTTTTTATGATCTTGCCAATTTAGAAAGTTTGATTATTTTTAAAAATATTATCATAATATACAAATTGTACTTCTATATTTATAGAATAAAGCTATTGATTTTCTCTACATATACTAAGATTTATATTGTTATTGATCACATTCTGTAAGTTGTTGTTGCCATGTGTCATGGCCCGAGCGTAATGGGCTAACTGGCCTATCAACTTCGTTTGGTCTAAACCACTGACCAAAATGCTTAAGCTGAAGTTGATAGTAGTATACTTATCAGACCCTTATAAGTCAATCTTAATCTTGCTCACTCCCGATGTGGGACTAATCGGGGGTGTTACACCATGTCCCATAACCCCTAAAATGGTTCAAACTGAAAATTGAACCACGATAGTCTACATAAAATTGGATGTAAGTTCATTTTAGATAAACTCATGCTTTAAACCTTGTCAGGTTGGCTATCTCATTCAATTCTCAAATTACAATATGTTTGATGATTTTATATTTACCAGATCTCTTTGAATTTTTTTTACCTTGATTTTGTTACTAGTATTTCTAGTAATTACATGTTTTGAAGGTTACATATATTTGAAGTAGATTTATGCTAGATTTGCGTGGATTTGGTACCATAGTAGAAAAGTTAAAGAGGAAATGACTCGATCAAGGGCTAGGGCTTTTGATCTAAGCATTAAATCATGATCCTAATATACAAAATGGTACGAAAAGTTTGAATAACAGAACTAACAACTAATTTTGATTGTAGGCTTTGCCGTTACCTTGTAGAGGAGAAACTTGATGTTTTTCTTGACTTTGAACCTTGGTTTGTCAAGATTTAAATGTTTGAAAGAGACTGAGAGAGATGAAGAGACCAAGTGAAAGAGGGGAGTGAATGATGTGATTTTGGGTGGAAAGAAAAAGAAATAGTTCAGTAGGAATCAGGTGACTAGGCAGTAAGCTTGCTATGATGGAAATCAAATGACTTTCCATCTACATCTACAATTGCCAAACTAGCAAAAACTCAAAACTATTAAACAAGGTTTGCAGTTTCAGTAACTGGACCTGTGTCGGATCATGACCAGACCAATCCAATCCATGTAGCATACTGTACCGTGTGTTGGTTCGCTGGTATGTATTGGAAAATCTTTGGGGTAGGGAAAGGACAGGAGGAACAAGGGTTGAGAAAGCAAACGAAGAAGGAAGAGGAAAAAGGTGGAGGAAGAAATAGAAGAAGGAAAAGAGAAATAAGGAAGAAGAGGAAGAAGGAAGCAAAAGAAGAAAGAAGATGGAGGAGGAGGAAGAGGAGGAAGCGTACCAGAGCGGAACCACAAGCGGCTAGTAGCGACAAAGGTGAGTGGCAGCTATGTGGACCTTGTTGCACGCACGAGAGATCAGGATGCTCCGAACCATAACTACAAGGGAAAAAGAATATTATATATTAGAATGTGATCAAACTGCCTTGTTAGGGTGATTTGTGATCTGGTCCTAGATCAAACGGTAAATACTGCTAAGCCATACTGGACCAGCCAGTTTAGCAAACCTTGCTATTAAATAACTAACATTTTTGGAGTCACCTTGCAGGGGAGACTCGTGGATCAACCTATTATTCAACTCAAAATAGTTAAAAGTAAGGTTTGTAATCTCATACCGTACTGGAGTTTCGAGTTCAGCTCGGTATGGTACGGTACGAGTATACCGAGCGATACATTCTGGCATACTGCTCAGTATATATATATATATATATATATATATATATATATATATATATATATATATATATATATATATATATATATATATATATATATATATATATATATATATAAAGTGATGTTGCCTCGTGTTTCTACCCGCGTGGGAGAAGTTTCTTCTCCCCACGCAAAACAGGGCAATGAGACGACGTCGCCTAGTGTTTTTGCCCATGTGGGGAGAAGAAACCGAGGTTTCCTTCTCCCAACGACGCTCGGTTTCTTCTCCCCGTGACGTCACCGAGGCTTCTTCTCCTCGCGCGGATGAGAAGTCGCCGACGACGCCGAGGCCTCATCCCCTCAGACGAAGAGGAGATAACATCTCATTTGCGGCATCCGGCGAGGGAGGGTGGCGAAGGATCGGGATCGTCGAGGGAGAGCGACGTAAGATCTTCAGGTTCTCCATTTTCTTCTCCTTCTTCTTTCGGCTAATACCACCTAGTAGCGGGCGGTGACGGTTTTGACCGTCACTGACCAATTTCGGATGGTAACGGGGCGGAAACAACCCAAATCGACGGTACCGCTCGGTAGCGGGTGGTCTGCGTACCGATCTGATGGCGGACCGGTACGTTCCGCCCGGTACAAGCAGTATCATTCGAAATTAAAATCCTTGGTTAGAAGGACGGTGCAATGCCTTTCCCCCTTATCGGAGTTGGTATAAGTTCAAACTCATAATGTTTGCTCTTTCTTTGTTAAATTGATATATTTATGGTCTTCGAGCATACGGAAGACTTTATGATATAGGTCCCTTGGTTACTAATCAGGTGAAGCCCTTTACATTTATATATCATCTTATTTAGTAATGCCATCTTGGTGCAATTGTATATGCAGATTATCTCTCACTTGTTATTTAAGTAAGCATCTTATCCTTTTCAGTTTTCACACACTATTCTCTTATAATCTTGTATTCCTTATGCCTTTCCTCGTACTTCAAATAGAATTTTCATTTAAATATAGTTGAAGATTTGTAAAATCTCAGCAACAAAATTAAGCATGCTTCAACCACACGAAAGTTCAGTTTGTTCTCCAAATTCCGTAATGTGTCATTATACCTTATAATTTCAAACTCAACATTCCTGTCAAATTAGTTATTTTAGGTTCATGAATAATGGCATTCTAAGAAATTAAGAATGCCTCAATCACATGCTAGTTTATGTAGTTTTTACTTTTTAGCCACAGGTCCTGTGAAATATGCAATAATGAACTATTATTAATTAGGATCCATGCATGCTATCAGGTTGAACTATTCAGCAGTGCATGATAACCATGTTTGTGCAGATGTAAAGTGAACTAGTAAAGCTTTGTAATATTTTGACCTGTGTCATGCATGCTAATGGTTGAATTTACTGCAAAAAAATGAATGGTCAGTATACTTGTGTCTCCATTTCCTTGTGTTTGTATGGGAGAACATGCTGGAGTTATGAAGTATAAGATCTATTTGCTCGAGGTGCCTTTGTTCATGCTTCAACTATTGATCTATTTGTCATCAAACCTTTCCTGCATGGTGTCCTTGAACTGCATAGACATTCTACCATGCAATTGTTTCTTATAGAAGTGAATATTCTGTTTTATGACCTGTAGTTGCATAAGGGATGTTTTCTATTTTGCATGATCTTTTTCCTTTCTTCTGAGAGATATTATTGCTTGAGATTTCTGTTAATGGCATTTGTTTCTCTCAGGTATATGTGCACAGCAAATTGATGATAGTTGATGATCAAGTTGCATTGGTTGGTTCAGCTAATATAAATGATAGAAGCTTGCTAGGATCAAGAGATTCCAAGGTATAATTTTAATATATTTATTTGACTTTCTATACTTAAAAAATATATAATGTTTAGAGAAAAATGCTAGTGATATTATGTTACCTAGATTGTCCTAATTCTGTAACTTTACTATTTTCATTGAGTACATGCCTTGAACAATTTTTTTAGTTTTAATCAACAATGTACTTTTCTTGTGGTAATAAATGATGAATACTCTGTAGTTTGTTTCTCGTTCATGTTCATATAATTCGAGTAGTAAAAGATGAATGTTTAATAGATTGTTGTTTGTTCTGTTTTACCTTTTGCATGGTGGCTCTTGAAGGACAAACATAATTTAGCTATTGCTAGTAGGTTTATTTACCATTAAAAATTACTAGCTTTATTTCTATGATGTGATTGATGGATGTCATATGATTTGGAGGCATTCCTATTGCTAGTAGGTTATGCTGAAACTTTCCCCTTCTTGTAGAGCACCAGCAGACAGCAGTAAGTTATACAAAAATGTATAATAAAAGATAATTATGCCATGGATGCCGATGATGTTGAGCTTTATGTTTAAGTGGGTTTCAGGCATCCAACTGTCAAAAATGATTAACAGTAAAAACCTTTACTTCAGATGTTGCTGGAGCTTGTTTCAGTTAGTCGGGTCTGTGCCTCCTGCCTTTTAACTTATTGATGTTTTTATGCTAGGACATTATTTTGTTGTATGTGGTTAATTGCTTTTTAACATTGATTTCATTCCCTTTTGATGGTGGCATGCCTTTATTTGCTCAGATCGATGTTCTTATTGAAGATAAAGAATTTGTTGAATCACTTATGGATGGACAACCATGGAAAGCTGGAAATTTTTCTCCTAGTCTTTGCCTCTCACTGTGGCTGGAACACCTGGGTCCCCGTGCTGGACAGGTTTGTAAACTTTGGATGCCATTCATAACTTTTTCTTTGGCTCTGATTCTGAGCAATTTTAGTGCTCTGGTTTCAAGATTTGTAGTTGCATCCCAAGTCATATCATAATGAGACCATATCTTTGAGTGTTCCTATCTGACACCAAACTACATCGTAATATCCACATATATCTTACAGTGAGCTCCTTTTAATTGTGCGCCACAAGGAAGATGTATCTGGTTTGAAAACTCCTAAAATAGAAACTTCACTGTGAGGACAGATGCATCTGGTCAATAGTGGAAGATGTGTCTGACACAAAATTGAATAGAAACATCCTACATGCTTATCAGTTCTTGTGTTTTATTTTTTAAGTTTATGATTTGCTTTTTGACAGATCAATCAGATTCAGGATCCTGTCGCCGATGCAACATACAGGGACATCTGGATGGCGACTGCTAAGGTGAGGAAACCAAAACCATGAGTGGAACCCTTCTTTTTTAGTGGTAGTTCACTTCATTTCTTTTCTCAAAACATATTGATTACCTTTGCTCAAAACATATTGATTACCTTTGCTCATCATCCAGAAGTCATCTTATATTATTCCAATTTCCAAGATTAATTATCATTTGTGTAGAATATTTTCCTTCCACCTCAATATATTATAGTCAAACAAGTGTAGAACAATCATCTTTGGTTTGTGTTTGATGATGCTTGAATTTCAATCCTTCTCTTGTCATGATAGGGAAGTTTTCTTTTTCTTGTTAACATTGCAATACTTAAATAGCAATACTGAACCTTTCATCACTCTATATTATTAATATCTTAAGCCAAAACAAATCATGCTAGCTACTACTGGTGGTTCTGGGAGATAACAGCTATAAATGTATACAACTTAATGTGCTTGGCGCTTTTGTTCTGAAATTTGTTTGAGATGACCATACGTTTAGCAGTGTTTCATCTTCATTATGCTTGTTCACTTATTTACAAGGTGTCACCAAGTCTTGTTGTCAAAAGTGTCGGACGCACTTACGCAAAAGAGGATGTGTTTAAATTTGTTTAATGTTGATGCGATGCAAGTATATCCGGATAGCCAACCAGCAATTTTTTGAACATCAGTTTTTGGCTTGGTCTTTTTGTGACAAGTGAGACAACGTTCGAAACAAGCATTCCTCGTTAAATTTCTTTATAGAATAACTGATTTATCTCTTGAACAAGTCAAGATTGATTGTCATGCTGTTTGGCAAGGTTTGACATGCATCGAGCATGGTCCAGACTTAACACGCTATGCTGTGCTCAAATGTGCCAATCATGCTGACGCATGACCAACCCAAATTTTGTCTCATGCAACCCCACAAATGGAGGGAGGCATTTGGCACAACATACATGTACTATGACGCTATCAGCATGTACCCATGTGCCATGAAATGACAATCCTGAAACTCAATTTCATTTAGCAATTCCTTACGGAGTATAAAGTATGCATATGCCATGGTGTCCATGTCAGCTGATCATCTGAATTGTATTGCTTTATTTCAATGAAAGGTATTGAATTCTGTTTCTTTGGCAGACTAACACCACGATCTACCATGATGTCTTTTCATGTGTCCCCAATGATCTTATCTGCTCCAGGTACTATTTTATGCTTCAGCTTTCCTATTATATTTCATGCTACTTTCTTTTGGACAACATCAAATATCTTCATATCTGCTTTCCGGCAAAGCACCAACTAGTGCAAAGGAGAAAATTTGGCATACAACCATCAATTCAGGAATTGCTCCTGAGAAGCTGGAGGCCTATCAGAATGGAGACATCGAAAACACGGATCCAATGGAGAGATTACAGTCAGTGAGAGGTCAACTTGTTTCTTTTCCTTTGGGTTTTTTGTGCAATGAGGATCTGAGACCGGGTTTCATCGAAGGTGAATTCTAAGCATCTCAAGTGTTCCACTAAGCTGTATATGTTTGTAAACTCAAAGGTTGTACACATGCATTATTACACAACCACATTGATGTTAATGAACATGTCAAGCATTTGTAACAGTATAAAAGAATAAAAAAGGTGAGGCTCCTTGAAGGAGCAAAACATAATGATTCGTTGATTCGTTTCAAGCAAAAATAAAAAGAGATTTTTGTTCTTAATCGATGTTTCCTCGTCTTTTATGGAAATTGTGTATGCTGGCATCCGTTCTTCATGTTACTTTTTTTTTTTTTTTTCAAATAGCTCATTATATATATTGAAAATTTTCTTCAACATTTGGAAACTGTGCATCTGATTTTCTAACTTTTTTTTTGGGAAAAATGGTATGATTGCTCACATAGATCTTCCATTAGGTTTGAGTGATAAAGGTTTAATCAACTTTTACACTAACATAAATCTAAATAAGAACATTATGGTTTTAGCAAGGATAAAAGTATCTACTGTCAATGATTTATTAAGAGTATATAAGGGAGACATTTTTGGTAATTTTAGGGCTCTTTAAAATTGGTTTGAGCTACTTGGATCCATTGGTCATTTAAATTTGGACTGTGTTTGCTGCTACTCAAATGGCATAACATTGCCTTAAGATTCTTGTTGTTAAGTTTCCTACCCAATAATTATCATCAATGAATACAACCTTAGAATTTGAGTTAAAAAAATATTGCACGATTTTGAATTAGTACTTGTGTTTCCACTATGCTGAGTTGACTTGTAATGGTGGTTTTTTCTAATATATTATTATAATGTAATAATAATTCATACAGACACATTAATTGCAAGAAATCATATTCAATATTGACCCTTTCATCATTTTGACAAGGGTGAATGTTTTTTCTACACTCATCGTAGTCGATCGTCAATTTTCTTTTTCTTTTTCTTTTACCCCTTCTCATTGGTTGATTCGGAAGTTTGGCTAAGTCGACAGCATATAACAACTATCTTGTGATGGTACAGCCCGCCCGCTCCAAGACGCGACCCTCTCGATGGCACCGTCGTCGTCTATCTCGGAACAATACGACCAATATACTCTCTCTCTCACCTTGGGAATGATACTGTCAATCTTGACCATGCGACTCAGCACAATCGTCTCGGAGCAGCAATGTCATCTTGACAAGGTGCAATGTTGAACGCGTGTCTATCCCAACCAACATTAGAGGAGGCAGCCAACTTGCGAATCGATGCGTTGGTCTCCAAGGTTCCTTCATCTTGGAAGGAACCATTCGACTAACTTGACGGTGTTATCAACTTGGAAGGACGGCCATCTTCCCTGTCCTAAATATATGATTAAGCTGTTGACGATGATGATGTGATTGCCTTAACATTATGGCCGGCTTTGAGGGGTCATAGTTGTTGCAACACGGCAAACTTGGCCGCAAACGTCTTAGCCAAGCGAAGGAATCAACATCATGATCAAGCGGCCAACTTTGAAGGCACGATCGTCTTAGAGGTGTACCAAAGTATCGACCTGGAATATTTATATTGTATTATTTAAGTATGCTTAGGTGGCACTGTTATATCGTCATATTAATTAGGTATGCTTTCTTTCTTCGTCGTTTTTTCTTTCTTTTTCTGTAAGTATATAAAATTATAATTATATTATTATTAGCAACAGCGAAAAAAAATTAATATAAAAAAATAAAATAAATAATAATAAATAAGATCATAATTATGTACCTTTTGATTTTAAAAAATTATTTATATGATCCGAGAATATAATCCGTAATTCGATCAACAATCAGCAATTCTTATTTTTCTCTTTTCTCATCAAGACCATAATAATAAGTTGTAGAATAATGATTAAGAAAAAAAAAATAAGATTTATAGTTTCTAGATTTCTTGTCTATTCATAGATAAGAATAAAAAATCTAGAATAAATAATTTAAAAGGTTTTTTCATCAAAATATCTTTTAAAAATTATAATTAAATTTATAATATATCTTATTCAATATGTCCTTTATACATATATATATATATATATATATATATATATATATATATATATATATATATATATATATATATATATATATATATATATATATATATATATATATATATATATATATATATATATATATATATATATATATATATATATATATATATATATATATATATATATATATATATATATATATATATACAATTTGGTGAAGCTTTCCTATCAACACTAATTTTCCATCTTTGGGAAGCCATTTAGTCAACCAAGCCTTAGGTCACTGGTGCAACCAGCGGATCATTTGATTAGATAACATGTTTAATTTAAAAAATATTTTAAAATAACATGTAATAAATATTTAAAATATTAAAACTAACTAAAACATAAAAGTTTTGTTAATAATAATAATAATAATATCAACCAATATTATAAACATAAATATTTATAGAGATATCAATTAGGAATAGATAAATAAACCGGAATGAAATGTATTTGTATTACTCATAAGACGAGAATAGATAAAGCACTTCGTACCCATCTATCAATATGTGAGCCAATCAAATTAGATTGAGTCTTAGTTGAGTCGATTATGAATCAATTGTAAGTCATTTGATTCAATTCAATAAGATGATATACTATCAATAGATATTATTATTTATATTTTTATGACATATGAATTGTATACATATTATTATTATTTATAAAATTATTATATTATTAATTAGTTTTGATCAATATATTTATTTTTAAAAAAAATTAATTATGAGAATATGAAGAACCCATAATTTTCCACCTAAAACGAGAATTTCATCTAAATAGAGAATGAGATAGGGATTGAGGAGGAGGGATAATACGACGGACGGTCGAGAGAAACATTTCTAATCTCGCCTCACCCATTGATATTTTTAAATATTTATTATAATTATATTACATCTGATTGATTATATATATATATATATTTATGATAATCATAATTTTATGATTGACTTAAATATCCTCTTAAGTAAACAATAAAAAAATATGAAAATAACCTTTCTTTACATTACGAGACCAGATTTGTTTTATGTAAACCGATCAGTTCTCCGTCCAAAAATCATTCGAATCGATTAACTTATTTTAATTTTTCAGCCCATCCATCCGATTTAATAATCAAATCAGACCGTGCAATCCTCATGACTATAGTTCAGCTGCACCTTTCACCATCATTGCGGTCTCCCTTGACAAGGCATCATAATTTAGTAGAGGACTAATCAATAATACTATACATGACGCGTCCACCTCACTTGCGATGGTGGAGGAGGAACAAATGCACTTCCATCAATTAGCCGGTGACAGCACGTCTCCTGACGAAGCAAGTTAATGCAGACTTCAAGAAACAATAATAATAATAATAATAGGACATCCGTGTCGACAACTAAACGGGAGACTCCCTGTGATGCCATTCCCGATGTCCATGCCGAATAATTATGAATCATGTTAATTAGCTCTTAATTTTAATTCAAATATAACATTTAATTCAAATATGCCATTCCATGGACGTGACATAAAAATGATGACGCTGGTAATGGTTGGAGACGGTCGTACTCCTTATCCTTCGCAGACTGTGACGTGGCAGCGATGGCAGTGGTGGATGTCACACGTCAGCCGTCGTCTTTTCCATGCTCGTCCGCCAACGAGATCTGGCCTTAAAAATCGTGACGCCTTTTGATCATCTCGTACTTACTTACACCCCGCAACTAATGTAACGACAAACCGTCACCTGTCGCGTGGGGTCCACCTCCCGCTGGTGTTTTCCCGAGAAAGGGATCCGAGAGCGTCTCGTGAACGCCGTTGGATATGCCTCGTGATTCGGACGGCGCGCAACGAAATCGTCCGACGAGCATTACACCTAATCCAGAAACCTTTGGTTAACACGTTGCATGGAAATGAGGAGTTCGATTTAATATGTACTGCCTCGAGCTCACGGTCCAAAATAAAAATAGCTTCGTAATGGATATATGATTTATTTTAAATATATTATTAACTCGTAACTATACAAACTTCAGACTACATAAAGAAGAGACATCAATATTTAATTTGATTCAGTCAAGAGGTGGTTTACTCTATTTAACCTATAGAAAATTATTTATTCTATTACCCTTATGTAGGATGGATCCAGCATAATGGCAATCATAGGTGATTGTTTGGGACTAAGTCTATATTATTATGGGACTTCTATACGTTTTGGATAAACCAAAGTTGGTTTACAATGATAGCTCAAAAGTAAATTCCCAATGTGAATGATGGATTCTAAGAGCCTATATTCTAAATTTTTTTAAGAAAAAATTAGGTTCCGAGAATTTGATAATAGTAATCCTAAAATTAAATAGAGACATCCGAAGAACAAATGTAAGATGGTTTTAGGAGTATTATTGCGGGCAGGATTGATGAATTTGGAATTGTAATCGATGGAGTAATTTTCAAAAAAAAAAAAAGTGGATTTTAATAGCAATAAAATGTTTTTATAAAACATGCTAATTATTCTCACTATAATTTGGGGTACAATCCTTTTATTTCAAAAAATAATAGTTATAGTCTTATCCGAACAAATTTAATAGAATTGATTGGAGAAACCAATTCCTAACCAAACCTCTCACTAACTTCTAGATCGGATAAGGGAACCTATGGTAATATCCTCTATCAAAGTCAAAATATACCAATCAAGTCAGCTTTTAAAGATAATGATACGTTAAAATTCAGAAATCACCCATCAATATATTGAACAAAAAGTTATTAACCTCAACTAGAGTTTCTAAGATTAATAGGTAGAAAGAATAGAACACCAAATACTATTGTCATGATTAAGAAATCTAAAAATTAAGAGGCTTGTAAGGTGTGTTTAAATAAAAAGAGATCATAAATAATAAATAAGTTCCCATTGTCCTTTGGGATTAGTGATAGTGGACCAATTGATATGGTGAATCCCTTTAGTACTATAGCCTTTCTGTCAAAGAAAATTTATAATCAAAGGCTTAATTAAAACAAGATGATCAACATGTGATAAATAATTATAAAATGAGTTTATCTTTAATTTTTTTTGGCCAAAAGTGATAATGTGTATGGGGAGGACTCCGAGGGGCAATAGATGCACCTAAATATATTTAAAAGGGAAGTGCTCCTTGAATCTAAGGAAATAGCATATATCAAGAATGTATTATCTTTAATGATGAATGTTTCTAGGGGTAAGAATGTTTTAATGGGTTACTTTTAATGACAAAGAAATATCATTCAAAATAAAACTTAGAAACAGATTCTTAGTATATACCATATATAGATCCTTCATCATGTTGGGATGCGTGGAGTGAGCTTGACTCATTTTACAAGTTAGTTGATGCTACCATTATAATCCAAGTTATCAAGCTTCTTGGAACTGAGTTGATCAAATCTCATCTTTATTAAATTCATTATTTATAGTTAAAATTTGGTCTGATGATAATATATCGGATTTATTTACTAATAAAATTTATAAATTTTATTTAATATATCAATACGTAGAAAATATTAGTTTAATGGCGGGATACCAGTTCCATTTATCGATAGTTAAATGTTCCAAGTCTCATTCGATATATTTTTATACTTAATATTGGTTTGATGATAGTATATCATATTGATTTACTAAAGATTGAGAATTCAAAACTTAATTCAATATATTTTATAAAAAAATATTGATTTGATGATAGGGTAATAAAACCAATTGAATGTTCAAAACCTCGTTCGTTATAATTTTTCGTATCGTACATACGAAATATTGGTCGTTATAATGATGTATGAAACACACCTATTAAGTAATATTAAGGGTTCGAAACCTCAGCTAATACATAATATTTAAAATATTAGTATGATGGTGGTATATTATATCCACTTATTAGATGTTTTGACATATTTATATGTAAAATATCAGTATGATGGTGTATTAAATCTATTTACTAAAGGTTAGAAGTTTCGAAATCTCATCGTTGCTAACTTATACATGAACTTGGGTTTTAGTAAAATCTACCACTGATTGATATGATCCATCCTTAAACTAGTGTTAGTATGATAGTATTTTGATCAGCCTTGAAAATAAATATGAGAGGGATTTTAATAAACAAGTTTGGTTCAATGCACATTACTTGGGATGTCGTTGATGGAATGAAATCAAATAGATCCTCACTTGAAACAAGGATAAGACCTAAAACAAGTTGGATTATTTGGTTTATAATCTTGTATCTTACCGGTTCAATATATATTTAGGTGCATAATAAACCGATTATAAATAGAATACATAACATAATTAGAGAGATAAATTATTGGATCAAAGTAATTATAAGAATTAAGTAGATCATGATCTAATTTTATCCAAATGTAGTTGACTTTATTTTTGTTGAATCTAATTAATTCAACCATTATATGATCATGTACAAGAACTAAGATCTTAGCCATGGAAAGTATTAGTGTTGAAATATTATTTAGAGTATAAATAATCATCCTGAAATATATTTATGAGTGTGGATTAAATATTTTTTAAATTAAAAAATTACTTGTAAAAGAAATTATGAACTCATTTATGCATGAATCTATTTTAATATTTTTGATACTTATTTGACACACATTGACTTGACTGACTCCTCTAGTATGATAATTTTCCTTATCATCAATGAATATTTTTTGAATACATGAATAAATAAAAGTGTATACATAAATAAATACTATACATAGATCAATATCGATAGATCGATATGCTTAGGAATAAAGCACATGATAGTTAGATAACATTTTTATTAATTATTCGGAGGAATGTGTCCCACTTTAACCAATAAGGATCCACACTCTATCAATAATTGTATGATATGAGTTTTTTTATTAATTATTAAAACTAAAAGGCTCGTAACATATAATAGTGTCTTTTTATTAACTATCGAGAGAGTAAAATCTCGAATGTCTCAGTATATTGTAATATTGTTGATGATGATAATAAAATTTTATATACGAGCGAGCATACGATAATTAAGGCATAACATTACTTTATCGATGGTTAAGGCTATGTATGATATGGTTCTTCTCCATTAACCAATGGAGAATGCATCTATTAGATTATCGAGTCAGTGAGATACTTGCATGGCTGATTGCATCCGTGCATGATATTGTTGGAATCATGAGTTCTTCTGATTTATATACTCTAGTATATCGAGTATATATATACATATATATATATATATATATATATATATATATATATATATATATTATACTTGACTAGCATGTTGTTATTAGCCTTTTTCATGAATCTTTATTACGTATTCAGAATTTATACTCATTAGAAATTTCAGTGTAAAATGGTTCCAAGATAGTATTAAAAAATTTCAAATTGAAAGAATAATTAGAGCAACGCCCCATATGGAAATAGAATTAGGTTGTTGACTATTTATCGTAAAAAAATGTGACGAATAATTTTAAAGCGATACTAATAAGTAGTGGATCATTAAAGAAAAAGTTCATGCACGATGCAAATTTTCAGATGGACAAGTTAATTTGTATACAGACGTCGTCATAGGATTCTGAGATCGAATTCCATCTTCATCACTTACCATTTAGATAAAAAAAATCAAAAACAAGAAAGCTCTTAATAGGGAGGATGCACATAGGTGGCACCAGCTATTATTATGCATCTTATTAGAAATCACATTACAAATTCTCGTTTAACCATCTCTTCGCCTAAATAGCGTTTTCTTTCATTACAATGGGAGCCATTTATATGGCCTCAAGTGATTTGGTAAGATTTTATGTTTTCCGGATAAATATCTTTTAATGCCAAGGAAAAGAATTCGTCAAAAAGCGATACGATCCTGACCGTTGATCCGTCGATCTCCTTTTATCTTTTAGTTGACGGATTTATTTGTGGGCGTCAGAAGAGCTCGCAGTTCTGAGACTCGACACGCATCTAACGGTCAATAGAATGCGTCCAAAAATCTTCCATCATCCACGTGGCTGTACAGGAAACAAAAGACTTACCACTTTTATCCACAGCAGCCGGTCCGCGATCCACTCACTGGATTCACGAAATCCCGACAGACACGAGTCTGAGAGAGCCGTCGATATCACGCGAGAAAAAGGGCATCTCGCGCGAGCGGTCTCCCGTGGAAACGCCTCGTGTCTTGGAAGTTAGCGGATGTTACGGAGAATATCGACCCGATTTGAACTCCGAGCTCTCGCGTCCGCGAGAACTGAATCCGCCCTTCCCCTCCTGCGCTTATCATATAGGTCAATTTGCTTATTAAATAGGAACGATGCCTTATCGGTGATAAGTCGGTGAAAGTTGGAGGGAGGGAGAGGACTACAAAACCGCATCGAAGAAAGGGGAGCCGAGGTCGATCGGGTCACCAAACCCTAGACTCTCTTTCTTGGCCTTCGATTCCTCGCGCGGTCATCTTGATTTCGACGCCTTCTCCTTCGAATCCGTCGTGCTCCGCCTCTCGGCCGCGCCTCCGGCTCTAATTCGATATCCTTGTCGCCGTTTCTCGCCGGCGTCTCGGCTCTGATCGCCGGATATGTCGTCGCTGAGTCGGGAGCTGGTGTTCCTGATACTCCAGTTCCTGGATGAGGAGAAGTTCAAGGAATCCGTGCACAAGTGAGTCTTTTGGGCGGGTTTTGTTTGGATTCTTGGCCGCTCGGTTCTTTTTTGTGTTGGATGATGGTTTTGGCTTGAGAGTTCTCGTTTTTGCGCGGTTTTATGGCAGGCTTGAGCAGGAATCGGGGTTTTTCTTTAATATGAAATACTTCGAGGAGAAGGTGCAGGCGGGAGATTGGGAGGAAGCGGAGAAGTACCTCTCGGGATACACCAAGGTTGATGATAACAGGTATTCGATGAAGATTTTCTTCGAGATTAGGAAGCAGAAGTATCTAGAGGCGCTTGACAGGTTCGTTCGTCTTTGGTTCTTCTTTCCTACCCGTCTTTTGATTCGGCTATTTTCGGTTATTCTGTGTATATTTTCTATATTTTATACTTACAGAGAATATTGCTTCTTGTCCCCATCTGAAGTCTTGTGATTGTACTATGCTCAGGCATGACAGGGCAAAGGCAGTTGAAACACTCATAAAGGATCTCAAGGTTTTCTCAACGTTTAATGAGGATTTGTATAAAGAAATTACTCAGCTTCTCACCCTTGAAAACTTTAGGTGATTGATCTTTCTTTATAATATGTCCATTAAATTAAGGATTTTGGTTTAATCAGGTTCAGACAATTGCTCGTTTCCCTTTTATGAATTATTGTGTTTTCTGAGAAAGGGATCATTTAAATACCAGAATAAGAAAAGGCAAATAACAGAAAGTTTTTGCTGAGTACTGTTGAAAAGGTACCTTTTGATACCAAAAATCATGATAGCCTTGGCAGCTTCCAAATTTTTGTAGATTGAATCATTAATCGACTCATTAAATTCTGTATTGTGATTGCACAAAAGTAGTGTGGGCTAAATTGAAAATTGTAGATTATTTTACCAGCACTGTTTGTAACTTCACAAGTGCAATAAATGTTATTTTTTTAATTAAAGTGAGTGTATGATCTATTAATTAGAGATTTTTCTATAAAATTTTGAGAAATCAGTATACTGATTTTTTTTGGCATATTTACTTGGAATCAATTTACGAGGTTGATTGCACATTTCAAAGTAAGCAATTTTATAATTTTGACTTAGTTTCATTGATAAAAGCAATTTATTGTTTAAATACAGTAATTTTTGTTAAAAAATAGTCCAATACGGAACTTTATTGACAGTAGTTTTACGAATAAAATTGAAGCTGAAACCAGTGAAACATGACCTGAAATTGCCAAAATTGTGGTTTTTTTTTTTTTAAATGTTTGCTTTGGCTATTGGCTGAAACCAGAATTGAATTGGTATGCCATGCTGGCGTACATTTTTATGCTGGAAGACTTGTAATATTTGTGTTTCTCAATAAGTAATCTTAGTTGCTTTCTGTTTGCTAAATTTGTTTATTATATCTATCTGAGGTTTTGTTTTTTGATCCTTATTAGTGGCTGGTCCCTTTTCCTGCAGTAAGTCATACGTTATCACATTTATGCTTTCTACTACTCCTTATTAGATTGTTATAATTATGTCACTATCAACTCACTGACTGTAATCTAATTCACTTCAAATATTGTCCTGCAGAAATTTTTGATCATTTTTTTCATTTTACTCATTCACAGAGAAAACGAGCAGTTGTCTAAATATGGTGATACTAAGTCTGCTAGAAGTACCATGCTGGTAGAGCTCAAGAAGTTAATCGAAGCAAATCCTCTCTTTCGAGAAAAACTTGTCTTTCCTACACTTAAAGCTTCACGCCTGCGAACTCTGATTAACCAAAGGTAGATATTTATAATGGAAGACACTTTTATTTAGTTGAGGACTCTTTCTCTCAGATTACTGAGATTTTTAAATGATAAAAATATAAGTTGGATGAGCCCCTGTGAGCTGTTGTGTTGTAGCTTGCTAAATTGTGGCATCATTGTATTGCAGCTTGAACTGGCAGCATCAACTCTGTAAGACTCCAAGGTCAAATCCTGACATCAAGACATTGTTCATGGACCATACTTGTGCCCCTCCAAATGGAGCTCGTGCTTCACCAGTCTCTGTTCCTGTTGCAGCTGTTCCAAAGGCTGTTGGTACATATACACCACTTGGTGCTCATGGGGTATGTTGCTCCAAGATCAAGTCTCCTTTTGAATAAATTTTACTTGAAGAACATAACTTTTAGGACTTATCTTCATATCATGCAGCCATTTCCACCTCAGGCTGCTGCAAATGCTAGTGCTTTAGCTGGTTGGATGGCTAACGCTGCTGCTTCATCCTCTGTCCAGTCTGCTGTTGTTGCACCACCATCAATACCTCTTCCACCAAATCAAGGTTAAACTCTTCTTTTTTCTTATGTTTATAATGTTGGATGAAATTTTAACACCTTCTGGAAATGCTAATGATTATGCCTTCTCATTATTTGTGGAAGTAACAGTTATGAGTTCGTATTTCGTCTCTTTGGGTCTCTTTTTTCAGAGTTGAGACTAGGTTCAAGAAATATGTACAAGGAGGCTGGAAGTGGCTTTTCTATCATATTTGAGATTTCATGCTTTGAATGATCTAAACTCATCCCCCTCTTGTTATATGATTCTTGAGGTCCTGTAATTCTTTATAGTTACTGGTTGATTAATGAATTTATGCAATGTAGCATTCATATAATCATTTTATTGCTGAAAGCATGAGTATGGTTAAATTAGTTAAATTGTTCTAAGATATCCTGGATTCCTTGGACATTTTATTTACTATATTATGTTTATGTGTCCATCTCTTTGGTATAAGTGGACTAAATATAAAGGTTAATATAGTGAGAGCTTTGCAGGTGCATGTTGAGGTTTTTCCACTAGGTTTCCTTTCTGCCATGTAAAAAAAAGTGAAGAAAACTTATTTATTCTAATTTATTCTTTTATTTCAGCAGTCCCCATCTTGAAACGCCCAAGAACTCCTCCAAATGCTATTGGCATGTCAAACTATCAAAATGCTGAATCTGAGCAGATGATGAAACGTCTACGGTCTGGTGCACATCCAGTTGACGAGGTTTGATGTAATTTTTGAAGCTTAATGTAGCAAAATTCATGTGTAAATTATACCTTTGTTATCTATACCATATACTACTTTGTTTCTGAGTTTTATCTTTGCATCTTCCTTAGCAGGTTAGCTATCCTGCACCTCACCCACAAGTTACATGGTCGCTGGATGACCTGCCAAGAGTTGTAGCCTGCTCCTTGACAGAGGGATCCAATGTGACTAGCATGGACTTTCATCCTTTTCATCATACATCACTTCTTGGTATGACTATGACTATCTAAATTTCTTCTGGTGCTAATTGAACCTAAATTTAACTCTTTATACTCTATCTTCTCCTCCTCCCCTGTAGTCGGCTCCAACACTGGTGAAATCACACTTTGGGAGATTGGTCTCCAGCAGAAGTTGGTGTCCAAGCCATTTAGAGTATGGGATTCGGCTGCTTGTTCACCACAATTCCAGGTCTGGAGAATGATTCACTTTTTCGTTTCTTTTGGAATGCAACTTCCATTACTGTTGAGATATATTCTGTGTGATAGTTTATGTTAGAGAACTTAGTATCTGCTGCTTCCTGTTTCCCCTTCCTGTCTCCCTCTGTTCTTGGTTCATTCCTTTTGTGTTCTTAATAATGTCAGAGATAAGAATGTTATTCATTACATCGGAGATGCATTCTAGTGTTTAATAAATTAATTTTAGATTGCTGCCTACAACGAAGCTCAAGTTGCAGGGCAGAGAACAAAAACTATTTTTGGTTTGGTCACAACTAGATCAAACTATTTGGTTGCTTAACACAAAATTGACTCAATGTTGCTGCATCACAAAATTTTTACACAACAGTTGTTATATCTCATGTTGCAAGTAAGGATTGCTTAATCCTGATGCTCTTCCACTTCCCATTTATAGCTGCGGATTGGCATAATTTCGTTTGCTGCTCCAATCTGATTGAGACACACACACATCTTTGAAACCATCAACAAATACAGAGGGAAAAATAACACACACACACACACACACACGAGCACATCCTTGAAACCATCAACAAACACAGAGGGAAAAATAAAACAAGGCTCCAGATTGCCAACATTTGCTATTCCCTCTATTAATAATCATTAAACTTGTAGCTGAGTAGAATAATTGCAATTTTTAGATGGTTGAGATTAAGGAATGTAATCAGTATGGGTCTGGTCCATGCTGGTGTACCAAAACACAGTTTGCCAACATATACCGTGGCAGCATTTGGATTTCTGCGTTGACGCCCCTTCTCCCAGTTAATGTCTGGACTGGTAATACCATCCATTGCGGACGAAATTGAATTCCTTGATAACAACTATAAGGCAAAATGTTTGGATTTTGTTATCAACAGCGTCCAACCAACTTATTTTTTATTGTTTTATGTTTTTATAACTTATTTACATGCTGGCATTTACATAATTGTACTGCTTGCACCAACTTATGTAATGAAATAAACATTTAGGGGTCGCAAATTCTTATATTTAGAAACACTATTGATGAAACTACTAGTGGACTCTATGGCCACTTCTTAGGTTTTAATAAGAATGTTTGTAAGTGAACTAATTGGTAGTCATCAAGCAATTTTATCATTAGTTTATTTTCTTAAAGGAAAACGTTTTAGAAACAATGGGCCTTAACCCTTTAATATCTGTCAACTTGATCAACAGGTAAGATCCATGTCCATCTTTTCCAACCTTAAGATGCTTTTTATGTTTTAACTGCAAATATCGAGAATCAGCTGTAAGTATAACCAAGCTCTTTAGTTTCCAAATATTTGGTACGAGGATTAAGAGAGATTTGTGCTGTGAAGGCAGCTTTGATGCTTGCTGTTACCAGCAGTTGTTAGAAGTTGGAGATATCATTGGTTGAGGATAAGATAGAGAAAATCATTTGTGGTTTAACATGTCAAAGGAAAATGATTTGTGTGCAATGGCCTAGTGGTAAGTTGACTGAAATTTAAGGTCCATTAGGAGGAAAGAGGAATAATGAAGAAGAATGGTTAGAAACACACTATTATTATCCTTGAAGTTGGAAGTTGGCATGGGCAGCACTGTTGTGACATGTTAGGGGCATGGTGCATGGTGCATGGTGCCATGTCTAGAATGTGTGTTTAATGCTGACATAGCTTGCCACTAATCTGCTATTCATTTTCGCATTTTTCCTTTCAAGTTGTTTCGAGACACAGTGCCTTTCTGCAACATTTTAGAATTGATTAGGTTCCATGTTTTTTTATGTGACCAGGTCAAAATGTTGAATAAAATTTATGTGGATCTTGGGCTGATAAGCAAGTTCATTCACGAGTTCAGTCTAGGTTGAAAGAAGTAACTGGTTGTGTACTAGTGTCCATTAATTTGTCTATATTCTAATGTGGTCCATGCCAGTTCCTTAACCAATTTAGTGGTCTATGCATGTGCAACGTTCTGTTTTTCTGATTGTATTGCCTCTGCTTGTTTAAGTAGCCCATATG
This sequence comes from Musa balbisiana, assembly GCA_004837865.1. Classification (NCBI taxonomy): domain Eukaryota; kingdom Viridiplantae; phylum Streptophyta; class Magnoliopsida; order Zingiberales; family Musaceae; genus Musa; species Musa balbisiana. The sequence continues at coordinate 4,477,246 of CM017198.1, read as the reverse complement.
TTCTTGTCAAGTATCCATTTTCTAGATTAGTAATATCTTGATATGCAAATTGTTCATCTTCTATTGTCTGAATTAGTAATAGGCAAATATGATATCAGGACTAGTTTTTCTCTCTGAAATATGTCAAAATTTCATTGCTTGAGGTGTGTTATGCATTTTACAGAGTGCCATTGTCAAAGACTCTTCTATATCTGTCACTCGAGTTATTTGGAGTCCAGATGGAAGTTTAATAGGTATCTTCCTCTTGGATAGGATCAAGTAAATTTACTATTTAATTTGCTCCTATTACAGTTGTCTAAATTTGAGTTGTGTTCACAGGGGTTGCATTCTCGAAGCACTTGATTCATATACATGAATATCAAGCACCAAATGATCTCCGTCTATTTGAACTCCGCCAATTTGATCTCCGCCAACTTTTAGAGGTGGGTTGGAACAGTTTGATTTATATGTCTCAGTGGAACATAAGTGAGATTTCTTTTTTTCTTATCAGATTGATGCTCATGTTGGTGGAGTCAATGATATTGCATTCTCTCAACGAGATGAACGACTGTGTGTGGTCACTTGTGGAGATGATAAGCTAATAAAGGTGTTAACTGTCAAATCCTGTCTTTTGTTTAAATTCTCATATTTTCACCTTCTTTTATGGAGATTTTTGCAAAAACTGCAGGTATGGGATCTAAGTGGTCAAAGGCTTTATGTCTTTGAAGGACATGAAGCACCTGTCTATTCTATATGCCCGCACCGCAAGGAGAATATTCAGGTACTTTGTTGATTGCTTGTTTTACCTGGCAGCTATTTCTCTAAAGCCATATAGTTTGTTCCACTGATATTGTTGTTTCCTTAGCAACTTTATGTATTATGGAACTTTTTACGTTAGTTGCCATTGAATAACATACATATGTTGTGTCAACGCTTGAACTGGCATGCCATTCACCTAAACTATACCTATTGTTTTCTCTAGTTCAATGCGTTGTAATAACGTCTTCTGTTCTGCTTCATAGTTTATCTTCTCAACTTCCGTTGATGGAAAAATAAAGGCTTGGCTGTATGACAACGTGGGATCTATGGTTGACTTTAATACCCCTGGGCACTTGTTTACCACAATGGTTTACAGTGCCGATGGAAGTCGGTAAGATGCGTAATATCATTAATTTATTCTATTTGATGCTACATTCCTTCAAACTTTGGTTGGCTTGTCTGTGAACTATCTATTTTCTTGAAATGCAGACTCTTCTCATGTGGGACTAGCAAAGATGGGGACTGTATTCTTGTTGAGTGGAATGAAAGTGAGGGATCCATAAAGAGGCAATATTCTGGGTTCCGGAAGAAGTCCACAGTTGTTGTTCAGTTTGACACTGCCCAGAATCATTTTTTGGCTGCTGGTGAAGATAACCAAATAAAATTTTGGAGTGTTGACAGCATTAACATGCTGGCAAGTACTGACGCTGATGGTGGACTTCCTGTAAGTGTTTTGTATGTAGTGCTACATGAACTGATATTACATTATTCTACTCTTTGACATGGCCGTACCAATTATTTCAGAGTCGTCCACATTTGAGATTCAACAAGAAAGGAAATCTTCTTGCTGTTGCAACAGTAGATAATGGCTTTAAAATATTAGCTAATGCAGATGGCCTTGCGGCACTACGAGCCTTTGGAAATCGCTCTTTTGAACCATTTAGAGCTCAACATGAAGCTACTCCTATCAGGGTGAGATATTCTTTTTCCAAAATGAGATATATTTGTTGGTTCTAACAAATAATTATTTTTATCAGGTCTCAAATTCTCCTGTGGTGGCAAGCATCTCACCAAACATCAGTAATGTTGAATCATTGGACAGAAATTCTCCTGCGAAACCATCTACTGTTCTTGTATGTTCAGTGTTAAAGAAAAATCTTGTGCTTCTTATCATTTCCTTGGATATGTTTGCCCCATTGTGATGTTATTTGACAATTTAGCTTTGGAAATATTTGGACACCAATTTTTATTTGCTAAGTCTATATTTAATTATATGTATATATATGTATTATGCATGTACTGGTCACGGAATAACCACAAGCACATACAGATTTATTAATATATCTATTATAGTAATCATTTGTATATGCACTTATATCTATTGCAACTAAGGACAACCCATACATCTTTTAAGGGCTTAGCTTTATAGTCAGCATGCTCTTATTGGTTTCCTCTCCAAGGACAAGTCTTTAGACTATCGGAATATATGTTACTCCCATTGCATGTGCATGTTGCCTAGATATGCAATCGGTCTTTCAGTTGAGCCTGTTCCTATATAACTTTAGTGAATTTTATTGCAGAATGGAGGTGATATAACTCCTAGAAATGTAGATAAGCCAAGAATATCAGAAGAATTGCCAGATAAGATGAAGTCATGGGAGTTGGCCGAAGTTTTTAATCCACAACAATGCCGAGTTGCTACCATGCCAGAGACTGATTCTGCCAGCAAGGTGGGTACCACATTCAGCTTGTTTGTTTTTTTAATGCTGGTACAGTTGTACTTTTGAAACTCAAAGCTTTAACAATTGTTAATTGCAATTACAGGTCACAAGGCTTCTTTATACAAATTCTGGTGTTGGCTTATTAGCTCTGGGTTCCAATGCTATTCAGAGGGTGTGGAAATGGAGTCGCAATGAGCAGAATCCAAGTGGCAAGGTAGTTGTTTTTTGCGTTTATACCTTTTATGGATTTTTGGATTACTTACATGGAAGTACTTAAGTTCGTCTGCTGTTAAAAGGCCACGGCCAGTGTTGTGCCGCAGCATTGGCAACCAAACAGCGGTCTTCTTATGACCAATGATGTATCGGATACAAGTCCAGAAGAGGCAGTTCCTTGTATTGCGCTCTCAAAGAATGACTCATATGTAATGTCTGCATGTGGTGGGAAGGTTTCCTTATTTAACATGATGACATTCAAGGTAAGGTGTCAATGTCTAATCCAAAGCTGTGGTTCTTAGCACCAAGTATATCTAAGGTATATGCCTACATATTCTTGTAGGTAATGACAACTTTCATGTCACCCCCACCTGCTTCGACATTCTTAGCATTCCACCCACAGGACAATAACATTATAGCAATTGGAATGGAAGATTCAACCATCCATATATACAATGTTAAGGTGGATGAGGTAATAACTCTTCTGAATTGAGCTTCTTCTTTCTATTAGCTTATGCTAACTTTGTGTATTTCTCAGGTCCAAACAAAATTGAAAGGTCACCAGAAGCACATAAGTGGGCTGGCATTTTCCAACAATCTTAATATACTTGTATCTTCTGGTGCTGATGCACAGGTCAGTAAGAAAATTGGTCATTGGTTTATGTTTTCTGTTCTAAATACTCAAATTATAGTCATCTATCAACTTCAGTTTTTCCTGCATGTTATAACTAGAATAATTATATGAATATGTAATTCCATAGTTAGAGTATGTTCTTTAGCATAATACAAAAAGCATATTCTTCTGTGAAGATAAATGTGTGTAGGTGTGTTTATGGGCATCTGGAGTGCTTATCTAAATCGGATATTGGCTATGCATACACACAGAAATTGTCAGGTTTGAGAATACCTCAAGTTGCTTGAAGTATAGAATGTCTTGGATAGTTCCTTCTATTTTCTACTAGGGTTATGGTTCATGTCCTGTTTGATTTTGGTTGTAATATTTGCAGAAACGAATGTATTTATAATAATATACAATAAAGATATGCCCCAAGCAGATAAAACAACTAGATCATATTTAGCAGATGGAAGGCAGAAATTTTTGCTTTATGGTTTTCTGGAGCTTTGGTCATTGCATGGAAAGAAAGGACATTTTAGGTTACACTTTCATGTTATGAATCATGGAACATGTTTTATCGTAATTTCAATTTGCTATTTTTTGCTTAAAACTTTGAGCTGTAGGAATTGGATGTTTCTTGTCATTGCAGAGGACGTCCAGATAGTCTGTCATAATTGATTTTTATTTGCAATTTCTAGTTCTGCTGTTGGATTTGAAATATGATATTTATGTTTCAGCTCTGCATATGGAGTACTGAGACTTGGGAGAAGAAGAAATCTGTAGCTATTCAACTGCCTGCAGGGAAGAAGTCAGTTGGTGACACCCGAGTCCAGTTTAATTCTGATCAAAGCCGCTTGTTAGTCGTCCACGAAACACAACTAGCTATATATGACACCTTGAAAATTGAGCGTATCCATCAGGTGTCTATTGTTCGGTGAATTGTTTCATCATGATATCTTTTGGATGTCACTCAAATTGGATGCTTTCTTCTTTGCAGTGGGTTCCTCAAGATGCCTTATCTGCTCCTATATCGTATGCATCATATTCGTGTTTCAGTGAACTTGTTTATGCTTCCTTTTGTGATGGTAATATTGGTGTCTTCGATGCTGACAACTTGAGATTAAGATGCCGAATTGCCCCATCCGCATACACGTCACCTGCTGCTGCAAGCAGGTAAACTGTGTTTCTTTGTAGCATCGTGATCCTATGTAACGGTGGAATTTTATCAGTTTCTTGAATGAAGTTATCTAGTGATAGCTGCTTACATTTGTTAATTTACAATGACCATTCTTCAAATATTGCTATGTTTGTTTTAGCTTTAGTTTGTATTTCTGGCAGTTTTAGTCGGAGCATCATTAGAATTGTGGAATTCACCTGCTGATCAACATTCATTTTTCATTTTTCAGCAACCCAACATATCCTCTTGTCATCGCGGCCCACCCGCAAGAGCCAAATCAATTTGCAGTTGGTTTGACAGACGGAGCAGTAAAAGTAATAGAGCCATTAAAGTCCGAAGGAAGGTGGGGGGCTCCCACACCTGTTGATAATGGGGTACATGTACGCAGGACACAGACATTATCAACTACAAGCAATCCTGCTGCGGACCAGCCCCAAAGATGATTGCTTCTATAATTGGACAAAGAACCCATACTTGTGTAGCATCGATTTTTAGGTTTCATTTCACTTGTTTCAGTTTTTCTTCTATAACTATATGTGGTTCCAGAAACGTAACTATGAAAAGGAAACAATAAGAAGAATGTGTTAAGTGTATGATACTAGTGGATACTAATTGGATGATTAAGTTCTCATAATTAGTAAAATTCTTACTTGACATTCTCGTCAGCAATATCTTCTCAAAGGTTTTGTACTGTCTGATCTATGATCATATAACTCATTGATGTTGGCAAATCACGGGTCTTACTGTTATTTTTTTTAAGGTTGCTTGGAACAGCGCCTTTGTGATTGTTGATTATTATCCTATATGGCTTTTGTGAGATACTAATGTTTAGTAGTAAGTTTGGTGTTATTGTGGTCTCTCATTGGTTCAATCTATTGATTTTATAGAAGTTGATCATTTGTCTTGTGATGATGATGTATGGGTCAGGCTATAAATAAGGATACTTACTATTTGCTTGAGCAAGATTCATCTCATCTTGATCCAAGTTGGAATAATTGGAATTGTTTTTGGAAACTATCTATTTCCCCTTGCATATAGATATTTTGTTGGAAATTATTTCACCAAAAACTATTCTATATTTCATCATTTAAACCTTAGCCATATAGATACTTGTCTTCGTCTTTGTCATCAAGTCTCCGAGTCCATTCAACACCCTATTCATTTCATGTTTTTTCCTTTTGGAATGTTTGGACCTAAATGAATCTCTTCTCAATGGATATGGATTTCAGTCATCACTAACACTAGCTATCATGCTACATCAACCATATCTAAAGTACTCAAATCATCAGTTGCAATGGATGAAAGAAGTTGTCTTGCTGGACTATTCGGCAGATTGCTTAGGAGCGGATATATATATATATATATATATATATATATATATATATATATATATATAGTTGTATTATTTGTCAAGATTCGTCGTACCATACCATACCGATGTTTCGACCTAGGCTCGATATGGTACCGGTGTACTGAGCGGTACACCCTGGTGTACTGAGCGGTACACTCTGGTGTACCAAATAATTATATATATATTTTTTTTATATTGTAGCACTGTAGCGATACCGGACGATCCGTGTATCGATAACCTATCGGACCGGTACGTACCACTCGGTACAGGCGATACGTTTCGGTATGACAGACCATGCTATTTGCTTCGAATCAAGGATACCAACAATTTTAGATTCTTCTACAATCTATGACATCTTCACCGTGAACGTAGACCCACCATGGCGACTGCACGTCACTATCCAGCAAATCAAAATAATTCTTGAAAGACTAACTTTATTCACCTTTTTTTTTATATGCATATCGAAAATATAATCAAGCAGCTGATTAGATTGCTAATGATGCTAGAGTTGGCTGTGCTTTAGGTGGATAACTTTCTCCCAAATTTGTCTCTGTATTTATCAAATGATCTTAACAGGACATTCTGTACAACTTTAAAGCAGTAATCTATTTTATTTCTTTTAAGTTTGTGTCATGAAATAAATGCTAGAATAGTTTGAACACTGTCAATGTGGAAGATACTACACTCACAAGTAACGCCGATTCTCTTCAATGACATTGCTCCTCATGAGATATGACTTCCACCAAAGCAGCAGAATCCGTCTCAACCTCAAGACTGGCATGATCTTCATGGATAAGCATAAATCATTTTCGAGTTGGATTAATCTAATTACTTTTTATATGTGTTATTTAATTTGATCTATTTGGTTTCTTTAAATCTATGCTGCTTACTTTGGATCGACGTTTCCGTAGAGGGAGACTTGTACGTTTGGTCCGCCCACTATGCCATGCGCAATAATTTGGTTGGCTGCATCGGTGAGGTGCCGCCCATCCCAAGAAACGTAGCTCCAAGGATCGCTGCACAACGTCGACGTCGGATCACCGCAGGTCACGGAGGAATTGTAGTCGTACGGCCCCTCGCCCCCACAGCACGCCTCCAGAGTCGACGTCATCCCTGCACCCATTTCATTCGCTAGGCAATGACATGTATTCGTCGTCACAAGACAAGACAACGAAGACGCAGTGGCTTTTGGGGGCTCACCGAATTGGCTTGGAGATGTGTAGATGGCCATCATAGCTGCATAAATGTCAGCGTAGATGATGGTGGAGTGTGGGTGGGCTCGCCGAAGTCGACGGAGCTCGCGCTGCAGCAGCAGGTTGTGATGCTGCGATAACTCGTTCAGCCACTTGAGGCAACCCGTCGCTGGATCGTACGCGTCGGCGTTCCGAGTCCGGAACCTGGTGAGGAACAGAGGGACGCACCCCAGTGGGAAGACCCCGGAAACCAACACCGTCTTCGCCCCGGTCCGAACCAGCGCCTGGAGATCAGTCAACATGAGTTTGTCAGTCGACGGTGCGGAAGCAAATCACCGGCAGGTCGAGGTTGAAGCCGGCTTACGTCGATGGCCGCACCGATTGCGCGCGCGACAGGGGCGACGAGGGCTCGTGCGGACTCTATGGGGTTGTCGCCGACCAAAACAGAACTGTAATCGTTCGCCCCCATCTCCCCCATCACGAACAGAGACTTGCTCAAAGCGTCATTCGGGGCTCTCGCCACAAATGGATTAGCAGAGACAAAGAGGCACCGATTTATTAACACTCAAAAAGATACTTAATATGACGTGGCACAATAACTTTGTATAAGATACATTAAAGTTTGAATTAAATTAAATTAAATTAAAGTTAATGATCGATAAAAAATGAAGTCGTCGGTGTTTGCCACCGGTCGAGTGGAAACTCCGATGAGTGTTAGCACCGCCGCGAACTAGGATTACCCAGACACAGATGTTACTTAATCGATTCGCTTCTGTGTCCTTCGTCCAAATCGTGGATACGAGTTTGGTATATCGAGTTCGAATCGGGAGCTGGTCATTCAACAAACGAGCATACGGGACAGAGGTAGGGGAAAGAGCACATACCAAGAACAGAGGAAGACGACAGCAGTTGCTCGAACCACTTGAGCTGCGTGCCTAAGGAGTAATCCTCCCATGTGACGTTGAATCCCTCGGCCTCGTAGAAGGCGTTGCTGAGCGCGCAGGCTCCTGCCACGGCAAAGTTGGCCCCGTAGACGAATCCCTCGCTGCCGCGCCCTGCAGGATATGGCCGCACCAGAGGCAGCCCCGTGGTTTGTGCTACAATACCAGGTATGCCCACCATCTGTTAGCTGTAAGTTCTGCTTCTCAATCTTAGTGTTTATATGGAGCAGAAAGAGGAAAGAGAGAAGAGAGAGAGAGAGAGACAGAGAGGGCAATATGCATACCGATGAAGTCTAGGATGATTCGGCCATCGGAATAGCGGCCGTTAGGTCGATGGAAGTAGGTCTCGCCGTAGGGAGGCCGGTTAGCCTGATCCTTGCCGCCGGAGAAGAAGACCAAGTTTCCGGTGTCGGCGAGCGAGTCGCCGAAGCTAAAGATGGCGGAGTAGCGGCCAGTGGACGGGGTGACGACGCTCGGCAGCAGGAGGAGATTGATGGCGAGGAGGATGAGATGGAGGGGGAAGGACGATGATGCCATGGATGGATGGGTGGGAGGTAGGGCAACGAGTACCGGTGCCCAAATAAATATGAGCCCTACAGTGGCTTAATTACGAGTCTGCCTTCCAATTATTACAAAGGTCGCTCTGCAACGTGCGATGCCAAAGCACATGGCCTGTCTCTCATTCATCATTACGGATGGATGATTAAATCGCAGGGGTTTACACTGAATGCCACGATTACTCTTTTTTATATTGTTATAGGATGTTTACCTTTCGAGCGAATTCTTTAAAATAAATATTTTTTAATTTTTTTTCAGAACAGTATTACTTAGAAAGTTTTTGAAATAGTATTGGTCTTATGAAAAAATTATTTTTTTTATTTTTTTTTATTTCGAAGTCGTCGTAGTCTCCTCTCGTGTTAAGGGCTTACCATCGCCCACAATCCTCTTCCGTCGTGTGAGATCGTCCTTCTTCGTTTGTAGTTCTCGCACGAGGGTTGATCGTCCCTCTTTATTATATGCGGAAGCACCTCTTGCACTATAGCCAAGTAAGGGGTTGCCTCATTCTACAGCTCTCACGTGAGACAGTGATAGATGGGTTGAGCTAGAAAGACGAACAATCAACAAAGTGGTAAATGATCATTATATATATATATATAATTTCAAAATTCTTTAAAGAAGGGATGAATATAGGAAATTTCAAATATGATGGATTTTTTTTTAGAAATTCATCCTTATCTTTTTATATTTTAGAAGCAATACTTAAGAGTTTATAAAGAGTACTCTTTTTTTAATATATTTTATGGAGGTTCACATTATAAATTTTTAATTGAGAAGAAAATTATCTAAATATGGATGATTTTGCTCTTATCACATTGAATTTATTCATAAGAAACATGATGTCACCTAACAACGAGGACATGTACATCCCATATGTCATAAATAATGAATGTTATCATCTATAATAATATAAGTGATTTAGCTGATAATAGTATATTTACTCTATCCATATAAATCGTTTGTGATGATTTGACTTGATATGATATAATTGATCAATTAACTTTATGGGCTAAATCACTATAAATGCTTAAATCTAGAGCCCAATTGTACTATAGTACTATATATATGCTTATGATAAAGTGACTTTCATTATAAATATTATCTTTGGGTATCATTATATTTTTTATTTTATCCTTAATTTTTTTCTCCATGATTATTAGGATTGATAAATATTTTCTTTCGATGCTATAAAGAATTTCTATCGTATGAATCTAGAAAAGATTGAGAGAAAAGTGTTTTCGGTTTATATGGGTAAATATACAAAGAGACCCTTTGTGCTTGAGTATAGATAATAGTGAAGAAGAATTTGATTTTCTCCATAAATATGGAATTATTAAATTATGTTAAATCTTACATCGATATTTTGATATGTTCTTTTGGTTTCAAGTTTCTTCTCTCACCCCAGTAAAAGTAATACATAATTATGTCATTTTATTGTCACCTCCTTTACCCTTCAATTTACTTAATATTTTTTATAATTAAGTATATGTTGAATTATGTCGATCTAGTGTGATATTCAAAATCTAATATTTCAAGCCTTAGCTTAATATCCGGATAAGAATCCAATCATGTAGTAGTCTCCAATAACATTCCTCTTTCTATAGTTCTCTCCACGGAGACCGACATGATTGGAAGTGAATGCCACATGTATCATTTTTAATCGAGCAATACCATTCAGCTCCCTAGTCTTATGATGCATACACATTATGCTCTATGGGTCACTATACTTATCTACTTAGTTCATCTTTTACGATGTGAATATGTTCATTTCGTATACCATATTTTGTATGACTTTCATCAACATTTTTAAGACATATTAGAATCAGCTTATGATCCGTCCAGTACGCCATGGGCAATGATTTGGTGGGCTGCCTCCGTGAGGTGCCCCCCGTCCCAACAAACGTAGCTCCATGGATCGCGGCACCTCACGGAGGAATTGTAGTTGTAGGGTCCCTCACCTCCACCGCACGCCCACCAGAGTCGACGTCATCACTGCACCCACATTTCAATCGCTAAGCCATGGTGAGATGAACTCGTAGTCACGAGAGGCAGCAGCAGTTTGGGGTTCACCGAATTGGCTTGGAGACGTGTAGATGGCCATCAGAGCTCGGTAAATGTCATCGTAAATGATGGTGGAGTGTGGGTGGGCTCGCCGAAGTCGACGGAGTTCGCGCCGCAGCAGTAGGTTGTGGTGCTGCGAGAACTCGTTTAGCCACTTGAGGCAACCCGTTTCTGGATCGTACGCCGCGGCGTTCTGAGTCTCGAACTTGGCGAGGAACAGAGCGATGCACCCCACTGGGAAGATGCCGGAAACCAACACGGTGAGGATAGTTTCAATAACCACGGAGTGGGAGTGAGGTAGTTACCACTAGATTCTATAAATAGGATCATAGTTCATGAAGCAAGATAGAGATAGAGAGTATATGCACTTAGGAATATCTTATAAGTGTTCTTGTCAATTCTTCTGTTTTAAATACTACATCGATTTTCTTGATCGAAAGTATTCCTTTTAATTATATCGTAACATTTTGTTTTTATCATTTCCTTGTGGACTTTATGGGTTTATCGTCGACCAACACAGAATTGTAGTCGTTCACCCCCATGATGAACAAAGACTTGTTCAAAACATCTGGAGGTTGTCAATAAATAACGATATTAACAGTATATTTGTGTCTTCTCAGTGTTTGCCACTGTTTAGTAAAAATTTCTACAAGTGTTAGCACAGATGAAATAGGATTATGTGATGTGTCGTCGGGAAAAATTATTATAACGAAATAATTTTTTCCTATTTATATATTAAAATAAATTTTTCATCAAAATATTAACTTATTACCAAAAACATATATTAACAAATGCAACATAAATAATAAAATAATAAATCAATTACAAAATGAGATATTAAATTTTTACATGAAAAACTTAATGCAAGAAAAACTAAGGGATAGTAGTCCACTTCAAACTTTCACCATCACCAATAATAATAATAGATTTATAATAAATCTTTTTTAGATTTTGATAACACCAATCAATTATATTTTTTCTTTGGTGTATAGCAATCAAGATATACCTCATGAAAAGTCGTATTAAACATTACGCACGTATTAAAATGTTCATGTATCTTATCATGATCATCCGATTCGATTATAATCTTTTTTTTATTTTTCATGTATATTTCGTGAGGTCTTTCCATCAAATCAAGGTATAAGATAAACAAACTTAATTTACTGGCCATGGGGTTGGGTTTCCAGGATGCTTCAAATCATTACATGAACGTTTGTGGGGGTTGTGTGTATGATCCGTCTAAGATGCCATGGGCAATAACATGGTAGGCTGCCTCCGTGAGGTGCTTCCCATCCCAGCAAACGTAGCTCCATGGATCGCCACACCATGTGGACGTCGGATCACCGCATCCCACGGAGAAGTTGAAGTGGTACGGCCCCTCGCCTCCACAGCACGCCATCAGAGGCGACGTCATCCCTGAAGTACTGCCCATTCCATTAGCTAGCTGAACGATGCTATGCATTCGTCGTCGTGGGAGGCAGGAATTTGGGGCTCACCGAATCGTCTTGGAGATGCGTAGATGGACATCAGAGCTCCGTAGATGTCGGCGTAGACGATGGTGGCACGTGGGTGGGCTTGCCGAAGTCGACCGAGCTGGCGGCGCAGCAGCAGGTTGTGATGCTGGGAGAACTCGTTCAACCACTTGAGGCAACCCGTTTCTGGATCGTACGCCGCGGCGTTCTGAGTCTCGAACTTGGCGAGGAACAGAGCGATGCACCCCACTGGGAAGATGCCGGAAACCAACACGGTGAGGATAGTTTCAATAACCACGGAGTGGGAGTGAGGTAGTTACCACTAGATTCTATAAATAGGATCATAGTTCATGAAGCAAGATAGAGATAGAGAGTATATGCACTTAGGAATATCTTATAAGTGTTCTTGTCAATTCTTCTGTTTTAAATACTACATCGATTTTCTTGATCGAAAGTATTCCTTTTAATTATATCGTAACATTTTGTTTTTATCATTTCCTTGTGGACTTTATGGGTTTATCGTCGACCAACACAGAATTGTAGTCGTTCACCCCCATGATGAACAAAGACTTGTTCAAAACATCTGGAGGTTGTCAATAAATAACGATATTAACAGTATATTTGTGTCTTCTCAGTGTTTGCCACTGTTTAGTAAAAATTTCTACAAGTGTTAGCACAGATGAAATAGGATTATGTGATGTGTCGTCGGGAAAAATTATTATAACGAAATAATTTTTTTCCTATTTATATATTAAAATAAATTTTTCATCAAAATATTAACTTATTACCAAAAACATATATTAACAAATGCAACATAAATAATAAAATAATAAATCAATTACAAAATGAGATATTAAATTTTTACATGAAAAACTTAATGCAAGAAAAACTAAGGGATAGTAGTCCACTTCAAACTTTCACCATCACCAATAATAATAATAGATTTATAATAAATCTTTTTTAGATTTTGATAACACCAATCAATTATATTTTTTTCTTTGTGTATAGCAATCAAGATATACCTCATGAAAAGTCGTATTAAACATTACGCACGTATTAAAATGTTCATGTATCTTATCATGATCATCCGATTCGATTATAATCTTTTTTTTTATTTTTCATGTATATTTTCGTGAGGTCTTTCCATCAAATCAAGGTATAAGATAAACAAACTTAATTTACTGGCCATGGGGTTGGGTTTCCAGGATGCTTCAAATCATTACATGAACGTTTGTGGGGGTTGTGTGTATGATCCGTCTAAGATGCCATGGGCAATAACATGGTAGGCTGCCTCCGTGAGGTGCTTCCCATCCCAGCAAACGTAGCTCCATGGATCGCCACACCATGTGGACGTCGGATCACCGCATCCCACGGAGAAGTTGAAGTGGTACGGCCCCTCGCCTCCACAGCACGCCATCAGAGGCGACGTCATCCCTGAAGTACTGCCCATTCCATTAGCTAGCTGAACGATGCTATGCATTCGTCGTCGTGGGAGGCAGGAATTTGGGGCTCACCGAATCGTCTTGGAGATGCGTAGATGGACATCAGAGCTCCGTAGATGTCGGCGTAGACGATGGTGGCACGTGGGTGGGCTTGCCGAAGTCGACCGAGCTGGCGGCGCAGCAGCAGGTTGTGATGCTGGGAGAACTCGTTCAACCACTTGAGGCAGCCTGTTGCCGGATCGTACGCCTCGGCGTCTTGGGTCCGGAACTTGGCGAGGAACACGGGGATGCACCCCACTGGGAACATGCCGGAGGCCATCACCGTCTTCGCCCCGGTTCGTACCAGTGTCTGGAGATCAGTAAACACGAGTCGGTCATCGACGAACTGACGAAGAAGGTCGCGGTTGGGGACGAGCATGTGAAGCAGAGCACTAGTGGCTCGCTTACGTCGATGGCCGAGCCAATTGCATGCACGACAGGCGTGACGTAGGCTCGGACGGAGTCGATGGGTCTGTCGTCGAGCAGAACGTGATTGTAGTCATTGATGCCTATCTCTCCCACCATGAATAGCGACTGGTTCAAAATGTCGTGCGCGGCTGTCACCATGAAAATAGACTTTGAGTTGCTCCTTAATTACCCTCCATTTGTATATTCCCATTTCAGTGGGTCAGAGATCATGTCGTTCGCAGGTGAGAAAGAGAGACTGCCTACCAAGAACCGAGGGAGAAGAGGACTGCAGCAGTTGGTCGAACCACTTGAGCTGCGTGCCCAAGGAGTAATCCTCCCATGTAACGTTGAAACCCTCGGCCTCGTAGAAGGCGTTGCTGAGGGCGCGGGCACCTGCGACGGCAAAGTTGGCCCCCTTGGCGAAATTGTGGCGGCCGCGCCCTGCGGGATATGGCGGCACTAGCGGCAGCCTCATGGCTTGTGCTGCACCATGTATTGTTAATAGCAGAGAGGAGAAAGAGAGATGAGAGTCTATGTAGAGCAAAGTTGATACCGATGAAGTCTAAGATAATTCGGCCGTCGGTGAAGCGGCCGGTAGGTCCATGAAAGTAAGTCTCGCCGTAGGGCGGCCGGCTAGCCGGCGCCTTGCCGCCAGAGAAGAAGGCCAAGTTTCCGGCGTCGGTGAGCGAGTCGCCGAAGTTGAAGATGGCGGAGTAGCAACCGGGCGACGGGGTCACGACGCCCGACAGCAGGAGGAGATCAACGGAAAGGAGGATCACATGGAGGGAGAGCCGGGCGCTGGATGACGACGCCATGGATATTGGATCGGAGGACTCACACGTCGCAGCGTCATTGCTGGGTGCCCATATAAGTAGGTGTCTTCGTATGACATACAGCTCGCTAATTAGGAATGTGATTCAGCCTTCTCTCTGTGTATTCAAACGCGAATCAAAATCTACTACAATTCATTAGGATATTCAACTTTAGACAAAGAAAAAAGGGGAGAAGACAAGAGACGTTGACCCCATGCAAAACCAAAATGTAAACAAGGACAAGAGCTTTACCGTGTTTGTACGTTTCACATTAATTGTTCATATTCATCGTAGAAGAGTAATACATGTTTGGATTCGACAGCAAACTAATTGATGTGTCAGTTTGTCACCCAACATTGGCAAAATTCTATTGTTTGATGCAGAAGCAGACGCTCAAGCTGCGTGCAGTTCACGGGACAATCTACAGACAAACTGCATGCAATTCGCGGGACATGAGGCCCCAATCTACAGACAAACTGTAGTTGCACAGCGCGCAGCCGGAAGAACACTAGTTGAAGTAGCACAAGGGCCAAGTGGTGGCAGTTCTACATTTGCTGGAAAGCTCAGCAATTCTCAGCAAAGTGAAGGTGTGTGGCCCCTCACATCTTTTATCCCTGCACCCATGAGTCAAACTATATATGATATTTAAAGTATATCTTTTAAAATATATTAAATTATTATTATTGTTATTATATTTTTAAAATAATTAATTAGATAGAATGGTAGAGATAAATCTTTTTTAAGTTAAATTATTATTCTGTAATTTTTAGGCATATAGGACTCGGATAAAAAAGTAGTTCAAGATCTTGTAAATATTATATATATATATATAATTTTCATCTTTTTTTCTTTTATTTAGTTTGATCTTGGGCTAGTAGTACTTTATTACTACTATTTAAGAAAGTGTTACATTTACATGTAATCCCTTTCTTTCTTCGTATGCTATTGAAGTTATGATAATCTATATTTTAATATTTTTTTAGTGAAGAATATAACTTTTTTTTTATGAATCATAATAGTCGAGTTGGTGGGTTTGCTATTGAACTTCTCAATTAATTTAATTATAAGATCTATAAAACTTATTTAGAGTCATATCTCATAAGGAAAAATCTATAGGATACGGTTGGTAGCAATGCAATAATAACACATGGAGATGCTACGAAGAGAAGGAGGACATTAAATATAAAAACTAAATTTGTATTAAAGAGACTTATTTCATATAATCTCTTTAAACATATTATTGAATACAAATCAGTTTCATATATTTGGATTACTTTTGATGTATTGCTCAATAAAAAAAAAAGACTCGGCTTTAGTATTTGAAGAATGATTTGACAAATACTATCCAAAGTGATCTCTTAATTTCTCAATACTTTTCAAATATTAAAAATTTATATTCAGAGATATTATTCTTAGATCCATATGAGCATATTTTTGATACATTAATGAAATGTTATATTATTTGTGATCATAAAAAAGAATATATTTCTTATATTACATCTATTCATGAGTTCAATAATTATCCTTAGTAGAGTTGAAAAATCTTCTTATTTCTTAAAAAAGAATATATTTTTTATATTACATCTATTCAAGTGTGGTAACTTAGGCTATATAAAAAAAAATTATCGTGTTAAGATTAAAGAAGAAAATATTATAAATAAATAAGATTGTTTCAATATTAATGAAGATTGAGGTAAATTCTTTATGGCTAAAATTGCTAAGGCCATGACATATATCAATTTTGAATATGACTGGATAATTGATTCGAATATGACTAGATAATTGATTCAAGATGTAATCATTGTCTTACTAGAGTACCAAATTCATCAATATTTGTTAATATAAAGGTATTAATGTAATTATCATGATAAACAATATTATTCACTAAGTAGAGAAAGAAGACATTGTCATAATCTTAGACAAAAATAATATTTATAGGATGAGTACAAATGACAATACATCAATCTAACATGCTAGATTTGGTCATATAAATTTTCATAAATTAAAGATTATGATATAGAAAATTTTAGTTAATAATTTTCTAAATCTTACTAATTTTAATAGTAATAAAATTTGTGAAGATTGTGAATTTGGCAAAACATGCAAGGAACCTTTTGATTGATCACTTTCTATGTGCAAGTTTCTCCTACAGCTTATTATCTAATGAGCTCTACTCAAACTTTATCTTATTTAGCTTTTCATTATATGCTTCTCTTTTTTTTTTATGATCTTATAAAATTTACTTGGGTTTACTTTGTGAAGAAAAAATATTTTTTATTCAAAATTTCAAGTGTTTAAGTTAATAGTTGAAAGTGTTCATGAAAGGAAAATTAAAGGGTTACACACTATAATGGCAAGGAGTTCAATTCTAATAGGATTTTCTTCTTTTGCAAAGAGCATTCTATTAAAATGGAATTCATATGTACAAATACATTATAATAAAATATTACAGCAAATAAAAGATTTGACATCTCATAGAGATTTGTAAGTGTTGGTTTTATGTTAAAAAGTTATCTAAAACCTTACGGGCAAAAGGTGAGAAACCAAATATTAAGTATTTCAAAATATTTAATTCTCTATGCTATGTTCACATACCAGACTCAAAGAGAAGCATCCTTGATATTAAGGCCAAAAAAATATATATTTAAATGTTAAAAATGAATGGATCTATAAACATATATATATATATATATATATATATATATATATATATATATATATATATATATATATATATATATATATATATATATATATATATATATATATATATATATATATATATATATATATTGTATTTCAAGATATTATATTTGATAACGTTTCTTCTTGTTATCCTTCACAAGTAATGTCTTTTAAAGATATCAATCACAATATTGAAGGTAATACATATGGTTGTGGGAGGATGCCATAAATGAAGAAATGAAGACTCTTCATAATAATGAAATTTAGGATCTAATGCCAAAGTTTATAAATATAGATATAATTACTTACAAATGGGTCCGTAAGGTGAAACGTAAGTTAAATGGAAGTATAGATCGATATAAGGCAAGATTTACTATAAAAGGATTTTCTTAAAAATATAAAAGGATTATAAGAAAATATTTAGTTTTATGGCTAAGATGACATATGTTTAGATGGTGATTATTTTAGCGGCTAATCTTATGTGGAAGATTTGGTAAGTTTATGCGAAGAATATCTTCTTATGAAATTGATAATAACATTTATATGGAACAATCACCGGGATATATTTTTATTTTCAAACTAGATTATATTTGCAAGCTCTAGGCCCTTAATAGGCTATAACAAACTCCCAAAGTATGGTATGAAAAAATTACTCAATACTTACATTTATATGATTATTTTTCTTTTTATTCAAAACTTAGCTTATTTATTAAAGAGTAAGAAAGTCTATATATTATTATTTTTATATGTAAATGATATGATTATCACTGATAATGGAATAAATATTTCAAAGCTTTGTGGTGATCGTGCTTTCTATTTAAAGTGAAAGTCTTAGGAAAGCTTAATATTTTTCTAGATACGAAGGTAATGAATATAAAAGAGGATATATTTATCTTTCAAACAAGTAATATAAAAGGATTATTGAAAGATTTAGAATTAACAAAAGTAAGAAAGTTTTCATTCCACTTGATATAAATATAAAGCTAAGTTATACTAATGACAATGTTCTTTCGAACCCTTAATCTTTTTGTGTTCTTCACATCTACTTAAGAATAACAAGACTAGATATTACATTTTGAATTGGTCTTGTAAGTTGTTTTATGTAGTCTTCAAGGAAGCCACATCTTGATATAGAGAATTTTAAAATATGTAAATTATATTCTTAATTTGAGATTATTTTATAAGAAGGATATACATATTGAATTGCATGATTATACATATGTTGATCTGGGAGGTGATTTGGATAATCGTAGATCTACTTCTAGTTATATTTTTTATATAATTTTATTTATATCTCATGGTATAGTAAAAAATAATAATTAGTTTCTCTTTTTATAACCGAAGTAGAACATATGACTTTCTCAATGCTCTAGAATGTACATAGTTAAGACGTTTAATCAAAGACATTTGTTATAAATTAACAAATAAACTATTTTATAGTGTGGCAATCAAAGTACCTTAAAATTGATTACAAATCTAATTTATCATACAATAACCAATCACAGTGAAATTGAATATCATTTTATTAAAAAATATAATCATTAAGTCATGAATATCAAAAGCAAAGTTAATAACATAAATATCTTTACCAAGTCTCTTTTCAAAGGATCACTTAAAAGATCTTCAATTATCTCCAAAAATATACTTTAAGGAGGATTGTTAAGACTTGATGTATATCTTTTGAAAGATTTTATATTATTATATTTTATCTTTTAAAAAATGTATTAGATAGAGTTATAAAGATAAGAATCTCTTTGTTTAAATTGTTAATTTATACTTATAAATAAATGACATATGAGTAGATCCATTCAAGTCTAATTATTTAGGCCTATAGGGCTTAGATTGAAGAGTAGTTCAAGATCCTATAAGTATTTTTTAAAGAAGTTTAATATATATATATATATATATATATAACTTCCATCTCAGCTTCTTTTCTTATTTGGTTTAATCTCTGATTAAAAGTACCTTATTATTATTATTATTATTATTTGTGAATGGATTATATTTACATATGATATTTTTCTTTCTTCACATTAAATGTGATGACCCAAACCTGAAAATATTAGTGATCTCAAAAAAAAAAAAAAACCCTTAAAGAAGACCAGAAGATAGGCATTAATAGCTCCGTGATGAACAGAATAGAAGACTTGGGAATTTGGATGAACCCCTCGCAGAAGATTCAGCTCATGCTGCAACTGAAGAGTGGCTCTGTGAGAGATCATTCAGCCACTTGAGGCATCCAGTTTTTGGATCACATTCTTCATCTCTTTGGGTTGGAAGGAAGGAAGGTGAGGTCCATAGTGCCCACATTCCATTGGAAAACTCCAGCACCAATCACCCTCCTTTGTGGATCCCAAAATAAAGATATTTCCGTTTGTTTTTCTTTAAGAGTCAAGCAGTCAAATGTTTTAACTAATGGATCGAACCGGCAGTTCGTTCTCAATTTTACCGGTCCGATTTGCTAATCCGCTCCTAATTTTGTATCGAATAATATGAAGCAATAGCAAGTGAGATTACCAGCTCACGTTGCCGGTTGCATGAATAGTCAACTATGGGCACACAGGTGCGTTTACTATCTTTAACTTGTAAGTCACTCCCATCTCTCGCATCGATGCTTAATAGTCCTTTTGATACCGCTGCTAAATGTACGTAACAGATGTGTTTGCCCGTCAGCCATTCGAACTTGATAGAGGAAGCATACCTCGGTAAGTCAAAGTTTGCAGCCAAAGAACTGCACGCATCTGTCAGATTTGCCAAGAAAAATAAAAGAAGAAGGGTGTTAAATCAATTATATCTACAATGTGTGTATGATTCATTCCATTTCCCTCGACTCGTGTCATGCTCATTCTTGAACGCATTCGAGTACAAGCAAAATTGAAATATCAATGTATGGGAAAAAGGAAAAGTAGCAACAACAGGAGGAGGGGGGATGACACAAACGTGTGTGATTGGGGGGTGGGGGAGACGGGTGATACGGTGCCATCTAGAGGATATCCGTAGGGGGATGGTTCGGCGTCGATGAATAGACGGTGCGTCGAACACCATCTATTTGGACTCCCCCAGGGGTCCCCGTGCACGTCCTCGATCGAGAGCCACCTCGACCGAATCAACGGTTCCTCGACGGCGGCGGCTGGTGGTGGTACTAAGCAGACGACGAGTGCACCCGCGACGATATCGGCCACTGGATACGCTTACATGATCGCCACCTCCCTTGTGCTATATATAAAGAGAAGCCATCGAAGGAACCCGTAAGCGATGGGACTGTTCAAATGCTGCTGGAAGTTCCGCCACGACGCCGCCGACGCCGAGGTCTCCGAGGACAAGCCAGAGCCAGTGGGTGACCGTGGGACCTCCCGCTGCCTCCGATGTCACTGCCGCTGCTGCTTCTGGCGGTTCAAGTCCTCTACGAAGCAGCCGCCCTCCCACACCAGCTCGCAGCCACGGCTCCCCAAGGCCGTCCGTTACGCCTACCTCCGTTTAGTTTTCCGGTTGGCCAGAGCCATGGGGTTCATCGTCGGCTACGACGACGAGAGGTCGAGCAGTGCCGAGCGCGAGGAGTCCGACGAGAGGGCGCTGCCTCTCGCCATCCACAGGAGGTACGCCACAGCCACCACTCCGTGCACCGTCGTCGACATGTAATGCTTTCCAACACTCCTAACATCAAAGGATACAAACAAATGAATCCTTCTTACGTGTTCATGCACTCCTTTTTTCTCTTCTTCTTCTTCTTATGTTTTCACTAATTATTTTGACAATTGTATGATTGTTAAATGGCAGTGATGAATGATTAGAAGTTTGTAGTGCACAATTGGAATTAAGGGAACTTTTTTTGCATTTGAATCATTATGTGTCTCAAATACATTATTATATATATATATATATTTATTTATTTATTTATATTTATGATAAGATCATTTAATCCTACATTGATCGAGGATTATTAGAAACAATGACTCATAAATCTATCGAGTCTTCTTTATCCTTAAAAGGTGATTTTTGGAGCTCATACTATAAAATCATGCCGGTGTGTCCCTTAATAATTTTGACTTGAAGTTGACTAGATAGATTTTTTTGGAAATACTGAAATATAGCATAAAGAATTTTTTACAAGAAAAATAAAAATTTGTCACAATAAATAAAGAACACTAAGATAATCTGATTATATGTCAAATTAAATTGATTAATTGTGGTGATAAGGGTGAACTCAAAGGTGACTTGTGATCATTTATTAAGAGCAAAAGAAAAGAATATTGCATAAAATGCATTAATTTAGATTGTACCTAATATCATTTATAGTAATGAATCCTCTACAGTCTGCCATTTTTCACTTACTTGTAATAATCAAAATCACAATATAATGCGTTAAATCTTACAATATTGAATTCATGTAAAGCATAAATGCGTAGCATAAACATCAGATGAATCTTTCATGTGGGAGATGCAGCTTCTTGGAGTGGATTTTATATGCTGACGTGATTATTGTGGTCAAGGAAAACTCTCCCTTCAGCACAGTAAAAATACTACTCTCTAAGCTGACACCACAGATTTGGTCTCATCACATACATCTCAGCTGAGTATTATATTGAGAACTTTATGTAGCTTTACGTATTGAGACCAATGAATCATGATAAATTTATATTTTCGACATTTTTGTGTGATTTGGTGGGATTCATAGGCATTGAGTCCACCATCAAGCTCATGAGAGGTGGCATTGCCAAATTATCTTTAGACTTGAAAGGTTTAAATTCGGAAATAAATGAGGAAAAGGAAAACCTATTTTGCAGTGTGAATATGGTGGCAGATAAAAGTAAAGGAAGAAGTGTTCCTTCGCCACCAACACAGAGGGTGGTAATGCCTTGGATAGGGCTTGGGCTGTGGATCGACGAATCCATTTAGATTTGGTCCGTACGACGACATTAGATCCATTCATCGCATATTGATCCAAATTGATAAGATCTAATTTGAATTATGGATTCAGTGAAAAGGGGATGGAGCCATCCGAGTCATTTCGTCCAAACCCCAACGCCATTAAATGAATCGGAAGCCAAAATCCTTAGCTGCAGCGAACTCGAAGATTTATTGTCGCCACAAAGAAGGCAGCTGAGAAGCGATGGTGGAGTCCAAAGCTGGCAGCAGTTCATGAACACTTAGAAACATTGAACTTTCCTCAGCCGTGTAAGGTGGACGCCACAAACATTGTTTTGGTCCTCTCGGAACGTATCTAAGCCCAAGAAACCACATCCTAATCTCCTCCTCTTTCGTCGCTTTGGTCAATTTATTGTGCTGTGGCCCGATCCATCCGCTCTGCAAACGCTCGACACGAGAACAACTATGCATAAAACAGCACTAGGATTACACAATATTATCACTGCGATGATCTTTAGGTGCGCCGTATCATTCACGCCGATCATGATGAGCAGCTGCAGGTAGGGCATCGCAATCGGCCACCAGCCAGCCATCGTCTGAGAGCTGGAGAGCGATCTTTTTTGCCTTCTTTATCGTGAGCGAGGACGACTTGTCTGCACCTGATCGCCTCACAATTGAACAAACACATGGTGCGCACCTCATCTGAAGGCAGCCACCGAGGTGACAATTCTGTGCCGGTGGGGTGGCTGTCGTGTGCAAGGACCACATGGAATACTTCACCACAGCTACTTTGTGTGCGTGATACTCAACCAAAACTTGTCTTCCAAGGAAAGGGCGATCCTCCCACTGCCATCGACATAGCAACAGATTCCCCATCCACCCCACCTACGGTAAAAAGCTACAAGAGATTGGACCTCATCATCATCTACTAACCAGAAGGATGCCACAAAACAGCCAGGCGAAGAACACACGGTCACGCCTACATCTTCCCTTCGTTTCTTCTTTATATTTCTGGATCAAAAGACTCACTAATTTGGAGCTACATTGGGCGAATCAAACAACGAAGGCTTCCTACATGTACATCAGAACCAAGAACAAAGCTCCAGTTTTGCTTGTTGACTCAAGCAGAAACAGAGGTGCATGCGATAGAATCGGGGCATCGAACAACGAAGGGCGAAAGGTAGGGAAAGAAACCGAGTAATTGTCTATATAGAGAACAAATGTGAGTATATCTCCTGCTCTTTTATTCACGGAGTCAGCAATAATATTAACTTAAATTACAAATATGGCCTCGCAACAAAAGAGTGGGGAGGAAGAACAAAACCCGGAAGAGAAACGCACAGTAATCCCGTAAAGAATAATAAACGTGTAAAATCATGAGAAGGGAAGCAAAAAAGAAGCGAGAATTCGTAATGGATGAGGAAATGGCGAGTTTACTTTGGAGGCGGCGGCGGCATCAGGTGCGTCAGGAGGCTGCGGGGCCATAGAGGTCGTAGGGCGCCCAGAGGTGGTCGAGTGGGCATGGCCGGATTGAGTCGAGACGCACCCATGGCTTGCCGCTGCCGCTCCAGTGGAGGAGGCTCACCGGCCCCGGGTGGAGGTCACGGCAGCTGCCCCTGACGTTGTCCCCGCCGAGACCGTGTTGGTTCCACCGGTGCTCGATTGGCGCCACGTACCCAGCGAATACCAGCAGGAAGGGCGGCAGCGACCCCAGCTCGTAGATCCGGCCGGCGCCGCTCTTCTGTACCTCCATCCACCGCTCGATCCGCCGCGTGTACCCGGCGCGCCGCCACCTGACCAGGTCGAGCACCATCACCCCCGTGTTGAAGTAGCACGGACGTCGACCGGCGAACGTGGACGCCAGGCGCTGGTCGGACCAGAAGCGGTCCGTAAAGTACTTGGTGAAGTTGGCGTGGCAGTACTCGGGCGCACCCACGGCCCGCGACCCCAGCTCCGTGCGCCATAGCTTGGCGATGTCGTCGACCACCACGAGGTCGGAGTCGAGGTATATCACCCGCCTCACGCAATGCTCGAGGATGTCCGCCAGGTAGTTGCGCGCGTAGTTGAGCGGCTGTTCCAGCGCCTGCCGCACCGACGAGGAGATCAACCCTCGCACACGGTCCGGGTCAAAGTAGTACGCCTTGAACCGGAGCCCCGGGAAAGCGGATCGCACCACCGGCTCCAGGCTCGGCTCCGACACCAAGAAGTGGAAGAACACGCTCTCCGGGCACCGGGTGTGGGCGAGCACCGAGTGGACCGCCGCAATCGAGCCGCGCAGGTACCCCTCGTCGAGGGTGATGGCGATGTGCACCAGCGAGGAGTCGCAGACCGAGGTGCCGTTCGCCGACGGAGGTTCGCACTCTGCGGCATTGTGGAACGGCGGCGCCCGCCGGAACACGAGGTCTTCGGAGTCGTCGGAGGCAGCGGCGAGATGGTGGTTGTAGCCGCCGTATAGGCGGAGGTAGTGAGACGATCGGATGGCCTCGGCGGGGGGGAAGGATTGGAGGGAGGGGGACAGCACTACCATGACCATGGTAAGGGAGCACAAACCGGAGAGGCGGACGACCCAGAGCATGACTCCGCCACTACGCCGGCGCCGGCGGCGTCCGCGAGTCTTAAAATCGAAGAGATCGGCGAGGCGAGCGATCGCGGACACCAGGAGGAGGGCGAGCGTGGCCCTGATCCCCGCCAGAGCGAGCAAAAAGGAAGACCGACCCCGCTCTCGATCAAAATCGAGGAAGCCAAGCAGGGCTTGGGCTTCAGCACTCGGATCCCTTAGGCTCGAAGCGATCGCCGCAGCCCTGCAAAACCCCAAAAGCGCGAGGTGAGAATCCACGGACGGCGACAAGACGAAGGAAGCGCCTGCGGTAACCTCACCGGCGATGCACTCCGCCCCCACCCTACTCCATCTCCTCTTTTGTTCTTGCGGTGGCAGCAGCAAACGAGATTGGGATAGAGATCAAGAAAGGGAAAAGTTAACTCTTTTAGCTTCTTCTTCGGACCATAGAATCAAAGAAAAAGGGTGGTTTGCAGTAATAACTTCGTTTCCCACATCGTAATTTGCACATAACTACTATTAACAACAACTACTCTTGTGATCATTAGCAATGTAGATGCAGCTAATTAAGTTATGGGTACGTGGCGGGGACAGCAGAGCCGGAAGACGCAGCTGGCGCGGGATGTCACAGACAGCGACGAATCAGGACCGTCGGTTACCACGTCCGGACCTTTTTGCCCTTCTCGTTCTCCGCCGGCGAGCCGTCCACGTAGGTGGGAGAGGTACACTTGTACGGGTGACCCACACCGCCGACGAGGGTGGTGATGGCGGAGCTTCGGAGGCCGCGTACGCCTCGTGATTCGTGAGCCAGAGATTGCCAGGCTGGACGCCGCCGTGGGCGGCAACACGTCTCTTCCCGTCTCCCAGTGGGATCCGTTGCAAGCTTCGATGCCGGGTCCATCCTTATACTACGCATCTCCACTCGACACCACGATGCGACTTCCATTAGCCTTTTAATGCTTCCGTTGCAAGAGGCACTTCATCCGATCCCGAAGCCATCGATAAACGTCAACGCCCGTGACCGTGGAAAAGCCCACGTGGTCAAAGGAGAAACAACTAATACTTGGAAAGCATAAATAAATATATTTAATTTTCAAGATGTTGACTAAGAATTTGATATATTATTGTAAGATTTTGTACTCCAATCTTATTTTCATGAAAAAAAATATTTATCATGTAATAATATTTCTACAAATTTCACATCACAAATATAGACATCATTTGAGCAACATCCCATCATAATGAGGCATAGGTTGAAGACTTATTGATGGGACTGCCAACCTTCCAGTCATTATATAGCAATTAGCCTATTCTATACAATCTCAAGTTGCCATATAACAAATGACAACTCCAATCTTTAACATTGGGTTGTTAAGAGGTCTATTTAGTATTTTACATTTGTTTCCCCTCTCTCTCTCTCTCTCTCTCTCTCTCTCTCTCTCTCTCTCTCTCTCTCTCTTCCTTTAGTTTCCCATATTTGATGATAATTAGGTTTTATTATATTTTATTATCAATGATCCAATTCATGCCAACTTGAATTATATGTATTGTAATTTTTATCCTCTAAGGCAATTGTTAGAATTATGTACTTAAACACTCTTCTCTACTTGTGTTTATTGGATAGAATGCTCAGAATTGAATCAAAAGTCAAAATCTTGCAAGAACTGAGTCAAGTATGGTGGTTTTAACACCACATAACCTACTCAAAATTATTACACTTGAGGAATAACTACATATCTGCAGCTGAGAAATCCAAAGCTTGAATGAAGATTTATGCATCAGTTATGAGTCCTTCAATGCAAAATATAAGATTCCACTTGGCATTAATTAAGGTTTTAATGCATACCTCCTTACAGTGAGCCTACTACTGCACGCTAGTGCATCAGTGCTTTACTGCCTCTTGTTGCTGTGGTCTTCCATCTATGATCTTGGCATTGGATTCTCTCTTCCCCTGTCTTAAAAGCTATCAGGTAAGCAGTGCCAACCATGCTTCACACTCTGCTTCGCTGAGAAATAGGATTCAGCTGTGGCTACATCACCCATTAATGATTAATGGAAGGGTAATAGCAGACACTCATAACTCCAGTCGAAGAGGACAGAAGAAAAGGTCAGAGTATTATGAAGAGGTAGAGAGAGAAAGAGAGAGAGGAAGTGCAGTAAAGTATCCCACTTTGACAGCTACTGACAGCCTCAAAATCTGTGTCGTGGACGTCAAAAATATTGATGTACAAGTGTCAGGAAGTCTTCTTAAAAGTGTCCGCAAGGGACATGGCACTTTGGTACATCAGCTACAGAGCATTAACATGTCTTCCGCAGGAGGTGACTTCTCCACTAGCTCGAATGATCCATGTCTAATATCAAGACCAGGTGAATTGGAGTTATGCCACTCCATCCTTGTCCCTTACCATTAGCAGGAAGCTTAGATCACCCAATTTGACAATAAGATAACTCCCAAGTCTTTTCTGCTCAATTGAAAATTAAGATTGAACAGAGTTCATTTTTGGGACCGAAGCTAAAAATACCCACTGATGTTTAAATATTTAGACTAATAAGATCACCAGCAAGAAAAAGATTTTTATTGTAAGAAATCTACTCAGGTGTGGATATAACTCCATGAGGAGCTTAGAGGAGGCCATGCACATTATGGCATGCCAAAAATCTTGGCCTAATGCACGCTGCTCTTAAACATCTTTGTAGTATGGGAGATAAAAGCTAAGATATTAATTCCAAGACTTTATAAATTATACTAGCAAGGGAATGAAACTTATTGAAGAGCAAAATGACTTACCATACTAATAGAGTATATTTTAGTGCTACCCCCGAGATAATAGTCAACGGTCATATCAATACCAATGCGGAGCCTTAGGACTGATATGGTACATTACGTCGACGTGATACTTCGAACTCGAATGGGACGATCGTCTGTTCTTGCACTATTCGAGATCATACAAGACAATGCTGCATAGTATAGAGCTGCTTCGAAAAGCTCAAAATGGTGCCGCGCGACACTGATCCGTGCAGGTCGGTCGGCACCCGTATGGAAGGTATGAGTCAATCGCTCGAGAAATCGGTGGTCATTAACAGACCATGTACAATCGACCTTTCGTTCGTAGATATAAAAGTCAACATCTTGACTAGTGTTAAGGGTGGGACTTTGAATACCTCAACTCTCTCTAACTCTATTCAATACTGACTTGAGCTTCGGAAAGATCGAATTGAGAAATCCCCCTTCCGACCTCGGTCTATGTGTAAAAACTCGATAACGAAACAGTAACCTAATAAGGGAGGAAGGGAAACTCTTTGCTCTACCTTGGATCGATCTTGGAGATGAAGCTTAGATCTGACTTGACGCTGACCACCCTAGTTTGAGCAGCCACGTGGATGACTCTATGCACTCCAGATCAAACCAAGTCATGCTAATCCATTAACCACGACATAAAGTTACTCAACACATACCATAACCAATTACTTGATATTTCTCATATCTGAAGTGTATTTCACTCTATATATCATAATCTATTGGACTTATATATATATATATATATATATATATATATATATATATATATATATATATATATATATATATATCAATATTCTTTCACATGTGATGAATTTTGAATGGATCAAAGGCGTTTATTTCAAGATTTTCTTAGTAACTAATAGTTTATTATATATATTCTTATTATTCGTATGTTAAGAATATTATATTATCGTTCGTGT
The DNA here is from genome assembly GCA_004837865.1 of Musa balbisiana. Taxonomy (NCBI): domain Eukaryota; kingdom Viridiplantae; phylum Streptophyta; class Magnoliopsida; order Zingiberales; family Musaceae; genus Musa; species Musa balbisiana. The sequence continues at coordinate 4,448,673 of CM017198.1, read as the reverse complement.
CATTAGGTACTTCCAATTCAAAGCCGTCTTTAGTCCTTACCATTCATCACTCTGTTTTGATTAGATTTTGGGTTGTTTTCGAGTGCTACGATGATCACGATGAGCGACACAAAACATCAACCATCTCAGCATCTTGAAACCCTCAAGTGGCATAAGATTCAACGGGGCTCTCAAGTATCAAGGAAGGTGATATCCCTTTCTTTGCTAGCTATCCATCAATCAGTTGTTTGTTCACTTAAATCCATGCATTAGAATATTTTCTTTTATTTCCATAAAAAATGGAGGCAATCTTTTTGTTCATTGCATTTAACTTAAAAAGAAAATGTTTTATACTAATAGATTTGCACCCATAATTATGCGTTCCAAGGCTTCGATGCACCACTCATCATGATGTCCTATCAATTAGCATTAAACATAAGAACTCGATCATAGAGATCCAGACCATACACTTCTCGGTTGATGGGCAAGGATCAAAATCCCACCCAACAGACACTCGCATCTTGGCTTTATTTAAGTCCGAAATGGTGAACACAGGGTTTCAAGTCTAATTTGATGGAGAACGAACAACAAATAAGAAGCTCAAGAAAAGATTGAAAGGTACTCTTTTAGCGGATTCTGGTTATTAATCCTGACAATGTTATGGCCAACCATCAGCGTATAGTTTTGAGATCAGGAGTTCAAGCTCTACTGTAAACATCTGCTACGCATCATATGTAATTTCGAATCAAAAGAAGCAAATAAAGAACATCTATGCAAAAGTGAAAGAAGGCAGTATCACAGGCTACTTGAGATAAAAAGAACTTCGATTAAACTGATGAATGAAATGAAACCTGTACATGGTTATTGTCACTATACCAACAAGGAGCTATTTATTGGACTCTCAGAACTCCAAAAAACTACTAGAAGATTCCGTTTCCTAAAGCAACAAACAACTCATTAGAAGAAAAAGATTAATTAACATCCTTCATCACTTAATTCCTGCATTGTTAGTATGAACACAGAAAAAAAAAACCAAAAACTTCGAAGGTATGTCTTCACATACTTGTTGCCATCTTCTGTCCTATAATATCAGTCCTGACACCGTTGAGGATACACCAAGCATGCAACTCGGAGCAACTTGTTTCCCAGGTTAAAGATCTTCAGGCAGCAACATGATTCTCTTTACTGTCATCCAATTTTTAAAAGAAGCATACTTTAATGCTTAAAGGTCTTGAGGAAGAAAACTGTTTTGAGGATCCTGAGTTCGTGTTGCTGTTCCAGGATAAGAGAACAGAATAAATCACATTGGAATATTTTCCAACGAATATGCATCAAAAAACTCAGGATCATCCTGCCCAATGCCTTCTTGCTGCTGAAAAAGCATAAAATGTTACGAGGTCATATGCAAGCTCCCAAATTTGTGACAGTAAAAAAATAAGGAAATGTTATGTGCAACTGAAATCAGAAAACGTCATCATCTTTTGCCACAAAATTATCATGAATTTGGTATAGGTTTGAAACTGTATAATACATGAATCATTTTCACATGGACAAAAATCTAGACTGAAATGTTGTACATTAGAATATGAGAACAAAATTAAAGTTTGACCGATAGGTACCCTTATTATGTAGCACTTCATTTTTCTGCATGAGTTGTATCGAGTATGTTGGTTACACTTTTTTTTTGCTTACAATGAATCAAAAGCCACTAGCGGTTCAGATTAATCTTTACATCATATCTTCAATCTTTGACGATCATGTGGATAAAAATTGAAACTAGTTAACACAAATGACTCAATTGATTTTACTGTTAAATCTGCAAAATCTATGCTATATTTGCTTATTGTATATTACTCAATGCCAGAACTGTGAATGATCTCTCTGAAAGTCAAAATAGAATCCATAAGCATTATCATTATGCAGAACTTTTTATCAGCCAACTTGTCTTTTATGTTCTAAAACAAGCTGGCTTGTTGAATTATTATTTATTAAGAACTTTGGTTCCAAAATTTGGCGGACAGATTTCAATACGGAAGTTGTTCATAAAATTCAGACAGTTTATTTGTAGTCTTCTTGAATTGGAACCATTCTATAATAGTCTATTGATGCGAACATGGTTGAACAGTGATAATTATGTTGTATCAAAATGAAGAAAGTTATAGAAGAAAACTAACCTGCTTTCCCACATCCATGAGATCATTCGAAATAATATTATCATACAATACTTCTTGATGCTTGATATCAGGCATGCTTTCAGACTTTAATCTGATGGAGTTCTCAACTAGGATGGTACTATTGCATTGAGCAACACATTCAATTTTCTCATGCTCAATTTCTGTTGTTACTGAGAGTATCTCCTTTCTTACTGTGCATGTATTCCTACTACTTTCATCTTGTATGGTAGCTATGGAATCTTGATGTGCTACAAGTGAAGAACCAAAATCAGCATTATTTTGCTTGGGAGCAAGGTTTTGACCTGACTGATATGAAATATTAACAGTCTCTAATTTCCAGTCTTGAGTTTTGTTCTGACGAAGTTCACTATAGATATTACAGTTTGAAAGGTCAGTCACTCCCTTCAGGCTGCTGGTATTGCTTAATGCTTCTACATTTCCAGTTGTTGGTGTATCTCCAATGCTACTAGCAAGAGGATAATGACTTGCAGCTGATTCAGTTAGGCAGCTATCATGGATATTGTTAGCATAGAGAGCTTGAGGGACTGAACTATATGAAGCACTAATGTGATTTCCAGGCATGGGTGTTTGTGCAATATTAGCAGTCCTTCCTGATATATGACTTGAAATATCATTTGGAGAGATTTGGTGCCCAAATTTTGAAGAGAGCCTAGAGTCATGCCCTCCAATGCCATTGAATATTTGTCCCCTTGGAAAAGGCTGCCCATGAAAATTCTCATGTTGCTGAGAGAGAGAGAATTGTTGTCCTTGTTGAGACCTATGCATAATTAAAGACCTGTTTACTTGTTCGTTGCTGATGCCTCCTGGCAATGAGGATCTTGTTGTCTGAGGAGATGGTAAGTTCAACAAACCTGATATTTCTTCCCCAACTTGCAAACACATATTTCCATATGGTTCAACCAATTGGTGTGACTGCCCTAACTGTCTTGACTCCATACTGTTGGAAAACCCAGAGAAGTAACCAAGACCTCTGTTCATTTGCTGTACCGATGCAGACCTTGTACTTGAAGCATTGCCAGAATTCAGAAAACCCATTTGATCAAAAACAGGCATCCTTAAGCCAGTATTAGTCACTCTCCTTGAACCAGAACTTAGAGCTGATAGATTTTGTGGCAGAAGCTGACCAGAAACAGCGAGAGCTTGGAGATCAAAGCCATCAACTGTACCAACTGACCGAAATGTTGCTTCTTGAGCACTTGTGAAAGGTCCATCAAGTCTGTCCTGATGCTGTGGAACACTTAATCTCCTCAAATACAAGCGATATTTCTGTTTATTTTCAAATATGTAAGCATAATATTTGCAACATTTGATGTACTTAAGACATTTTCTGATAATGAAATGCAGGAATTAAGCATCTACTATTTGACTAACTAAAATGTAACTGCATGTGCAGAATGAATTTGCAAATGGGAAGAGATTGAAAAAAATACTATTCCAGATTATCCACACCCCGTGAATAATGTTGAAATCTTGTACCTGGTCTGCTTGGTCAATTATTTTCATAAGTTGATTCCTGTGATTGTTACCACCATCTCACCTCTTTATTTAATGCTATGCAATAACAAATACATCTATAATGGCAGGAAAAAGTTAAGAAAATATTTACTACAATATTTTCTTAGTAGTTTGAACCGTGTATTTCAGCATATCACAAATTAGTTGCACATCAGTTATCCAAGCAAATCACATACTGAGGGACAGGATATCATCATTGAGACCATGATGTTTTTTGCATTAAACTCAACAAAACTCTAGGAGGCAAGCAACATCGCAACACTGAGCTGCAACACAAGGCCAGCTCAGGTGTGAGTTGTTTGGAAATTAACTGTTGCAGGAACTCCAATTAATCTAGAATCATCAAACATCAAATCCAACTTGTAGTTTTATAGACTCTGAACAGAATTAGCAAAAGAATAGTCTTTGTCAAAATTATTTGTCTAACATTGAGCACCTTTCAAAACCAGCAATTTGTTTCCTTAGCCTAACTATATAATCTGTGCAAGTATTCCAATCTCATTTGTCAAAAAATCGATATAGCAGTTCTAGACTAAGAAAAATTTTCTAGTTAGGAACAAATAACAAGAAAATAGCCTAATATCTGAAGAAATTAAATAAAAATGATGCATCTGACGTCCACTGTTCACAAAATATCACCACAAAATTGTATAAATTATTACATCTATCCATTGTTTCCAACAAAAAATTAATTGAAACTGATGTCCATCTCTTACCAATATCTGTGGAAACCAAATATGATATTCCTTTCTATCTGATTGTCTTAGTGTAAGCATAACTTTAAACAGAGATTATTGGTAGCTGCTCAACATTCATTGCCTTATCCATGTCTATTGAATATACATTCTTACTAACATAAAACTCAGTTTCTCTTCTTTTCAAACAACCATAACAATAAAGAGTAAGCAGTAAGCAGCCACACATTGAACCCTTGGACCTAGCAAGTTATCCGGTAATCAGGTCAAGTGAACTGTCCTCGAGGGGCCTATGTATTGTTTTCATAATTTAAACTTAGCGAACTTTTGTTTTGGCAAGACTATAGGTTGTTTAATTTTGTGTGTATAGATTGAATCAATACCACTCCTAAATTGGCAACATTCTCAATGTAACTAATTTATTCAATCATGCTTAATTCATAAAGATATTTCAATAGTTTTTTTCTTACGCAGAAGTAAACAGAAAGTATCAGCACATCAAGGAACAAATATATAATTGATGATCAGGGAAGCAACATGGTCTTTTGAACTGGAGGGGTTTTAAATAAAATTCACTATTTGAACCAAAAGGAACTCAAGAAGTCTTTTCTTTTTTGTCTTTTTGAAGTTCAACTCATATTGTTGTTAATGAATAATGGAAGGACAAGGATTGTCACTAGAATATGGTAACAGAAAGCAAAAGAAAAGTTCTATGCAGTTATTAACTTGTATTTATTTTTTTTAAATAAAACTCAACCATGGCAGACTGTAATCCCACATACATGCAAATCTGAATTGAGATTTTATACAAATTAATGACCTCATGAATATTTCCTTCATCGGTTCAATGCTAAAAGCATTTACATAAGAACTGAGTTATACTTTTCCCCGTGCTTGAATAATCCAGTGTCAGAGATAGAAAGATAAGAGAACTGCCTCATCTCCAAGTACATGGCAATGAGGTATAGGAAACCATACTTGCTTCCAAAAGTACAGACTGATTTTATAATTTTTTAAACTATCAAAATCTGCTTGATTTCATGTCATAAATAAACATACACCAAAATGGTTTCCTTCTATCAACCACAGACTGATGTTTAGTTTAGTTTTATCTTCATCTGTCCATATTATACTTGTAAATCATAGCAAACAACATCACTTATCCACATCAGTTATATGCAATAGTTTAGTGCCATATTATCTTCACTCTTCATCTCCTTCCAATCTTGCATATGTTTCTCAATTGCTTTACTCATGTAGCAATTGCAACATAACATAAAAAACTTGCAGATAGAACAAGGATATTGATAATACAAAGAATAAGGGACCTAACATCCTGTTTCATAAAAGAAAACATGGATGACGTAGAAAGTTTCAGAGTCAATAATTTCATATTCCTTGGTTATATAGATAAAAAAGATAACGTGGATGATGCTCCTAGAGGTTTGAGATTGATAACAATAGTAATTTTGGTTTAATGCCATCAGACATGAAGGACCATCAGCCAGTTCACCAGTGCAAAATGGTTCTAATACAATATATGCTCGATCCAAAAATCAACAAGGGCCCTAAGCAATCAAAAGTATTATGTACATGTCAACCTAAGTGAAGATTTTATACTGGAGGAAAATTTATGGGTTGCAGACTCCTTAGAAATTTTCTTCAATTATTCAGAGCCATGAATAGGATTTTGGCCAGTTCTCTCAGCAACCAGCTACGAACAAAGAGAGTCCATCCATCTCAGGGAAACTTCAGAACAGTAACATATAACATTGCATTACGTATACAAGTCCTTGAATGTTCATTAAGTAGAATCATCTTTTGTGTTTATTACTTCTCTGCATGATCGATGCCATGTCTATTAGATACGAGTTTTTGTGCTCATGTAAATAACTCAAACTGATTCTCAGAAATGAAAGTATGATAATTGTTTAAAACTCTTGTTGTCTTCATGAGTTATTCAGTTATCCTACCTACGTCGATTTGAAATATTTTTTATCACAACCTCAAATTCATATTTTGAGAAAAGACAATGAGTACTGACTTTATCCATATGTCTTTCAGTTCATATGCAATAATTTACAATTCATAAGAAAATATGTTCTTATCTTACATGAGATGAATAGAGTTAAATTCACATGATTTGCAGGTCATGAAGATTTAAACAAATATTTAAATCTAGTATAGAATATGAGCAGACATAATAATCCAAAGTAGAACTGCTGGACAAGTATGCTGACAGTGGTTCCATACCTGCAGGTGACTAGCAACATTTTCCCGAGTAAGCCCAGCGACTTTCATCAATTCAAGAATTTTCTTTGGAACTGCTTCTGCAGAGAACAACAAGTATCATGAATAAAGAAATACAGCTTTGATTTTGAATCTTGACAAATTTTCATCAGGATAATAAATATGAAGTCTATTGTTTGGTGACTGAGGATGCACAGTTCTGCAGGTAAATGAGTATAGCAAAAACGTTAAAGAAATGCTCGGTTGTCCAATTACTAAGATAAAACTTTAATTAAAGACATCAATTAAATAAAATGTGAGAACTCATACTATCAATGCCCAATTGGTTGACAGCGGTCACAAATTGTTGGTGCAGTTCTGAAGACCACACCACTCTTGGTTTCTTCGTCTGGGAAGGATCTGCCTGCTCATCAACATCCTGTTCGTCCTCCTCCTTTCCTTCCTTCTTTCTCTTTATGTTCTTCAAATTCTCTCCACATCCGGAGGTCGCATTGTCACCTTCCTCCATAGCCCTTTTGTGCCTTTCACTCTCCCTTTCGTTCTCCTCGAGACTCCCCGAATGCTCCAACTCTTTCAATTCGAACCGCTTCTTCCTCACCACGTGCTGCCATATGTTCTTTAATGGCTCGATTCTCACAGGCTTTATAAGGTAATCCACGGCGCCGTGGGTGACACCCTTCATGACCACGTCCTTGTGATCGTCAGCCGACATCACTGAGCAAAGAGAACAAATCAAAAACAGCCGCAATGCCACACAACCAGCCGTCGTCACGTCGCTGTGCACTTACTGATGACAGGGAGGTCCATCTCCAATCCGATGCGCTCGAGCAGCTTGAACCCGTCCATGTCCGGCATGTAGACGTCGCTGAGGACCAGGTCGAACCACCCCTTCCTCTCGCGAAGCATGGAGAGCGCCGTCGCCGCGCACGAACATGTAGTCACTGCAACACGACCAATCAACACGAATCATTTGTAAACGCACATCGAAGACAAGTTTCTGTAAGATGGAGAGCAACGGAAGAGCGCAGTACGGAATACAAAGGAAGGGGATGGGGGGCGCGGGGGGGGGGGGGGGGTTTGTGGGGGAGGGAAGGAAAAGGCTTTAACAGAAGACGGCAAATACGGGGACAGATGGTACCATCGTAGTGGCACTTGCGGAGCATCATCTCGATGATCTTGAGGCAAGTGGCGTCATCATCGACGAGGAGAACTCGCAAGCCGGCGGGGAACTCAGTGGGCATGCCGCCGCCGGCTGCAGCATCCGGCGGCCCAGAGGAGCTGCTGGCGGTGGCTTTGCCGCTGCTGGTTGGGGCGGGATCCATTCGCTCATTCATCCACTCCTCTCCGAAACCAAATCCAGCATTAGATGTCCGCGGAGTCGATCGGAGTGGTTATCGGAGAGAGGGCAGAAGCGGGAGGGAGTGGATCTCCTGAGATCCAGAACAAACAAGAAGCCAGATAAAGCACGAGAACAACAGAAGATAGAGAGATCGTTGGACTCCTAAATACTCTGCTTGGTTGTTGGACTCTGGCGCTGTTCTGTTTGATTGCTCTTTCTCTCCCTCCCTCCCTCCCTCCCTCTCTCTCATGTAAAAAAAGGCTCTCTTACTTTCTCTCTCTCTTCTCAAACCTCACCAACATCTCTCACCGAGAACGGAGGGGAAAGCCAGCTCACTTCCCTCAACTAGCCAACCGTATCCCCTCCCCGCCTCTCTCTCTCTCTCTCTCTCTCTCTCTCTCTCTCTCTCTCCCTCTCCCTCCCCCCCTCCCATGAAACCAAATGGGAAACATTCCATCACGCCTCCTTTTCCTGCAGTCTTCGCTATTCTTCAAACTTGGCATTTTATATTACTAGTCCAATTGACCCAAACAGGTACTTCGTATGATTGAAGCCTCGGTCTTGGATAAGCCTAAGATTGCAAACCACATCGACGAACCTTCTTTATCTCATGTATCATTCCATGCATACACATACATGCATCGGTCTCGGGTATGTTACCGATGACCATGTGAATGCCGCGACTCAACTGTAGTTAGTTAATCTTGGAAAAATATAACATTTATATATCATGCTTAAATTAGAGCCTAATTAAGATCTATAACTAACATCTATAAGTTATCTGATGTGATTCCTTTTTTACTTCGAGATTTTACTCCATAATTTGGAAAGTAAAAAATACGAAATTTGTTTCCTTTAAAATACTATTTTAGTATCGAATGAAACAGCAAAAAACAAAAAACAAAAACAAAAACAAAAATGGATGATATTTGGCGCTGGAATCCCGATGGAGTCATTCATTACTCATCCTGTCATCGTCCCCATTAATGCCCGAGCTGCTATGTGGTCGGACTCGGTCTACTCACTATTGACAACATCAAATCCCTCAAGTTAATCTTGTTCGACCTCAGATTAAGGAAATTATGGCAAAGAAGGTATTATTCATTAGCACAAATATCCATTATTAATATTATAATTACTACTACTACTACTTGGTCAATGCCACCGATTCCTTGCTCTTTATGGCCGAAGCCATGCTGAGTAGATTAACCCTCTTAAACGTGGTAAAAGGGACGAAAAGTAAAAGGATTAAAGTAAAGAAACAAGGCAAAGGCAAACGGCGTTCATACTTTGCCGTTCCGGATTTTGTAGTACGAACGAGACCCACTACTCGGAACTCGCCTCCCAAACCCTCCCCGTGATTGGCGGGTCCCACGGGATTCACCGTCGCTACGGCCAATCACGAGTCAGATAGACCGGACGGGGAACGACACGAACGGGGTTCTGGGCAAGTGTCGTTTTACTTGACTCTGCCGGCACAGGATAACTCCTCGTCACCGTTCCGTAGCATCGCAGGTGTAAGAGCCTCGTAACTATAAGCGTGAAATTGTGGGGTCTCCGCGGCGCATCACACCGGCCCGCACGTACTTTATACGAAGCGTCGTCATAGGCTGTTCGTAGCTTTTGGAGAGCGCCATCCGACGGTCTCCGTTAAGTTTGCATTTCGTACTCTCTGATACGAATTAAATCCCAATAAATTCAACGACAGAGAGACAATAAAAAAAATACTTGATTGCTTTTTTATTTATTTACTCATATACGAGTTTTAATTTTTAGGTGAAATTGGTGCCAATTTAAAGTACCTATCGAACATAATTACTTAGTTAATTTTGATACCAAACAATCGGCTTTTTTTTTGGTTGAAAGGATAAATATTATCCAAAAATTGATTAACTAATTGATTATATATATATATATATATATATATATATATATACATACATATATATACATACATATATATACATATGTACAGTGAGACATTTATAATACAATACCTCAAGCATATTGACAAGTCAAGAGTGATATAGTGTCATAATTCACATAAGGTTACCTCATGGAAAATCTAAAATCGAAATCCAAACAAATAATGTTATGTATCACTTAACATAATTGAACCCATAATGAACTAAAAAACATCCACTACATGTGTCAATTACATCTTCAAGTGCATCCAACTTCAAATAATAATATTATTATGATCAAATATATGCTTAAGAAAAATTTTAAAGACACTTTCTCCAAGCAAACCCATATATAAGCACTTTAAAGAAATTTTAAGATGGAGATATGATAAATCATATCTCAGTAAACTACTAATAAAACTTTTGATTAATTACAGTTGTTAGAACATCAAAAGTTACCGAAGGTTGATTTTCTCTAAAATGATTATAATCTTTGCCATTTTTGATGTGAAAATTTATAATATTGATATTTATAAAGAAGAAATGTAGGCATAAAAACCTATTATTATGTAGAAAATTTTTAATATTAAAAATCTAAAATCAAATAATAAAATATCTAAATTTACGATATATACTTTTCGATATCATTCAAAAGTTTTTATCTAATTTACAAGCATATTATCATCAAATTTGAAAGTTACAAAAATATTGATTTCCTCTCTTTCTATCATTTACGGGCAAAGAGGATATGATATGAGAGTAGATATGTAATTCTCTTATTTATGTATTCATATATCCATATATTATGTATTTAGTTTTTAAGAGATTTTATATATTTATAGGTGAGAGAGGAGTGTCTAGAATAAATAATTATGAGAGTTCTTTCCATCAAATTCATCTCTTAAGTAATCTTATCATAATTGGATTTACTTTTTATTGATTAATAATCATAATTAAAATTTAATCATATATATAATATATCATATCTAACTAGATAAAACCATATAATATATCTTAATAATTTTTTTAAAAAAATAATTTTAAAAGACTAATTAACCTTTAGATTTTATCTTTTACCAGAGCAAGGCATGGTATATAACATAATTTTGAGTTAAGATAATTTTCTTTCTCAAAAAAATAACTCACAATTCTTGTGACTTTAGAAGTTCTACTATATTATTAGGGTTAATTATAAATTATCCTATATAATTAGTTGTTTTTAACATCTCAATCCTTACATTTACAAAGGTTACATCAATATTCCTAATGTTACATCGATGTTCCTATATTTATGATATGAAAGTGAAATATTTAATTTTATATTTTCTTACAAATAAAAATATCGTGTAACAAATCAAAGTGAGACAAAGTCAATATGTACTCAGTGATAAATCTTATAATATTTTCTTCAGCAAAATCGTTGAGATGAAGAGGAACAAAACTAATTATTTTATTTTTCATAAATATAATGATCCTATTATAACTTTTGATAGTACCGGGAATACTAAAGATAGTTCGATTACAATAGGTCTATAATTAACTCATACTATTATTATATTAAAGTAAGATCTATAATTATATTTAGTTCTATAAATAAATAAAAATAATTAAATATTACATTTAATATGTACCCAATCGGATTTTTTTTCCCCCCCCAAACCAGATATCACCATGAGATAGTGAAAAACTAGTTGAAGAATGTAATAGAATCAGAGTCATGTTAAGAGGACTATTTTTTATTTGACGATGACATGGTGGACGAGCCAACCATAGTTATCATGTGGTTATTGTCACGACCCGAGTCTGATGAGTCGACCAATAACTCCATTTTGATCCTTCAACCACAGACCAAAATGTTTAAGCGGGAGTTATCATAGTATACTAATCAGACCCATATAAGCTAATCATACACATTGCCCACTTCCGATGTGGGACTAATGAGATATTACAGTTATCAATGCCAGTTTGACTTGGTGTTCCACCCATGGTCTATTATTCATTAATGAGTCTCCCCCTATCATCAATCAAAAGTTTTTGGATCTCTCGATGTTTTTCTTAATATTATTAGGATATTTTAAGAAAATTAGACAACACATTAACTGCTTCTCATCCATCTACTCATCATTTCTTAAAAATCCAAGGATTGACTTGAGCTTTCAGATCATTCTTATATTACAAGTTATATTTTATACGAACAGAAAGGTAAGTCTGCATGAGTAGTACTGACTTTTAGTGTCTTTTTCTTCATTCTTCTTTTTGGTGTTTTAGTGATCGACACACAGTGGTCTCAGTGCGCACGTCGATGCGGCGATTCGCCTTCACATCTAAAACGCATGTCCTTCTCTACTTAATTTGGACAGGTCGTATTAACATTACAGTTCGTATTCTACATTCGTCTAATTATGGGCTCGATCAATTCCACTCAGATCCATCCTGTTTCGTCACGGAGACCAAGCAGCAGACCCGGCAGAGCCCATCTCGGTTTCCAAGACGGATCTCCCCATCATGCCCTTCCCCAGAACTTCACGTGCTGCAGGTGCTGGCATCTCTAAACGTCAAACAGCAAACTCATCCCACCCGATTCTTACACGTGTCACGCCTCGACAGGGCAAATGACGTGAAACCTACCCGTGGAGTCTGTCCACACGTTGCCGGTGACGGCCCTGACGTTGGTGGGTCCCGCGGAGATCCTCTTGTCTCGCCTGTCGCCACTGGGTAAACAGGGAGGGTAGACGAGTTTGACAGGTAGGAGAAACGGGAAATCTTGAAATGGCGTTTTCGTTGTTCCGACCGAAATGGATGTCCTTTTAGGAAGGCGATTACAAGTGCCAACCAACATCGCCTTTTCGCACACGGAGAGATTGTCCACCGCTTCTTCCCCTTCTCTTTCTCTCTCTCTCTCTCTCGTCTCGTGGATCTGTGGGTGGGGCTACGATTAGGGTGCTCGGGGAAGGAGGACTCGGTTCGTGGAGGGAAGAGGAGCTGCGAGGGTGACGATCGATCATGGAATCCGATGCGTGGAGCCGATTGTCACCGGCCGCATCGAAGCGTCACCAGGCGCCCCATTCGCGATACGCCGACGCGTCTCGGGATCTCAGCCTTCGCGGCTGGAGAGGTGGGTGAGGGGATTAGGTGCTGCCGGGGAGGTTTGCGTGTTCCTTGCGCTGTTTTTTGAGTGGGATCTTCTGATCGTGTGTCTCGGTTGGTAGATTTGTATCTTGGGTTCGAGGAGTTAGATGGAGGCGAGGATGACCCGCGCGCGGAGTTCCCTTGCCCGTTCTGTTCTGAGGATTTCGATATCGTCGGGCTTTGCTGCCATATCGATGATGAGCACCCCGTGGAGGCTAAGAATGGGGTATAACTTCATTTTTCCAACCTGATTATGATGTATCGATCAAGAACATTTTTTTTCTTCTCTTTTTCCTTTGCGATGTTAGCAAAAAGACTTTCTTTTGGGATGAGGAGAAGCTTAAATTTTCATACGGGAATTGTTGGTTCAAGAATTCATCAATTTTTTTTTTCTTTGGAGGTTAATCCTGTCGTTGGTTTCAACCTCTTAGGTTATCTCGGTAATTTTCGTCAGGTAGGCTCAAGTGTCGGAAGAAAGTTGTGATTTTGAAGCATATATTCTCTTGAGGAAGTTTGAGGTTGTGGTTTTTAGTCGAAGCATTATCTTTACCTAATATCTCCGTTCAATCTCTGTCTTGATGTCCATCATGTGTTACCATGAGCTTGCTTCTTGCCTGCAAAACCAGGCCATGGTCTAGCAATTTCATAATAATGCTTAACTTAGGACAACTGACCTTTGAGTACCTGTTTCCTGCACTAGAAATCAGTTTAAACATCTAGATGTTAGCTAAGGAGCAGTTTCTTGAATAAATCATTGACTTATATAGGATGATATAGATAAGTGTTCCCTGTTTTCCCATGTCCAAACAATGAAATAATTTATATGTCAATCTCATAAGCCTCAACCCTGTTGATACCAACCAAGGAAGCTTAGTGAGTGTGCCTTCTTTTTTCAGCATTTTAACCTTTGGTTCATGATGATGGGAGTTTGAAGAGATTTTTTCTTCTTTTCTAATATCAGCCAAAACTGCTCTCTATACATGGTTGATGCCACTGAGGTTCCTAGTTTGTCTGGATTCATATATAGTTCAAAACTCTGTTTTAAACTGTGTGCAAATATATAGTAGCAAAATTTTCCTGACTAGTTGTTATATTCCTGGTATCACTACACACAATGAGATCCGCTTTATACTCTGTTCATAAGGAGAATTTTCTAAATTAATGAATTATTTTTAATCCTTTTAAAGTCAGAGCTGCTTATGCAATTGATGTTCATTAAGGACTGGGAAGTATAGGATCCACATTAACTGCCTAGCTCATCTTTTGGAATAAGTCTTATGTATTTCATGGTATTTAACACTACTATTGTATCATCTTTTGCATCCTGATTGCCTCATTTTAACATTTTTCCTGATGAACATAATTTATACCAGCTGAAGTATTTAAACTTTTGTGTTTCATTTGGTTCTGCATTTTCTTTCATCTCAAATAATGCTGGACAACCTCAAATAAAAAAGATTATTGGATGTGAATATGCCCATAATGATTTACACAATATATTGTTATGTAGTCCGCATAAGTCCAAAAAGTTAATGTGGTTGAAATAAGTATGTTCAGATATATTAAAGTTGGAGGTAGTACATTTTGTGGAAACAATAAGGAAAAGATCTGTTGAAATGGTATGTGTATATAAGACCTTTACGTGTGTTGGTTGGAAAATTTAGTCAATAAAGGTTACTGATCTTATATAGAAGGATGAAGGGGCATGATGACGTTTAGAACATATATGGATATTTTTGTTAATTGATCTAAATGATGGGAAAGTGACAATGCAGACTTCCCCAACCAATTGGGATAAGTCTTGTTGCTATGTTTTAATGTCTTGTGACAAAAAAATAGTTTCTCCTTCTGTATTGTGCACATTTTTTAACGTTTTGTTAAATTTCTGGTTTATGTGAAAAGTGGTGAGTATTTAGTAGGCATAAGCCATTTCCCTTTTTCCTTATTGCTGCATTTGTTTGAGTGCACTTTGTACGATGACTTATCATGCTAGGGTTGGGATGTTTTACCTTTCGCAGGTATGTCCTGTCTGTGCAGCTAGCGTGGGGCTTGACTTGGTTGGTCATTTGACAACACAACATGGGAGCTTTTTCAAGATATCCTTTTCATTCTCTATTGGATGTTACCCATTTTTTAAAGCTTGAGCTAAAAATGCTGTGTGAAGAATTTTGAATTTTTGAAATCAACTCTAGGGTCCTTTTGCTGTACTATAAAAATGATCCAAACCTATGTTCGGATCGTTGAGTTTGAATTTCTTGATTGAGAATTACATGCAGCGTAGGAGAAAATGCCGCAAAGGATCATTTGCACCCCGTACTATGCTTTCTCTGTTGAGAAAGGACCTGAGAGAGGGCAATCTGCAAGCTCTTCTAGGGGGATCTTCCTATGGGGCTCCTCCTCCTCCTACGGCAACACCTGATCCGTTTATATCATCGCTAATTTATACTTTGCCTTTGGATGAGTCTTTGAAAGATGCAAGACCGGAATCTTTTGATGAAGGAACACTTGGCAGCAAGATTTCAGATGAAAAAGTGGTTGATAGGTATGTGCCTATTTATAAATTTTCCATTACATTATATCATCAATTTGATATGCAGATGGTGTTGGAACTTTACATGTCATTGATTTTCTGCAATTCTTAATTTAGTTGGCTCATTCATTTTATTTTATTTTATTCTGTGTCAAGGAATGTGTTTTCTTAGAAACCTTTGGTCTCAAGTACTCTCTTTGCGTGGTCATAAATATTACGATCTATTTTCGGTCGCCAGGGTTGTTTCTGAAGTTATTCCATCTTATGTATCCTTAGACTTGGGATGCCATGTATTTTCAGTGGGGATAGATTAGTCCAATAATTTGTCGTAGAAATTGATCGACCTACTTCTTGGCCTCATCATCTGGTCTTTCTTTAGTCCCCTCATTAGAGAATGATCACAATTTGGTACAAACTGCATTTTGTCTATGAATGGTAGAACATATTATAACATAAAGTGTATGAAAGGCCATGCACCTCTATGCTGAACAACTTGTTCCTTAGGATAGACGGTATTCTTTTAGTTTGGTTACTATTTCGATAAATGTGTTTTCTCAGCTTGTGTGATCTATACACCCAGGGTTGAACCGTCTCTGTCAGACAAGGATCAGAAAGAGATGGCTCAAAGGAGCGAGTTCGTGCAGGGGCTTGTGCTGTCTACTATCTTTGACGACACATTGTAAGCCATGCTTTTGCCATCTAGTGGCGGCCAGAATGCTCGAGGGAAACAGAAGAGCTCATCAGCGGGGTGGCATTGGCATTTCTTCTTGTCGTTGAAGGGGCCCGTTGTTCCTATGGAAGGGTTCGAAATTAGTACTTAAATTGTGTTACTAGGCGAGAGCGAAGAGCATAAATTGTATTATCCATGTTAACTTAGTACATGTTTTTAGGAGTGAATGTTTGAACTATCATATACTATGGGCAGCAACGCCTACTCATAGTGGGAGACTGCTTTAGCGTTTTTCTGCCACCGTTTCTTGATTTCCAGTTCTCACAGATGGAACACACAGAGATCACTACAATTGCTAAGGCAGAAATGACCTCTTCAGTGCATCAAGGCAAGCTTGTTTTGCTTTCGCAGGTTTGAAAAGGTGAGGCTCTTTTTACCTTCACTTTGAGGCAGTCATTAGAAGCCGAGGCTGGAAAACAAGCAATGGCCTTCCTCGGAGTCCAGCGGAGGAAGGCAGTCCTGGTGAGTCTCTTTTCACTACCATTTCGTGCTTCCTCGGAGTCGCCATGGCGGATCAAACGACGAGGAGCTCTGGTAATTGGGAGACACTGTTTGCTGCTGTGAAGTGTAGGTATGGTGGTGGTTAAGACAAACCCTTAGTGAGGCTTTTATAATGTCTCGACAGGTTTTGGAAATTAGTATTGCCATAACATGCAACTCATTGCTATTGTCCGGCCTAAGCATATATTATCTCCTTATGCTTAATAATTTATAGTGCGATATTTATAATTTTAAAAATAAAACAAATAATATTTATAATTTTAAAAGTGAAACAAATAATTTTATTGTTCCAACTTCATCAGTTGGACTAGTGGAAAACATAACACGTATTGGATCGATACTAAAATAATGAGAAAAAGGATAATTTTATTTTCAACATGTGAGATATTAAAATTATTTTTTTATTAGTAAAAATAATTAAATATTAAAATTACTTTTACGTCGACTCATCATGTGATATCACATATTGTATTTTTCGTTAACACGGTTGACGACATTATGATAAATAAGATTATTTGTTTTATTTTTAGAACTATAAAAATCATAATATAAATTTGTTAAATAAAAAAATCGTTAATAAAATTCACGTATAAAAGGTAATATATAATATCCTCATTGTCCAACAAACTAGTTGTATGATGATCCCCACTAAATCTTATTGGATTTGGGAATGACATTAAAGTAATGCACTTATAATTATCTATGCCATGCAACATATCCTAAATCCATACTCAAATACCTATATTCTATTCATATTTAATCAAAACCTGATTAATATTTATTTTAATCAAAACTCAAATAGACTCCATTATTAGGAAAAAAAAAGACCCACCTCTTATAATTAAAATTATTTAACTATTTGAATTCAATCTAATAAAATTCCAATCAAATATAATCAAGTGGGTCGGATAGACAAAGACATACGCCTCAAATAATTATCTTAATGAAGAGCCAAATAAACTCCATTATCGAAAAAGACCCAACTCAATTAATTATTTTTTGTGATTATTTATGTTTTTGAATTTGATTTAATAGAACTATAAATCAAGTTAAGGGGATTGGACAGACATAGATACATGGAAAAATTGGCTATCAATCCTCATTGAATATTTTTGATCCGCTGAACTATATCTCTGTCCGATGAACGCATAAATCAAGGTTATAGAAACATTCCTAAAATTTCCATGGTGACAAAAGGCAAGATCACAATGATAGAATGTTGGGGTAGAAATGGCATGTTCATAATCCCATTCATATTAATATATTGGAAATTCACAATTCGAAGTTTGGATGACAAATTTTCACTAAAAAAATAACGAAAGAAAAACAAGGGGAAATGTAACTATTATTTCTCTCAATTTAATATAAGTTGACATAAAAAAAAAGAAAAATAAGGGGACATGAAACTATTATTTCTTCCGATTTAACATAACCTGACATAAATATGTTCGATGTACTGTTTGACTTTATAAATAAAACTATTGCATCATAAATGTAACTCGTATGTTAGAAGGTTAAGATGTCTTGGAACATTTAAGTTTTTATGATTTACCCGTGTATAAAATAATTTATATATTTTAAAAAATATAGTATATAAGTCCCTTTTATTAAGTTTGAGTTAATATATTTTATAATATGCTTATGTGACATGTTGGCTCATAATAAATCATTAATATAATAATATATATAATTTAATTTAAAAAATTGAGATCACCATTAATGGCGAGAGGAGGTATCATTGTGGAAGCGACTACCAGCAGTAATATCGAACCGTTGCTGCCTAACAAAGCATCGTACGCAAGTAACCTCTCTTGCGCTGACGACAAGCTTAAGAGCTTCAGTTTCTACCTAAGATGGATATGCGTCGACTAGTCCGATGCTAGATATACAATGGTCTCTTGGTCCCTTTTCTCATTCTATGTGACTTTATTCTCATCGCCTCTCACTTCATCCTCTCTTATGCCCCCACCCATCGTGATTATGACATGGTAGTCCAACTCTTCATCATTTCTGCCTCTCTGCTTTTATCCGTCATTACGACATTCATCGCTTTCTTTTCCTCAACGAGATAGATTTTTTTTTTAAATTTAAATTACATATGATATTATATTAATAATTTATTATGAATTAGCATGTCATGTAAGTAAATTCTAACATTTGTCAACTGACAGAAGGGGTTTATATATTATGTTTTTAAAAATATAAAAATTATATTAGATACAAATAAAATCATATGGACTTAAGTGGCTTGTGACCAAAACTAGAAGAGCTAAAATAGATCCTTTTTTATTTAAATTATATATGTCATTATATTAATAATTTATTATAAGTCAATATGTCACGTAAGCAGGTTTATATACTACACTTTTTAAAATATAAGAATTATTTTAAATATAAATAAACCATAAGGGTTTAATTACTCCAAGATTAAAACCACGTGCGTTAAAATTAACCTTAACCCTTAATAATATAGTATGATATTATAATACATTAAAGAGCACGAAAGAAAGGCAGTAACCTTTTGAAGCATGTATGATCGTAGGTTTAACGGGTGATTTCATCCGTTCATGCATGGTTCGATTGCATCACATGCAAAACATATGACGTGATGTTTCTTCGCCGTGAATGCATTTGTATTAGAAGGAATGATTTCATCCGTTCGGACATGATTGATTGATAAAATGTTCATGGTTAATATATATATATATGACAATATAAAAAGTCCGGAGAAGGAACAATAAAATCTATAAACTTTCGTTTAGTATAAGATTGTATTGAAGAGAAAAATAGTATTAGAAAATATAAATGTATCAGTCTTTAGATAAATTCTTAAATAAGAATGAATATTGATGATTAAATTGCTTAAATATCTTCAGGTTAAAAAATATAAGGAGCTGAGGGTGGACAGACATTTCATTTTAGAGTTTACTATTCAAAGCTCCTTCTTACTATTCATAAATTTATAATCCCTTTAAAAATTAATAAAGATGATTTATTATTTATAACCCCTTTAATTTTATTTTTACCCTCTTTTTTTTTTTCTTTTTTTCTTTTCTCATGATCTCTATTTGCGCACTCTAACGTCGCAAAGGTGCACATGGCCTTACCCTCATCACTCGTTATTGTCGATCGTGGGCCTCAGCTTGCTCACATATCATTGATATTTCATTACCACCATCGTCGCTAGCCTTGTTAGCTACGAAAGAGGAGGAAACCGTTAACATCGATCATTGACCCTAACCTATCCACCTACTGTCGATCTTTCATTGATGTCATTGTTAGCTCTAGCTCTACTAGACGTGAAAGAGAAGGAAGTCGCTATCGTCGATCGTCAACCATAGCATGCTTGCCTACCATCGATCTTCCACTAATGTCGTTGTCATCGACTCTACTGGCTATAGAAGATGAGAAAGCCACGATCAATAATTGTCGACCTAGCTTGCCTGTCTGTTATCAATCTTTCATTAACATTGTTATCGTCGACTCTATTACTTGTGAAAGAGGAGAAAGAAAGAGAATTAAAAAAAATAAAAATAT
Source organism: Musa balbisiana (assembly GCA_004837865.1). NCBI lineage: Eukaryota > Viridiplantae > Streptophyta > Magnoliopsida > Zingiberales > Musaceae > Musa > Musa balbisiana. The sequence goes on along the minus strand of CM017198.1, from coordinate 4,428,369 downwards.
TTTAATATATTTATAAAGGGGTAGTTTAGATGTATTAAAAATTATTAAAATGGTATTGTAGACATTAAAATGGGAATTGTAAATAATAATCTTCTTTTCCGGTCAACGCTTATTAGTGTATGACCCGTGCCATGGGGAGCTATTACTTGGGTTTGATTATAAATAACCATCATCCCCAATCAATGCTTGCATTGAAAATAATTTTAAAAAATCAACAAAAAATATTTTTAGATTTATTAAAAATATTAAAATAGGATTGTAGATACTAAAATAAGAATTGTAAATAGTAATCTTCTCCTTTTTCTTATTAGTACTTAGAGTGTATGACCCGTGCCATACGAGAGCTATTAGTCGAGTTTGATTATAAATAATCATTTTCCTTTACTAATGTTTTTATTGGAAATAATTTTAAGAAATCAGCAAAAAAAATTATGAGAAAATAAAGAGAGACAATATAAAAGAGGTATTTTGATTCTTTATAATCGTGCTCATAGAAAAATCTTTCAAGTTCTCTTAAAAGGCTTCTCGATGATACTATAACATTATCTATGCGATGTTTTTCTAAACTTTTTTATTTTAATTTTAAAATATTTATGATTTAATTGGAGTATAGTTTAGTAATATTGCTTTAAACATCGATGATGTACTAAACCCACTTAAGAAGATTCAAAACCTTATTTGACATATTCTACACTTTAAATATTGGTTTAGTGACGACGTACGCGATTCATTTACAAAAGGTTAAAGTGATGGAGAATCAAACCCACTCACCAAAGGTTGAGGTTTATATTTAATATCTTAAACATTAATATGATGGTGATGATATATCAAATTCATTTATTAAAAATTAAAGATTTAAAACATAATCCAATATATTTTCAAATGTGTCAAGTAAATTAATTCATAAAGACTTTGATGATTTATCATAAAATCGTGGATCCGAATCTCATCTTCGTCACTAATCCTTTGCAAAAGAAAATATTACTCCAAACAGACGAGCAAGATTCATCCAAAGTGGTGCTTATTGATTCAACTACGGAAGAATTTATATTTGTACAATTACAGATCGATAGTGTACTCAGAAAACCCCTAATAAACATTTCCCAAATGAAACAGCTAAACCATTTCACATACTCAAAGAGGCAACCGAGTTCGTCGCTTATTCTCCAAAACTAGCATAAGATGGAGAGAAGTAGTCCTCCGATCAGATCCTATCTTTCGGTGGCAAACTCCATTAATTGATCTTGGAAGGATGCCAATTCCTCCTTTACGACACAACGCGCCATCAACCTCAACCCCTGCTTGGGTGCAGGTGGCCTGAGAAAGATGCATGAAGCAAAGAAATTGTAGTCATTCACTGGGCAAAAGTGGATCGGCGTTCCCCAGCCGTAGTCTACCTCTGAGAACCCAACTCGACTCCAATCTGATATGGACAGGAATCCATAGTCGATTGGCTCTTTGAATGGATCCTCCTCGGGGTCGCCCATCAGCCACTTGGAGAACCTGATCGGTAGACTCTGCTTTGCATCTTTGATGAGGCTTATGACTTCGAGCAGAGATCCATCCGCGACCTTCTGTCGAGGAACCGTGATGGTCATGGGGTAGGCACAGTTCCCATAGTAGCCTTCCTCCTTGAGCAGCGATTTGTAGAGCAAGTGACGAGCGTTTGCCGCGAAACCGATGCGAACGGTGGAGTGTTCCTCCAGCTGGATCGCTCGTGTTCGGCTCTGCCAAACCTTGGCCGTCAATGCGTCGAACGTGGAGCAGAACTTGCCTGTCTTCTTGATGAATTCGTCCTTGATCCGGTTGATGTGGTCTGAGGAGATGTCCAGTATGGTGTCTACGAACTTGAAGGTGAGTAATGGCGGCGGCGGTCCTCGTTGCAGCTTAGGCGGGCTGGGGATGGCGTCTCTGCACCATATGGGTTTGACCAGGGGTTCTGTGCAACCTCTGGCTATGTCGGCAATGGCTTGGAAGAACTGACCTGCTCCGATGCCATCGGAAATTGCATGGCTGGATCTGATGCCCACCGTGAAACCCCCACATGTAAACTCTGTAACCTGATCTCGATCGTACACACGACAGAAGAGTAGGTTTTTCTCGTACTGCCATGACCAAACTACGTACAGAATTCAGGAGAGAGGGAGGGAGGTCACCTGCATCAACAGAATAACGATGCCCTCCGTATGCCCTGCATCAGAGGATGGATACGGAAGTATGGATTCCTTGGGCACCGAGAGAGGCAGCTGAAGGTAATTGACATCTTCGAGGCTGTAGCTGGCGGATGCGTCGATGAAGTACACGCCGTCGGCGGTGCAAGCGACCTCGAGCTCGTCCTGGTCGGACATGGCGAAGCGGCCGGCCATAGGGTAGTAGAACACCAAGGCCCTGGACAGTGCTTCCCTTATGATCTTTGCGGGCTGTCGACCGTGGCGGAACACGTGTATGGAGTCCACGAGTTCCACCGAACCTGGGGTTTTGTCCATGAAAGAGAGGGGGAGGGTGCCGGCCGGGGTCGGCCCCGCCGGTGCAACCAGCCCCTCAGTCAGCTTGGTCACAGAGAAGTCCATGGCGAGGAATGTTTCTTCTGGTTCAGCGTTCTCCAGCCAAGCTGTATCTTTGTGGCTATATAGACTGGATTCGGTGGAGAAATGGCCATGGCAATTGCTTGCAGTGGATTAAGACCGGTAAAGCGGGCCAGGATGAAGCAAAGTGGAGGAGAAAAGCTACTCCACTGGGAGGAGATGCGCACTGAAGGATCAACAATGGCATGCGAGTCTTCGAAGAACATGGGCAGCAACAATGGCCAATCGTGCTAAGAAGTGACAGGCAAACACATCCGCCGTATTCAATCCATCATTACTGACTTGCTCATCGGAAGAACCAAAATCAAGGATCACACGATAAATACCGACTGTTTTTAAGGAAAGCAGACAAACCTCGCAAGTCATGAAAAATATTTTTTTTCAAGAAAGCAAAAATACTTTTTCCACTTTCAATATATTAGGTTGAGCATCAAAATTAATCACATTATTTACTAAACACTCCTGAATTATTTTTTTAATTAATATTATTCCCAATATATATTTATTGTAACATCCGAGTTGATTGGTATAACATTACACGAATCATAGATCTCATGTTTCAATAGAATTTTATTTTTAAAGAAATATTGTTCCCAATATATCTCCCAATATTAACTCGATGAGGTCATGCCAACCTCAGCTGAGATCAGGCCTCCAAAGTTATATATATATATATAAGTGAGGAAGGTCAAATTTAAGTCTAAGACTTTATGATAAATTATCAGAATCCTTAGCTGATATTTTTACTAGAGTAAAATATTATATAATATTTTACTTAAAAATACTTTTATTATTAGATTTTTACCTAATGAAACCCTCGTAATTGGGTAACATGAGTTTTATGAAGGGATATTAATGATAATGATATATGAAAAATAAAATATACTTAAATTAATTTTATAATGATAAATATGTTATTTTAATGGGTAGTCAGAAAAAATGAGATAGAGAAAGATCTAAAAATATTTTAATAAAAATTATAAATAGATAAGTACTTTGAACTTAATTAAGTATGTGCTTTTTTATAGATCTCAATAATAATAAAACTTTTATATAGTCAATCCTAAATAATTAGGACTTACGACTTTAGTCATTATTTACTAAACACTCCTGAATTATTTTTTTAATTAATATTATTCCCAATATATATTTATTGTAACATCCGAGTTGATTGGTATAACATTACACGAATCATAGATCTCATGTTTCAATAGAATTTTATTTTTAAAGAAATATTGTTCCCAATATATCTCCCAATATTAACTCGATGAGGTCATGCCAACCTCAGCTGAGATCAGGCCTCCAAAGTTATATATATATATATAAGTGAGGAAGGTCAAATTTAAGTCTAAGGACTTTTATGATAAATTATCAGAATCCTTAGCTGATATTTTTACTAGAGTAAAATATTATATAATATTTTACTTAAAAATACTTTTATTATTAGATTTTTACCTAATGAAACCCTCGTAATTGGGTATGGGTAACATGAGTTTTATGAAGGGATATTAATGATAATGATATATGAAAAATATACTTTAAATTAAATTTTATAATGATAAATATGTTATTTTAATGGGTAGTCAGAAAAAATGAGATAGAGAAAGATCTAAAAATATTTTAATAAAAATTATAAATAGATAAGTACTTTGAACTTAATTAAGTATGTGCTTTTTTATAGATCTCAATAATAATAAAACTTTTATATAGTCAATCCTAAATAATTAGGACTTACGACTTTATTATTATTATTATTATTATTATTATGTTATTTTAAATATATAAGTATTTTATTGAGTACGAAAAAGTATCAACGATTTGATTAGTGACGCATCTTTATTGCAATAATTATATATAGCTATGAATTGCTTCAATCTAGATGAGATTTATGAAGCCTCGATATCGATTTGAGAGGGGGTTTATCTCCATGTTATTATGCAAGAATAATTTATCACATTCAAGAATCAAACATATGATACCCATCTTCAAAAGCTTTAGAATCGATTTAAGAGAGATTTATCTCTATGATCTCCTATAAGAGAAAACATTATATAGAGCAAACCTTGAGAGATCCATTGGATGCTTATGTCAATAAGTATCCAATATCGATTAAGAAACCAAAGGTCTAATGTAAAGTATGGATGATTCAAGCGAAAAAAAAAGAAGAAGAGTTTAGACCATACTCGAAGTGTATCTTTATTTATAATAATAGTTTACGACTATAAAAATAATCGTATTCACTTGTTTTTAGAAATATCATGAAAAATATTTATCATATGATCATCAAAAATTCCTAGTGGTTAATTAACATGGTAATTAAGAAGTAAAAGGTTTGAGCATTGCTTGAATGCATATATATATAACCATACAAGTAATGTTTGAACGAAAAAGATAATAATGCCACACGATACCATTGGCTTGTCAAGATGGGTTTGTCGAGTGATCTAATTTGATCATCCAGAAGACCGAGCCAAACAAGGCCACAACCCCCCTACGATCTATTTAGAGTAGATTTCAAAAATTAAAAATAGAAAAAAGTATTTATCCAACATAATTATCGAGGCTTGTTTGGTAATGGTAATTTTTTTTAATATTGACAACTCCTTTAGTATAGATAATCTTTAACGAAATATAATTTTACTATTTATAATCCCAAATTACCAATCTTACCATTTTATTTTTTACTATGACAAGCTCGATATTGTTCGATCTTGTTTGTCATCCCCTCAATGTTTAATGGGGATGAAGAAAAAAAAAAGGAGAAAGAGTAGAAGAGAAAAAGAAGAAGATATCTATATGTAAAGAGATATTTTATGAATATTAAAATTTTTAAGATAAAAATTATGAATAGTAAAAAAGGATGGGTGAATTCTCCAAAATAGCTCATAACTTTGGGATTTTCTCATAAAACACTTTATTTTTTTTTCATAACTAACCATTTTTTACCTCTGTCGATCATATCTCCACTCATGCCTAGTTATGCTTTTGCCTCATTGATTACCCTTTTCTGCCTCGCGCTTGGTAGCTCTCCCTGTTGGCCTTTACTATGGTCAATTATAACCCTCACGTGAGGAAGGAGGGGTTACCTATCGACTCTTGTGTAATTGTTGTGTCAACAATGATCAACGAGAGAGGAGAGAGAAGAGTCGGAAGAGAGAAAAAGAAACGACGAGTTCAAGGGAGACAAACAAAACCAATGGTGGTGTATTTAAATAAAAGTTAAATATGATTGGTTCCGTATCAAACGACGTATACGAAGACGATCATAGCTCTCATGTCCCCTCCTACTTCGTGCAAGACTCGATGGGTTGGAGAGGGCTAATGAGTTGAATGACCAAGAGTGAGCAAAGGTGACCGGAGTTATAAATAATTTTTTTAATATCATAAGAATAAAATAATACATAATATTTAAAATTTGAAACACTCTAATAAAAAAAAAAAGAGGCAAAGAGAGGAATTCATCCCAAAAAAATTAGAATTAAAAATTCAAACCCACATGCTATCCACTGGCGTAGGCCTATCAAATTCTTAGCTGTTCTCCACCCAACTCAAAGAGTTCTACTTCTTAGTCCTACTTGGCTTAGTTGGACTTGACACGTAGCCCCCACAAAGTTGTAACCTTTGGAACATTAGTCAAAGATATAATCTTTTCGAAGGCTATTCACAACTCATATGTTAAGATTTAAGGACTGAATGTTAGATATTTTATCGAAGTTTTATGACTTGTCTAGTTGGATTTATATAAACATTATACTCGTAAGTTTTGGCAAACAACTATCCTCGTAAAAGAGTAAAATAAAAATAACATATTTATCCTTCTCAACTTTAATATCATATGTATATATTTATGAGAAATTTAGCAAAAAATATCTTTAGTAATAGGTTTTTTAACATATGCTTTCATATTTAACTTTTATCATGCAATACCTTTTTTTCTAAGTTTTGATCAAAATATTCTCAATAAAATTATAACAAATAATGATTATCCTTTGATTATGTTTGATTTGATTTTTTAAGACTAAATAGATTTTTTGAGATGAATTAATTGATTCAACTAAATCTTAAGTATTCAATTTGATTTAATTAAACCTTAGATTATTTCTTTATTTTTTAAAAAATTATCTTTTACCTCCTCCACGTCTATTCTGTCTAATTCTCCTCCGTTGCCTCCTTCCTCTTCTCATCGACTTCTTCCTTCTCTCATTTCACCTCCTTCCTCTCTCCTTTTTGCTTCCCCCTCATTTGTCTCCGTTTTCTCCCACTCTTTCACTCCTTCTCCTTTATTAGTCTAGTCTCCGTCATCCCCCTTCTCCTCATTGTAATTTACATAGAGAGGCTATTACACTTGAGTATAATCAGATTACACTCGTTCACATAATATATTAAAAATATTATATATATATAATTATATTAAATTTATCATAAAATTAAATTATCTTAAAATATATATTATTTTTTATATATAAATTATCCTAAGTTATTTAAAAAACCATTATGTTTGGAGTTACACTTATTCATATAACATATTAAAGTCCATTAGTTTCGATACAAAATTATCCTGAATTCATCATAAAACTAAAAACTCAAGAACATGTTTTAAAAAAATATTAACTTTATATAAATTATCTTAAATTTATTATAAAACTAATCATAAAATCCTATATTTTTTATTTCATATATTGACTTAGTTACCCTTTAATATGAAATAAGTTAAATTTGATTATTTAATCTATTTTAAAATTAAATTTTAAAGATATTTTTAGGTTAATTAATTATCAAAACTTTAAGAATTCGACTAGAATATGATTCTAATAATACTACAACAAAATATACCAGAAAAAGTTATGGATTTTGTAATCACAAGTAAATGTCTGCAAATTACTATGGTAACTCAATCACAATAATAGATCATTTCATCCCACAATCGTTAACCACAATAATAAATCATGCTTTATCATGTAAGAATAGCTGCAATAATAAATCAACCACAGTAATAGATACTTTTGCCCTATGTAAAATAATTATAATAATAGATTTTTTTTTACGAAAAAAGATTATATTTTATAGCATGGATGGCAACCACAATAATAGACTATATAATAGATAAGATGATTTATCTATGATTACACTTAACAACCATTGGGATAGATCACAATAATTTCATAAAAAAATAATAAATTCATTTATCAACAATATCATTTATACAAATAATAATAATATTATTATTTAAGCATAGCCAACCTCAAATACAAAATTTAATTAACAACTTCATATAAGTTTATCGTAACATAATGTGATCAATATTTTACAAAAATAATTCTCCATTTGTTCCCTCGACGCGCAGCAAATAAATAAATGGAGAAAATAATGATAATTAGATATTTCTAAAATCTTAATTTCAGTACAATGATATGAATGCTGAGAAGGAAAGACAACATAGATCACATGAAATTGTTCATGTTGTGAATAACAAGAAATATCTATCAACCTATACAAGCTATATTCTTTTCTTTTCTTTTTAGCATCACTTAAATAAAGAAAAAATTAAATTATACTTAAAGAATGAATATATGACAGGTATCATCAAAATAAAGTACTCACATACTTTCTTCAACATCCTCCTTTTGTTTCCTGTGTTATAGTTTCTTTTTGTCCTTCCGAGATTTACAAAAACAAAAGTCAAAGAAAATTAATTACACAGCCTCCATAGATAGATGTGATCTTTTATATATAATATAAAAACAATATACTATTTCTTTTATATGACAAAAAATAAGATAGTAATATTCTTAACAACAAGAAAGAAAGAAAAAAAGGTTCATGGAAACTATTTTGGTGAGTAATTTAGCATTAACGAATTCAGAATTTAGAACTTGTGAGTGCCTTGTTTCATGAGAATTTGAAGGTGGAAGTAATGCATTTCACAATAGAAGCTAACACATGTAAGCAACGCATGAGACACAACTACACATTAATATTATTAGAATAATACTATTAGATTATGTGATCATTTATAATAATTAAATAAGATATATAATAGAACTAATTAAATTCTGATAATAGATATTGACAAGAAGAAAAGAAGTCCATATTATAGTAAGATTTCATAACGAATGTTTTTTATAAGAGGTACTCTCTTAATAATTTATTATACACTCTGTTTTCATCTATAAATAGATATGACATCTAGAGACTAAATAATGTATGCAGTTTCTTTCTCAACCTCCCTAAACCACTTATAGAAAGAGAGGAAAAGGAGAATCTAATTCTCCTTATTGATAACACTTTTTATATTTAATTTTTGGATCTAAATATGGTGCCCAGATTACACAGATATCTTTTTTCAAATAACATCGAAAGGTATACATCGTAAAAACCAAAGTCTGCCATACCAAAGCGTACCATTCGGTATGGGCGATACGTACCAGTCCGACAGGTTACCGGTACACGGACCGTCCCGTACCGCTACAGTGCTACAGTATAAAAAAATATAAAATTGTTCGGTGCACCAGGGTGTATCGCTCCGTACGCCCTGATGTACCGCTCGGTACACTGATACCGTACCGTACCGAGCCCAGGTCGAAACACCGGTATGGTACGATACGACGAACCTTAGTAAAAACTGGTCTAATGTTATTTGATTTCAATCAAAACATAATTTTTTTTTATTACATATAACATATAATTATATTAAGCACCAAACACACTACCCACCTCTACCAATGTGCAATTTTTTTTTGGTATGATTTTGTCGTCGCTTTCATGGTATCGACTAGCTCGTCAAACTTAAAAAGTCCACATGGAATTGAGCAAAATCAATCTCCTAATGGTTTTTGTACTTAGAAATAAGTTCAATTTTATTTTTGCCATCATTCATTTGAATGTGAATAACTATTGATAATAAAATTTCAATATTGAAAACTTACTTGATAGAGTTGCTCCCTTTATTCTCTCTCAACCTCAACCTAAATCTAAATGGAACGTCCATAGGAATCTCTAGAATTGTCTCTCTTTGTTGGCATAGAATCGAGCAGCAAGAAAGGCTATTTCTGTAATGCCCTCTTTAAAATAGAATGTTTTGACTCTTCTCTTTTGATCCTCTACTGGTTGGCTGATGAAAGGAGGAAAAGGCTTCATCAAATTAACTCACAAGCAAACCCGCGACATAAGGCTTTGTTTATTACTACGGTTTCTAATAACCACAGTTAAGAGTCCAACTTAATGCAACACTATGAAAAATAATAGCTTTTAACTATTTACCACTGCAATCCATCATATGTGCAGTCTAAGATTAATTCTGTTGTAGTGTACAAATTATACTAGTTTTTCATTTGATAATTATTCATATAAAAATTAAAATAATTTTAATAGATTCTGAGTATAACATACGTATAATTCAATTGAAACCTAAGTGTAACTTGAATGTAAAGGATTTGATCCGATCCAAACCGATCTTAAGAGATTGGTTCAAATTAATTTGACTCAGATCGAATTGAACTATAAATCGATTGAGCTTGAAACAACTCGATTTAAGGGTATTATTAAGATTTTTGAAAAAAAATAAAAGAGCCGCTCATAGTAAAAATCAAATATGATGAGTCATTTGATAAAAATTTATTACTAGAATTATATGTATAATAAATTAAGATTAATCGATTGTTAATGATATCGATACATTTAAAAAATTTAAACACCCAACATATCCATTATTAGTTTCATTGCTCACTTTTCGATTTAAAACTTAATTTTATAGAGAAAAATGAATAATATTATTAAAAAATATAAACAACTTTTTGAAGGATATTAATATGAATTGGAGATAGAACACTAATTACAGTGATATATTTGTAAGTTACTGAGTCTTGAAGGAACACAACATGCTAAACTTAAAAGTTCGGATTAGGGATATGAACGTGAAAATGTAATCTCTTGTACAGTACTTTAAAGCCAATATTTATTATTGAATATTTATATTATCAATTGAAAATAAAAGGTCAATTACGGTAACATTTATAAGTTATTTTGTTTTCTATGTGCCCCCTTTTGTTTTGCCCTATCAGTGATTACTTTCCCTTTGCATTGGACCAATCTACAAAGATATAAACTGGTCTCGTTAGTAAAACATTATAACTGAGGAACAAATATTTAAAATATAACATAAATTAACTTATTATCCTTTTGTGGTATATATATATATATATATATATATATATATATATATATATATATATATATATATATATATGGCAAATTCGAGGTACTTCATGTGCTGTTGCTTCTTTGTCAATTCATGAAACATATTGTGATCCATCTTCTGGTTTCCTATGCTTATGAGCAGGAAAAAAGAAGATCCTAACCTTTATGCTAATAATTTTCGAAAATTAATGGCTTCTGAGGTATGTCTTTTTTTTTGTTGTTCTTTCCTTTTACTTTCAGATTTGGTGTTATGAATATGTATGCATAACTGTACCTGAGTTGCACAGTTATGGAACTTAATTGCCAGATTGGATTTCAAGGTTACATAAAATTGTAATGGAAGGCATCATAAGACCTATAAAGTTTTGATGTACCCCAGTCATCACACAAGCTTGTTTCTGGAACAGGATAGGTAATACAAGATTAATCCAAATATTAGTTGTTCCAACTAATATTGCATGTATTTAGAGCATATTTGTAACTTGGTGAAGTGATCTCCATTAGTATTAGTTAGATGATTCAGATGTGTCAGTGAAGAAAATAGAATTGTGCAGAAAGAAAAAGTTTATTCCTAAGGTTATGATGAGTTTTTGGTTGAGGCAGACAGATCAATTTTCAGGAAGAGAAAGAAATAGAGAAGAGAATGAGAAAACAGTACTCTCTGATCAAAGTATGCCCTCTTAACTTTCTCATTCTATCAGTTATGGTCAGTGAGGCAGTCATTAGGGTTATTTATTTGCTTCCTAATCCATGTTAATATCAATTGATTTATTTCATATTTTGTGAAGATTGTCATTCTAACACCTCTCTCTCTCTCTCTCTCTCTGAAAGTTGAGATTGTTTTGGACAGAACTAATGCTTTCTGCACTGTTGCAAGAGGATGAAGGCTGACCAATGAAATTATTGTGTTCTCTGAGGCTCTACATTGAGGCAGAGGTAAAATTCTCATTAGTTGGGAATCATTTTTCAGTATATAGAAAGAATTTAATCTTTAATATCGGAGTAAGAGAACCAGAGATTAAACAGCAAATTATTATCTGTCATGTAGAAAGTTTAATGGCCTCAAATATATATATATATATATATATATAAGTGAAAGCAGGTCATTAACCATTGCCTGGTCAATATTGGTCTTAAAAGTCTTACCATGTCTATCTGATGAGCCCTACTTGGAGAATTATGAGTGAGTAGGATTGGTATGATAATATCAGTCTTTATCATATCCAAATCATGTGGAGAGGTTGTCATATTTGAAAATGACAAAGATTTAGCTGTCTATTTTGATATCAATACTAAATCATACATTTAATTCCAACAGAATTTTAGAACTTCTATAAAGAGAAAAAAAAGCATATTCTATTGATTTTTATTTCTTTTAATGATATGTAGGCCCTTAAAATAAGCACATTAATTGTGAACATCTTTCCCTTGTGGGGTTTTTCATATATGCTTTGACTATTAAGGGAAAAAAAATCCTTGGTTTAAGATCATAAAATAAAATGACAACTATATTAGGATAGAAGAAGGAAGATTAGCACTCATGTCCTCAATCCAACCACCATTGAAAGAATGAATGAGCTCTTAGTCCATAAACTTTGCTGATGTGACTGCAGGTGAAAAGAAAGGTTTGGACTAATTGTGATTGAAGTGAAAAGAAAGGTTATCACATGAGAGACTTTTCAGACTGCAATGGAAGAACAGGGCAGACTTCCCCTTATTTCACAGTGTTAGGCAAACTACCCCATCCTCAACATTTTTATTAGTTCTTCTTTTCCTTCTTGAGAGAGAAATTTCCATGACTCAGCTTGTTAAGGATTCAATGTACTGACCGACCATCCTAAGATCAGCACCTGTTCTTGACCTTTTTGGGCTGACATCTCTAAGGTGTCCTCATTTAAGTTCTGCAATATTAGATTAGATGTTATGATACTATAGGATGGCCAATGGTTGATTTGGAAGTGAATTATAACCACATAATTGTGCATGAAACAGTTATGAAAACATCACCAAATTTGATTGACCTATACATAGGTTTTCTTTGAACATGCCATCATGACCAGACCATATTAGACATTTCCTTTTTGTTTTATCCTTCATTCTATAATTACTAGTACTTGTGAACATATTTCTGTGTTAAGAGCCCAACACTTGATGTGTAAAAACATGATTGGCCCAATAAAGTATTTTGAATAACATTTCAATATAAGGAGCATTGACGAACACAAGAAACCTTTGATACATTTTTTTTAATGTAAAAGATAAATAATAAAAATAAGATTTGAGTCTAAAATTTTGTAATGAATTATTTATCAGTTAAATTAATTAGCATCTTCAAATAAAAATATATCAGATGAAATTATAAATTTTCATTTTTTTAATAAATAGGTCTGGTACATCATTATTTTATGTGTAAAATATGTCAGATCAATACCTTAGTGTAAAAAAAAATAAATTTAAGAATTATAATTAAAGTATTTAATTTAATTATTCAAAATTTGTTCTTTCTCCTTTTTTGCTCTATTAAAATTTTATTTTAGAAAAGGCCTTATCTAATTTGTTTATAATAATAATAATAATAATAATAATAATAATAATAATAATAATAATAATAATAATAATAATAATAATAAACAACTGACGGGATAAGGTTTGACAGGTAACATTTTGAGCTTGAAACATGTAAGTCCTTCGTGTCGATCCTCTATTGGGAAGAGGCAAACATGAGGTGGGGGTATGAGTGGACCCCACGCCATGCAGCAAATCAATTGCGAGGGTTTCCATCAAATGAAAAGCCTCGGTTGGAGGGCATCCCGCAGCCTCCCTCGCGTCTACGCTACTCCGCAGGACCACCCGACCGCGGAGGGTGTTCTCGTGATTAAGCGACCACAGGCATCAAGTCGGCGGCCCACCGCCCCCTCGTCCTCAGCCTATCTTCACTCGCCTCTCTCTCTCTCTCTCTCTCTCTCTCGTGTCTCGCGATTCCTCTCCTGTGGCCGACGCCGCCACCCGTCCTCGTCTCCGCCTCTTCGAGAGAAGGTACGACGAACGCAACAATTAACCCCACCACCCTCCCACACTTTTATATTTCGCTACGACTCCCTCTCCCCCGCTTTTTCTTTTTCTTTTTTTTTCTTCTTCGACTTCTAAAAATGAGGGAAATTCTTCGTCATGGTTTTCTATTTCGAATCTTTATTTATTTCAAGAACAACGAGAAAAGAAAGAAAGAAAAGATCAACAGTAATGTTTCGAATTCTTTTCCCGTTGCAGGGGAAAAACATTGGTTTTGATGGTTTTTAACGATTAATCCCTCCTTTTTGTTTTTTCTCTCTTCTGGTTGTGGGCGGCGGTGATACTCTTAATAGGTGATATGGGAAGAGGAGGGAGGGTCGTCTACAAGCAGGCGCCCGCCGGACGGAGGCGTAGGCGCCGATCCAAGGCCTCCGACGACGACGACGACGACGATGACGAGGAGTACGTCTTGGGAGAGGAGGAGGAGGAGGAGAGCTCTGACGAACCCCTCGCTTCCGACGGCGAGGAAGACGAGTTCCAGTTCGCCGAGTCCACCGGTGGCTCCGATGATGATGATGAGCAGGAGTTCTTGGCGCCGAGATCGAAGCCCCGAAAGGCCCCTTCCAAACCCAAGAGGAGGGTGAAGAAATCTAGGGTTTGGGATGACGATGACGACGATGATTACGAGGAGGAGGAGGAGGAGGAGGAAGAAGACGACGACGAGGAGGAGGATCGAGTGGTTTTTTCGATTCGGAAGAAGGGGGAGAGGAGGAAGAAGGCTGGGGTTAGATCTCGCCGTCAGAAGCCTAGGGCTTCGGATTCTGAGGAAGAGGTCAGGGAGGAAGAAGACGATGATGGGGATGAGGATTTCTCGCCCGATGAGCAAGATTTTGAGGATGAAGAGGCATCTGTGATTTCGGAATTTAAAAGGAAAGGAGGAAATCCGAAGCAAGGTGGGACGAAGCGGAAGCCGAGGGCTTTGAAACGAAAGAAAGGGAAAAGGAGCAGGCCACACAGATCTGACGAAGATGATGATTTCATAGTGAAAGATCGTGTTGCGGTTGATAGAAAGTCGAAAAAACCTAAGGAAACAGGGAGGAGGAAAATCTCGACATCGTGGGCTATCAAGAATAAGTCGATGGTGGAATCAGATACTTCCGATTTTGATTTTGTAACTTCAGATCATGATTTCATGGAGGACACGGTTTTGTTAAATAGACCAGAGATTAACAACAAACATTTCAGGAAGACAAACACAAAAAGAACACGGGGAAAGGTTATGGTCTCGTCGGATAAATCAGAGTCTTCTTCAGATGGTGATTATATGATTTCTGAGGAAGAATTAAGGGATCTGGGAGTTGGTGGGGTTTTGGATCAGCCTCAGCTGAAGAGGATATCTGCTGGAATGAAGGGTGACAAGAAGGGCAAGGAGAAAGAAAACGATGAGCTGGGGAAGCCGCTCTGCGGGATCTGTTTATCAGAGGAGCAGAGGATGACAGTTCGAGGAGTGTTGAATTGCTGCACACATTATTTCTGCTTTGCATGCATAATGGAATGGTCAAAGGTTGAGTCACGATGTCCTGTTTGCAAGCGGAGGTTTGGGACCATTACCAAGTCATCAAGGTCAGATCCAGGGTTTGGGTTGCGGAAAGCAGTTATAAAAGTTGAAAAGCGTGATCAGGTATTCACTTTATTTTTGCACTCTTTAGTCATTCATTTTTTAAGCTCAAGGAATTTTACCCTCTCATAGCACTAGTTAAATGCATGATGTGAACATGCAAATATATAACCTTAATATGTTACATTTGTCACTAGTCCAAATAAAATTTGGCAACGAAAAGGATGTCAAACGTTTGGAACTTGGGATCTCATTTATCCTGGTATTATGCTTGCAATTAGAGTGCACAAATATGTATCCTAGTTTCTTATGCTATTCTTCAGGCATGTGAAGTAGGTAGAGTAGGTGTGATAAACTGACTACCATGTACATAGTTGATTACAGATCTTACTTTTAGTTGCATAATAAATTTGATAGGACAAGCAAAAACAATAACAACCAACCTACAGAGCGTGGTTGAGTAAGACTGTTGCAATTGAACTTCTTGCTTCACCATTTTGGTTTCCACCTGGGGTCTAAACTTTATGTTTGAATCAGGTTTAAATTATCAAGTGATTCATCATAAGGTTTCCCACTAAATGTTTTGCAATCACGGATATGGCTTGAGGAAATATCAAGATTTTCTCTACTGCATGTTGATGCAAGAGCATGTCCGTAATTTTGAATAGAGATCATAACATTTATTCACATTTTATGTGTCAGAAGTGCATGACTGGATTTTGTTTATTGAAGCTCTTTTTTTTGTAGAAGCCCCGACAAAAGTAGTTCCTGTTTCTTAGCTGGATTTCTAGATGAAAACCACTTGTTAAGTAGGCCTGGGACATGTTTTCTATAATAACCTTGTATACCATTTTTGGCACTTGTTTTTTTATACTATCATTTGTTGAATCTTCTGTCTCAGCAAATGGAATTGTGAAGGAAATTGAGCTTAACTGTTTATGACTTGCATGTTGTTTGAGTAAATTTTCAATTTCCACAAAGAGTACTGATTGCCATTTTTGGACATCCATGCTTGTTTACAAAATTGTCATTGTGGATTTCCTCATTTGAGAAGGTTAATCATTTTCAAGAAAGAGTATATTAATGTGCTTTACAAAAATCTCTTAGAAATCAAGTGGGAACTGCCGATTCTTAATTCAGAAAGTTTACAAGATAAACGATGTTTTGAAGAATATATGTTTCACAAGGAAATTAATACAGAAAGTATGGTAACTGTAAGAAAATCTTGTAGGTGCTTCTTTATTTTGGTTTACTGGAATTTTTTTGTTTTTCCTGATGTACTGTGATGCACCGATGATTGCAGTATAATAACTTGCAGTTTCTGGCTGAAGCTAGTTATTCATGAAATATAATATATTCCTTTAGATCATTAACTTATCATTCATATTTGTTTATTTCTTGTATCATGTAATTGTGCCTTTAAGCCTTGCCCTTTGTTTGTAAAGGTCTATCAACCTTCTGAAGAAGAAATAAGACGAATGATGGATCCTTATGAGAATGTAGTATGTATAGAGTGTCATCAAGGTGGAGATGATAGTCTCATGTTACTCTGTGATATCTGTGATTCACCTGCACACACATATTGTGTTGGTCTTGGAAGGGAAGTACCAGAAGGCAATTGGTACTGTGAATGCTGTAGGTCTGCTGGCGATGGTTCATCATATTTGCAAAATGAGCGTATTGTGACTGATAATGCAGCAAACGGTAGTGATTTTTTGGTCACTCCTGTTAGAATGGAGGATGTTGCAGTTCGTGATAATACAAATTTGCAGAGATCAGGTCAACCTTCCTTGCAAGATATTGATCTGAATGTCTCTCCTAGGTCGGTGGAAGATTATGGATCTACATCTCAGTTTTTTGGAGCTGGGGCAGCGACTCTTTCTGGAAGACGTGCAATACATCAACGCATACGCATTTTGTTGTCCAACAGTAGACCAAGGCAGATCTCTGCAGAAACTGATGTGCTGCGTGATAACATGGCAAGTGGTGTTATGACATCAGAAGTAAGAGAAAGTGGGGAAAGCCTACATAGTTCTCAGGGGTTCAGTTCTTGGAACAGGGGGTCAGCTGCTGAACAGTGCCATCACAACAATAGGCCTTCTGTTCAGTCTAATGCTAATTTGGTTCAATGTGCAACTGAAGACAGTAGTTTCCAACATGTGAATGGTGCCAAGGAACAAGTCCACTCCATGGTAAAACGCCATTTAAAAGAACTATCCAGCGGTTCTCCACTTGGTATGTCAAACATATATAATTCTTATCTACCTATATTGTTTAAAAGCAAAAAGAAAAATGCAGAATGAAATTAGAAGAGAATTTAGGTGTATCCTTCTTATTTAGATGCAGAATTCTTTTTATAGAAAACACATAAGAAGCCAAGGCCCTGTTTGATGCAAATGATGGCATGAGTTATTTTACTATTAAGTTCCTTGACAATCACGCTTTTACTCATATATAGTATATCTTGTTAGGTCAACAACAAGATCAAGTGAATTGCCTGTTCAGTTGAAAGGGCAGTATAAGTAAATTCTTTAAAGGAAAAATTGCAAATATATATATATATATATATATATATATATATATATATATATCACATCAAAGTTAGTTATTCTTCTTTATCCCTGTAAATTTAAGTTCAGCATATATATTCAGCAGAATTTAAAAGATCACATATATGCCATTTTAGTTAATTTTCATTAGTTGACTGTTAGCATAATGAATTTGAAACCTGTCAGCTCTTAGTCAGCTGTTTCTTCCAATATTTTTAAAGTATTTTATTTCTCCTCTATGGTTGAGATGAGATCTGAAAGGGGAAAAAAGGAGCAGAATTTATTTGCCACCTTTTATTCCTTTTGAAGTGATTAATCCAAACATGGTGCAAATCTTATTTGTTTTTATCTTTGGAAATGACATTACATATGTTAAGTTAAGCTGCATGTTTCCTGAAGCTAATTTGCTTAGGAAAAGTAAGATTGATTATTGCAGTTTTTCTTGCATATATTCATATAAGAGCTTTTTAGAACATCTTTTGACCTTACAGTGTCTTCCCTGCTTATGTTATTCCCCTAATTTTCTTGTGTTTAATTGTTTCAAGCCTCTTTCTGTTTTGTATCAAAGAGTTGATATGAATTATAGGTTGAGCTAAGTCTAGTAGATAAATATATTCTTTTCATCATTTGTTTAACTTGCACCTCTAAATTGATCATAACTAGTAGATATTATGGTTCTTTCTAGGAACTAATTTTTAAATGTTTCATCTACAAGATCGTATCACTTTCAAGGAGTTTGCTAGGCGTTCTACCCACACTGTTTTAGCTGCGTGTGGAATTAAACATCATAGGAGAATGGTTTCTGTCCCTGTCCATCCTCCTGGCTGTTGTTCACATGTTTCGGATCAAGAACAAGTAGTTGTGACTCAAGGTTGCTGCTTGTCTTGCTTTAGCTCTTATGTCAAGGATGTGGTTCAGAAGATTTTGCATGCTACTTGAAGCTAGGCTGGCAAATGATACTTGAAGATTGAGTGGCAAATGCATCGACTGTCTTGATCATGTCCTGCAGCTATGTTCATATTGGCAACTTCTATTCTTGCCTGAAGAAATCAGGATGGCTTCATAAGGTCATTATTTTTTTTGCAGTACTCTGATAGGACTGCAAATTTGTACTCCAAAAAATTAGTATCTCTTGAAGATTGAGATTGAATCTTATTGGTAAGTAGAGAAGAACTTGTGGTTTCGCCTGGTTAGTTCAATTGAATTATTTTTTTAGCTGACGGAACACCCTCTGCATTTGTCCTCGGTGCAGATCAAAAAGTCCTTTTATGGTTCCACTGACTTGAAAAACTATGAACATTTCACTCTTTTTTTACATGTCAAGCACATCATCATATCCTAAACGATTATGTAAAGCAGAACGCAAAACACGTGTACTCATATTTCTTCAATTTTGATTCCAGTGTATTTAGTTTCAACTGATTAAAGAGTTCAATGAAAATGTAGAGGACTTGATATTTTATCATGTGGTTGTTTCTTTTATAGGCCATCTTTGGTTGTTTGGGAGTTTGGGGAAGTGTTTGCCTTGCGGATTGGTGTGTTGTTCTTTGATGTTTCTTCAATCCATCCCCTCTCCCCTTTTAGTAATAACCTCTACCTGCATATTTATGCCTGCTTTTCGCTCTCTGTGTGTGGATGTCCAATTGGGCAATTTTTGTTTGTAGAATGGGTATACTTTACTTACAAATTTGTCGTGGATCATTGCACAGAACATTGATTGCTTCTCTCCTCTTTTACACGCAAGTGGCTATGCTGATGTTTTTTGGGAATCTTACCAAGTTTTGCGTGCTGCAGTACATAACTTGGCATGCATGTGAGGTAATCTCCTCGTCCTTTCTGATACGGTAATCTTATTATGTCTGCTTTTTACCTAAAGAAGTCTCTACTATTAGACTTTTAGCTAATGTTGACCTCCTAATTGGATTTTATGTAGAAAGCGATTGATTCTTTTTCATCAGGCTGATGAAAATATCTTCCATCAGTCCTCCATTACCCCGATGGCGCTGTCGTCACCTTTGCCCACCGTGAGCAGCATCGCCCGTCACCTCCTCGCCACTGTGGTTGCCTCCTCCGCGACCTTCGGCTGCCCCCTTCGCCTCCCAGCGTTGCCACTCCTTCTCACCGACAGCAGGGAGCTCTTCCTCCTCGCCATCCTTGTCCTCCAGGTTGCTCGTGGCGTCCTCGGGCCTCGCTCATGGGGCCACGCCATTTCAACCCCAATCGTAGCCTCGGCCTTGCCTCTCGTCGCTCCCCCTTCCTTATCCCTCGTCGGTGTCGCCTTCCACCGCTCCCTCTTTCTCGCGATCCAAGAGCTCCATCCGCAAGGATTGCACCGCTAGCACCATAACCATGAGGAGGAAGAGCTCCCTACCGGTAGCAAGAAGGAACAGGGCGGGGCGACGACAGTGCTGGAAGGCGAAAGGGGGGGCAACTGGTGGAGGACGGGGCGGTGGAAGGCGGAGGGCGGAGCCGAAAGTCGTAGAGGAGGAGGTGGCGGTGTCGAGGACGGGCGGGGCGAAGGAGGGGGGGGCGACGCCACTCGCAGTGGGAACAAGGGTGGAGGCGACAGGCGACGCCGCTTGTGATCGGCGAAGGCGACAGCTATAACGATCGTGGTTGCCGACTGATGGTGTCCTTTCATTTCCTTTATCCTATTATTATATTTCTTTTGTTCTTGTCGTATGTGAATAATATAAGAATATATATATATATATATATATATAATGTCTTACTTAGCTTTTTAAACATATAGATTTAATAATAATATTAATGAAAAAATGAAGATAATAACATAAGATCTTGGCGTTTATATAAATAATCCTTTTACTAATTTCGTATGTCTTAAGTTTTTAGATGTCATGAGTTATTATGCATTGATTTCTACCCTCTCTTTTTTTTTTTTTTTCTGAAATGAAGTAGCAGAGTAGATTTATTTCATGATTTTGAATTGAGGAATACAAACCTCTTGCAAAATCGGTGTCACAATTTGGATTCAACTCTATTAGCAAAATGGATGAGTTATAGATTTCATTGAGAGCATAAACTTCCTTATGAAATTTAAAATTAAACAAATAAACTATGAAATTAAAATTACAGCCTTTTTTCTTTTAAGTGAGTCATGATATTTTGGAGAGACTTTGTGATACCAACACTCTTTAGGAAGTGATACCAACATTTGTGACTTTGTGATCCCACTTCATGAAGTTTCTTGGCAACTTTCCTCTTGTCCATAAATCTAATCCATCACTTTGATGAAGCATAATGAATTTGCCTTTCACATGAAATTGTTGTGGTTCTCAAATTTGGATTCCAATTTCTCTACTTTTATAACAAGAGCATCAAGAACTTGCATAAATCATCTCTTGTCCATGTACATGTACTTAGGAACATCATGAACTTACCATTTAAGATTTTGTGCAATGCATTCAAGAATTATAAGATTCGGCAATCCCGTACAATTGGCCTTCCAATATTAACAATTTTGTGGCAACCAAAGTCTCCAGTAGATGTAAACATACTGTTCTGTACACAACTCGATCTCCAAGTGTTAAGATTCCATAGGGATACTGGAGACATTGTTCGAATAAAACACAGGTTATGAACTGTCACGATCTTGGGATTAACACAATAAATAATCATGTTTTCTTCTGTGTGTAATGAGGCTTGGAAGGCACTCCATGTATGTGGAACAAAGACGACTGAGTTGGCTGCGTGCTGTACACTCACTCCACCGTCAATTCTTGCTGGAAGGGGATACAAAATGAATAATTATAAATAAAGGATTAATTACAAACAAAATTGTCATTTTTTTATTTGAAAAGTATAATAATATATATATATATATATATATTTCATGAACTAACTAACATTATGGAGAATCCAATATTAGGGAGTTTACCAACAAAAAGAAAGTACAAAAAATTAAAATAAAAGGCAAGCCAACTCCTTCCTTCACCGTTCGAAAAATGCAGTTATAATTAGTCGTCCTCACCCTAAATTTGAAGTCTCGCATCGCCCAAAACTATTTGCATTGTTACGCCAAATCTCCGCCGATCTCTTTCTCTCTCTAAAGCCTTTCTTCCCTCTTTGCCTTCTCTCCCACCGGAGATGGACGACTTCCAACGGAGGAACCGGGACGAGCACCGGTACTCGGCAGCCGACCACGATCGCGGCCATCGGCCGTTTGACGGCGGCTACCGCAACGAGTTCCGAGCCTACGGCGCAGGCGCCGGCGACCGTAGGCTGGAGATTGTGAAGGGAAACGTCTTCAGCGCCAACCAGACCTCCTACTACGCCGCCGACCGGGACCGGCATCCCTCGCCGCCGCCGCCGCGGCGCCGGTCTCGGGATCCGCCGTTCCCGCCGCCCCAACGCAGCGGCTTGTCGTCTGCGGGGTCGAGCGCCTGGTGCTTCAGCGACCCGGAGGCGAAGCGGCGGCGGCGGGTAGCCGGCTACAAGGCGTACGCGGTGGAGGGCAAGGTGAAGGCGTCGTTCCGGAAGGGGTTCCGGTGGATCAAGGTCAAGTGCTCCGAGCTCGTCCACGGTAGGTGAGCGAGGCGGAAGGGAAGCGGATGGCGCCGCTTTGTGGTGACTTTTGTGGAGGTATTATTGGTTTCTTTGGATGCAAACAATATGTTTGTGTTTATTACATATGATTCTCTTTGTTTTCTCCTTGGAAACTCTCTATCTAATGTGAGACTATAGGAGTGAACTTTTAGATTAAATGTCTTTATATTGAGTAATTGAAGATCGATGTGAAGGAGCTTTTTATATTCTTAAAAGATGCTGCTTAAAATTTCAATTTTGTTGGGGTAATTGAAGATAATTGCGAATCGATAATTGCATCTCATATGATTGCCATTTGCTTCCTAGTTTCTGATCTTGAATGGAGAGAGATATGATCATGTACAAATGTTGTTAAACAACCACTCATGTTGCATTTGTTGCCTCCTCATCTTTGAACTTTAGGGAGATGATAGACCAAGTTATGGTGGATTAAGTAGGGTTCTCCAAGCATTGTGTTTAGTTAGTTGAATCTGTAGGCAAAAACTGGCACATTGGATGTTATTAGATTGGTTCATAAATTTGGATTTATAAGCTACAAGAGTATTATAACTTTAAGCTAATTAAGATAAAATTGCCATATTTCCTTGGAGAATATTATGAGTTCTATGTTGCTTCTTGTTGGTGAACTAATGCGTCGCGGCCGATGAGTTAGCACAGCTTGGTCCTCGGATCGACGTCGGGAGTTCTTGATCAGTTGGAAGAAGTACTGGAACCGATTATGTCAGGAAGTCGAGATGTTGACACCGTCCATGGGAGGAAGTCTTTCGGTCAGGACGCTGACACCATCTGTGGGAGGTCGCACTTTCGGGGGCGATCGAGCTCCTGCAAGAAGGCCCTCGTCGGGGGGTTCCCGACTTTGGCCTCTCATAGATTAAGTTAATAGTTGCCTTTTTTCTCTCTTTTTTTCGTCCCCTGGCCAGATGCCGGTCATGTGCTTTTATACTATTGCACGAGGATCGGTTGTACGCGGATTTAGCACAACCCCCGAGTGGCGAGATGGTATCTTTGTGCGGTCGTCGCCCGGAATGCACAGAACGGCACCATACGGCATTGTCCTGAGCTTTCCGAGACGAGACTTGCCGAGGGAATGCCTCTCGGTACGGGTCCCGGCTCGGCGTAGGGAGGTACCTCTTGTGTTGACTTGACGGGGGCATGATGTGGCGCGGGTGATATGGCTGGAATCTAGAATATGCCTTATCACTTCTCCCCCCCCACCGAGGCGTGTCGCGGGGTCCTTGCAAGAGGGCGAGCGATGCTTGACTCATGGGAGTGTCGCGTGTGGATCGAGCTGCGGGACTTGGGAAGAGGCTGAACTTGTTGGCCAAGCAACTAAACTCGGGCTCAGGTTGGACTAGCGAGTCGCTGGTCGGGAATCCGAGTTGCACGACTCGAGTAGAGACTGAACCTGTTGGCCGAGCAACTGAACTCGGGCTCAGGCTGGACTAGCGAGTCGCTAGTCGAGGGACCGAGCTGCACGACTCGGGTAGAGACTGAACCTGTTGGTCGAGCAACTGAACTCGGGCTCAGGTTGGATCTGGAGTTGTTATGGAACTCACATGCAGTGGCACACGCATGTTGCAGGTTTTGGTGGGCAATTTTCCTGTCACGTGCGGGCTTTTGGCGGGAGCTCAAAGCTGGGGGATCTGGGGGAGATCCAGGGAGTTATGGTAGTCTTAAATTTGCGGTCATCTCTTCCCTCGGGGAGCCCAAACGTCGCCTCAAGGTGAGTCGCTCGCCCCTTAAAAATTCCTCCCGAAGCAATGCAGTAACCCCATCTAGTCTCCTGTTCCATGCCTCGGCTCCTCCTTCCTAACCTCGAGGTCGGGATGTCTCCATCTTCTACTTCCTCCTCTTCTTCACCCTCTTCCTCTTCTTTGGGTCGGTCGGTTGCTGGGGCGCATGACTCGTCTTTCGGGAGCCCAAGGGTAGAGGTCATTAGTTCGTCTTCGGGTGGCATGCCCCCAGAAGTCACGAAGGCCTCCATTACCCTCGAAATAATTAAGTCGTGGCATGACGTAGACTCGGTGGTGACCGAGGAACTTTTGGGTCTGATTTGAGATCGCTACTGTATCTCGAGGAGTTACGGGCTCTACGCCCCGTTGCTTGGTCAGCGTCAGTACGACCCATTTCCCAACGGGTGTGGGCTGATCGTGAATGCCCTTGAGGCGGGACTAGGTTTCCGTTGAATCCCATCATCGAGGAGCGCGTTCGTAGGTGAGGGATTTCATCCTCTCAGATGGCACCGAACTCTTAGCGCTATATGGTAGCTTTCCTCGGGGAGTGCCAGGGAGCAGGAATCGAGTCGACTCGGACGCTCTTCTTGGCCTGCTTCCGTCTATGTAAGGGACGAGGTGGGGATATTACCTGATCGCTCGTGGCAGGTTCAAAATCAACGGTGCTTCTTCCAACAACAAGGGTTGAAAAAGTCGCTATTTTTTTTGTGAGTTGTAGTCGGGGATGAGGTTTTAGCATTAGATGGACCTCCCGAACCATCAACAATGTTCCCCCCTTCCTTTATAACGGGGAGACCGAGAGCGTGGATCGTTTGAGGAAGATCTTGTCTTCCTCTCGGGTAATTAGGGGAATGATCAAGGAGTGGCTGATCGAGGCGGGATTGAGCCCAGCCCCTAGGGGTACGGTCACCCTCGCGCTTTGGGATGTGCTTGCTTTGTTTCTGGTATGGCTGGCTGATCGACTCTGTGTTTGCAGAGATGGTGAACCTCGAGTCGCTGAAGGGGATGCCCCGCCCCAAGGTCGTCGCGCAGTCGTCTCGGGAGGTGGAAGGTTCTGGCCCTAGGGACGCTTCGAAGGGAAGCACACCAAGGCGGCAGTCAGGGTTGCCAAAGGTGAGTCGGCCAAGGAAGAAAGCTAAGACGGGAACCTGGAAGATGTCCGAGGCCTCGACGACTCGCGAGAAAATAGCACGGGGAGCACAAGAAGTGGGGATCGCTGCTCAAGCGGAGGGCTCCGCGAAGGGGAAGGGGGGAGTCAGACCATCGGGTGATGACCCTCTCGGGAAGTTGTCAGCTCACCCGAAGTCAATGCGTGACTTGTGTCGCATCCGGCCTTGCACCGAGGGCGATCCTTTTCGGGCTTTGAGCATGGCCGACCTTCCAAAGGGGGAGCTTGAGGTTCTTTATACCTCACGGTGGCTGACCCTCAAGGTCGACAGTCGAATTTGGTCCGACGGGTCGGCGACTTAAGAATTTTCCCGAGGGACGCTTCATCCTGTGCTAGCGAAGCAGCTCTATTACTTTCCCTCTGTGGTGCTGATAGATCGGGTAGCGAAATCTCTCGTCTGGGTAAGTGGAGGCGTTCCCCTTTCTTTCGCTTTCTTTTGTTTTCACCTCTGCTTGCAAATTCTAACGCTGAGGATTGTGCAGAGCCAGCATTATACCATGGCGCTGATTGACCCTATGTATGACGTCGGTCGGGTGATTGAACGTCTGGCAGATGCCAATTCTGATCTTCGTCAAGAGGTTGAGGAGCTAAAGAGCAGGCCTGGTCCAGAAACCGTGGCCACGGCTAAGCAGTGCGCCTCGGATCTGGAAGAGGAGGTGAACCGCCTGAAGGCCGAGCTGAAGGAGAGCCGGGCCTGCGTGCGGACACTCGACGACAAGCTACTCACACTTTCTCCGGACGTCGAGGCCGCAAGAACTGCTTCCTAGGTCGCTGAAGTAGGAGTGCTTGGCGTTGCCTGAGAAGATCAAAGGGGCGATCGTCGAGTATAAGAAGTCCCCTGGATTCAAACTCAGTTTGCAGAGGTCGGGACAGGTGATATACGAGTTCAGGTATCGGGTCGCCTATGCTCGTTTTCGTGTGAAATACCTAGACTTGGAGTTGGAGTCGGACCCCTTCACGGACCTGCCAGAGGACCAAGGAGTCAAGATGCCCGTCGAGGTTCCCTTCGATGATAGCCCTGAGGTTCCCCTTGAGGGTTGTAACTTTTCTTTTTTTGCTTTGGTCCAGTCGAATTTTGGGTTGTAACATCTTGACTGTAACACTTCCTTTTTTATTAATGAAAACTATCCTTTCTTGAGTTCCGACTCAAGTTTTTACTTTTAGGGGTAAAACTTCTTCAGATTTGATGCATTCCAAGTCCTCGGTAGGGGGCTTCCTCCCATGGTCTCGAGGCAGTAAGTCCCTTCTCGGACCACATTGCTAACACGGTAGGGCCCCTCCCAGTTTGGTGCAAGTTTTACTCTTGCTCGGGTCGGGTCGCTTACTTCGGTCTTTCGAAGGATGAGGTCTCTGATCTTAATCAGTCTTTCCAAGGTGCGCATATGCGCCTCGACCCTTCTTTCTTCGAGCAAGTCAAGACCTGCTCTAAGGCCTTCCTCGGAGCTGCTCTCTTTGAAGGTGTTGGTGCACCAAGTCGGGAATACCACCTAATGCGGAAGGACCGCCTCGGTTCCAAACGCTAGGCTAAACGGGGACTCCCCTGAAGCGGTCTTGGGGGTCGTACGCAGCACCCACAGGACACTAGGAAGTTTGTCCACCCAAGCCTCGAGCGCACCCGTGACCCTCCTTTTGAGGCCTTCCAAAATCACTTGATTCATGACTTTGGCTTGGCCGTTAGTTTGGGGATGTGCGACCGAGCTGAACTTTAGTTGTATTTTGTACGATTGACAATAGGCCTTGAACTTAGCGTTGTTGAACTGGGTTCTATAGTGGTTCGACTTCAACCCACTTCATGAAGTAATCAATGACGACTATAAGGAAGCGTCATTGTCCCGAAGTTGGAGGAAAGGGCCCGAGGAGATCAAAGCCCCATTGGGCGAAGGGCCAAGCCGCGTCTATCGGGGTGAGAGGGACTATCGGCTGGTGTTGTAACCGGGCATGCACCACTGCACGTATGATAGAGTGTCTTGGCGCATAGTCGACCAATAGTACCCTTGTCTGAGGACCTTGAAAGTCAATGTTCGGCCATCGATATGCTCCCCACAGATTCACTCGTGGAGCTCAATGAGAATCGTCTCGACCTCAAGCGGCGCGAGACAGCGTAGGAGGGGTTGAGAGAAGGCTCTTCGGTACAACTTTCCACCAATCTCACAGTACCAAGCTTGAGTTCGTCTTAATCGTCGCGCGATCGTCAGGTTGGCGGGTTGTGTCCCATCCCTCTTAAAGCAGAGTATTTCCTCCATCCAGTTCGGTGAGACCTCGATCCCGGCAACGTCGTAGGTCAGTACTGTCGGGGCCGTGAGGGATTCAGCTGTTGGGGCTCCTCTCGGGTCTCGAGCGGAGGCCAACCTAGCCAAGGCATCGGCTTGCGCATTCTACGCACAAGGTATCTTCGTAATCGAGAGGCGGTCGAAGCGGCGGGCGAGCCGTCTCACTTCCGCTAGGTACAGCACCATGGTTGGATCTTGGGCTTCGTAGCTCCCGTTGACATGTCCCTCCACCAACTGAGAGTTGCTGAAGGCCTCGAGGTCGCCCACCTGCATTTCCAAGGCGAGGTGTAGTCTGTGGAGTAATGTATCATACTCGGCTTCGTTGTTGGTGGCCCTGAGTTGTAGCCGAAGCGATCGTTCATAAGTTTCTCCAGTCGGGCTCCTAAGGATGAGTTCGGCCCCTGCTCCCTCAGCGGTTGCCGACCTGTCCATATACAGGGTCCATGTGCACTCGCCATGTCTCTGTCCAGCAACATGATCCTCGGGGGTTAGGTCGGAGATGAAGTCGGCCAATACTTGGGCTTTTATGGTTGTCCTAGGGGTGTATTGGATGTTGAACTTGCTGAGCTCGACTGACCACCGTAGCATCCGACCTGATGCATGGAACTTTGAGAGGATTTGCCGCAGGGGTTGGTTGGTTATCACCTTGATTGGGTGGGCTTGGAAGTACGGTCGCAGCTTTTGGGCCGTCTTTATTAGTGCGAGGATCAACTTCTCGATCAGGAGGTACCGTACCTTGGGTCTGACGAGAACGTGACTGACATAATAGATGGGTTGCTGTGCTGGTAGCACCTCTCGGGTTAACACCGAGCTGACCACTTGTACCGAGGCCACGAGGTAGAGTTCGAGGACCTCGCCCAACTCAGGTGATGCGAGTTGGGGCAATCAGGCGAGGTACACCTTCATCTTTTCGAAGGCTTCTCGCAATCGGAGGTCCATGCGAAACTGTTGGCCTGTCGAAGAGCTCGGAAGAAAGGGAGGCACTTGTCTCTTGAGCGCGGCACAAATCTACTAAGCGCTACTAGCTTTCCAGCGAGGCACTACACTTCCTGGACCGAGCGAGGAGGTTGCATCTCTGTTATGGCCCAAACCTTCTTTGGGTTGGCGTCTATTCCTCTTTGGTGGATGACGAACCTGAGGAATTTCCCCGTACGGACCCTGAAGACACACTTTGAAGGATTTGGGCACATGTCGAATCGCTTGAGGGTCCGGAAGGTCTCCGCTAGATCGGCCAAGTCTGTGCTTGCCGACTTGCTCTTCACGGTCATGTCGTCGACGTACACTTCCATGTTTCTCCTGAGTTGTTGTTTAAACAGCTCATTGACCATTCTTTGATACGTTGCCCTGGCGTTTTTCAGACCGAAGGCCATTACTTTGTAACAACACACTCCCCTATCGGTAATGAAGGCGGTGTGCTCCTGGTCTTGCAGTGCCATCTAGATCTGGTTATATCCCGAGAACACATTCATGAATGTGAGAAGTTTGTATCATGCTGTGGCATCCACCAGCTGATCTATTCTCAAGAGTGGATAGCAATCTTTAGGGCATGCTCGGTTGAGATCAGTGTAGTCAACACACATCCTTCAGCTTCCGTTGTGTTTCTTAACAAGGACTACATTTGACAACCACCGGGGGTATTTCACCTCGGTTATGAATCCAGTCTCTCTAAGGTGATCTACCTCGTCGCTGATTGCCTTCTGTCGGTCAGGGGTGAACTTTTGCAGCTTCTGCTTCATCGATCGAGCCTCGGGGTGGATGTTGAGGTGATGCTGGGCTACTCCCGGATTGATTCCAGGCATATCTTTTGAGGACCATGCGAATACATCAGCGTTTCTCTTCAGGAAATCGATGAGCTGGAGCTGGTTTGCTTCAGGGAGTGTTGCTCCGACTTTCACAGTCAAGTCGGGTCGGTCCCTTTTCAAGGGTACTTTGACGAGTTGTTCAGGTGGTTCTAGGTGTGTCGGTATCTTGGCTTCCTCGCAGGGATCCGGGGTTTGTTGGGGCTGCGACTTCTCCAGAAGAGTGACCGTCGTAAGATAGCACCGCCTTGATTCTCTGGGATCGCTCCGGGATACCTCGACCCCTGCTGAAGTCGAAAACTTGACGGCCTAGTGGTAAGTGGAAACCATCGCTTTTAGTTTGTCAAGTGTAAGGTGGTCGAGGATGACATTGTAGGCCGAGGGAATATCGACTACCATGAAGGTAGTCATCATCGTCTTGGCTCTTGGTTCTTCCCTGATGGTAACAGGGAGAACGGTGGTCCCGAGCGGGAAGATGGAATCCCCCGTGAATCCGGTGAGGGCCGACGTCATGGTGTCACGACCTTAGCTGGAATTGCTTAAGGCGTGAGGCACCCTTGCGGCCAAGACGCGAACTTAGCTTGCGTTGCCTAAGTCACGCTTCGCCCTTGCGATATTGCTCCGCAAAGATCAGCCCACTTGCAACCTCTTGCAGGTCCCGAAGGACCTGTAAAAGAGAAAGTTGATTAGTTCGAAAGAACGAGCGACGGACAAGTCCCGACGTCTCGCGAAAAGGGGAAGCTTTACAAGCAATTCAGCGAGCACCTTGCGTGCACAAGAGAAAAGAGGGAGAAGGGGAAAACAAGGGCTTTAGAAGGTTGAACGAACAGCTGCAAGCCCACAAACAGCTGCTCACCGGGTGCCGGGCGCGACAACAAGTTCCCGTCAAGGTAACGTGCGAACTTGCGAATGGTTGTTCAACACCCGACATATAACCGAAGCCCCATCCAGCCCTGTGCCACCCGGGGGGTTCCTAGGGGCTGAGATGGCTGACGTTTTGGTGAGCGGAGGCAGATTCCAGAAATCAGCCCGCGGCACACAAAAACGGAGCTGTTTTGGGGCTGTTTTGCTCGGTTCGATGAGCGGTCGCTTTGTAACGTTGCAGCGAGTTCGAACTTACAATTTTACAAGCAAAATGACCCAAAACCAAGACAAAACATGCTGCCAAGCAGTTGTACATGTAGGTGTGAGCGACGAACGGTTCGTTGAACGAAGTTGTTGCGGGTGTGCAACGACCGTTCGTGACAATGGGGGTGAGGTCCTCATTAGTTAGGCCGAGTTTCTTGAAAGCGGCGTGGTATAGCACGTCGGCAGAGCTCCCGGTGTTGACCACCACTCTCTTCACTTGAGCTTTGGCGATTTGGATTGAGATTACTAAAGCGTCGTTGTGGTGGAAGCGTTCGACCTCTTCGGTCCCGAAGGTGATTTCGAGTTCAAACTCAGGTTGGGGGCTCTTCTCCACCGTGTTGTGGGCGTAGGCCTTTACTGTCGTGCGGCTGCCGCTAGCAGCTGGCTTGCCAGTGATGATGTTGATTTGCTTCTCGATAGGGCCCCTGGGATGCAGGATGCTTCTCTTGGTTCCTTGAGGTAGCGCTCGAGGTGACCTTTTCGGATCAACTCTTCAATTTGATTTTGGAGGTCGTGGTAGTCTTCCATATCATGGCCGTAATCTCGGTGGAACCTGTAATATTTAGATTGATCCTTGTAAGTAGCCTTCAAGGGGTTGGGTTGTCGCAAGAGCCCTTTCTCCCTAATCTGGAGAAAGATCTCGGTACGAGAGGTGTTCAAAGGCAGAGGCGGGAGCCTCCAGAGTAGCTGCTTAGGTCGATCGGGCCTCCTGCGGGGTTGCATTGCTAGTGGCCCCGAAGTTGTTCCTCGGGCCTGTTCTATCCTTGACCTCTTGCTTTCCTCGCACCTTCCCGCCATTAGGGCTTTGGCAGCAATGTACTGGTTGGCGCGTTGGGAGCATCTCGGAGATGGTTGCGGACGACTTCTCGATTAATGACCAGAAGAACCTCGAGGGTTTGAGGCCCATCAAGAATGCTTGCATGATTAGAGAGGGATGAGCATCCGAGAACCCTCGGATTTCAGCAGCAAAGCGTGCCACGAATTGGGAAAGTAATTCATCCTTATGTTGGGATAACGCGAGCAGCGTGACCATGGTAGGCCTAGGTTGCATGCTAGCTAGGAAATTTTGCTCAAACTCCCTCGGAAGCTGATTAAAAGAGGAGATCGAGGATGGCTATAATCGGTTGAACCACGCCCGTGCCGGTCCTCTAAAGGTAGTTGGAAACGCCCGACACATCAGGGTGTCGGAGGTGCCGTAAAGGGCCATTTGAGCCTGAAACACGATGACATGTTTCGTGGGGTTGGAGTCGCCTTCGTATGTTTCTAATGCTAGGAGTTTGAAGTCGAGCGGCACAGGCTTGTCCTGGATTTCTTGAGCAAATGAGGATCCACTCGAGCTGCTTCCAACCGTCTCGTCGCATAACTTCTGGAATTTGTGTTAGAACTCGTCTAGGCGGCGATTGACCACGGATAGCTGGACCCTAAATGAGTCATCTGTCGAGTTTGATGATAAGGTGTCGGGCTCGAGGAGTGATGGAGCGGCTCGGCAAGGTGCGGGCGCGCTGCTCAGGAAGGTTTCTTGGGGTTGTAGTCTACTCTTGGGCTTCTCCTATGCTGACTTGTTCCCTATTTAGCCTCTGTAGTGTCGGGTCGGTCGGGGGAGCCGCTAACTGCACGATCCGTGGGATGAGCAGGACGATTGTTTGCATCATTCTCGCCAGGGTTTGTACTTGCTTGGCCAGGTTGAGGAACGCCTCGGGCAAAATGGTCGAGGGTCATGCAGTATATTCGGGGAGAGAGTCCCGAATCATTGAATAGTCGCTAGTAGCGATCTGGTGTCGAAGCCAAGATGCCCCCATCCCTAGGGACAGGGAGGGGTTGATCACCGGGTCCGAAAATGGGGTGGTTAGTTGGTGGTTCTCCCTCGGGGTGAGCTCCTACGACATCGGCCCTCCTTCTAGCACTAAAATGTTGGTGAACTGATGCGTCGTGGCTGATGAATCAACATGGCTTGGTCCTCGGGTTAATGTCGGGAGTTCTTGATCGGTTGGAAGAAGTGTTGGAACCGATTATGTCATGAAGTCGAGATGCTTACACTGTCTGTGGGAGGACGTCTCTCGGTCGGGATGCTGACATCGTCTTCTGGGGAAGCGTCTCTTGGTGGCGCTTCCGGAGGTGGTCGAGCTCCTGCAAGAAGGCTCTCGTCGGGGGGTTCCCGACTTTGGCCCCTCGTAGATTAAGTTAGTGGTTGCCTTTTTTTCTCTCTTTTTTCCGTCCCCTAGCCAGATGCCAGTCAGGGGCTTTTATACTATTGCGCGAGGATCAGTTATACACGGATTTGACATGACGACCGATCCCCGAGTGACGAGATGGTACCTTTGTGCGGCCGTCACCCGGAATGCATGGAACGGCACTGTCCCAAGCTTTCTGGGACGGGACTTGTCGAGGGAGTACCTCTCAGTACGGGTCCCGACTCGGCGTAGGGAGGTATCCCTCGTGCTGACTTGGTCGAGGCGTGATGTGATGCGGGATGTGACGTGACGTGGCTGGAATCCAGGATATGCCTTATCACTTCTTCAAGGATATATATATATATATATATATATATATATATATATATATATATATATATATATATATATATATATATATATATATATATATATATATATATATATATATATATATATATATATATATATATATATATATATATATATATATATATATATATATATATAGTATTATGCACATTTGGATGACATGTACAAGTAAGAAACTTTTTTTTTTTGATGAATATACATTGGGTAACTTTCTGATTTCCTTGGGGATGAGGTTGAGGTTGTTTGCTTGTAAGTAGATCTCCATCTCTTTTATTTCTCTTGTAGATATTTAGGCTTTGATTAGCAAATGCTCTCAGTAACCTTCATCATTTCTTTCAAAAGTGTGCAATATCCAAGTATTTGTTCATGTGTTGAGTTAGGTTTCTTTTGAACTGATCAAAATGGTAAATCAATCTTCCAATCTACTTTGTGCCATTTATGACATTGTCTGTAAGCATTGTAGTAAACCTTTATACATATCATCGGGCAAAAAAGATTTAGTAGATAAATCTCAAGATTTTTAGAAGAAAATGAATTTTAAGAGAGTCGGACTGGTGTTTCCAGGAAACTATCTTAAGACACTGGTTATCCCACACACATTGCAGATGACTATAGAAATTCTACCCAGCATAGTTACCTATTGTGTCACTGACCTAAACCAACTCCTAGATTGTATGAGAAAAGTAAAAAAGGATGACTAAAGAATGTCAGGAGAAGATTTCTTTTTTAATCTGATAATTGATCGTGAATTGAATATCTATTTATATAATAATCAATAATTTCTTCTTAACATAAATTAATTAATATAAATAATATATTATTTTATTTAAATTATTAATTTTTTTGTTTGTGTACTATGGTTAAGAAAATGATTAAAATTGATTTCATTAATCACGTGCACAAGTTAGAAATTTTACTAATTAATTAAATTATAAATTGATTTATTTCCTAATAAGTAACATGATTTTTAGGAAGTAACTAGTTTATATTTTATTTTTGTGTATAAATCATAAAAAATAAATATTATATTTCTATCTTTGTATGTGAAAGAAAAATAAAAATTAAATTATTACTTACCTTAGGAGATATCATATTCTCTTATATAAAGGTAAATTATTACTTACCTTTCCAGGAGATCTCATATTATCTTATATAAAGGGACTCCTCCTTCCTTATTCTCCATCAAGCGAGCCTTATAATAAGAGGATTGGGGAGAGAATTTCTGAAGAGATGATCCTAAAGAGAGGATAGTCGAGAAGAGGTAGGATCCTCTATTCTTTTTAATCAATTGTTATAATTTTATAATGATAATGTTAGAATGATTATTTGAGTTATAATGAATTTCAAGTTTGATTTTATTATTAAAATTTTTATTTTTTGATTAACATAATAGTTTTAATTTATTTAATTAGAGATATATGTGTTTTAAGAATTATGTATGAATTTCTATGGTTTAATTAGTTTTAAATTTAAGATTACGAATTAAAAAAATTTAGTTTATGAATTTGAGTTATTCTTTAATAATTTAAAATATTAAAATCTAATATGATAAGAAGAGTCTAATTGGGGTTTGACTTGAGTAAGGTTGACATGCTAAGTTAGGTTGACCAAACCCATATAGCTAGGTATAACTCAACATATGTGATTAAGTACGATCCAACTCATGTGGCATGTATGACCTAGCTCATGTGGCAAGGTATGACTAAACCCATGTGGCCAAGCATGACCCGACCCATGTGGCCAGTTATGATTCATCTCATGTGACCAAACATGACTTAGCCCCTATGGCTAAGTACAATTCAACCTATGTGGCCTGGCATAACCTAGCCCATGTGGCCATATACGAGCCAACCCATGTGGTCAAGTAGGAGCTAACATATGTGGCAAAGCACAACTCAGTCCATATAATTAAACATGATCCCTAACTCACGTATCGAGGCACGACCCAACTCATGAGCCAAGCGTGACCTAGTTGAATGGTAAGGCTTGGCTTAACTTGTGAATAAGGTTCAACTTAGTCCACGAAGTTAGATTCACCTAACTATGCAATTGATGCTAAACACATCGTCACTCTTCTATCCAGCCCATTGTACCTTAGTCCAACCTATTACTTGGGACAAGCATATGCAATACAGTGACTCGTCCAAGACTCAGGTGGGTTAGTTTACTTTAGGCTAACACTATACTATATAATCTAATTTCCTCTTCCTTTATTGGTTTGAACTCATTAATTGACTAAATCAGAGAAGTTTGAGAGGTTAAAGTCGCTTTAGGATAATTTCAAACCTACTTGACTTAATTAAAATCAATTAAATCTAAATTAGATCAATCTATAATGATTCCAAATAAGTTTTATAAGAATTTAAGATTGGTTTCATTATGTCCTAATCAAATTGAGTTTGGTTCAAGTTAATTAGGTTATTCCAGTTAGGGTTTTGGTTGATTGATTATTATTGAGAGATTAATGTCTCACATCTTTTTTTATGAACTTAAAAGTTTTATATGAATGTGTCATTTGGAAATAATTATTGGTTTTATACTTTTTAAGTTTATGATATTGATATGATTGTTGTCATGTAGTATTTGTGACTATGCTAGTGATCCATATTGGAAGTGCAACCTATGAAAGGAGCTACAAGCCTATCACATGAAGTTACCAATGGACATAGTCTAACAGATCATACATCAAACATGGTCTCTCTAATATTTTATCATATTATTTCTTGGATGTATATATGAATGAATGGATGAATGCAAATGAATGATCATGGATGTTTATGTATCCCTATCAAGGGCAGGTAGGGTGAATCCCTTCGGGGATAACACTCCATCCGTTATTGAGAGTACGATATGAGTTTTTTTCATTTGTTGTTGGGAGAGTGTATCATCGGGTGTGATGTACATATTTATTATCTAATTATTAAATTTGTGTTGCATGTGATTGATATATGATTTTATTTATTATATAATAATTATCATTATTTTTCTGAATGAGTTTTATAATAAATCAATAAGTTATTGACATTTGTATATATTTCATGAATATTGAAGATGATTTTTTATATTTTTTCAGAGATTCGTACCCTCATATGTGGTTGCTGATTTTTTTTATCTTATATTTATTTTCAGAATAATCAACTACTTTGCAATAGATTTGAGGTTTGGGTGAAAGAGACTTTTTCGTTAGGCCGTATCAAGAAGTTGTGATTATTTGACTAGTTAATAAAATATTTGCTATTGTAAAGATAAGGATTTGAATTTAACGGATAAAAAATTCTTTATAAATTATGAATAATAAAATGATAATTTTTATTTTTTTTCTATAATATGGATTGTGATAATGTATCTTAAATTTAAATGGACTCTTGAAGATACTTTTCAAGAACTAAAAAAAGATTCATTTTAGTTCCAATTTCTATAGTATCATTTGTGGTATATAGTCATTCATGTGTTTTGATGTAGAATAATAAAGTTATAACTCATGCCTTAGGACAATTAAAATATTATGAGAAGAACTATTCAATCCATAATTTAAAATTAATATCAGTGGTATTTACTCTAAAATTTGATATTATTATTTTATGGAAAGAAATATAAAATATATATTGATGATAGAAGTTTGAATCATAATAACTGAGTATGAAGCAGAGCAAATGATTGAAATAAATTGAGACATAATAAGAAACAGGATACTTTCTTACTCCACCGTGGAGTCCTTTCACAAGCGTCCTCAAGAATTTTTTATAAATATCAATAAAAAAATAAGTTTACAAAAATAATAGAAAGAATTATTATTAGATATAATACTTTATATTTACACATAAACATGCAGCAGTTATTGGCTTCAGTCTGTATCATCTCTCCAATTTTGTAGTAGATGTAAGTTGTCTTTCTCAGGAAGCACAATGGAGGCCTCTTGTTGCTTTACTGATGATATGAACTGCACAAAATGAATGTGAAATCAATACTCAACAATTGATGGCTGCAGCATCAAGCATGGATTCCATGTCAATGTTTGCCTGTACCTATGCATGATGAAGAGAGTTGAGGATTGCAATTGAAATCCTTAGAATTGGTCCAAAGAGACTTCTGAAGCTGCACGATAGGAGACGTGATAAGAGACCAACCGATT
Source organism: Musa balbisiana (assembly GCA_004837865.1). Classification (NCBI taxonomy): domain Eukaryota; kingdom Viridiplantae; phylum Streptophyta; class Magnoliopsida; order Zingiberales; family Musaceae; genus Musa; species Musa balbisiana. Next base: position 4,391,073 of record CM017198.1, on the reverse strand, counting down.
ACAAGTACTCTCTCTCGCCCCCCCCCCCACCCCCCTCTTATGGATCACTACAACCGTATAAAAATACGATTTCCTTCACTCGAAGTAGATATTAATGAAGAAATTGTTATTGAACTAATTGATGAAATTAGCTATATATTTACCTTATTGCCCCATGCCAATGTACTATGGTTTCAATACGTATCGGAAATATAAATCCATTATATTTATATTATAGATATACGGGGATCCGACACTAAACGATGTGGTCCACTACCAGCCATCCGATCCCGATCCAACGCTCCACACGCACTAAGTCGAAGTTGAATCCGTAGCCATTACCGACCACAGCGATTTGAAATTTCAAACACCAGCGAGCGAGAGAAAGGAGAGGTTTTGGGCGGCAAGGAGCACCAGAATGGCTTCCTTCAGCTTCTCGTGGGCCGATGAAGTGGAGCGAGAGGAGCAGGAAGAACTGGAGAAGGCGAAGGGGAAGGACGCGGGAGAGGACGACGAGAAACAGCAGCCTGAGAGAAAGGCTGACCCTTTCGGGTCCGCGAGGCCCAGGGAGGTGGTCCTAGAGGAGAAAGGAGTGGACTGGCGCAAGCTAGATCAGGAATTGGACGCCCATTCCAATCTCAGGTGATCCCTTCTCTGTTTGATCTCCGATCTGGTGTTGATTGAGCAAATACCTCCGTTCGGTGTCGGGTGCTTCTTTAAGGTTTTTTCAGATTCTTCATTTTAGGATTGGATTTTGTGGGTGGATCTCCTCTTTTGGAGGCTGATCTCTTCAATTTGGCACGACAAGATCTTGACGACATGGGATAGAGATTTGAGAAATAGGAATAAACTTGGTTAGCATCTGAGTATAGACCATGTATTAGATTTAAATGACAGAAATATGTCACCTCAAACAAGGTGTTCGACTCAATCATCCTTCTGCCTTATGATTGGTGATCTAAATACCAAAACTTTACTTGGTTCGTAGGTAGTGCTTCTTTGAAGTTTTGGTTATGAACAGATATTGTTGTATTGTAAAGGGAGTGCTGGTTAGTTGGACAAAATGCCATCACTTTCCAGCTTCTCACTGCTCAATTTTCTATATTTTTGTAGCAGTGTGATTTCCTAGAGCAATTGGGCCTGCAGGTGTCAACCATTTACCATGTACTTCCTAGTAGCTCCTGATGTCTGATGATCACCACCGAATAGACCGATCAGTCCAATGTGGCTCTGACTCGGCTCCCTTACGGGTCGATGATACCGCTGTAGATCCTCCATGACTCCCGAAGTGGCCCGACTCCTGATCCGTCAAATCCTTGCACTAAATCTAGTAGACCATAGAATTTGAAGCATTCAGTAAGAAGTTAGGTGTCAAATATGCGATCTCAACCTTTTTCCAAGCACATACATTCCAATATCAATGTAAGCATCTTTCTCTCAAGATATAGAATTTTTCATGTGCATCAGATATAAGAAACAGTTTCATCATGATAGAATCATAGGAGGCATGTTGACATGAAACCAAATTGCAGTCAAGAGTGAGCCTAGTAATTACTCCTCCACATTTCCTGAATACTGTCATTTTAATTTTTCAGCATAAAATTTACTTGACCTTTGACTGTGAAACTTAATTACCCAATCATAGGTAAGATCAGTCATTACTCCATCATAAAGCCTATATTATGTATTTTTGCAGTTTCTGGATTTTCTATAATTTTCTTTTAATTATCAGATTACTAGTTGTCTGAACACTCTTTTAATGGAAGTTTGCTATTTCCATGGCATAACTACTTTGCACTGATTTCAAAATTTCCAAATCTCTTATTAATTACTTGACTTATAGCCACTTGTGCAGAGTGTTGATCTTTTTGTTATGTTTTGTAACCATAGTTCCATGATAATATTTGTGTTTGTGGATGATTTTACTCTTACAGTTCATGCTGAATTCTATTTACTTTACAATATTACTTATGCATCAAGACAGACCACCCAGATGTTGGCATATACTATGATCCATAGTAACACTCTGGAACTTCAAATTATTGTTGTGACTACCATCTAATACCATAACAAAATATGCTACTTCAAATTTCTGCACCTAAGTTGATTGTTTGATTCAAAAAAACCAAAGTTCTTGTTTTTGCAACCTTAGATCCTGGAGATGCTTTTGGTTCTCCATGTTCTTTGAGTGCCAAATCTCTAAGCCTTAATTTAGGGAAAACTGCTGACCATTATGAAAAAGGACAGCTTTGATAAAACTATTTTTGAAGGGGATAACATATTGTAAAACAATAACAAGTTATTGCCTAGAACTGGTACCAACTATATTTGTGGAGATGGCATACTCTTCTTTACTCATTGTCTTTTTATTTATGCTTGGGTCATGATATAGGTACAAAGTCATGAAAACCATATTTTGTACTATTTTTATACCAAATTTCTTGACTGATTATGTTTGTTTTTCCCTTGAATGATTGCTTTTCATACTATATGCTAATTGTAATTCAAGACTACCTATTAATAGCTGAATCTTCACATTACAGGCAAAAAAAGTCACTTTATAGTTTACCAAGAAAATGATGAGTCTATTTGATGCAGTTATGTTTCTATTCTATGTTTTGCATTCCTTTTTGTACCATTACTTACTTGCTAATCATTGGCGTGTACAGGAACGACAAGAAGCTAACAGGAAACGTTTCTCTGGCAGCATCTTCCATTAGCAAAAAGGAACATCCTCTTTTTGGACTTGGTAATCACACAGATCAAATGAAGCCAGGACATGATCCAAGAAGCATTCGGTCGCAGAAGCACCAAAATGCTGTGCTTGTTCCCCCATTAAGGTTTCTTCCAAAAAATATAGCCCCTTTGCTGGGACACACTCACAGGGGACAATCTTACACACAAAATGCTGCTTTGGACAGTGGTCTTCTGAGTCGACATCCATGCAACTCAAACACAAACACTGTGCACCATTTTGCAGTCGATCCTGCTCTTGGTTTGTTAAGAGTACCACAATACAGTTTGAGCATGGTGGGGAGAAGCCAGTTGAGGACGCAACCAAACACTGGAACCTTAAAACACAGCCAACAAATGGGATCTAACTGCAAAATGGGTGTTACCAGAAACAAAGAGATGAATTTGAGGAACAACCACAAGGATAATGGAATTAGAAGAGGTGGCCATGGAAAAGAGGTGACCGGAGAAGAGCTACAAGGTAACGGTCGGAGAATTCTGAGTGATCTGAACATGGGAAGAACCCATATGAAGAAGACTCACAGAGTTGGTGAATCACAAGCTGCAAAGAGGGAGTCTTGCATTCAAGAGTTGACAGATAAACCTATAGAACCGCGAATGAAGACAAACCAGAACAATGATTGCCTAAGATCAGATTCTCCAGGAACTGAAAACAAAGTGGATGATGAAGGTGTAGAATTGGTTGGTCCTTCAACAACTAAAAATGCATCTTCTGGCAAGAACAATCACAACAGAAAGAGAGGACTGCACTCAGCACCTCAGTCTGGTCGCCATAGAAGGAAGCAAAGGAATCAAGCTGGATTGTGCAAGTAACAAAAGAAGATTTTGCTTGACCATGTTGACAAGAAAATTAGTTGCATCATTAGCACCAGTTAAGATTAAGAGACCCAATTGAACTTGTTTCTTTGACCTGAAATTTTGCTGACATGATATACAATTTATGAACTCAAAAACCTATGGACAATTCTTGCCCATAGGTTTTCCATACATTACATCGACATGTAGCATCTGTAACTTGCTGAAGTAATAGGCTTTTGCTGGGATATGCTCTTATACTGCTATAGCCAGTAATCTGGCAAATATTCCATTCTCTGTTTTAGGATCCATGGTAATAAAAATATCTCTCTATATATATATATATTTGCATGCTTTTATTATGTGCACGAAGGATGAGAAGCAGACACGTGTAAGTATTTTATATACTGAGACCGGAGGCATAGTCAGATTCTGAACGTAAATAGGGAAGGAGAACACGTTGATACTGACAGCAAGCAGACGTGCATGCCACCCTCTTCTTCTCCATCTCTCAAGATCCGAGGAAACTCTGCATGTGAGAGGTGGGGCCTTGCGGACCTACGAGGTGGACCCACCCATATTTCATGAATCATGCACCTCACGTCGAGCAAAGGTTGACTTTTTCTTACAGGTTTTTATAGTACCCAAGTTTGACTTTTTCTTTTCCTTTTCTATAGGTTTAGAGATTACAACCCGAAAGGTCTTCGGGTGAGGCCTTCTCCTCACGTCACACTTCAAACTCTCGAAAGCAGTCATCATAATCGTATTGATTTCTCTATATTCAAGTTTAGTATTATTATGTGTCCCTTTAAAATCTAAAAGCTTATACGTACATATAATAATCTGTCAAAATCTTTATCAGCATATAATATACTTTTTTTATTACCTATTAAATGTTTAACTGATAATTTTGTGGCATTTTTGTCAAACTACTGATGGGTGGCAATCTCGATATAACAGTTAAAGTCAGGGCTACCACTATTCGTAACAGTAACAACCTTCTGCGTGTCTCCTATTTATCTGACACTATCCCGCGCGCGCTGCCATCGCCGCCTCCCTTCGGCTCTCTCTCTCTCTCTCTCTCTCCGTCGCTGCCTTCTTTATATCTCTGTCTTCGTTGGTTCTCTCTACGAGCGACGTCAGAAGAAGAAAGAGAAGGGGGAATAAAGCACGAGAGAGTACATGGAGCTCGAAAACCCTAGCCATGGCGAAACGCTAAAGAGCCGCCCGCAATACCCTCCCTTCCCCGTCGGCACCATCGATGATGGCTCCTCATTGACCTCCACCCCCTTCGTCAGCGCCCCCTCCAGCCCTGGCCGTGAGGGTGGTGCCGCCACGGCCGCAGCCGGAGGCTACTTCTTCAGCTGTCCCGCCAGCCCCGTCCACTACGTCCTCTCCTCCCCTCCTTACTCCTTTTCCCCATCCGCTGCCTCCGTGGCGATCGACGAAGCGTCCGGCTCCGGTTCGTTTGAGTTCGACGGCGCGGCTCGCGGGGGAACGATGATATCCGCGGACGAGCTCTTTCTCAACGGCCAGATCCGCCCGATGAAGCTATCCTCCCACCACCTGCGACCGCAGTCCCTCGCGCCGCTGATGGATCTCGACGACGACGACGGTGACGATGTAGAGGAAGCGAAGGAAATGGCGGCGCTCGGAGCCCCGGAGGAGGGCGGAAGGGGGCGGCGACTCAGGATCCGGGGCAGATTCCTCCATCGGAGGACCAGATCCATGTCGCCCCTTCGAAGCCCTCGATTCCGATGTCAAAGGAACGAGGACGAGGAGCGGGAAGAAGCGAAGGAGCTCGAGTTCAACCCAGATCCCAAGGAGGCTACGATGGCGCCGGACTCGGCCTCCTCCTCGGGCAACAGGAACTCCAAACCATGGATCTTCCTCAAAGATCTCCTCCTCTACCGAAGCAAAAGCGAAGGCAGCGGGCGAGGGAACGGCAGGGAGAAGGAAAAGTTCTGGCACTCCATCTCCTTCTCCCCCTCCTCCAAATCGAAGCCCCCATTGCGGCCTCCGGCCGCGTCATCGTCGGTTCTGCCCCCGGCACCGGAGCAGAACAAAACGAAGCCGTCGAAGCGGCCGGCAAACGGGTCGGGAAGGCGGCGCCCCACGGCGCACGAGCGGCACTACACGGCGAACCGCGCGCAAGCGGAGGAGATGAGGCGGCGGACCTTCCTGCCGTACCGTCAGGGTCTCCTGGGCTGCTTGGGCTTCACTTCCCGAAGCTTCGGCGTCTTCAATGGTCTCGCCAAAGCCCTCAATCCCGTCACCTCCAGGTAAAACTTGATCCCATCACCCAAAACAAGATAAGTAAGAACGATCTCATACGCTCCTCCCTTTACGTGCTGTATAGTCTTTTTCATGTTTTCCTTCACCAAAATAAATTCCTATCTTTATGTTCTGTTCCTCATAACTCTGCCTCGCATAGGTATAATAGTTCTATGGATAGACGATGTAGTGATGTGATGCTTGTTATGTTTGCTTAGTATAGACATAGTTGCGTTTACTCTATACTGAGGTGCAATAAATGTTGCCTGTACCATTGTTGCACACATTACAAGTAAGGAGGCTGTGAGAGCGGCCTCCCAGGCACGTGATGTGCCGGGACCCCATTCACTTGGACCTGGCATTTGGACACGAGGGACGGGAATCAGGCATGGTGGGCAGTACAACTGGGCATGTTGTCATCATCTCTCATGCACCGTCAGTTCTTGGTATAACTGTGGGACCTTCCACACCTGTGTACTGTGGGCATTCAGTGCTGTTTCGTAGGTTGCACCATTCTTCTGTATGCCATTGTCGCGGGGAATAAATCATTTAAGGACCCCCACGTGAAGTGGGCACTTAACGAGGAGGCTTTGGATCCTCTCTCTTGTCCCCATTCGAAGCGGATCAGTGACTCGGTTTCTACTGTCACTGTTCTTCCATGACACATGACAAATGACAAGGTGCGCATGGTAAATGGATGGAAAAACAAAAAGAACATCAAAGGGTCAACTCTGGTTCTGTGACAATAAAACAGGCAAGGCGATGGACAAAGGGCAAGAGGGATGACACGTAGAATAAAACAGTCTGAGTTTGTTTATTAGAAGTTAGTTAGATCAACTTACACTTGAAATTGTATGAAAATTTGAGTTGGCTTAGTAGAAGTTGATATAGTTACATTCGATTAATTTAAAAAAATTTAAATTTTGATAATTAATTATCACATTAAAAAAATAAAAAACATTAATCATCTAAAATTCATCTTATGTGAAAGTTTGGATTGGTTTAATGAGTCCCCTAATTACACTCGAAACTCAAAACTTAATTAAGTTACATTCGACCAAAGAATTCATGTTAGGTTTGGTTCATGGGTTTTTTTATATTTATATTAAAAAATATCCCTATATTTTTTTAAGAAAATATGGAGCATTTTTTGGTAAAAAAAATTAATAGTGATAGTATTTCCAGATAAAATACCCAAGAAACATCATCTTATGACATTATAATGCTAAATTAAATTATATATTTAGATAACTATTTTGTTTTAAGAGCTTTTTTATGGAATTAGATATACAGTACAGATATGGTCTCAGATCTCTTAGATTGAGATAAGAGAGATTAAAAGACATAACGTTTCAAGTATGCAGACTAAACACATGCTAAATTAAATTTAAGGAAAAAGACACCGAAATATACATGCAAACACATAAATTATATATATATATATATATATATATATATATATATATATATATATATATATATATATATATATATATATATATATATATATATATATATATATATATATATATATATATATATATTGAAGGTATGAAGTAAAGGATGATCTCCTCCTCTGCCTTTGTGATGTCACCTCTCTTTATGTCAAATCTGAGGTAGTTTATCCACCAGAGACTGCAGCTTTTCCCACACCTCAGCAGCCCTTCCGATCCCGACATAGACAAGAAAAAGGAAAAGGAAAAACAGCTTCGGCAGATCAGAGGTAAGCTGAGAGTGTCACAGCAACGGAGCTTGCTTTACCTGCATTCTTAGGCAATGACCTCCAATTTCAACTGCCATTTGCGGCGATGTACTTAACCTGGATCTCATCCTCTTCCGCCGGCTGCTTCCCCTTCTCTAACCCCGCCATCTCACCATGTCTCCGTAACCAGTTGTGAAGAAGCAAAGAGTCTGACCTCTACATGTCGCTATTGCGAAGGTGGTCAGAGCGCGACCGATGTGAGTTGGCCACAGGTCAATAAAGAGAAGAGAGAGAGATGGTGAGGAGAGCTCCCTGTCCATCATGGGTTTGGGGTTGTCGTGGCTTTTCCTCTCTCTTCCTCGATCGATGCTACATATTTGGTTTCCAGACTGAAGTCGGTCTGAACTATCATCTCCTCTTTCTCTATCACTGAATTCCTCCATCCATGAATTATATATAAAATTACAGCTTCTTCTGCGTTCTTCTTGTGGCAGTCATAGCATCAACGCAATACTGTATATACAAAGAAAAAAAAGCAGTCTTTGTTATCTATTTTAGAGTCCTATTATAATATTATTGTTGTATTTCCGTTAGTATTTTTTATTTAATCCTTTAGTAAACGTATGACCTCATTTCTTGAACATATATATGTTAAATATAATTCTTACATCGAATTCAATCAACTCTTCCAGTTAATTCAATTCTGATTACATTGAGATCAAACCAAGTTCTCAGTCTTGCATGCCAACTCCTCATGATGCTGGTGCAATTTAATTGATCCTTTATTTAAAATAAATTTGATTAAATTAAGTTAGCATATACATAATATTTAGAGGAGAAAAAGTAAATAAATACAAAAAATAGAGAAAATCATAAATCTTGACTGAAGATCTCAGAGATTCAAGAATGAAAATTTATTAATCAAGAATATTCAAATTAAGATAATATATATATATATATATATATATTAAGATCATGAATTTACTTTGATGTAATTTTATTTTTCTAATTTCTATATTCTTTTTTTTAATTTTTTTTGTACTTGAGGCTGCCTATAAAAGGAGGGTTCATTCCCACCTTTGGTGTGAGTGTTATGAGATCACATTTAATTATTTTTTTCTCATCGAATAATTTCATACGATAAATTCTTTTTACTCTTATGATCTCTCCCCATTTCTCTATATTGGATGTGTACACGGGAGAAACGTCTGGAGTCCCTTCTATCGATTCATGACATCATTAAAGATCGCTATCCATCCGAATTGATGATGGGAGAATGACCGGTGTTTCTTACCAGCAATACAGAATGCTTGCAATCCTCGTAGGACATTATGATGAATGATTGATTAGTGCTGAAATGCATAGTGATATGATATATTTTGGTATGTCGCCCTATATCAACAGTCAACAGTCATATCAATGTCAACGTGGAACCTCAAGGTTGATATGTCGCGTTATATCAACACATTGCCTCTGACTCAGATGAGACAATCGTCCACTTCTGCATAGTCCGAGATCGTATAGGACGACGTTACATAGCACACAGTCACTTCAAAAAGCTTGGAATGATTTCACATGGGGTGGATCTATGCAGATCGGTAGGTGCCCATGCGGAGGGTGCGAGTCGCTCTGAAAATTTTGAGATGACGTCGTACGACATGTATCCGTGCAGGTCGGATGCCACTCGAGGAGTCGACGATCATTAATAGATCATCTACGACCAATCTTCGTTCACCAGTATACAAGCCAACCTCCTGACCAACGTCAGATATCGAACTTTGAACACAAAAAACTTTTCTTGGCATCCACCATCCAATTTTAACTTAAGATTTGGAGGGGTCGAGTTGGGAAATTCTCTCCCGACTCCGACTTATATGTAGGAACTCGACGAGGAAGGAACACAACTCGACCAAGGAGAAAGAACAACTCCTCGCTCCTCCTCGGATCGATCCTGGAGATGAAACCTGAACTCGACTCAACACCAACCACTCATGTTCCAGCAGTCATATGGGCAGCTCTACGCACTCGAGATCGGACCAAATCGTATTAATATGTCTGCCACCGCATAAGGTTCCCCAACAGATGAAAAATGGTATATAGCTAACACACAATGATTACCGGGCCGCGTTTCTTCTTATAATCTTTGTATGCACCCAACCGAGCCGAAATAGATAGACGAAGACACTTGGATTACATACACCCAACACACGATCAAATAGTCTTTGGAGCTAAAGTTCGCTTCAATTAGTTTGGCACCGACGTCGGGTTTCCTTCTTTCCCGTAGGAGAGTGGTGTTGTCAGATCAATCCTCATCTCCTTGAAGTTGTTCTGCGATCAAACATTGCTGCGCTCGTTGACAACCTCGAGCAATTCGATCTGCCAAGCTGCATGGAGGATGTTCTCCGGCAATGATCTCAAAGGTAGCGTGATCACCAGCTGCTGGCTTACTGAATTGAATGTCATTCTTCTATATCTCCATCTCATAAAACAAGAAAAAGATTTTAATGTGTGTTTTAGATTAAACTATAATATTAAAATCTTTTTTTTCTTTGAGTATTCTCTCAAATACACTTTTTATCAAAACAATATTTTGATATTCTTGTTAAAATAAAATATTTATTTTTTTCTAAACGATAAAAGGGTAAATATTTTGAACCTTTAACAAGCTTTGATAAATAGGTTTTTATTACGATTATACTAATGTTTTAAATGTAAAGATATATCAGATAAGATTTTAAACCTCTATCCATTAGTAAGTGAAGATTAGAAGATGAAATTACATGCATTAACCTTTCTTATTTTCTGTTCTCAATTGTTTTTTTTTTTTCTGTAATGAGATTTTTGTTTGTTTATTGGTTGTAGTTCTATTGTCCGATGTAGAGAAGCTTGACCTTGACCTTTAATGCTATAGAATAATATACACATAAAAATAGAAAATAATACCACAATAGTTGTCACGATTGAAAAGAAATTTATAGGATTATAAGAAAATAATATCTTAAATATTGATCTGATCAACAATGCATCATATCCAAATTAGAGTATAAGCGGACACGTGAAACAAATGACTCGCATGCTACCATAGACATGAACGTCATCATCCACTCCCACGCGATGTCCCCTGATATTACGTGATGAACTCTTGTCATTTAAGCTATATAACATGTTTCGGGTGTTCGATTACGTAGCTCTTTTTAATTGGATAAGATACATAATAGAATTAACTAGATTCTAATGATGTATATTAGTCGAAAAGAAGTTCATATTATAGTATGATTCCTTAAGGGATGCTCTTGATAGGAAGAATTCTCATAATAATTTATCCTAGATCAAAAAAAAAAAAAAAAAAAACGTCTAGTTCTTCTTATCTTTGTAGATCATACAGAGATCTTTTCAGATGACACCAAAAGGTAAGTATCGTAAATCTAATATAATGTTATTTAATTTCAATCCTGACATAAATATTTTTTTCGTATTACATATAACATATCATAATTTTATGCTTATATTGGGTTCCTCCATTGAAGAATTAGATCTAGCTTGAAGGCACCTGTTTAGATCTGGTTGTGTCCCATCCATCACGCTTCTAATCTTTCATGTTCATAGCTGAGTGAGGATTCTGCAGACTATGTTTTTTTTACGTATTTGTTTAATTGGGGAGGAAGAAAGAAGAAAAAGAAAGTTTTGAGTTTCTGAAGAAGAAAACTCCATAAGAAAAAAGAACACTTTCAATTTGAGACAAAGCTCTATTTCTTTTGATAACAGATAATAGAAGAAGAAAAAGAAGAAGGAAGAAGGAAGAAGACGCGTACACAAGAATTAATCTTGATGTTGATCTCTGCCGTCTTTGCCTCTGCCCTGCTGAGTCACAATCCTCCATCTCATGACGTGTTCACCTATCCATCCGTTTGCGGAACTTATTTGGAAACCATTCTCTCTCGCTCGCTCTCTCCTCAGAGTAGTTTTGAGAACACGATCAGACAATAGCAAATAGTGGAATAAGATCGAACAAGATTTTTTATTTCCATAATCTAAATCATCCGCGTTCATTAAGCGCTTCGTTTGCGGTGCCACCTGGCTGCTTCTTCCTGCTGCCGACACAGCGTGAAGGACGTGTTTCCGCCTGTTTCGGAGATCTTTTCTCGTTTGAGGCTTCGAGCTTTCCTTCTCTCTCGTTTTCTTCGTTTCTCTACCTCCGACAAAGGCTCAAGACGCGGGAGGGGAGCCAAAGGCGCTTCTTTTGCGCGAAAGCTGGCGGCTTGCTGTGGTTTCAGGAGGTGCAGCGATTGGACGTGGGAGAAATGGACGGTGTGATGCTTATGAAGGGGGCCCCGTCTCGAGGGCTCGCCGTAGGCTGCGATGTCGGTGCCCGACAACACCACCCGGCGACGAAAGTTAGCACCTTGGGGCCGCGTGCCGCCGCGGGGGCCGGCGGTGGGAGCGCGGCGGAGGCGTCGGGGCCCGCGGCGGCCGCTAGGCATTCCTACATGTTCCCATTGCGGCTGGATCGGCTGTGGCCCGGCCGGAGAGGGGCGGTGGCGGGGAAGCGAAAGGGGAGCGACGTGACTGCAGTCGCGGAAAGGGCAGAAGACTCACAGGCGCTTAAGGAGCTGCCGGCGGAGCAGCGGAGCGACAACTGGGTGTTGAAGATACTGAGAGCGAGGTCGGTGTGGGCGGAGAGGGAGGGGGCTGCGGCGGGCGGCGGCGATCGAGAGGCGGCAGCTGTTGAGGACGGCGACCGGTGCGTTGGTTGCGGCAGCGGCGGCCACGAAGATGGCTCGGAAGGGTGCGTCATCGACGGCGTGGGGAAGGAGGAGAAGTTGGTGTTCGATCGTGAGTCCTTCTCGCGGTTGCTCCGAAGGGTGTCTTTGGTGGAGACGGAGCTCTACGCCAAGATGGCCTACCTCGGTAGCCTGGCATACATCGTTTCCAAGATCAAGGTACGGAATTCCCACGCATTTCTTGAATTCGGTCGTTCTTTTTGCTTTAAATCGATGGAAAAAGAATTCGATTCTGGCGTATTCTGATTGAAACATTTGGTATTTCAGTAGAGTTTCTTTTAGGATCAATTTAGGAGGACAATTTTCTGAAGTTGATGATGTTTAGTGATTGGTTAAACTTTGTGATTCAAGAAAGACTGGAAATTTTGTAGTTTGGAAGGAGATCATATGTTCAGAGTTTCAAGAAAGCATCACATGGATATGTTTGGGTCTGATGTATTGGTTGAATGTTTAGTTCTTATTCCTCATAGAGAATGGCTTGTTCAACATGGTTCTGAGTTTTTCGAAGTGAAGCAGAGGTTGGTAGACATGAGAAAATTTGGGTTTTCATGATTTCCCTTTCCAATTTGGAGGTTGAAAGTTTTGGTTGTTTTCATCCATTCCGGGAGTTGGGCAATCCAATCTGATGAGACCTTTACTTTTATGGAGTGTTAAAAGTCTCCTCCAATCCAATGTGTTACCACCTAACTTCACCAGACATCTTAGATTCTATTAGTTGAATGTTCTATTTTTCTAGGAGGAAAATATTTGAGACATATTTTATTTTTGTTCCTTCAGCCAAAAAACCTCCTGAAATGCTATGGACTACGATTTGTTGCTTCGTCATTGGAGAATAATGGAAAGTCGCTAAATTCCGATGAGGCTAAGAAACCATCCCAAGATCAAGAACTGAAAGAGGAAAACAGCGATTCAGAAGAGATTGACACAATGAAGGGAAATAGTCCCAGCGTAAGTACATCTGCTGCTTATCAGATAGCGGCATCTGCTGCTTCCAATCTGCCTACTGGTGTTCTGCCCTATGGTGCTGCTCAGACAAAGGGCAGCGAGAAACCGGTGGAAGGTACCCGCGATGACAAACAAGACAGAAGTGTGAGTCCAGAAGAGGTGTCTCGCATGGCCACTTCAAAATTAGTCACTCAAGCAGTAGCCGGTAAGGAAGAAATGAAACAAGCCATTGCCGAGGACTTGAATTCAAGCCAGTCCTTACCATGTGAATGGTACATATGTGATGATGATAGCAGTGCTACAAGATATTTTGTCATTCAGGTGAAATTTCCTTCTTCAAACTCTTGTTGAGTATTTCTATTCTTTTCTTCTTCTTTTTTTTCCTTTTCTTGTAGTCAAGTAAGTTATAGTTCTGGTTTTGATTCATTTTATGATTTGCAGGGTTCTGAGACACTGGCTTCTTGGCAAGCAAATCTTCTTTTTGAACCCATTCAATTTGAGGTAATATTTGTTTTTAAAATTTATCTGTAAACCTTTTTTCATGCTATTTTTAGTTTTTTTTTGGCTGGACTTCCTCATTCCGTCTACATGGATTGTTAATTGTTAAATGAAAATGTGGGGCCTGTTTTGGGAAAGTCTTCGGCTTTTGCATGTTTTGGGGCAAGCTCGAGTCAAATATGTTCTGTTCTTTGGATATACCCAGGCGCATGAGGACAAAACTCTTATCTTTTATTTTCATTTTTCATATTCTAAAACTAGTCTAAACTATCTTAGATTGGATGTGCAAGATCAAAGTTTGTATCAATGTCTATGGACATAATATCGTAATCCTTTTCTGGACATCACTTCTGCTTGTTGATTGGCCAATGCAATTCATATTCTGGCGATTCCTAGACTGTTCTCATTTTATTTGGTGCGCTAATCAATTTGTTTTAAACAAAATAATGTTGCATCTCACCTTGTGCTCATCAAGATCTCGGCTCATGCTCTAGGGACTAGATGTACCTGTCCACAGGGGTATATATGAGGCTGCTAAGGGAATGTACCAACGGATGCTACCAGAAGTCAGAACTCACTTGAAGTCTCATGCTAAATCTGCAACTTTTTGCTTCACCGGTCATTCTCTTGGGGGAAGTCTTGCGCTTCTTGTGAATCTCATGTTACTGATACGAGGAGAAGTGCCTGCTGCATCCTTGCTTCCTGTTATAACATTTGGTGCGCCATCCATAATGTGTGGTGGTGATTACTTGCTTCGCAAATTGGGATTGCCAAAATATCATGTCCAAGCCATAACTATGCATAGGGACATTGTTCCTCGAGCCTTCTCCTGCAACTATCCAGATCATGTAGCTAAGATTCTCAATGCAGTTAATGGCAACTTTCGTAATCATCCATGTCTCAAGAACCAGGTAAAGTTTGCTCCATTCTGAAGCTTCTTGGAATGTCATAATACATTTTGAATGTTTAACGAACGCTCTTTGCTTTTGTGCCACTGCTTGACAGAAACTGTTGTATGCTCCTATGGGGAAGCTTTTGATACTACAACCTGAAGAGAAGTTCTCTCCGCATCACCACCTTCTTCCCCCAGGCAGTGGCCTCTACATCTTGGACAATTCATCAGTGGATTCAGATGATTCAGAAAGACTACTGCAGGCTGCAAGTTTAGCTTTCCTAAACTCTCCCCACCCTCTTCAGATACTTAGTGACCCATCCGCATATGGTTCTGAAGGAACAGTATATAGGGATCATGATACAAATTCCTACCTGAGATCGATCCGTGGTGTGGTCCGTCAAGAGCTTAAACTCATTAGAAAAGCCAGGAGGGAGCACCGTCGCAGAATGTGGTGGCCTCTTGTGGCCACACAGGACGTGCATCCCACTGTTGTCACCACCAGATCTGTTGGATCAACCAACTCTAACCAAAACCATTTCAGCTTTGTCAGTGTTCTCCATGGAGGAAGTAGAACACTCAAGCGGTTTGCAAGGCTGGTCGCATCTCAGCGTGTGCATATGTTAGTCGTGCTCTTTTTTCCAGCACGTTTATTGCTCTTGGAAGCATTATCTGTTGTCAGTTAGTTGCTGTAGTTTGATGCAGTTGCATTCTTTATTCGTCATACAGATTCTTCCAAAGGATATTGGAATTGAAAGGAAAAAATTGTCATTTTTCACAATAAATAGAAATTAATGCATTTTTTTTATCAAAAACTTGTCTCATTTTTCACTTATTAACTTCTGTTTTTGCTATAATATATCTTTGCCTGTTCAAACTTAATATCAAATTTAAGAATATGCATCATGAGCATATAGATTGTATTTATGAATGAACCTCTTTCATCCCGAAGCCTTTTTATAATTTTCAGTTCTCTAATTTAAGGTACAATTTGACTCATTATAGTAATTTGTCTCGCATGCATCGAGTGTCATATTTACATTGTATATATTCTAGTATCCTCGTTGAAGGAATTTGCAGACCAATTTGTGGAAGAAAAAGGAGATACAGTATGACGAGATGTGGTCAATACTCTTTTAAGCGCTGAGATCAATTTACCATCACAAGTCATCTGGCTTTTTTCTTTCTGGTAAGCTTAATCCTGAACTTGCTTTTTGGTCCTTTTTTACTGCTATGACTGATATGTCATGATTGGTTCTATCAGTTGGCCAATCAGACCATATAGCTCTTCTGAATTATGAGGTTTATTTGTTATTCTTTGTTTACTTAATTGGATCAGTTAATGCTTGCTTTACATGCCATTTACTGGAAAATTCTATTAATACTTACTTGTCGGTTTAGATAGTATTGGTACAAATATGGCCATCTCTTCTTTGCTAAAAGTTTTGCTGTCTGCCAACTCATGAGATATATGCATTGCAGATATTTTTTGGCAAGAAGAGTTGCATGACAATAATTATCATTATACAAATGCGAGCTCTACATCCGAAACGTGATGAATGTACATTTCTCTTATGCTTCTTTAAGGAATAGTTTCAGGATTCTCATTACAAACCATGATAGTAAAACTCAAAATTTAGCTTCTTGAATGAATAGTTTCAAGTGATTGAAGAGAAGCCACATATTTGCATTTGTGATCTGTCATTCAATGTCCAAAACATCACATTTTTCACCACAATAGTATCGCATTCTTTTAAACCTAACTTGCCCAAATATCTTCATCTTGCTTTTCGGCAAGCATCCTTCTCTTTTCCTTCCGGCATATATTATACTGTGCTATTTGCTAGAACTTAGATTTGTGTCGGAATTCCAAAAACTAGTAAGATATGTCAAAATCATGTTTCCATTCACTTCCTGTCTGAGCCTTCAAGATCCTGTCGTCCAAAAGGGTAGGCGTATTGGTGGCATGCTTTGAGAGGCAGTCTGAAAACTTCGTCACTTGAATAAAATTTTCCTAGGACTGGATGTTCCCTTTTTAGTTCTATAACTTGACTGATTCCAATGGTTCTAAAGCATCACTTTATTTTTTCCCCAGCATTTCTGCAGATTATATTGGAGACTAAAGACTCAATTATTTTTCTTTCTTGTGCCATGGAAATATACACATCCAAGTGCTGACAGGTAGTCATCAGCTCAACCTTTGTCTTGTTCAAACAAACCTATCTGTGAAGGAGAACAGCAACAAAACTGAGGTCCCAGCTTTTGCCTGGTTGATTTTTTAAAGCTTATCTCTTCAGTCAGACGCGCGTATCGTATGCGTGGGACTATGACAGCTACTCAAGTAAGGATTACACGTCAGATGCTGATCGTTCTACTCGTAACATGTTGAAATGTTAGCAGATAATAATGCAGAGTATTTGTATGTATTTACAGGTTGCAGTCATCTCATGACAATCTACAGTCAATTGGCCTTTTCTGGATGTGTATTGGACAAAGTCATGCAAGTGTTAGAGAGGCCTACTTCTTCACGTTTTCTGCCCGGTTTTTCTTCGGAATTATCTAGTGAAGAATACATTGATGTGTCCAACTTGACAAGGTTACAAATTTCTCATTCCTTGCTCGAGTTTCCTGAGGAAATTGTGTCTTGCAGCTTGGCCATGGTTTTAATCTTTGCTGCTCCATGAACTTTGATGCTGAATACATTAACTTTGCAGCTTAATATCATGTTCTTAAGATAGTATCATGCCCTGTGACTAACAAAACAAAAGATTACTGTTTTATCTGCAGATTGATGCAATCAATTAGCATATCAAAAGATTGTGCTTGTTCATCTTTACAATCCACTTGTTTGGTTTCAATTTTATCTTGGGCTTCATATGCCATATCAAAACAAAGAAACATAGAAATCAACCATAGATAAGATTGCAAGAGAGAAATAACTACAAGTAGCAAATGATGAGTGTAGAGATGTAATAGTTTAAGCTGACACCCAAAAAAAAAAAAAGACCAATCAATATTTATATGTGATGAAAAAATAATATTAAATGATGAAAAAAATAATATTAAATGAGATGAAAAACATAATATTAAATGGATTCTACACCACATGCATCCCCATCATCACTCCTCACGTCACTCCTCTTAGCTGTTCTTGTCCCCTCTCATGCCAACACCATGAGCATTGGATCTCAAGCCATCTCAACACAACTCAATTGGCTCCTTCGACACCTTCTTCCTTATCCACTACTCAAACACATCTGAAAAGACAACTCCAACTCACGTTTGAAGTGAAGACAAGGCTTCATCACTGACCTGCGGAAGCTTAATTTAGAGGTTATGAGTGCTACTTTTCTTTGGCCAAAAGAACAAGCCAACCTCCACAACTGTTCACAGTAATCTATTCATGACTGTAGAATAAAAAGAGAGACTGGGGTACTCATGAGGAGATGCACCTCGTTCTCATCATTACATCTCGGTCAGAGAGCTTTGTATAAGAATGTCATGCTGTAAAACAAATCATCTTCTCTTATTTTGAGGTGCACCACTTTGTTGTTTATTCCACAAGCCAAGATTCCCAACAACTGTTACCTGTAAAGCAGTATTCGAAGCTTGAGCTGTTCTATTGACCATGATGCTTGTATATTGAATCGATAGAATGAGTAGCCTAATCCTACGATCTGTCTCCCCGCGGTTGTATGTGATGATCATAAACTTTGAGGAAACCAGTGTTTGATGTTGTTTCTTAGCATGCATAGACATTAACAGATCATGGAGTTGCATTGGATTCCTTCTTCCTGGAGCAACATTGAAGACTGTCACGGGAGTAATTGCAGAACTATTGCTGTCGTAAACTTCATGCATGTAGTCTTTTCAAACGAAAGCTATCCACTGCTGCCTATGTACCATGAATGCCAGTTATCTGTCACTGCAATAGAGATGAAGTTTTCTCTTAAACCAAACTCCAAGAACATGATCATTAACTAGCTGATCTATGCATCGACTGTTTAAGACCACCAAATACTCTTAATATTTTAGTGTTTGATTGACCTTGAATCTTTTGGGTTTATATTTATGCTCTTGTTGATAACCTACTGTCAGGAAAAAAGAGTATTTTATGTGTCTTTCTTTGGTTACCTTACTGTGATGAGACGCATGTGGACATCAGCTTTGTGCTGTCCAAGTTATCATCATCACGTCCTCTCGCAAGTGTCTTTAAATTAGCACCATTATTGTCTGCCTCACTGACTCGCGCTCAGGTTTGCGGACAACAAAGGAGCTCCTCCCAAGACCTCTCATGTACGAGAGCTTCAGGAGGGGGTGTGGAACACCTGGACAACAGTGAACACCATGACAGGGACGCATGTGGAGAGCACGTCTCCCGTCTAGGGTTGTGTGCCCGAAACACGATGGCGAGCACGTCACGGACACAGCTTTACGCGAAACGAGGACGATCCATCACATCTGCTGCATGCGTTTGGAACCCGAGCAGCCATGAACGCTTGCATCTCCACCTAAATTAACCTGCAGATTAGTGGTGCCTCAGTGCCGCAGCGAGTTATCCTTACGGTTTGCTTGGGCTGCAAGAGTCAGGTTCTCCTCCAATCATGTGCTGTGTTTGCCGAGGGGGAGGGGTGAGAGAATGGATGGGGACTTGTGTTGTCACGTTGGTGGTGACTACTTATGGATGGATGCACGAAGCCACTGTGGTGCAGAAAATTAAGGATGGGATGGGGTTGGCAGTGCAGTGTTCTGGGGAACGGCGCTTCCTGCTGATGCAAGATGAGGACGTCAAGCAGGTTTTAGCAAAAGCTCTGCTGCTGTGGATACGTCTGCATCAGTAGTCTTTTTAGCTGGTTTGAAATCAGGCACAAGAGTTTAACATGCAGCTGCAGTCAGAAGGGAGTAGACATTGATGGAAGCCCAATATTAAGCTGTACAAACGTCTGATATAACATACTGACCATTACTAAGATGAAGACGACGATCGAAAGACGAAAGACAGGTAAACAAGAAGAGTATAAGAACAATAGAGTAGAACAAAATTTCCCTTCCATAAGATATTTTTCCCCCAGCTGTACAGTGATGCTAGCAGACAACGAATTCATATCCGCATGCCCTCGGATCCCTTCCCGCCATCCTCTTTCTTCAGCAGCTCAATGCCTCGTACTTCACCGGCATTGCCCTGTGCGACAGCATGCTCCCCACCACCGCCATGTCGCGGCAAAATACACTCTGTAGCATTGCGGCCGCTGCTGCGGATGCTGCCACTGCTGCCTTATCTGATCCTAAAACACATTCCTTCCTCGCTGCATTCGCCGTCTCAGCCGTCTTCACTGTTGAGGCTTGAATCGCTGCATTGGCGGCTGCCACTTTTGCTCTCTGTTTCTCTGTTGCCTCCGCCTCCATGACCGCCGCCATGATACTGGCATATCCCTTCTGCATCATCCTATAAAGGATTGAGGCAGACATCCTCGCCTGATCCCGGATCGCGTCCAAATCTCGGTGGTCGTCCGCGAATTCCAACCGGTCCACGAACCCCACTGCCTTCTCCGGCTTATGCTTCAGCGTCAACAACAAGTGCGCCCGCTCCAACTCCGGCCGACTGCACCCTTTTGGAACGCCGATCAGCGAGTAATAATCCACGTTGTTCCCCTCGCCGGCCGCGATGCGGCCCCGGAGCTTCTGAATCCGCGCAGCGAGCGTGTGAAGGTTGGCGGCAATGTCGCCGTACCGGATGTCGTGGTGGGGACGCCACGGTGGCCCTGGAAGCTTGCGGTCGCGGAGGATGGCGTCGTAGAGGAGCTTCAAGTGCTCGAGGTCGTGGAGGCAATCCGGGAGGGCGCCGACGGCCTCGAGGAGGTCCGCGCGGGCGCGGAGGGCGGGGATGGAGGGGTCGACGGCGAGGGCGCGGTTGCAGTCGGCGATGGCGTCCGCAAGGCGGCCCGTCGCGCGGTAAGCGGCGGCGCGGCCCACGAGGCAGCCGGCAGCGAAGCTGCCAGGGAGTCCGCGCCGGGTGTCGAGGACCTTGGTGAAGTGGCGAACGGCCTCAGCAGGGAGCCTTGCATCCAGCGCCGCCACCGCGGCGGCGCGCCGCCGTAGGATGAGCTTCACGTGAGCAAGAAGCTGGGAGGCGGACTCCGAATCGGAAAACGGCGGGGCAGCAGAGCAGCCGTCCTCGCCGGCGGAGAGACCGAAGCTGTCGTCGGACCAGCAGACGGACTCGCGGCGGGACGCGGCGGAGGCGAGGCGGCGGCTAGTCTGGAGCAGGACCATGGCGTCCTCCATCATCCCGAGGTGGCAGCAAGCGTGGCCGAGCACCAAATACCTGAGGCAGGTGGCAGAGTACACAGGCAGTGAGCGCACCGTGATGCGACATCTCCCCGAAGGAAAACAAAGGAAAAAAAAAGATGACTATAAACCAAACCGGTCCGGTTTAATTAGACCGGACCGTTCAGTATGGAATAAAAAGTCCAGCTAATGTTTGTGGGAGAAAAGACAAGACATGTGAAAAGTACTGATTAGCACTCACAGCAATGTTTTGGAGGATTTAGAAGATTGGTTTAGCTGCTGGTTTTGTTTGTATTGGAGAAGAGAAAGGGGGGCAGCAAATCCAGGGTGGGACTTGAAAGTTGGATCCTCCACCCAATGGCTGACCTATGCAACTACATGTCCTTTGAGTGTGCTCAGAGTTCCAAAGATTTTGCAGGGTAAGAACAAAGTTCATTACTTGGTTATGGAAAGCTTGATCAAATTCTTAAGGCCAAAAAGGGCTCCTAATGCACTGTGTTATTTATCTCAAAGGAGATTTAGTTGATAGTGGCTCAATTAACCACAATAAGTGAATTTATTTTTGGTTGACCATTTAATTATGAAGGGCGTAATTAAACATAAAGGACTTAAGAATGGGGAATGTGGTGACCGCAATGAACGTACCTCCACTCGCTCTCCCTGTAGGAGCTCCTGGAGAGGCCGGCCAAGAGCCGGCGCTTGAGGTCTGAGACGGAGAAGCAGCGGAAGGAGCGGTCGCCGTCGGACCTCTCGCGGCCGGGGGAGAGGAGGTTGGCGCGCTCCCGAGGGAGCGGCGCGGAGGAGGCCGTCAAGGAGTGGTCGCCGGCGCCGAGGGAGGAAGTGGAGCCGTCGTCCCCCCCGCCGCCGCCTCCTCCCTTGTAGCTCGGGATATAGTCCTGGAGCATGTCGGCGACCTCGCGGAAGCGGCGGAGGAAGAGGAGGGAGCGGGCTTTGAGCTCGAGGGCGGCCTCGAGGCGCGGGGAGAGAGCGAGGGCGGCGTCGAGGAGGCCCACCGCCGTCGATACATTGGACTGCTCTTGCGTCGTTATGAGAGCTCGGGCTTCTCGGAGGTTCTTGTCGACTACCTGAGGATTCGCACAAAGAAGGTGACAAAGATCATGTTTTGACGCAGTAATGGCGATCAACAAAGAGGAAAACACGAACTTCAGGGCATCTTTAATGCATCAAAAACAGAGGATGTCTTCAACAGTGAAAAGAATGGCTTCTTCTTTCATGATGAAGGCCTGAACAAAAAAGCATGTCTAAAAAGTTTTCTCTTCCGAGCATCAAACAAACAACCAAAACCAAAAGCTCACTGAAACAGAACACCAGCGACCAAAGAAGCGAAAAGGCAAGAAAGAAACAGAACGCCAAGACCAGGAGATGCACCACGGCGGTGCTGCAACACCCACCTTCCTGTTGCTCAGCCACCAGTGCTTCCTCTCCGCGGCCAGGCAAGGTGAGCTCGCCGCCATTGTCCCCAAAGCATCACCTTCCCCACTCTCCCACCCGAAGCACCCGAAAGATCTCAGCTTTCTCCGGTGTGAGCCGAGAGGACTTATTAAGGGCGAGCTCAGAGGGATCAGATGCCCATTTAAACCCGAGCAAGGGCGTGGAAGAGAGAAAATTGCCAGCTTTGACTGCCTCTCGCCCTCTCCCACTCCCTTCCCTTTCGGAGAAAGCCTCGATCCATCAACATCCTCGCTGGCATCGCTGGCAAAGATGCCTCCCCTCTCTCGCGCACCCGGCCTTATACTATACAATAAGAGAGCGATGGAGAGAGGGAGACGAGTTATTCTCACCGGCCGTAAAGACACAACCGTCACGGGCTTCATTCAACCCTCGATAAAAAGAAAACGAAGCACGAAGCGGTCACCACATCGCGTTCGGATTCAGAACCACCACGGCGATCACTGATCTTGGCCGTTCGTTTCCTCTGATGATTCTACCGAGACGGGTCGCCCGTCACACCTTAAGGTGGGGTCCACCATCCACTCGACAAGTGGGGTCAATGAACCCTCCAATCTCAGGGCAGGTAGGCGCTTTTTCCTCGATACATTTAATGCCGTCGGAGGATCGTATTTATGGGGGTGATGGCTTACCCCACAAGAATCCTGCCACCTCTTTTCCTCTTTTACTTTGTTCGCCCTTTTCTTTTTTCCCCCACTGCAGTTCCCACTTTATGGCGGGGCCCGCTGCCTTTCGCTATGATCAAGGGTTGTGATTGGACGGAGGAAGGGTCGTTGCTGTTGGTAAGCGAACAGGGAGGAATTCCGAGCGCCGCATTTATTGAACTTGTGTCCAACACCCAACGCCCAAAGGAGGAGGACCCACACCACCGACGTGTCCTGTCACGTGGATGACAGCTGTCAAGTCCGGTTCTGGGAGGAGAGTTGACACACTCGTTTCAGCGTCAATCTTTAACTGAGGCTTCATAGGGATACTTGAATTGGACGACTCCTTTGGTGTGAGCATTTGAGGGCCTTAAATGCACTTTCTATTGTG
Organism: Musa balbisiana; assembly: GCA_004837865.1. NCBI lineage: Eukaryota > Viridiplantae > Streptophyta > Magnoliopsida > Zingiberales > Musaceae > Musa > Musa balbisiana. Next base: position 4,367,660 of record CM017198.1, on the reverse strand, counting down.
TCAAAAACTTTGTAGGTTCCATCGAAAAAGCTGCCTAATGAATGGAAACCTTTCTAAACTTGTACAAATAATGAGCTACAGCGGCCTTGGAGCAGCCAGAGATGGTCATTGTGACTGTAGGTTGTCCAAAAACGTGCAAGAACAGCTGTTGCTGAACATTGAAGTGTGATCACAGGTATAAACTGCCCTCCCACATTCTATCATTAAACTACTACTGGAATCCTTAGATTCAAACTGGAGTTGGTGGGAGGGCGAGGGAAAGCAATGGCCGGTAGAAGAATATGCAAACTACACAAACTGCAGCAGTAGTAGAAGTCTTCATTCATATGTTGAGTTATTGTTCTACTCCACCTGCTTGTTGGAGCAGGAAGACAACCTTGGTTTTCATTTGAGTAGGTAGTAAGAAGAACCTGCACCTCATCAAGGTGCATGGTCATGATATACCGCAATGGCCAGGCTCGTTCAACTCCTTAGATATATATAGAAAGTGTAGATTGCAATAACATCAAAGAGTGAGCTCGGGCTCATCAAACAATGTCGTCGAGTTGGTACTGATATCATCTGCAATAATGTTGGATGCAAGAAGGAGATGATGGTGGTGAAAGCAAGACTAGTTGTCCGAAGTGACTGGAGCAGAAGCTATAGGTAGAGCCCAAAGTGAAATACCAGGATCCACATCATTTGTATAACCTTAGAATAAGACTCGTCTTTCCATCTCAATTCACATCCCCACCAAAGTGGTGGGTCTCTCTCACTCTCTCACTCTCTCACATATATATGCTTCATATGATGCATGGCAAGTGCTGGGTGATGCTGAAGGATGATGACAAGGGGAAAGCATCAAAAAAGAAACACACAAGTGAAGGGATGCGAGGGATGGCTTTACTAGCAGCAAGGACGCCACCATTATTGCTGCCCTTCGGTGGAGTGTACCTAGCAAACAGTGAGGAGAGCCCAGCTGAAGGAGAAAGGTGCCTTAATACGAGGGCCCCCCCTCTCTCTCTGCCATGAGACCACCCCACATGACATATTGAGGTCCTCTCCATTGATATGTGATATGGCAGCTCAGCTTGTTTGCTAGCTGAGAAGAAGGGAGTGTGATGAGTGTGGATACGTCAATCACAGTCACATTACAAGCTGGGTATGCTAAGTCCATGCCCCATTCTTTCTCTTTCTTAGGCAAATGGATTGAGTGGCATTTATGTCAGATGCCAGGCAGGAAGAATCTCTTGTTACAGTTAAATAAGCAAGTTGCAAGTCTTAAGATTGATTTGAATGCAATTGGACTTAAAAGACCCATGCGAATGACACTTACTGTGAGTTTATTTCAGTTATTTGGTTGTTCTTTCGACGTCATCCCCTTTTCTCTCTCTAATACAAATTCGAGTCGTCCCACTTGCCCAAGATTGTGGCCGTATCTCATATTCCACCAGCCCGACCCGTTAACAAAACGGAGTAGCCCAACACAAGATTGTCTCTGTATCTCATGTTACATCGGCCCGACCCGGTAAGGAAACGGAGTGGCCCCCTACATAATAGTATGCAATAAGCAATCAAATACAACCTTTGATTTTGCAGTTGATTCATCTCGACTCTTTCGCCGTCTCCGTGCCGCCGCCATCCCTGTAATGCTCAAGAGGCCAAAACCACTCTCTCGTCTCGCTCTTCATCTCCTCCGATCCACCCTTCGCTTCTCCTCCATCCCCAAACCACTCCAAGCCCTAGCCATCCCTTCCCCCGCCAACCGCCCCGCCCTCCTTCCTGTTTCCGTTCCCCGGATCGGCCCCGACTCCTTACCCCTCGTCTCGACCCCCGACGCGGAATCCATCTGCTCCTTGCTGTCGGATCCGCCCTCTGACCGCCCCCGTGTCCTCGATGGCCTCCTTGTTCGGTTCGAACACAAGCTCACCTCCGACCTCGTGCTGGAAGTTCTCAAGTGCCACCGCCGGCTGGGGAGATCCGCCACCCTCGGATTCTTCTCCTGGGCAGGGTTCCGGCTGGGGTTCCGGTTTGATGACCCCGTGGTGGAGTACATGGCCGACTTCCTCGGCCGGAGGAAGCTATTTGATGACCTCAAGTGGTTGCTGAGGACGGTCGCGCGCAGCAATGGTCGCGTGTCGACCCGGTCCGTGGCCATTTGCATCCGGTTCCTCGGAAGGCAGGGGAGGGTCGGGGAGGCGCTTTCCCTGTTTGAGGTGATGGAATTGGAGCTCAATTGCCCTCCGGACAACCTGGTGATCAACAATGTGCTATATGTGCTTTGCACAAAGGATCTTTCCGGTGGCTTGATCGATGTGGCTGTTAGAATCTTTCATAGGATTGTGCAGCCGGACATGTACTCATACAGTAATATTATTATCGGACTTTGTAGGTTTGGAAGATTGGAGAATGCATTTGAAGTGTTCCGGGAGATGACCCGGGCTACTTTGGTTCCAACAAGGACAGCAGTGAATATTCTTATCAGAGAGCTTTGTAAGTTTGGTGGCAAGGACGAGTTGGTAGGGAGAGTTAGCATTAGGAAACACAGCAGGCCATTTGATATTTTGGTTCCCAATCTCATGGCTAATGGAATCTTACAACCTGCAGTTGAGGTTTTCCACATGATTGCAAGGTTGGGTTTGTTGCCAAGCACTTATATTGTGGATGCACTTGTTTTGAGGCTTTGTCAAGCAGGAAAGATTGAGGAAGCAATGGGGATTCTGGGAGTGGTGGAGGGTAGGAAGCCTAATTGTGTTGCTGAGAGTTATACTGTCATAATAAAGGCACTGTGCGAGGCTTGTAGAATGGATGAAGCTTGTAGGGTGTTAGGAAGAATGATGAACCTAGGGCTGAAGCCAAAGCTCGTTGTTTATAATTCAATCATTCGGGCCTTTTGTATGTTAGGAAATGTTGTTGAAGCACAAAAATATTTTGATATTATGAAGAAGAGGAGGTGTGAGCCAGATTGTGCAACATACACTATGTTAGTCCATGCAAACTGCATGATTCAGAATTGGCAGATAGCATACAAATTGTTGATGGAGATGATAGGATTGGGTAGGCGCCCTCATTTCGACACTTATAACTTAGTTGATGGCTTTCTAAAGAAAAATGGAGAGCTTGATATGTCAAAGAAGTTGAAAAGAAAAATGGAGGTCCAAGACCTATATGCTCATTGCAAAGCTGGTAGGTTGGAAGCTGCTTATGACAAATTAAGCTCGATGCTAGCTATGGGGTTTCGTCCTCCAATTTACGCAAGAGATGCATTTGAATGTGCATTTCAAAGGTCTGCCAAGTGGAAGATGGCACAGGAGTTGTTAAAAAAAATGGAAGTGGATCATTCTCCTGTATAATGCTCAAGCTAGAATACAAGTGTATGTCCTTGATCAACAATTACTAACATTTCTTAATGTAACTTCCTTCATAAATTCACTATAATTTCACTGAAAGTTTTTTTCTTTGGAGAATATGCAAATGCAGTTATCTATAACCAACACACATATAGGTTGCAATTCAAAATTTAGAAAAACTAGTACAATAGTGTCTCGCATTCAATCATGTTGCCCCATTTGGTATGTGCAAAAGCATAGAGGCACATCATCAAATCTGCAGAATATTACCTTACAACGACCAGGCTATACCTTAATTCCTGGCTCACAAGGGTTATTTGCTTCATCTCTTGCATGAATTTTGGGATAAACTTGAATTTTTGTTGATGGTATTGCAAGTCTTTTTGTGGCTCTTCATTTTTGCTTTGTTTTGGTAATTCCTTACCAAAAAATGCTTGACGTTCTTTTATGATAGCTATAATGGAGATGTTGAGCTTCATGTGTGCTTGCATTCTGCAGTTAATTGGAGTCCTTGTTGGTTTACAATGTGAAGATGAATGCTTGAGGCAAATGCCATGTTTTAGTTGCAACACAGTGTCATCCTCTAGATTTACATGGAACTATAGGAAAATTTGCTGTTCTTTTCATCCATATAATTTTCTGGTATACTGCTTGTGCAGATAAATTGGATAATTTAGTTCATCACATAGTTCTTATGGTTGTTACTGTAGAAGTACATGCTTACAAAGCAGTATTTATAATGTTAACGCTTTTGACCTTTTGTTTTGATCTAATTTTCAACAGGACAATTTTTATCAAAGTTACTTTGATTTTCTAATTTAGTGAAAAAATCTGATATTAATGTATTTGTCTTTGTATTTCAGAAATGGTAACAACACTAAGGATAGAAAAAGATCTCTTACTCTTTCTTGCCAGAGAGTGGACCCGTAAAAGATGGTTATGTCAACATTGGCATTTTGCAATTGGGGTGAATATATGATTACCTACTTTAGAAATGATTTAGAAACTTACTGAAAGAAAAGAATTAAGAAAGCAAAGAAGTCCACCTTTTTTTTCTTGACCAGAATCATTTTCTTAGGTTTTTTTCTGATTTCTTTTACCTATTACTTATGAATCAGAGATCAGGTGTATGTATGTATACTCTACATATTCATACAATTTTGTTGTATTAAATTTTACGGACAGTAAGGATTTGCAGAGCTTGCTGATGATATTTAATGAATTTGTTAGGCAATTGGCAGAATTTCTTCCCAATCTTCCTGACTGCTTGTCTCCCATATTGTCACTATTAACTGTTGCCATTACTGGTCCTACAACAAAGGATCTTCTCACTGCCACTAATAGATAAATCACACCAAACTCTTGTACAAAGAATTGCTTGTTTTACACCTGTCCATCTCAGTACTGATCCTTTGGTCATATTGAAATTTACCTCCCACCACCTCCATGCATCAACAAAGAATTTATCCTCTTTAAAGATTGGAACATTCCATCAATCACATGCAAGCCATTGCTCACTGCATTCACTCTGTATTTGTTCCAACCTCACCTGGAGGTTATGATCTCCTCAATACCTATCCAAAGGCAACCAATGCTGGCAACACTCATGGGTCTTGGACTCCAATGTATGGATAGTGGTTGACTACACCATCAAACATTGACATGTCTCACTGTACTGTGATCTTCTATTTGCAAATTAGTAGATGCATAACTGCGTTTTATTTCAATATTCAGAAGGTCAGTTTAATCAGCTAACTAGTGCAACAGGATTTCTACATACAACATATAGAAACTAATCAAATCATTAAAAAAATAAGTTATGTTTGCTACACGAGTCTATGATGATGCTATGATTTGGGGAGAATTGAATTATTTAGATTGGGTCTGAGCATCAAGCCATCACTCTTCAAAAGAATGGCTGCGTCAAATAAATAACTTAATTTACGAGATTCTGTTTTCTTAGTTATGGCTGCTGTATCACCTAATATGCTAAGAGTGACAACTATAGACTATTTCAAGGGGAGCCACTTATGTACCCAAAGCAGGCTTGATTTGGAGTTATACCACTGTTTGTGTGGTTTATGGTGGGGTGTTCGACATAGAAGATGACAATGTTGGACCATATGTTGAAAAAAAACAACTTCCCAATGTTTTGTCATGGAAAGTGCACAGCCAATTTTTCATTATTAGAAAAACTGAGATTTTCTGTAAGTAGCCTTCTAGTGATATGCTAACTAGAATTTCCTTTATAATTGTTCAGGATAGTAAGTAAATTAGTTGATGTTTTATCTTCATTGTACAAATCATGGTTTGGTGATTTTGTAATGTATCATATATGAACATCAGCCTGGGAGGTTAATTAACCTGGGATGATTCTGAATTCTGTTGTTGCAACTGTATTTATTTACTGCTTCATCTGATGATCAGATAGATTGGCAATTTATATCCTAATCACTGAACTAGATGGACTTATAGTTTTTCTTGTTTTAATCGTCTAAAAGGAAAGACTAAGTATAAAGCTACTCTTTTTGATAAGTTAGGACAGATCCAGTCAATTATTGCTGATTCATGTTCTTTTGTTATTTCTTTTGAGATCAGCCTAGATAAGTATTCAAGAACCTGCTGTGTGATTGTGGTGAATCCTAATGTTTTTAATCATTTACTCATCATCTACCTGTGGTCGATCAAATTTGCAACGCATCATTTATACCCAATAATTTGTTGAGCTAAACTACAGACAGAAGGATGCTCGAATGAAGAGTTCTTAAGGAATCCAAAGCATGAAACTACACCAAACATGACATTATGTTTCCATGTTCTAGAAAACTTTCTTTGTGTAATGCTTATTCACAATTTCTGATAATAAAAAGTGTTTGCTAGATTAGTTCTTCCACATTTGTGAGCTAAGTTTTTACTATTAATCACTTGTAAGAGGCATTTAGGTTTTTCAAATTATCTTTTTTTTTTTGGCACAACAGAAGGACATGTTAGATAGACTTTGTAAAGTTGAGAACATTACAGAATTAACTTAATCTATGACCCTAGTATGTTCTTGTGTTCTATAAACATCTCTAAAGAAAATAGAAGGCAGTTTTCTATCATACATTTAATCCTTTTGCAACCTATCTTCCAAGTGTCATCTGAAAGCTATCTGAAAAAGCATAGGGAACTATGAGTACAGTAGATATTTATTTTATGAAACCTTACTGGGAGACAAAACAACCAAGAAACAAAACCTTAATGTTGGTTGATTCGTTTTTTAATCTCGACAAACTTGATCATTGTGTCTTTTTATTATCAACAACAGAGCTTTAATGACTGTTAAAGACATGTAAACAACATGCAGACCAGAAAACATGAAAAAAACATTTAGCATCATCTCCGTTCCTCCTCACATAGACCACATCATGCACACCCAATTTGTTCTTTAGCTGTTAATCCTGTATGATTACATCAAGTTAGTAAATGCTTCAGAATCCAATTATCAGATTAAGATTGCTTGAGCAAAGCAAAACAATGTAATCAAATGGAAGATTGTCGTACTCTCGTTCTGATGTGCATGTCAGGTTCCTAGGTGGAAGCTGGTGATGAGGTGTTGGCTGCAGCAATTGGCCATCAAATTGAAACCATATTAAGAAAGATCATAGTACAACAACAATAATAAGAACTTGTGATGTTTCAACCATGTGTAGTTGGTTATATGGATCTGTTCTCTTCACTGAGTATATCTCAAGTTCAATCAATAGTGTTTACATATATTTTTGTTGTTTTAGGTAAAGATAGTATCAAGTTTTTTGACTGATTTTGAGTGAAATTTGTTGTCCATAGCTTGGGCAAAAAACTTTTAAGATGGTTTTAATTGTATGCTTGTTTCAGAAAACAAGTGCTTTATGAGGCTTTTTTGCTTGTGATACTGCAGCTGTCTAAATCACCTACTGGAGAATGCATGCCATGATCTATTGTCCATTTGATTGACGTTTGATGAACTTGGTAGCAATGCATATAATCAACATACCTTCAGCTTGGGTTTTAAATTTTCAGTTGCAGTTTTTGTATTTGAACTTGTTCCTCCTACCTGTAGAATAAAGGAAATGATCAAAAACTGGGTTAGAATCGAACACTAGAATATCAGATATTTTCTTTACATTATGGCATATCAAACCTTCTTAGAGAAGCTCAATGGGCATACCTTGCTGAGGACCCAGTCTGCAGAATCAAAGTAGGCTCTTTCATGGTCCTGCAACCAGCAAAAGAGAATGATTGACATAAATTTTCTGACCCAACATGTTTATGCGAAAAAGCCTCTTCAACAAATAGAGGTTTGCTGATTTTGAAGATCAGTCTCTCCAGCAAACAAATTTCCTGCTTCAATGGCATCCAACCTCATAAGAGATGTGGCCTGATAGCTGATAAAGTTATGTCATTGCAGTTGCTTTGTTTGCATCAGTGAGAATTTTTGAGTTGTCTGGTTATTATATTGTACCATCATGAATGTGGGACATTTCAACTGGATCGGTAAGCTAGAAGGTATGAATAAATGGTGATATACTGATTAAAATTCATCACACGATCACTAAGTAAGTTGATATTGGGTTTGAACTTTTAATGGCCAGGTGTCGAAGATTGCAGAACCCTGCAGTGGTGGAACCTTTGTGGCTAATTGTACTCGGAAGTTGGCTTGCTTACTTTACCAAGGTATCAACTAACCTTTGATATTAATTGTTTCTTAGGCACAATGCCTCCATACTTCTCCAATTTTACCTGGAATTGAGCAAGTAACTTAATTCTTTGGAGAATGTTGTGTACAATCTGAAAATAAAGACATATCTATTCTATAACCGAAATATTTTCTTGAAATACAAAAGTTTCACCTAGGAGTTACAGTAAGAAGATTATGAGCATAAAAATAAGAAGCCCTGAAGAAAACATTATATGATTTTTCAACATTCTGACAAAAAATGTAAAGTATTTGAATTGATGTAATGTTTATGGTCATCACTTTATGATAAAGGTAGAAAAATCTTGGTGGTCCTTGAGTTCCTTTTAACCCAATAATTTGTCCTTGATTTGATCAGGATGTATCACCTACCAAAGGAAACAGGGAAATCTGAACATTGCTCAATGTGTTGCTTTTATTTCTCAGAAGCTTAAAGAATCACTTAGAAATCTGTAAATTATTCTAACATTGTTTAATCCTAAAGTGTCTTTCAAACCTTAATAATTTTACAACAAAGTGTAGTCTGCATGTGTTTTTCAGAGTCTCAGTCCTTCATGGGCAGTACGAATGTAAACGAAAGATTTTTTAATGCATCTTATTACTAGAGTTCATTTATGCAAAACTTTTGCCACTTCTTAGTTCGTTCTTCTTAAAGCATCCTTTTATCTCATTACCTCGTCTTTTTCCCTTATCATTGTGTTTTAAATAAATTGGCCTCCTAATTTATGTATGTGTTCGAAGACTGACATTATAAACCATGTCTAATACCCTCAGTTTCAGAGCTAATATTCCTTCCCAATCTGCGTAAAACTTTGACCATGTTCTTAATGAATGCACTCAATAACCTACAAATAAGTCACGAAGTAAATGGAAATGCTTCTTAAGAATCAGTTAAAAGATATCTTTCCTATTCTTTCCAGAGTTGAATCTACCTAATTGAACTTCTTCATGCATGGACATTGTTTGTTTGAATTGTTTAGTCCAACCGGTACAAACTATTTGTTCATGTAATTAATTTTCTGCAAATTATTAGTGAAAAACTTCTCAGTCCAATTCATACAACTCGCTGGACAAACCTTTGTAACAAATGCCATGATAGTGCCTAAATTTTCACAAAGCAGAAAATTTATATTCTCTTAGTGAGATAAATTTACCTGCCTATCCAAGTAGAGTGACTATGATTACAAATTGAATAAGTTGTTAATACAGCTGTTCTTTGTAAGTGCTCTTTTTTATAACTAAGTTGAACAAAGCTTACCTCTTCACCTTGGGATGCCACATTCTCATTACAGCCAGCCATGTCCTGTGTTTGTCTCTATGCACAAAAGAAAAAAGAGAAACAGTTTAATGCATTTAGTCTTGAGAGAATGAGACAAATGGTAATTGTTTGAAGTCTTGACTAGATGGATGGAAGGAAGGGTCATGTGGAAGAACCTTGAGACTCGAGAAAGACTTAGAAAGAGGAGAAGAGCGGTGAAGGAATGAAGCCTTACTAAGAAGGTGGATGTAAAAGAAGAGGTATAGAAAGAAGAGATTTGTTAGCTGAAGTTTATGGTGTTAGAGTTGGCACGTATCACTTCTGCTCACATCATCCAAGTAATATGGGATAATGGGCAACAGACACACGGTTCCATTCTCCCAATCTTTTGGATATATTGCCTTTGGATTTGCCCACTTTTGTTTGATCCCTTTCTCTTTCTATGTACCTATGTTGCATCATCATCACATATTTTTTTCTCTATAGGAGCTTCCTCTGTATCAATTCATACATGTACTACTTTTATCCTAGCCTTTCCTCTATCTGTGGCAATGCTTGTTGGTTCGAATTTCTGATCTGGTGCTGTCTGAATAAAATAGAAGAATTACACTTTAAATAGAGCCAGTTCAAGATGAAAGGTTGCAAGTTCAACAATAAAAGAAAACACAGTTGAACTAACCTTGGCTTGCCTTTGGTTAGTAGTTGAGGGTTAAGGTAACATAAGAAGATCATGGGGTATACAACATAAAGTACATGCTCCTTTGTTAAAGCATACAGTTATTTTGGATATGGAGATGGCACATCTCAAGTAAATGACTTCCATGCTTTGTAGTTATAATATATCATTTCCATTTCCATCCAACTGAAGTGGTAATGATACAACAGATCTTGTGGTTTCTAGAATCAAGTTCTTCCATATGTCATATTAGGTTAGGTTAGGTTATATATCATGTGTGAGACCATGGAGAAGCTGTGCCAACCAAAACCAATAATGAATCTTCTATATGGAGCTGAAATGTCAGGCTAACTTCTGGTGTCAAAGAAATAGACCCACAGACTGCCTAAAACAAATATTCATCATTTCAAAAGCCATCCAAACAATAGAACTACCATTAGAATAAAGAGTGAGTTTGCAAAAGCTTGATGGTTTACTTGAGTTAGCCAGACAGAATTTAAAGAGCAGTGGCCCCAACAACTTACAATCTGCTCTGCTCTTCCTCACAGGACCCATGTCCTTGGGTCTGCCCTCAGCTTATACGCCAGAGACTTTGACAAAGGCTTCTCCATCGGCACAGCTTTTGTACCCAAAAGTGAAGATGGCACAATGAACAGGCAAAGGTAATTTTTCCACAAAAGCATATGCCAAGGCTGCTTCAATGCACATGAAATATAGCTAAAAAACATGAGGATACCAGTACTGATGCCATATTTTCTGGGTGTTACTTTCTTGCCTAACTTAGCTGATGTGTGCCTAACTCCAGATGTACCAAACCGCAGGCCTCTTATTCCATGTCAATCAGCAGGGTGTCTCACATCTCAAATAGTCGGTGTATTGAGCGTACTTGGAATTTTTATTCTCTGTAGGTTGAGAATTAGACTTAAATGCGCGAGATTTTATAGTCCAGTGTTAGCACAACGCCCATGCTCTTCTGTATAACCAAGTGGCTGACATGTTAAGCATTCTTAAAATTGTTTTTACTCTGTGTAGGTTGAGACGGAATATGAGTTGAATTGCATGAAGCTTGATAGTCCAATGTCAACACATCGTCCAAAACAGATGTGGTTCGAGAGCCAACTATAGCGTCGAAACCAGCATGACATGTTTGCACCGAGACATGGGTCATTATGGGTTTTCATGGGTCATCATTGAAGAGAGAAGGCGTTGACTCCCGCTGCTTCGTCTCGTCCTAGTTTGGTCTGATTCGAGTCTGATCGGGAAGGTGTTTCTTTCTACACTCCTCTGCAACTTAATTCTCGTACACACATAGGCATATAACCATAATAACTACTGCTACATGCAATTGCAGCTCTTAAAACAACCAATGAGGCACCTTCCTCTCCAAACTCTCCTCCTCTATCGTACCAAGGCTCGGCTTCCACCGTTTGCTTGAATGCTGCCGCCTGAAGAACTCCGTTCCCTCCTCGAACTCCTCTGCCGGCCATTCCGCTCGCTCTCTCTCCGTCACTCCCACCGCGCGCGTGCACGGCGGTTGCTGCATCTTCGTCATCGATCGGGTTGCCGCCGCCAGGACCCTACGGGCCTCGGCCGCGGACAACCCGGTGGCTTTCCCACGGGCCATCGGAAGCATCACGTAGGCATTACCGGCCTCCAGCATGTGATCCGCGGGGAGCGGTGCAGCGTTGCAGTTACCGGCGGACAGGGACCGCAGGTCGAGCACGTACTGGCGCGGGTGCTCGAGCATGAGCTCCGCCACGGACGTCGGGCGGTCGAGCTCGAGGACAGTGCCGTCGGGGAGCACGACCTTGCCGTCGTGCGCTTGGCCTGAGAGCAGATTCCCCATAGGAGAGAGAATAGAAGATACGAAGAAGAAGCTGAGGCCGAGGCAATGGAGAGGGGAACGGTGGGTATATTATAGACGGGAGCGGTTCGGAGGTGGGAGCGTGAATGCGGCATTCAAATGGCGCGTGTTCTAGAGTGTTGAAGGAGTCAGCGGACACCAGCACTGTCGATCACGAACCGTCCGTTACTCCTCGGGAGGCTCTGATTGGTGGACATCGCGTCTCCTGTTTCGATGGATGCAGCTGCTGCTCCTCCTCGCCCATTAATAATTCCAATTGTTGACGCCGTGGACTCGAATCGGGGGACCAACGTCGCGACTCCACCAGTCACCTTACACGCGTTACGGTGGGGCCCAAGTTGCGCAAGGAAGTTGTCCCAATGGGTTCGTCGAAGTTCCTCCGCTCCTGTGTCGTATGTTTGGCCACAAAAGCCAAATTGTGCGTGACGTGTGAAACGTGATTTCGTCGAGTCATCGGCCCATTAGTTGTTTCACGTGGTTTTTAGGGCGGAGAGAGAGAGAGAGAGAGAGGGATATGATTGGCTTAAGACTACTGTGAGGTGCAAGTCAATATCGGAAAATTTAAAATGACCAGTTCACCTCAAGTTTAGATTAATCTTTTGTTTGGTTTGGATTGGAGGAAAACATAATCTTGCTGGATGATAAACCATTAAGTTGCAATTGTTGACTAATCAATTTGGAATTGGTTCAAATCGACGACTTCCTCCACATTCAACCAATCAAATCAGTAAGCATTGAAAACAATAAGGATTGTAATAATCTGGCGACCTTATGATTGACCACATACAACGCAAAACACAGATATAGGTCTTAATCTGTTTACTCGTAAACTTCTCCACGACCGTAACTGCTATGAAGTCATGCAAAGAATTTCACGTGCTTTTCACGTGTCAATAAAAAGGGGAATTCGACAGTTTTAATCGGATTCGGATTCGTGAACGGTGTCGAGAACTGGTCTCCACTGCCCACATCCGCCAACCCGTTTACCACGATACCCGGTCACGCACCCCTCCAACGCCGCAACCTTTCCCTCCCCCCCGACGGCTACTTCCGGGAACACCTGTGTTCCGCCACCACAATCCACCTCCTCCCTCCCCCTCCGCGGTCGGTGGCCAGCGTCGAGCAAGACCTCCATCTGCCGGTCGGAAAGCCGGGACCCGACTCGGCCCACGGGCAGCAGCAGGTAGACCGCCCCAGGCCGCAGCTCCTCGTCCGCCCTCATTGCGTCGGCGCGCCGGGTCCGTTCCACCACGTCTGCGCTCGCCACCACGCGGCCGAGAAACTCCAACATGACCTCGGCGGCGGTGGCTGGTGCCTCCACGAGTCGGACGACGCCGTCGATGCCCACGAGCTTGGCCGTCGCCCCCGCCTTCGGCCTCAGCTGCACGCACGATGCCCAATTACCCATAGCTTTATGTATTCCTATGTTGTTGCGCGTACTCTTCTCTCTCTGTGTACATATAAATATAATATATAGCCGTCAGTAGCAGCAGGAATTCTTCTTTAGCCTGTGCGAGGTTTCATGTTCTGTGAAGTTAGATATATAGGGAGAGGGGAGAGAGAGGCCGCGTGGCGAGATGGTTCGGTAAAGGCAAAGGCCGCGAGATGGCAAAGGAAAAGCATGCGTTTTCCTCCACATTCAACCAATCAAATCAGTAAGCATTGAAAACAATAAGGATTGTAATAATCTGGCGACCTTATGATTGACCACATACAACGCAAAACACAGATATAGGTCTTAATCTGTTTACTCGTAAACTTCTCCACGACCGTAACTGCTATGAAGTCATGCAAAGAATTTCACGTGCTTTTCACGTGTCAATAAAAAGGGGAATTCGACAGTTTTAATCGGATTCGGATTCGTGAACGGTGTCGAGAACTGGTCTCCACTGCCCACATCCGCCAACCCGTTACCACGATACCCGGTCACGCACCCCTCCAACGCCGCAACCTTTCCCTCCCCCCCGACGGCTACTTCCGGGAACACCTGTGTTCCGCCACCACAATCCACCTCCTCCCTCCCCCTCCGCGGTCGGTGGCCAGCGTCGAGCAAGACCTCCATCTGCCGGTCGGAAAGCCGGGACCCGACTCGGCCCACGGGCAGCAGCAGGTAGACCGCCCCAGGCCGCAGCTCCTCGTCCGCCCTCATTGCGTCGGCGCGCCGGGTCCGTTCCACCACGTCTGCGCTCGCCACCACGCGGCCGAGAAACTCCAACATGACCTCGGCGGCGGTGGCTGGTGCCTCCACGAGTCGGACGACGCCGTCGATGCCCACGAGCTTGGCCGTCGCCCCCGCCTTCGGCCTCAGCTGCACGCACGATGCCCAATTACCCATAGCTTTATGTATTCCTATGTTGTTGCGCGTACTCTTCTCTCTCTGTGTACATATAAATATAATATATAGCCGTCAGTAGCAGCAGGAATTCTTCTTTAGCCTGTGCGAGGTTTCATGTTCTGTGAAGTTAGATATATAGGGAGAGGGGAGAGAGAGGCCGCGTGGCGAGATGGTTCGGTAAAGGCAAAGGCCGCGAGATGGCAAAGAAAAGCATGCTTTTCTCTCCACATTCTGAGATTACACACGAGTAAGAAGACGACGAGTCAACGGAAAAGCATGCTTCACGCTTACCCAGCGTCGACATCAGACTCGCCAACCCTCTCGTTAAGCGTGCATGAACTAACAGTCTAATCCGCGTGACATATTTGTACCCACAAGTCATTCAAAATAATTGTTATTTAGGTTATGAGTCATTTTATTTTAGGCTATATTATTTTATTTATGAATCTATTAAACACGTATGATTTACTCATATCTAAAAAAACTCTTATATTTTAAAAATATAGGAGTTATTTTAGACATAAGTAAATCATAAGGGCTTAAGAGATCCATGATCAAAACCACATGAGCTAAAATAGACATTAATCCTAAATTATATATATCATTATATTAATAATTTTTTATGAGTTAGCATGTCATGTAAGCCGACTTTAATATCTATTAATTCAGACTTAACGAAAGGGACTTATATATTATATTTTAAAAATATATAAATTATTTTAGATACAAATAAATAATAAAAACTTAAAGAGTTCTATCATCAAAATCACATTAGCGTTAAAATGGACCCTTGTTATCCCTACCCTATCAAGTCAATCCCACGAGCATCTTATCCATTCTCGTTCGATCACGGCATTAATAGTGAGACGTAGCATACCGTGGCATTAATAGTGAGACGAGCAAGTCAAAATAGAAAAACCCTTGTTATCATGGCATTAATAGTGAGACGAGCAAGTCAAAATAGAAAAACCCTTGTTATCATGGCATTAATAGTGAGACGTAGCATTCCGTGGAGATGTCTCGTACCAGACTGACTCACTACCGTCTTCCAAGTTGAGGCAACATGCATGGGGTTTCAACTAGTTGTAGACGCTGGGAGCACATCGAGGGCTCACCATGGCCGCCACCGGCACAGTCTTTTGCAGTGCGATCCCAAACGTCTCGCCCATGTCGGGCTTTGACCCTTCGGGTAGACTCCAGTCGAACGAGTGGATCAGCGAACCCAACATGTACTGCACGAGCACAACCCCCGTGCGCACACCGGCGCAGATCCTCCGCCCGGCGCCGAACGGTATGAGCTCGAAGTCATTGCCACGAGGGTCTATCTTGGCGCCCTTCGCCGTCATGAAGCGGTCGGGGTTGAACTCTAGTGGGTGCTCCCACACGTCCGGGTCCCTCCCGATGGCCCATATGTTGACCAAGAGCTTCGTGTTCTTCGGGATGTAGTAGCCGTTGACCTCGCACGCTTGGGTTGAGATCCGTGGGAGGTTGAGAGGCGTGGATGGGTGCTTCCGGAATGATTCCTTGCATATGGCTTGAAGGTATGGGAGGTTTGGTATGTCGGATTCCTCCAGACGCCGGTTTCGGCCAATGACTCCGTCCATCTCGGCCTGGGCTCGCCTGAGGATGCTTGGGTTCAGTTGCATTTCGGCCATTGCCCATTCTATGGTGCCCTTCGAGGTGTCGGTGCCTGCGGTGAACAGATTCTGACACGGCCAGAAGCCAGAAATTAGACTGTGCATGCGTCGTGGTTTGCACGAGCGGGAAAGGTGGTCTTTACCAAAAGAAGAGCCTTGACGTTATCGTCGGTCAGCTTCTCCTCCTCTGGCCCGTCCCGGATCGCCATCACTGCGTCAAGCAAGTCCGGTCTCCCCTCACGTTCACCCTTTGACGCCTCGTGCTCCGCCACCATCCTGCTGAGAACCCGATCGAACTTCTTGTGCAGCTTCTTCATCCGCGCCTCCAGCCCCTGGAGGTCCATCCAAGCCACCGCCGGCAAGAAGTCACCGATGTTGACTTGCCCCGCTAGTGTCATGAGTTCCACCACCATGTCCTTGAACTCGTTCGCCTCCGAGCCCTTCGTCTCGAACACCCGCCGGCTCAGTATCACCCGCCCGATCATGTTGGCCATGGTGTAGATTAGCATCCCCCCTAGCATGACCGGCTCTCCCTTCCGCCCCGATGCATGCATGGATAGCAACATGCGGCCGACCTCGTCGCGCCGCACCGCCGCCCATGACTCGAGCGCCTTGTTGCCGAGCATCTCCAGTTTGCAGAGTTTGCGCAGCAACTTCCACTTGGGGCCGTACTCGGCGAAAACAAGGTCCTGACCACCGTAGGCGAGGCGGACGGGGGCGGCGTCGACGGGGCGGTTCGAGAAGTAAGGATCGAGGGTCTTGAGGAAGACTCGGGCGGCGTCCGGAGTAGACGCCACCACCGTCCCGAACTGCCCCATTTTGAGGTGCATGACGGGGCCGTAGCGCTTGGCCATGCGGGCCAGTGTGACGTGCGGCGCGCTTCCCAGCAGCGGGAGGGCACCCACCACCGGGAAGCCTCGAGGTCCCGGAGGGAGAGGAGAAAGACACGACAGGAGGCGGGAGACGACGTAGCGAAGGATGTGGTAGAGCGCAACGCATAGGAAAAGCTCACGTAGGAAGGTTGTTGCCATATCCATGGCTGTACTGGTGGACTTATGGAGCGACGATGAAGGTGAGTGACGGAGCAAAGGGATTACGTATATATAGCCTCGGAGAAGTGTGGCAGGTGTAGAATGGTAGATGTGAGCCGGCGGCGGTGATAGACTATCACGTGGAAGGAGTCGTGGGTGGACGAAGTTTCCTGTTCACAGACGCGTGCATGCTGAAACAGCTGCTCAAATACTGAACCCGTCAGTACCGCTTGAAGTTGACTGAAATGGCCAGTCTGGTTATTGATGTTTATATTTTTTGACCTCTCGATAGCACCTCAAAAAGGTAATCATAAAAGTCAATACTTCATAAACAGAGGAAGCATCTATTCACAAATAAGCAAAAAGGTGACCATAAAAGTGAATAGTTCATAAACAACTATTAACGGATTAATTCAAGGCAAAAAGGATAACACTATTATTAGGATAATATTGATTAAGATCAATAAAATTGATTTTTCCATTGGCCTTCTTCACCATTAATTAGGACATCAACCAACCAACTCGAGTAATGAAACTCCCAAAGACAGCAAGATAGCACACAAATACAATCTCCGTCCACGAACTGAGTTGGCAAACGATTGAGATCACCGGGCAGAAAAGCTTGCTGTTTGTTCTCGACTCTCTAATGCTGTGTGGTATTCGGTCGGACTCGGACGTCGACTCGGCCAAGCTGAGTCGGCCTATTTGTGTGGAGATCACACTCGCAAACCCACGTGTTGAAGCGTGTGCGAAGAGGATACGCACTAAAATGAGGCAGGTGAACAAAAGAGAGAGAGAGAGAGAGAGAGAGAGAGAGAGAGAGAGAGATGGGCTTCTACCAACATTTCATCTAAATGAATCTAATTAGCATAACCACCGAGTCGTGTTTGCTATACGGAAATAAAGGAAGACAAACTCTTTCTCTCATCTTTTAGGAGTCACCAACAATTAGTAAGATAACAGCGATCTAAAAGCTAAACGTCTATTGCCCTTCAAAAAGCTTTCAATTCCTACCTTCGATCAAATCTGCAATTAAAAGAGCAACAAAAATACAGCACGCTTGTGATTCTAGATATGTATTAATCAGAAGCACTTATCCAACTCTAACAAAGTATATTTGCCATCAAACTCGGGACATCTTTCAATTACAGAAAAACAAATTGTATTAACTTAAGACAAATATATTTACAAGCAACTAAGAAAGTCATGGATCGAACGTTCTCGCAAACGACAAACTATATCGCTAAGATATGCTTGTTCCTTCTTCAACATCACAATGAAATGATTAAAAACCTAACAGGATAAGCAGCTTCAATAAGAACCTGAGGACCAGGGTAGAAAATACCATGAGCTGTTTCGTCTCGGCACAGGGAGCATGTCTACTTGATGTACTGTGACATCCATCGAAAGCCCTCTCCATAGCCCATCTTGCGAACGATGCTACACATGAAGACCTCCAAGGGGCGAACGTTGGTGTCCGCCAGGTTTACCTTGCCCTTGCCGGTGGTGAAATTGCTCAAGCCCAGGTGGTAGCGTAGCTCATCCTCAGATGCTGCATATGGTATGTCAATCTTATTACCCAATACAAGGAACGGCACGTTCGCCAGCGCATCATCTGAAAGGAGGGCATCAAGCTCCTTCTTCGACTCTGCAAACCTCTCCTTGTCAGCTGCATCTACCAAGTAAACCACTGCATCTACCTGCCAAAGAAATTAAAACATCTAATCATAGAATATTTAACTACCATCTTCATGAATGAGATTCCAGTTGTCAATCCTCTTCACCAAAGGCAATATTCAAGAGAATAGAATTGCAACTAACTGAACAAACAATTCATCAAGGCTTTGGCCAATTAGAAACTCAAACTTAACCTATGCAGGAACATACATAGACTTATATTAGATAGAGGACGAAACTATGTTCAGTCCAATTTGAATTAATGACTTTGAGTTTCATAATTTCAAAATTTTCATCTGCTTCTCCTGCATGTGATGCTAGAGTCAGTGGTGCATTTTTCATCCTTAAAGCTCAGCCTTAACTTTTCCATCCTTTGCTTTATATCTACACCATCCACCTTCATACCATCCACTTCCATTTACCATGAATTATATACAAAGTTTCTTACCTGCATCATATCCGCAGCAATCGGTGTTTTCCTGACATATATACTTGCTGGTTTTTGAAGTTCCACCTGCCTATAGTTTTGAAACTCACCTACAACCTGATATACTTGGAATCTCAATAACCTAATGGCATTCTTGTTCCACTTAAACAACCATGCAAAGATTGTCACAATCCCAATTGGCAAACTCCAATAACTCATAATTGGAGCCTACAAGAATCCTAAACTCTTAAAAGGCCACTTCTGCTCTAATCCTAAGCTCTTGAAAGCTCAATTTTGAATAAGAGAGAACATTCCATTTTACACGATTCTCTTGGGTTTTAAGCTAACTAGATATTTAAGATCAAGCAAACCTATAATTGGAATCGATGAAAAAGGGAAAGGGGCACCCAAAAGCTAAGTTTTCAAAACAATGAATCTACCATCCAATGGAAGGCAGCAACGAAAGTAAATATCATCCATATGGTAGACCCTGACAGTCAAAGCAGAGAAGGGTGTTTGGCGTAATGTACGATATTTGTGTGCCCTCTTAAATTAAAGGGAAAAAAAAGCTTCATGATAGATGTAATACTTGCCACACTCCATGGATCAGAATGTCAAGTGCTTAAGAAATAGAATTATCCAAAAAGCTAGTATCCTTCAAATTAGAATATTGAGAATGGCGTTTACGGCTAGTAGAAAAGAAAATTATAAGAAATGTTTACATTAAAAAAATATTAGTCAATGCATGAGGCTCTCACCATTGCATGATTTAACAACGATGCAGTTTTACTATTACAAGTAAGCAGGTTATTTCGATGACTCAAACCGTTGATAAGTTCACAAAAAGAACAATATAACTGACCCTAATTAGCTGGAGTTTACATTTTTTGTTGCCGTAGTAGACACTAGATTTGTTCTACATATGTCTACATATATCTAGATGGACTTATTAAAAGCATGAGTAGATTAAAATGATTAACATATCATCTAAAGCCATAAGACATGAAACAGAAAAGAAACCAACATATAATGACAGTAAATTTGCCAAAGAAATAAAAGAGTATAATAACACACATACAGACATAAGAAACAAATGGGAATTCTAGAAAGATTGACATGACAAAGCCAATTCTTCTAACAAAACTTAACCTGGAATAACCAACTTGGGGGGTCATGGTTGAGTGATCTGAGCAGCACACGAAAAGTTTAAAATAAATGATCAATTAATTGCTAAGGGACATTTATATGATCAAAATGGAGCATGTCCTCATATTAGTTAAGATTGAAGAGTTCTATGCATTTGTGATGATCTCCACTCTCTCATATTACTCCATTGAAGAAGGGAACCATAAGATTGAATTATTTTAAGGGAAACAATAATGAAAAGGGCCTTGGATGGAAAATCTCCTCAGGGAAATCAATCATAAATAAAAATCAAACTCAGTAGTACCAAATCTATGCATATGATAGATGAAGAAAGTTCAAAACTTTCCTTTTAAGAATTGTAATCAAACTGGATATTCATAACTCAAAATTGCAATGTTTCGTTTGCATAAATCAAAAGACAATGTGCACGTGCATTTAAAATAAGCTAATTGTAACTACTCTCTGCGATAACTTAAGTGAATTAATTACTTGTTATGAGACAACATTAAGTGCAACAATTTTCTTAAGAAAGACATTTTGGAAAATAAACATAGAATTCTTAACAACTCTTGTTATTTTTCTTTATTCTACTTCACATAGCTCACAACAGATCACTTCCTACTATGCTATTTCCATCAATGAGATGCGTCGATTAAGAACCAACGGAGATCAAGAAGAACGAATTAAGAGAGTTCATGATCATAATTATCAGAAAATTCAAACCATTTTATATCTCGAGAAACAATTAAGTTGAATCGATGAGATTCTTGGTTGGGGATAAGACCTTCGCATAGTAGTCCTTCCAGACACGGCGAGCGATCTGATGCCCACCCAGATCGAAAGCCTTGAACTTGATCTTCCCGATGCTCAACTCTTCCGACGTCGGATACTGTGTTGGCTGGTGCTGGACCAACCTCTACCATACAACGAACACCAAAAAATTCACCGAAAAATCAGAAAAAGGTATTCGCAGGCTCCCAACAAGCATAAAAATCAAAGCTTCCAACACAAATCCAAGCTTAATGATTAAAAAATAGACAAAGCGGAAAAGATTAGGAATCCCGAGATTACCTCATCCTTAAGCATGTGAAGCAGCGTCGTTTTCCCCGCATTATCGAGTCCAAGAAATAAGATCTTAGCCTCCTTTTGCCACAGCCCCAACGAGGCGAGGATTCCGTAAAACCAATCTATAAGAAACATGGTCGCCGGCAAGAATCTACCCCCAGATACGACCGAGAAGCCGAAACCTCACACAGGTCTAGCGGATCCCTGACGGAAGAGATCGGATCCAATGATCGAAAGTGGTTGATTGCGATCTGGTGGCCGGAAATCCAAGAGCACCAGCGAGGGGGCGGGGGCGAACCCTAGGAGAGATGGGGGAGTATCGAGAGGACAAAGCAAAGGGTCACGCGTTCGACACAGAGCCACTCCATAGCGAAGTATTTATATCGGGACGAGCTGGCCTCAGTTTACCAGACCGGCCGGTTCTGATGTTTCGTATTGGAATGTCACCGGTGTTTTCACACAACGACGATGAACACGATTCAAGCGACGAAATCTTGGCTTGGCCCAGTGAATTGCGTAGATGGGAAGGACATATCCGTCATTCTACTATAATTACACCATTCGAAGGAGTGGCCCTATAAAATGGCTTACATCGAAGGAGTAGAGTTCCAAACCCTACTCGGCACCGAAGGAGCATCGAACCGCCTTCTTCCGCAGCTTGGTCGGTAATACTCTTTCTCCGAATCGACCTGTTCCACCGCTTGGCATGGCATATTCCTTTGATGTTTAGCCTTCAAAATCGCCTTTTGGCTTTGGATTCCGTACCATTTTGGGTAATTGTTCGAAACTGTCTTCTTCGGATCTAGAAATGGCCAAGTCGAAGAACCACACGGCTCACAACCAGTCTTACAAAGCTCACAAGAACGGGATCAAAAAGCCCCGAAAGCATCGCCACACCTCCACCAAAGGGGTATTGGTCTTTCTCGATCTTTTCCCTTCTTCTAATCTTATTTTCGCCATTTTGTCTTTTGCTTTCCTTTTTAGTAGATTTTACTAGGCAGTGTATATGGTTCTTCTTGTATGCTTACGTAGTGTTCCCAGATGATGTTTTTCCTCCTTTTTATTGTCTCCTTATGAGAAGTATTAATTGGGTTTGCTTTGGTAGCATCTCTGGAATGTTATTTTGCCCGTGGATTTGCTAATTTGCATCAAATATTTGTGTTTTATATTATTTGGGTTCTTATTTATGGGTTTTGCAGATGGATCCAAAGTTTCTGAGGAACCAAAGGTATGCAAGAAAGCATAACAAGAAGAATGGTGCCTCGGGTTCGGAGATGGAGGATTAGACAATGGAAAATGGATCTAGCTGTTTTTTCCCCTTAGGAATTAACTAAGCTTTTGTTCTCGCATTGTTGAACAATATTAATTCGACTTCTGATGAGCAAAAATGGGCACTGTTGGATTGCTTTAGCCAGTATGTCAGACAACTTCTAGGCCAAACTAGTTTTTGTATCATTATTTATCTTCTATGCAGCAATTTAAATGACTTGTTGATCTTGTGGTTCCAGTTTGTGTTCTCATGCTTGTAATAGGGTTTTTTAGGGCATCGCAAATAGCAATTTCATTTATCTACTTCTCTCTCCATATAAATAAGTCATAAAAATCTCATGCAATAATTGCCTTCTTAGCATTGTGTACTTCTTAATTGAAGTTATTGTTTAGGCATATCTGGATATATATACTTCATTGATCGGAATCACGTGATAAAGACTGTATCACCTTCTAATGTTTCATTAAATATGTAATATCAAGATGTGTTGTTGTATCACTGTGTTTATAGATTGACATTTCTTGTGAACATAATCCAGATATATTTTATTGTTGTTTTATTCACTGGCTGCGTAAAACTGAATCAGGCAGAAAAAACCCTTGACTTGTGATTCTGCAAAGTGCTAAGGCCTACAAGTCACATGCTTCTTTAGAGGACATAACTTTGGCAAACCACTTGTTGATTTTCTCTTTGTGCTCTGAGCTTTTTTTTTTTTTTCTTTTACGTGAGCTTTGTTGCAGTTCATACTTGTTTCGTGCTCAATGCATCTGTGTGCTTGATGCTGATGAAGGTTTTAATGTCTTCAGAATATTGCTGTCAATGAATAATCAAATAGCAGACTTATGAAATTGGCCTATAAAATGAATGTTTGTTCTTGTGGTTGGTCTTGAATCTGAGTATGGCCACTGTCTGGAGGAAATAATTTAATATACTTTTAAACAATCTTAACGTCTATAAGACTTTATATTAACATATTCAATAGCATTTGAGAAAATATTTCTGGTCATGTTCTGTTTAGATTAGCCTTTTAGTTGTTCTGCACTAGGTTGGATGGAGTTATGAGATTTTTTAGGCTTTTTTTTATATATATAAAGCTTTGTGGTGTGCTTTCATCTACTCAATGTGGCCAGTTGTTGGATTAGCTCTTTCTCATGTTCATGCGCCTGTTACTTTTGTTGGATGAAATTTTCTGAGTTTTCTTGCACATTATGTTGTATTTTCTATTCATTTAAGGAGTGTCAAATGTTAAATGGTGAAGGTCTGAAAGGATAGTGAAATGGAATTGTTGGATTATCCATTTTGAGATTGTTCACTGGACTTTGGACTGCTGGGAGTTGACCATAGTAAATGAGTTTTAATGGCTACTGGAATGCATGTGCTTTCATGTCATTCCAAGAGTCTACAAACCTGTAGATATAATGTTGTGAGATACCTGATACAAGCTTTGCAAATTATTTCTCATGTCAAAATTTAGCTATGGACAGGCTAACTAGGAACCTTCGAAGTCCATTTGGAGAATAAGAATGCAACTTACAGGTTTTTTAGGGTTGATTTGTGACTATGTGAGCAAAAAAGAAGTCCAAATTATTTTTGTCAAAGAGCAAAGATAAACATAAATGTGGCAAAAAACAAAAAAAAAGTTAAACATGATCAAATAGACTAGAAGGAAAGAAGTGTCCTATTAGATTCCAAAGAGAAGAGGAACATGAAAAGAAAAAAAGCTAAAAAAAGTTCATCAAATTATAGTGGTTAACTTCCAGCTTGATAAAATAACACTTCATTAGGAAGTTTAGATAGCAAGCAAATGTGGCATCTCAATATTCATTGACTATTTTATGTGTTTTTATCTCCCTCAATCTTATCATGTAAGCCTGAAAAGATGACAAAACGATCCTTGGATTGATTCAATCATAAAAGAAAATATTTATAGCATTGATTCAGTGTACTCTTAGAAACTGTATATTTGTAATTATTCTTTTAATGTTTTTTTTAATCTATACTTAATAAAATACAACTCAATTGCAGTCTTCTTAACTCTTCATACTGCACTTGCTTTTGGCATGTGGGTAGCATCTTCTGATCTTTCCTATGACTTGCTACCAAATTCTTTTTTTTGTCAGTTCCTTGGAGAAAATGATCTTTTTATTGATTTGTTCAGGGGGAGGGGAGATCTGTGGAACAGTCCTTCCATTTTCATGTATGTATTCCAAAATCACACAATGGTTTCAGTGTAAGAGGTCATTGTTATCACATTGCAAAATGTCATTTAGCTATACCTAAATTTGTAGCATACAGTAAAATGGAAGCTTTTTTTAAGTCTTTCATATAAGAAACTAAATTAAGGGACTTGTGAATAAATCAAAATTTTCAAGAACTAAGTAGGAAAATTTTCTAGTGATATGCCTGAAATTTTATCAGCTAAATTTAATACATAAAGCATTGAACTGATAGTGATATATCTGACTCAATCAGATGATGATGTATGAGAATCTAAAAGTTCATCCAATGAAATGTACTTATTGAGGATCTAAATTTTTTTTTGGAAGAAAGAAGTTTTTGTACATCTGAAAAGACTTTCTATTTATTGTTAAATTCTGAAATAATAAAACATTCGATTTAGTGTCATAATAATAAAAAAATAAGACTTTTATCATCCCACGTGCCGTACACGATCTCCTACACCAAGACATCCTGATGAGGTGGCACGCCACCATTAGCGAAGGTGAGGGGGCCGCTCGCAACACGCGCACTGGGCACGCGATTCACGTTGCCAACCGTCGGCACGTGGGGACGGACCCCTCCTGATGATGACGCGGCAGGTGACAAACCATTGGCCGAAAGATATGGGGGCCGCCGCGGGCCTGTTCCACGTGTACGGCAGGCACACGCTACACTCACGAACCCTCGCCACGAGCATTACTTACTGTTCTCGGTGGGATGGTGGGATGGAGTGTGGACTCTCCGTCGCCTCCACTTCCCCTTCCCACTTCCCCGCTCGATCCAATTATTTATCGGACTACCTGCTTCGAATGAACGCGATGAGGGCTCTCTACCACCCCGTGCTCCCTTCCTTCGCCTCCTCCACACGCAGCCCAACCCCCTGCCACCGCCGCCTCCCGACTTTTTCGGCCGCACCTCGCCGACGCGCCGATCGCTGGATCCCCGCCGCCGCCCCGGAGGCCATGGCATCCACCCAGCCCTGGACGGCGCAGGAGCAGGAGAAGGCCAAGGAGGCCAAGCTGTGGGGCGGGCGGTTCGAGGACAGCGTCACCGACGCCGTCGAGCGCTTCAGCGAGTCCGTCTCCTTCGACAAGGCGCTCTACAAGCAGGACATCATGGGTAGCCGCGCCCACGCCCGGATGCTCGCCCACCAGGTGAGTCGTCATGTGTTTGCCATTGTCGGCAGTCCTTGAGCACGAGTTGCTCGACGAAATCACGCTCGCGGGTGTTAGTTCTTTTCACTTCTGGTGATGCTTTTCAAGGATTATGGTTATGCTTTTTCTTCTTTTTCAGGATTCTGGATGATTTGGGGTAGGAATTGTGGTCATTACTTTTCTTAGTTTTCAGGATTCTGGAAGAGTTTGTGAGAGAGGGGTTGGAATTGGCTCTCAATCTGTTAAGTTGGTGTTTTGGGTTTTAGCTCTACTCTGGTGGGTTCTGTAGAAGGATATTTAACTTTGTTTCATTAGTATTTGATGTGTCGCGCCTACAAACAAAAGGGTGGCCCATTCCACAAGGTTTTTGCAAGTAGATCAATATATGCAGTCTTATCCATCGTTTTGACTCGAAATTTGATCAACTGGACCACAGATGAGCAACCTTGATACCAAAGCTCACCAACCATTTAAAGTTCTTTTAATGTTCAATAGTAGTGTGTTTAAACATTCAGATAAGAACTTTTTCTCTGAAATAATCATGTTTATCATCCTGTGGAACGGATGATCTAGTTATGTTTTGGTTGGTGATTTTTAGGAATCTACAGCACGGAGAGAGTTCCAAGAGAATAGAGTTGAAGTCTACTTTAGGTTTTGTGCTACACTACTTGAGCCATTTTGTGCAAATCTCACCTCTTGAGAACATCTAACAATGCTGAAAACCATCTATTTTCTGCCAGGGACATGACTAGATTATGCAATGATGCTAGTTTTGGTGAACAAATGGGATATTGTGTTCACTTTAAACACAAAATGCTTTATTCATTAAATTTCATATATTATGTGAGTCACAAGTTCAGAGTAGACTTTAGAAAAGAAATTCTGTTTACATAAGTATAATGGGCGTTTCTATAATGCATTATATTTATGAAGCGACTCTTGAATCAATTTCTGTCACTCTATTTCTTCTGAAGAAGGCATTTCATTTTCTAATCATTACTGTGATGCAGGGTTTAATGACTGTCAGTGATAGAGATAGCATACTGCATGGTCTTGATGAGATAGAGAGAAGAATTGAGGCAGGGGAGTTTGTTTGGAGAATGGATAGGGAGGATGTGCACATGAATATTGAAGCTGCACTCACAGACATTATTGGGGAACCTGCGAAAAAGCTCCACACTGCAAGAAGCCGAAATGATCAAGTTGTAACAGATCTCCGCTTGTGGTGTAGGGAAGCCATTGATAAAATTGTGGCATCCATCAAACAACTTCAGGTTCATACATTTCATTTAGTATGTTGCATTTTTTCCCTGAAAATCTCATCGTTTTTGTCTGAATGCTGCTTATCTTGTAATTGAATTTACAAAAACCATTAATTGTTATTCCCCACATAGACAATTGTGCCTTTTTCATTATCCCTGAATTCCTTACCCACATACTCCCACATATGCACCATAGTTATGAAAATATACCCTTCTGTTTTGACATATGCTATTGTAAATGTAATATTATATCTAACTTTACAAAGTAAAATTCTCATGGCTTGATACAAGTTTTTGTTGGTTCTTTTTGCTCTTCTTTCCTTAATTTGGCATGAAATGCATAATATTTGATAAGTTTGATCAGGTGAGAGTCATGTTTAAAACTTCATGTCAATAAATTTATTTAGGCTCATGTTAACCTATTTCT
This sequence comes from Musa balbisiana, assembly GCA_004837865.1. Lineage (NCBI taxonomy): Eukaryota > Viridiplantae > Streptophyta > Magnoliopsida > Zingiberales > Musaceae > Musa > Musa balbisiana. The sequence goes on along the minus strand of CM017198.1, from coordinate 4,340,165 downwards.
TATAATTACAATATGCGAAATTGGCTAGAGAGAGGAGAAAACATTCATTGTCAAGCCACCAACTGTGTATGTTGGAATTAATTTTGACCTCAAATAAATATTTACACTTGAATTATATTTCTTGATTGAAGCATTAATTGTCTCTTGCAGATTATTTTCATTAGTTGTGCATCTGGTACAATATATTGTTCTGTAGAGACATGCCATTTTCGGTTGTCTCAACCTCTGGATACTCTCCAGAAACATCTATGCTATTAGAAACAGCTTGAGGCCATGTTAATTAAAGGCATGCATATAACTATTTTGATGTTCCTATATGCTGAGTCTCAGAGTATGCTATGATCTTTATGCATGTTGAGCTTGACAGAAACATTGTTATCTTAATATAATGTATGGATCTGTGAGGTTGAAAAGTTTCTTGAACATTTGGTTACAGGATTTCTTGCTTTAATGGTCTGATGGACTTGATCTATTCTTTTTCCTGTTCAAAATGGTCATACGGCATTCTATGAAATATTATTCAATTCTTATATTTTTCAGGTGGCCTTAATCAAATTAGGTTTGAACAATGAAGGACTGATAGTTCCTGGTTACACTCATCTACAGAGGGCACAACCTGTCTTGCTGCAACATCTCTTGTTATCATATGTTGAACAGGTAATAATCCTGCAGACATTTATTTCTAAATGGAGAATAGTAGGCAAATAAAAGTTAGAAATAGAAGATGGAAATATAATTACCAAGAATGTCAGGAAAGATGTTTGAATTTCTCAATCAATAATAACCTTTAATAAAGGAGGCAAGATATAGAAACTCATTTTAAAAGCATGTTTGAGGGAATAAGTTCGTGCAATAACGTAGACTTTTCCGTTGGTTGAAGTATTTGGTCTAAGAAGATTTCATTTTGGTAGAGAAGGTGAAGCACACTCCACCAGAGTTGATGTGGGCTGGTTTACCAATGTAGATCGTGACAGCAATAAGCAGATTCCTTGGTCATAGTTACACAAGTGTATATAACTTTTGCTCCTTGATAGTGCTGAAAGTGGCTCTGTCAAGTACTTTGTGAAGTCAAGACTGGTTAGTGAGCTCTTTCTCTATGGTTGAAGCATTTGGTCTAAGAAAATTGCTGATTCATTAGAGAAGATGAAGTGCACTACAATGTAGTTGATGTAGGCTAGTTTACTGTTGTGGATCATGAAAGCAGTAAGCTGGTCCTATGTATATGCCTACAAGTGGATGAAATGTTGGTTTGTTGATAGCATTGTTTGCTGTACGACCCAAAACAGTATGGTACGGGCAGTATGTACTGGTCTAAGCATGGGCCGATATGTCGACTATCCTGTTTCATGCAGTCCAGTTAAATTAATAGAAAATTCAAAAAAAATGATGGGGCCCTGTCCAAATCAGTATTAAAAACGAAAATAATAACCCTCTTCTCACGTAAGATGCCACCGCCTTGTTGTTGCCACTTCGCCATTGTTGCTTCAACACTTTCTCGCCGCTGTCGTTGATGCTTTGACAATGCCATTGCCGCTGCTGCCTTTTCTTCCTTCTTCCTTCTTCCTTCTTCCTCCTCCATTTCTTCCTCTTCTTCCTTCTTCCTTCTTCCTTCTTCCTTCTTCCTTCTTCCTTCTTCCTCCTCCATTTCTTCCTCTTCTTCCTTCTTCCTTCTTCCTTCTTCCTTCTTCCTCCTCCATTTCTTCCTCTTCTTCCTTCTTCCTTCTTCCTTCTTCCTCCTCCATTTCTTCCTCTTCTTCCTTCTTCCTTCTTCCTCCTCCATTTCTTCCTCTTCTTCCTTCTTCCTCCTCCATTTCTTCCTCTTCTTCCTTCTTCCTTCTTCCTTCTTCCTCCTCCATTTCTTCCTCTTCTTCCTTCTTCCTTCTTCCTCCTCCATTTCTTCCTCTTCTTCCTTCTTCCTTCTTCCTTCTTCCTTCTTCCTTCTTCCTTCTTCCTTCTTCCTTCTTCCTTCTTCCTCCTCCATTTCTTCCTCTTCTTCCTTCTTCCTTCTTCCTTCTTCCTTCTTCCTTCTTCCTTCTTCCTTCTTCCTTCTTCCTCCTCCATTTCTTCCTCTTCTTCCTTCTTCCTTCTTCCTTCTTCCTTCTTCCTTCTTCCTTCTTCCTTCTTCCTTCTTCCTTCTTCCTCCTCCATTTCTTCCTCTTCTTCCTTCTTCCTTCTTCCTTCTTCCTTCTTCCTTCTTCCTTCTTCCTTCTTCCTCCTCCATTTCTTCCTCTTCTTCCTTCTTCCTCCTCCATTTCTTCCTCTTCTTCCTTCTTCCTCCTCCATTTCTTCCTCTTCTTCCTTCTTCCTTCTTCCTTCTTCCTTCTTCCTTCTTCCTTCTTCCTTCTTCCTCCTCCATTTCTTCCTCTTCTTCCTTCTTCCTTCTTCCTTCTTCCTTCTTCCTTCTTCCTTCTTCCTTCTTCCTTCTTCCTTCTTCCTTCTTCCTTCTTCCTTCTTCCTTCTTCCTTCTTCCTTCTTCCTTCTTCCTTCTTCCTTCTTCCTTCTTCCTTCTTCCTTCTTCCTTCTTCCTTCTTCCTTCTTCCTTCCTTCTTCCTTCTTCCTCCTCCATTTCTTCCTCTTCTTCCTTCTTCCTTCCTCCTTCCTCCTTTGTTCCTCCACCGCCCTTTCCACTTCTCTCTTTTTCTTCCTTGCTGAACAACCAGTATACATTGACAATCATGGGCTGGTATACTGGTACAGGTCGGTACATATCGTTCTGACAAATTACCGGAACGGGTCTGATACCCGAAAAGGCAATCCTTGCTTGATAGTGCTTACAATGGCTGTATCAAGTACCGTATGAAGTCAAGAATGGCTACTGAGCATACATATTAAACACTACTTTATTCAGCTATCAGGTTAGGATACCTTGATCCAGAAACAACTAACTGATTGGCTTAAGTTTAATTTCCTAATGATAAATCTGGAAACTTTAGACTCAAATATGTTGTCCGTCCAAGCCTTAGATCTTGTATTGGTTGTGTAGATTGTACACTTTATTCTTTCTCCCAAAGATTTAACTATACAAATATTTGGCACTAACCCTAAGGTAAGGGGTGGCGGATTTAATGCATGAGACTTTATGTCAATTCAAGGTCTAGGGTGGATCAATACGTGTAGCCTTGTGCTTGTAGAAGATCTACTAGGCATGTTTTACCTTGAGATAAAATGTGTACTTGAGATAGTTTTTGGCTTTACAGAACAATGAGTTCATCATTATTAGTCACATATAGACCTGTAAAATAGACATTAAGCTGTTATGAAAGGTGGTCTTAAGTTCAAGAATTTAAGGTATAATAATAGACATAAAATGGCTTGATAATGATCATAGACCTCACATGACAACTTTCAGAAATGATCCTTTGCTGGTTCTTAAACCTATCATAGTATGTCCATAGAATAACACTGCTTGGCCATCATTCTAGTCTTAGACTCAAGAATTCCATTTGGGTAACACCTTTGGCTCCCACTTGGCATTCTAGGCTTTCCTTCTATGGTCTTATTTAATAAAGCATCAACTGAAGAAGACATGAACTTTATCTAGAGAAACTAAGAGGATACATTTCTGTATGATAATTTTTCCATCTTAAGATGCATCATTGACAGTGTGTCATTTCTTTCAGTTAAGATGTGAGTTATTTGACTATATTGTTTGCTCTAACTTATTTGAAAATTTAAACTATGGTCAGATATGTATGTTTCAAGGAGCAATTTTTTTTTTATAATGATGACTGTTAATTCTTTGAGTTAAACTTTGCATAACTATGTAAGTGATGTGATATGTTGTAGCTTGAACGTGATGTCGGTCGGCTGGTTGATTGCAAGGATCGGATGAACTTCTGCCCCTTAGGTGCTTGTGCGTTGGCTGGTACTGGCCTTCCTATTGACAGATTTCTTACTTCAGATGCTCTGGGATTTACTGCTCCTATGAGAAACAGGTATATTTATTTTGATATATACCTTTATATAAAGTTAATCTGTTGTTCATCGTACCTGTATTTCATCAACCCAGCTGTTTCCAGCCTGAACTGCCTGCCATTTGATTTTATGTGATTGTTAAGTATTATCATCATGTGATGACAATTATCTCATTGATTTATCACAATAAAGAAATCAGTTATTTAGAAATCTGTAGCAATTACAAATTCTTTTGTTTCTACAAACACCATTTTTTTATCATTTTGGTCGCTTATGTTCTAAAGTTGATGTCTCCTGTGCACCATTGTACAAATAGTTGACTTTCCACAGGACCCACATTGCTGCCATCATGGATTTTATACATGGAAGGTCATCTTGATAATTTATCCAGCCCAGACTTCATCTATTTACTAGGCTTATCTCTATTAACCATTTTACATAACAGGATGTTTTTTGTTAGTTCAAACGAGAATCTGCAAATTATACCCATATCTGAATGTTCATGTAGACTTGAGGAGGGGAAACACATAGATGTTTTGATAAATAATTAAGAAAACAACTTTATCTGAAAGAAGAGGGGGGTAAGGGAAGAGGCTTCATATCTTAGTGAAAGTGAAAAAGATGACTGCATGTCGTTTGCTTTTATAATGGTTAATTTAAATGTTCCAGTGACTTGTTAATTACATTTCCACTGGTGAGATCTAATAACATAAAGGTTCTCATTCACCTTTTTGTCTTGTTGTGTAAGGTTCTCACAAACAAGTTAATGTAGTTAAAAGTGGTCTTCTGATATCTACATTGTTCGGGTATCCTTTTTTAGTTCCGATCTCTTCAAGCTACATGCTAGCTGTTTACACTTTTGTTTGGTGGACCATCAAAACATCCAAGACCTTTAACCATGACACTGCAAAGTTGTAATATTGGACCTGCAAACCAACATATACCTACAGAATTTCTTCCACAATATGGATTTAGAAGAAGTAAGAAAAAAGAAAATAGCTGATCTGCATTAAATAAGTGTAAGCATGGATGGATTAGTTCAAAGATTTAGACAGTCCCTATGTTGCTAGTCATGAATAAGGGCATTATTTGGGGTGCTTCTAAAACAGAATTTCCCTGGATGTCCTTTTGGTCCTCAGTTTTCTTTTCAATTATGTGGAAACGGTAGGACATCTTTTTCTATTTATTGGATAAATCAACTAAAATTTCCAATGCCTTGTTTTGTAACTATTGGTATTATAGTTAATTTTTAACTTTAGTTTGATGTGAAATATTTGTCATGATGAATGAAAATCGAATGGTGATTTATGTAGTTGCAATTTGTTAATTTAGAATTACATCTTTTTTTCAGTAGATAGTTCGACATTACATTATCGGGTATTTTAAGGCTTCTGCTGATATCCATTAATCAGTTGGTGACTCTTTATCACTCCAGGGTTGCAACACGTATTAATTGACACTTTCCAGCAGTTAATCTTTATTCAATGTGGCTATGCTACTACTTAAGGATTCTCAAGATGAAACTTTGGAAAGGATTTTCCTGGTCAACTGCAATGTTCTGTTAGTTTCATGACTATAAATAAAGACAAAAGAAACTAATGATAAAAAAGTTATGTTGAATATAATTTTTTTTTCTCACAATTTCTCCTTGCGATTATCATTTTTCATCCAGGTGATGTTTGATTTGTCCCTAAATATCACTTTTGTGTAGCATTGATGCAGTATCAGATCGTGATTTTGTCCTGGAGTTTCTGTCAGCTAATTCAATAGCAGCTGTTCATCTTTCACGGCTTGGTGAGGAGTGGGTTTTGTGGGCATCAGAGGAGTTTGGTTTCTTGACCCCAAGCGACTCAGTATCTACTGGAAGCAGCATTATGCCACAGAAGAAAAATCCAGATCCTATGGAACTTGTCCGTGGAAAATCTGCTAGAGTTGTAGGAGATCTTATGACCCTTCTTGTTCTATGCAAAGGGCTTCCGCAAGCATACAATCGTGATCTACAAGTATATATTTGCCACCGAAAATGCTTTTTTCACTTTCCTTTGAGATATAGAATTTCATAATTTTTGTTGCTTCTATATGACGATGAGGACAATTTCTCTCGAAACAGGAAGACAAAGAACCTCTATTTGACAGTGTTAAGACTGTACTGGGGATGCTTGAAGTAACAACTGAATTCGCGCAGAACATCACATTCAATCATGCAAGAATACAAAAAGTTTTGCCAGCTGGACATCTTGATGCTACTACCCTTGCTGATTATCTTGTGAACAAGGTAAATCTATTGTTGCTTTTGATAATCGGTACAGAATTTTTTTTTTTTTTTTACAAAGTTCGTAATGACCTTAACATTCTTATCCAACCCCCAAAAAATTCCAAACTGTTCTACAAGTTGCTTCAGTTATTAAAACCAATAATCTTTTTAGTTATGAAGTTCAAGAAATTAAGCTAACATGGTAGCTTTAAGGGATTCATCTTCTTCTTCTTTTTTTTTTTTCAATTGAACACTTTTGGAGACTTCCATGGAAGTTTGTCATCATTGTAAAATATTTTTACTTTTCTATCTTGTTAATAGATAAAGCTCTAAAAGGAATAGGCCTGCTAAGAATGTTCCATACGGTTCAAAATGATGCATAAAAGGCCCATGGGCTTGCTTCTTATTATTCATGAGCAGCTCACTCATTACATTTATCTCTTTACTAATTTCTTATCTTCTATTTCTGTTGTTTGTTTGCACTTGTCAATTTTCCACTTGGCTCTGAAAATTCCTCTCATGTTTGCATTTTTGTTGAACAGGGGCTGCCTTTCAGGACTTCTCATGAGATAGTTGGAAGGTGTGTGGCTTTATGTGTCGCAAGAAACTGTCAGCTTTCGGAGCTTCCTCTTGACCAGCTACAGGGAATTAATTCCATCTTCAAGGAGGATGTTTATGATTTTCTAGGAGTTGAAAATTCAGTTAACAAGTTCTCCTCCTACGGGTCGACAGGTTCAGAATGTGTTGCAGAGCAACTCAGCTTCTGGATTTCGAAGCTTCAGATTGGTCAAACCGAAAATGAGAAGACAGAGTAATTACTACAACCTCCTTATTTATGACTACCATTAGCTGGTTGTTTTTCTGATATACCGAGTTATGAATGGTTGTTGGATGTAACAAAAGCTACTATGCTACAGTGGATGGTTAACACCCGGTCTCATACCTGAGTAAGGTTTATGGAGTCCAAACTCATTGGGTTTTTAGTGAAACTTCTGCTAAGGGATATCTGATTTCAAGATGCTAATAGTTAATAACCTATACTGCGTCAAGAATTTTCTGCAAATTGTGTTCTTTAGATTCTAATTATCATGAATTGAAATGTGATTTTTCTTTCTTTTTCCTAGAGAACAGTCCTGTCTTGTCCAGTTAAAACTGATGTCTGGGGGACAGGAACTCAACAACTCAAATGAAATATTTTTTTTTCTATTTTTCTCTCCTTAAAATTACACCTGCACAATGTGTTACATGACAATGATCAAAGCTGAATCTGGTTTGATCATTGTCATGGGATGCTATATATCCTCGAATCTGGTTTTTGATAGTTGCAAAAGAGTATAAAGATTCTGGTGATGGTGTTGGAATTCCTGCCAAATATGCAATAAATCCATAAATCTATGTGGCAATAATGAACTAAAACCACATTGTCCTTGCAAAGACTGAAAACAACGTTAAACCAATCTACCAGTGCACAAGTTATGATGTTGGTCTACATCATTAGCAAAATGAAGTAAAGGCAAGAGTTTGAATGAAAACGTTTGTCCTTACTCTTCTGGTTCATGGTTTAAGGTTTCAGGTTGTGAGCCTGGTTGAATCATGCCGATTAATGACTCGAGCACATTCTCTGTGTCAACAACCATGCTGTTGTTAACAATACTTTGCTAGTCATCTTCCAGTAAGATTCACGCAACCGATTGCAGATTGAGTCACGTGCCAGGATTAATCACTAGATTGGCTGCATAAGATAAAGGGAGGTTAGTGCAGACTCTAAAATTAAGTAAAAGAAGGGTTAGATTAATCACTAGATTGGCCGCATACGATAAAGGGAGGTTAGTGCAGATTCTAAAATTAAGTAAAAGAAGGGTTAGAACTGCACCTGAACTTGAGGCTCTGTTATCCATATTTGGTATATGTTTCAGAACTCTTGAATGTTCCGCAGCAGCTGCTGCCAGAAATGCAATATATTACAAATTGAGGAAAAAACACAAATTTAGTTAAATAACATGATCATCGATGTAGATATGTAAGTCGATGAGCAAGATAAACCTGAGCTTGGCCACTTATCATCAGCAAGTCCAGTTGGTGGCAGAAAACCAGTTGGCAAATAAGCATCAACAGATTCACCGATACATCCCAAATTGTTTGGTTTGTTCTCATCAACGAGTCTAAATGGTGGCACAGGTTGTCCAGTCGGCAAATTAGCACCAAAAGACTGAGCCATGTATCCAGAATTGCCAACATACCAAGTAGGAAGATCTGTAGTTCCCTGAATACCAAAATGGTCTGTGAATGAGTGATACAAGTTATTAGTTTGTTGGTTGATCATGTGTAGCAACTGCGGGATGGTGCTAGAATATTGGATCCCACTGCGGACCACCCCAAAAAGTGGAGACATATCGTTTTCGAACAAATTGTGGCTCAACTTAAACAAGTGTTTGTTTTCGAGCAATAATTTGTCATAAGGCTTCCGGAAACTCCCTTCTCTGAACTCAAGATGGTGTCTCCTGAAAGAAATATAGACGAGTGCATAAACTTTGTAAAGAAGAAGGATCTTATTGCAATTTATAATTACAATTTAAGAAATACCAGTTTTTCTTTTGTATCATTTCAGATCGATTGCCAACTTTAAAAACATAGAAATATAGCTGAAATGGAGGCCAATCAACAGTCCGCTTATTCAGTGCGATTATAGAAAGGGAATGTACATATTAATCATAAGATTTGATAAACTGAATTGAGGCAAAACAATTGCAGTAAGGCATTCTTCTGGTGTGATTGTGCTAGTTGATCCAAGGAGGTGGGAAAGAAAGAAACGATGGCAAAATTATTCTTAGCAGGAAATGGAATTTTCCTCTTGGAAAAGCAGGAAGCCGAAATAATTTAATATAAAATCATAAGAAATCAAGAGATTTAATATAAAAGAATGCTACTATCAGTTGACCTAACTTGATTTCATTTAAGCAAATAATTCTAGACTTTCTTTTGTAGTTTCACTGCTTGCTCTGGGTAAACTACTGCTCAAGATAATTTGACCAAACGGAGATTTTGCAGGCTTCTGCATGTATCTTTGCCAGGTTAATATAGTAACTTCGAATGACACTTATAATTCTGAATGCTTCATCACAAAGAGAATGTGGAGGAACTCGGCTTATATGAGTGGCATCTCAACATTGGCTTTACGCTTTAAACGAGGGCTAAAATGACTGAGGATGATCGTAAAAGAGAGTTTCTTTTTGTAGTTCATGGAGGAATCTATTTCGCTGAAACCCTTCACCATAACCGGACTCTAAGTCCTATAAATTTCATGAAGCAGAACATGCTATAAAATGCAACCAAAGCAAAATATTCTGGGGCTATTCATGCTCAAACAGATGAGGCAGTAAAATTATGATGGAGATTCTTGACTATTGAATGAATTTTGGAATCATGCAAGATCTATAGGTTTGCCTAGACTGAAGTTTATGGAGTTTACCTCTGTAGTCTTTTCTATCTTTACTCACTTGATGTTTCTTTCTATTTCTTGTCAGCTAAATAGATATTTCAAAGATGCTCAGTTCCACATGATAGTTGGTAGCTTGTAGAATTTAGTTTAAAATTTTCTGTTTAATGAGGTGTTTTGGCTTATTATGTACCTGTACAGTTCTTGTACATATAAGAATTTTTTTTCCCACCAAAAAATAATAATAGTAAAAGAAAGGTTTACAAGCAAAGTTTTAGTTTACATACCTATATAAGCGAGATTGATCTTCAGTAAAATCAGGAATTGGTTGCCACATGGGGTGCCTTCTTGGATCAGAAGAAACTTCTTCAAAGAGTTGTGGTGGTTTTTTTAGCTGCCCAAAAATTATCCAAAAGCCACATGAAAACAACAATATGCCAACATTTTTAGCTGAAATGTTTTTGGTATAATTTTGAACAGAATATTCATATAAAAACATAATTTGTTTGCTCATATAGGAGAAGTGGAAATGTACAACTGAAAAATGTTTTTTCATCAAGGGAATCAAATCTAACCTCAACTTCTAGGATGTCAGGTTGCTTGTCAGCGAAGTGGGCTCTAATTGCCGAGATGTCAGACCATTGGACCTCGAATTTTTTCTTAGATCCACATCTTAACATCTCCCACACAAATTTCTTTTACCATAGAAACACTTGGCTGCTATATCACCTTCACCCACTGATACACACTACAATGGCAATAGAGGTAATTACTGAATTACAAACATTGAACACTAAGCTTAAGTTTAATATTTGCCTCAGCTTATAAGTGAACCTAGTGAAGGTTCAGCATTGTGCTTATCATTTCCTGTATTTTGTTCTTCCAAGCTATTAGTTTGAGTTAATTCACTTGAAAGACTAATCTTCCTTTGCAGCTTCATATGGATGGAGTTCACAAATGATTCAGTTTGTTCAACCACAGGCCCAGAGGACCTGATTCTTGATCTATCTGTAAATAAAAACAGCATAAGTACAATTTAGTGCTCAACAGAGTAAATCCAAATCTACTTAAATTGCAGGCAAACTAAGAAATATCAGATATATGTATATATGTATATATGTATATATGTATATATGTATATATGTATATATGTATATATGTATATATGTATATATGTATATATGTATATATGTATATATGTATATATGTATATATGTATATATGTATATATGTATATATGTATATATGTATATATGTATATATGTATATATGTATATATGTATATATGTATATATGTATATATGTATATATGTATATATGTATATATATATATATATATATATATATATATATATATATATATATATATATATATATATATATATATATATATATATGTATATATGTATATATGTATATATGTATATATGTATATATGTATATATGTATATATGTATATATGTATATATGTATATATGTATATATGTATATATGTATATATGTATATATGTATATATGTATATATGTATATATGTATATATGTATATATGTATATATGTATATATGTATATATGTATATATGTATATATGTATATATGTATATATGTATATATGTATATATGTATATATGTATATATGTATATATGTATATATGTATATATGTATATATGTATATATGTATATATGTATATATGTATATATGTATATATGTATATATGTATATATGTATATATGTATATATGTATATATGTATATATGTATATATGTATATATGTATATATGTATATATGTATATATGTATATATGTATATATGTATATATGTATATATGTATATATGTATATATGTATATATGTATATATGTATATATGTATATATGTATATATGTATATATGTATATATGTATATATGTATATATGTATATATGTATATATGTATATATGTATATATATATATATATATATATATATATATATATATATATATATATATATATATATATATATATATATATATATATATATATATATATATATATATGTATATATGTATATATGTATATATGTATATATGTATATATGTATATATGTATATATGTAATCTTCAGCATCTGTACTGGAACATTTATAATTCTTAATTTATCAGCTCGAGGTTCAGCATTGTGCTTATCATTTCCTGTATTTTGTTCTTCCAAGCTATTATTTTGAGTTAATTCACTTGAAAGACTAATCTTCCTTTGCAGCTTCATATGGATGGAGTTCACAAATGATTCAGTTTTGTTCAACCACAGGCCCAGAGGACCTGATTCTTGATCTATCTGTAAATAAAAACAGCATAAGTACAATTAGTGCTCAACAGAGTAAATCCAAATCTACTTTTAAATGCAGGCAAACTAAGAAATATCAGATAATTTTGTCTAGAATACCTTTGCTTTACTCATCCTTAACACTAATATTGCAAGGAATAGTAATCCAAGATACCTACAGCAAATCTGAAAACAGAACACTAATATTGCAAGGAATAGTAATCCAAGATAACTACAGCAAATCTGAAAACAGAAAAGAAATATCAGATAATTTTGTTAGAATACCTTTGCTTTACTCATCCTTAACACTAATATTGCAAGGAATAGTAATCCAAGATAACTACAGCAAATCTGAAAACAGAAAAGAAATATCAGATAATTTTGTTAGAATACCTTTGCTTTACTCATCCTTAACACTAATATTGCAAGGAATAGTAATCCAAGATAACTACAGCAAATCTGAAAACAGAAAAGAAATATCAGATAATTTTGTTAGAATACCTTTGCTTTACTCATCCTTAACACTAATATTGCAAGGAATAGTAATCCAAGATAACTACAGCAAATCTGAAAACAGAAAAGAAATATCAGATAATTTTGTTAGAATACCTTTGCTTTACTCATCCTTAACACTAATATTGCAAGGAATAGTAATCCAAGATAACTACAGCAAATCTGAAAACAGAAAAGAAATATCAGATAATTTTGTTAGAATACCTTTGCTTTACTCATCCTTAACACTAATATTGCAAGGAATAGTAATCCAAGATAACTACAGCAAATCTGAAAACAGAAAAGAAATATCAGATAATTTTGTTAGAATACCTTTGCTTTACTCATCCTTAACACTAATATTGCAAGGAATAGTAATCCAAGATAACTACAGCAAATCTGAAAACAGAAAAGAAATATCAGATAATTTTGTTAGAATACCTTTGCTTTACTCATCCTTAACACTAATATTGCAAGGAATAGTAATCCAAGATAACTACAGCAAATCTGAAAACAGAAAAGAAATATCAGATAATTTTGTTAGAATACCTTTGCTTTACTCATCCTTAACACTAATATTGCAAGGAATAGTAATCCAAGATAACTACAGCAAATCTGAAAACAGAAAAGAAATATCAGATAATTTTGTTAGAATACCTTTGCTTTACTCATCCTTAACACTAATATTGCAAGGAATAGTAATCCAATATCAGAGAACAATATATATATACAACCTAAAATATACCAAAATATACAATGAGATTCCAACAAATCGACTGTAGATGATATATAGGATACAAATCTATATTGTATTATAAAATCAAGTTTTTCCTTCAAACTGAGTCCTTTTCAAGTCAAACATGATCGAACCTCGTCATGCATCAAGCTTGACTCGTCAAGAATAACAAACACTAAACTCTAGTTTGAAGTTGGTGTAATTCAAATAAGACGAGCTCGAGTCGAACACAAGCTTTTTCCGTCTCTGTTTGTGGGCCGGACTGTCCTATACTCTAAAACCCAACCTGATAACCAGTGGATGCTTTCATATCCCAACACCCTTCCCTGAGGCAAATGCTGTGCCTCGATTTCCCTAACCAACCGACCTGTTGCAGGCACTGAAGCGACCACAGATCATAATCAAGGTGGCGGAGGTGCACGTCCAGGCAACCGCTGATCTCCGGCCGTCAGCCTACAATGAGGCAGGAGGCCGCCTTCGGTTCCCTCCCAAGCTAGCAGAGGGAGTGGATGGGAGGAGAAAGAATCAGTCACCATCCCCCAAAGAAAAAGGCTCGTGGCAGCAGAGTTAAGAGACGGATCAACTAGAACATGGTGACCATAACATGCCTCCATTGTCCTCATCGATCAACCAGAACAGAGAAAATTCTTGCTGTTAGGACTTGCCCAATTCCCAATCTATCAAATCATGGAAGAAGGCACAAAAAGTCACCACAGATTACTCCCTCTTCAAGAAGCATAAGTATTAACCCTAAAGACTTACCCGAGAGGATCTGTGTAATTCCTGTTCAAAGATCGAATCATAGCGATGCTCATCAATAGTTTACCTACTTCTCGATGCGCACCTCCCGGTTCAACTGAGGTCGATCGACGACATCAAGTAGGAGGAAGGTTTAGATCGGATTGAAGCGCGCTTACCTCGAATGAGTCGGAGGTTCACAGGGCGCTCACTGGTTCGAGGATCGACAATCGGAGGAGCGAGCGGACCTCCACCGATACAACCAACGCCGGGGTCTCTATAATTACACACAGAGAAGCGCGCGAAGTGGAGAGGAATCCGATCTTAAAATCACTTCCTCCGTAACCGAACTTACTCGCCAAATTGAAGTGGTTATGCCGATATTTTCCGTATCATACTAAAACTATGTTTGAAATATATATATGTATATATATATATATATATGTATATGTATATATGTATATGTATATATGTATATATGTATATATGTATATATGTATATATGTATATATGTATATATGTATATGTATATATGTATATATGTATATATGTATATGTATATATATGTATATGTATATATATATGTATATGTATATATATGTATATGTATATATATATGTATATATATATGTATATATGTATATATGTATATATGTATATATGTATATATGTATATATATGTGTATATATATATTGAGATTTGTGTATATAAAACTTATGCAATTTTATGTTATAGATCAGCATTTTTCCTAAAGTTAAAATATATGAGAGTTAAACGGTTATATGATTAAATAAGTATCATTATCTTTCGATAACCTAAACGATAAGGATATCTAAATTTTTTGAATACTATTATCAATCCTATCACATAATTATTTGAATAATTTTTTTATGATTATCTAAATTTTTAATATATATATCATTATAAGTATTATTTATTTAAGACTAATTCATTAATATAATTTTATAAATTTATTAATCTAGACGACTTTGACAGTAGTAAGACCAATAAAAAAATATAATACATTTTAAATATCTTATATATATTATAATTTAGATCTCATGAGCCTGCCAATAGCTATTATTTAAATAAAACATAGTTACAAAGAATATTTACTTATATTTTTCTTTAATACTAATTAAAGAAAAAAATATTCAACAAAAAATGATTGTAATAACTATTAAACATAAATTTCAATCCGCATAATAAAACTCATTTTAACAACAATAGTCCTGATAAAACTATAAATCATGCTCATATAAAAATTATTTCATAATTTTAAATGCATACTCGTGTATCTTAACAATCACATAATTATCCAAAGACAATGATTGAAAGTTTAATATCACAAGCTATAAACAGCCAGATATTATATCATTGAAATTTGACCAATAATATTTTTTTGCCAAATGGAATAAAACTAAAAACACTTGTAATTTGTAGCTTATTTTCCCTTTTTTAATACTGCATGGGGGCCTAAATAGAAAATTATAATCGGGCAACCCAGAATTAATCCACCCAGATCGGGCCAAACAAATTGGGCTCGATACACACCCCACCGGTTTGATCAGAGTGGGATTCAGCCCGTCAAAATTGGGTCAACAAAGTTGCCGTCAAAATAGGGTTCACATCAGGTCAAAATCAGATCAAGCAGATCGGTCAAAATCGAGAAGGCATCATAATTAGGGTTGGTCGACATTCAATTTGGAGTTAAAATCAGGTCAAAATTAACGTTCAGCGCGTCAAAATTAGGGTTTGTGGGTGGGTCACAATCGCCTACCCCGAACCCAAGCTGCGATTCCGCTACACAGTCTTCCCACCGCGGCTTCCTCCGCCAAACACGACCCTTGGCGGCCGTGGCGACCCTTTCTGGCAGGACGCCTTGACCGTGACATCCTTCTCCTACCGCAACCCCCTGTGCGGTCGCCGCCCTCAACCCCGCACACCTCTGTGGCGCCTCCCTCAGCAGCGCCGTCGCGCACCGACAGGGCCAATGACCACAATAGTGTCACGGACTTAGCTGTAATTGCCTAAGGCATGAGGCACCCTTGCGGCCAAGACGCGAACTTAGCTTGCGTTGCCTAAGTCGCGCTTCGCCCTTGCGATATTGCTCCACAAAAATCAACCCACTTGCAATCTCTTACAGGCCCCGAAGGATCTGTAAAAGAGAAAGTTGATTAGTTCGAAAGAACAAGCGACGGACAAGTCCTGACGTCTCGCGAAAAGGGGAAGTTTTACAAGCAATTCAACAAGCACCTTGCATGCACAAGAGAAAAAGAGGGAGAGGGGGAAAACAAGGACTTTCGAGGGTTGAACGAATAGCTGCAAGTCCACAAACAGTTGCTCACCGGATGCCGGGTGCGACAACAAGTTCCCGTCAAGGTAACGTGCGAACTTGCGAAAGGTTGTTCAACGCCCGACACTATACCGAAGCTCCATCCAGCCTTGTGCCACCCGGGGGGTTCCAAGGGGCTGACATGGCTGACGTTTTGGTGAGCGGAGGCGGACTGCGAAAGGTAGCCCGTGGCACACGAAAACGGAGTTGTTTTGGGCTGTTTTGGGACTGTTTTGCTCGGTTCGGTGAGCGATCATTTTATAGTGCTGCAACTTGTTTGAACTTACATTTTTACAAGCAAAATGACTCAAAACCAAGGCAAAACATGCTGCCAAACATTTGTACATGTAGATGAGAGCGACAAACGGTTCGTTGAACGAAGTTGTTGTGAGTGCGCGACAACCATTCGTGACATTCTCCCCCACTTAAATTGTCGACGCCCTCGTCGACGCTTGCTAATAGTTGTTGATGATTGTTTCTTCATGTCGTAGGGCGTCTTCGGGCTCCCAACTGGTTTCGGTTCGGGAAAGCTTTCGCCACTTCACCAAGTACTCTGTCTGCTCAACTCCATTGGGTAGCTTTATCTTGCGGTCCGCTAGAATGGTTTCAACTCGCTTCTCATAGGAGGTTGTGATGGGAGGTAGCCAAGTTGGAACAGTTCAGGAAGCATCTTGCGGATCCGAGTGGTAGGCTTTTAGGTTGCTGGCATGAAGAACATTGTGAATTTTGAACCACGCCGGCAGCTGCAACTTGTAGGAGACGTTGCCTACCCTGCTAATAATTGGGAAGGGCCCTTCGTACTTATGCAACAATCTTTTGTGGACTTTGTTCCTAAAGAATTGGAGTGATGCTGGTTAGAGCTTTACCAACACCAAATCACCAACCTTGAACTCCTGCGGTCACCTTCCCAAGTCTGCCCACTTCTTCATCCTTTTTGCCGCCTTCTTCAAGTAAGCCCGCGCAATATCTGCATTTCGGTGCCACTCCTTTATGAAGTGGTAGGCTGACGGACTACTCTCAGTATACCCAATTGCCATGATGTGAGGAGTTGACGGTTGTTGTCCTGTAATGATCTCGAAGGGGCTCTTGTTGGATGCAGAGCTCCACTGCAAGTTGTAGAAGAATTGGGCAATGTCCAACAGCTTCACCCAATCTCGTTGGTTGGCACTCACGTAGTGCCGAAGATATTGCTCCAGGAGCGAGTTTATCCTTTCAGTCTGGCCATCCGTCTGGAGGTGGAGGCTTGTGGAGAAGTATAACTTTGACCTCAACAATTTGAATAGCTCGGTCCAGAATCGTCCTAGGAACCAAGTGTCTCGATCACTAATGATATTATGCGGGACTCCCTAATACTTCACCACATCCTACATCATCAGCTTGGCCGCCTCTTCCGCTGAACAGTGTAGGGGAGCAACAATGAAAGTTGCATACTTTGAAAACCATTCGATCACCACGAGTATCGATCCAAGTCTCCCTACAAGTGACAAGCTTGATATGAAGTCCAAGGAAATGCTCTCCCATGGCCTTTCTGGCACAGGCAACGGTTCCAAAAGTCCCACCGACTTCCGCTGCTCCACCTTGTATTGTTGGCAAGTGAGACATGTTCAAACATATTCCTCCACATTAGTCCCCATCTTCGGCCAGTAGAAGGCCCTCTCCATGAGAGCCAACATTCTATGAATGCTTGGGTGTCCAACCTAAAGGGAATCGTGACACTCTCTTAAGAGTTCACGCCTCAAATTGTCCACTTGGGGAACATAAACCCTATTCCCTTTTGTGTAAACGAGTCCCTCCTGGACCCAAAATCGTCGTGTCTCGCCTTCTTTGATGAGCTGCATCAGGATAACTGCCTGGGGGTCATTATATAGTTCATCCCTAATCCTGGAAAGGAAGTTGGAGTGCAACTGACTTGCTTGGCCTCCGCCCTCCAATTGTACGGCATTCACGTGCTCCACCTTTCGACTCAGTGCATCGGCCACGACATTTGCCTTTCCAGGCTTATACTCCATTACCATATCAAATTCAGTCAAAAAGTCCTATCATCGTGCTTGTTTTGGGGAAAGTTTCTTTTGTGTTTGGAAATAGCTCAGGGCGATGTTGTTTGTCCTCAGCACAAATCGCGATCCAAGAAGGCAGTGTCGCCAAACTCATAGACAGTGGATCACCGCTGTCATCTCCTTCTGGTGCACTGGATACCGTCGCTCGGTCTCGTTGAGCTTGCGGCTCTCGTAGGCCACCGGATGACACTCCTGCATGAGTACTCCCCCAATAGTGAAGTCCAAAGCATCTGTATGGACTTCAAAAGGCTCCCCATAGTTTGACAATTTGAGTACTGGTTCTTCAATAACAGCAGCCTTCAGATATTGGAATGTTATTTCACATTTGTCAGACCACTTCCAAGGCTTCTCCTTCTTCAGCAACTCCGCCAGTGGAGTTGCACGCTTCAAGTACCCCGCTATGAAGCGTCGATAGTAGTTGACAAAACCAATGAAGGATCTCAACTCAAGCACCTTCTTTGGAGTTCGCCATTCCGCAACCGCTTGCACTTTTGATTTGTCCATGCGAATGGAGCCATCACCGATTCGATGCCCTAAGAATAAGATCTCTGTTTGGGCAAAGTAGCATTTCTCCCTTTTTACGAATAAAGTGTTCTCCTTGAGAACCTTGAAAATTGTCCAAAGGTGCTGGACATACTCCTCAAGCGTTTGACTATAGACGACGATATCGTCTAAGTAGACGACCACGAACTTGTCCAAATACTCTTTGAATAGTTGATTCATAAGAGTGCAGAACGTGGCCGGAGCGTTGGTTAAGCCAAAAGGCATCACCAAGAACTCAAATGCTCCATACCTGGTCAGACAGGTAGTCTTTGCTTCGTCGCCTTCAGCAATGCGCACCTACCAATACCCCGACCGAAGGTCAAGTTTTGAGAAATACTTAGCTTTGCCCAACTGGTCAAACAAGTCCGCGATGAGTGGGATGGGATACTTGTTCTTCACTATCACTTTGTTGAGGGCTCGGTAATTAACGCATAGTCGGAGGCTCCCATCTTGTTTCTTCTGGAAGAGGACTGGAGCTCCGAATGGTGCTTTAGAGCTGCGGATAGACCACCACTTAGCAGTTCACCTAACTGCTTTCTGAGTTCAGCTAACTCTGGTGGGGGCATGTGGTAGGGTGGTCTCGCTGGAGGCTTCACTCCTGGCTCTAGCTTGATGCTGTGATCTACGCCTCTGCGTGGTGGAAGAGTCTTCGACAACTCGGGTGGCATAACATCATTGAACTCCTTCAGGACGTTCGCCACTACAGCAGGTTCTTGAATGGCCTTCTCATCAAGTGGCTCTAGCTTCATAGCATCCATGAATGTTAGTTCACCTTTTCGCACCCCTTTCTTCAGTTGCAAAGCCGATATGTGTTGGGGTTCCTTGGTTCCTCTCCGAGAGACGGGAACCACGCAGAGATCGTCACCCCTCATCATACACAAGGAGTTTAGGAATAGCATTGGCACCAACTTTGTTGCGTGCATGAACTCCATTCCAAAGATCACTTGGAAGTCATCCAGTGGCACCGCCATCATGTTGGTGTTCCCGCTCCATGTTCCGATCTTGATGGGAACTCCCTTCGCCAACCCGAAGATTCGCCTGGCCTCCGAGTTCACCGCCTTCATTCGACTTGGGCTCTTCTCCAAGATCAATCCAAGTCGTCTTGCTTCTGAATCGGCAATGAAGTTGTGGGTGGCACCCGTGTCCACCATTGCACGGGTTGTTTGGCCATTTAACTTGATGTCCACGTACATCAGTTCACCAATTCCTGTTTTTTGTAGCTTTGTCTTCGTGTTCTCCCCCACTTGACCCTGCATAGCATTTAACAAACGCATTACCCCCATCCGGGGTCCTTGCGACTCCTCATCGTCGCTGCTGGATTCAGAACTACTCGAACTAAGAGCGACAGCTTTGCCCTTGTCTGATCGGGGGGGGTAGATGGAAGCTGTTAAAGCATTGAGTGCCTGTTTTTGTGGGCACTCCCTCACCATGTGCGGCCCTCCGCACAAGAAGCATCCTCCAGGTTTTGAGGCCTTGCCTTTTGGGTTTGGCCCTTTGTGGGAACTCTTCTTCTTTTGTTCGCCCCCAAGCTCCTTCCCTCGCGAATGTTTTGGAGGGCGATTGCCTGAAGATTGTTTCCTTCTTCCCAAGTCTTTGGAGGAAACAAAGTCGGTAAGTCTTTCTGCAGCAGCAATTGCCCCGACCACATCGGTGACATTCCTTCGATTTAGTTCTTGTTGAGCCCATGGCTTCAGACCATCAAGGAAGCTGAACAGCTTGTCCTTCTCGGACATGTCCTGTATGTCCAGCATTAGTGCAGAAAATTGTTTGACATAGTCTCGGATGGAAGTACTCTGACGGAGTTATCTCAACTTCCTCCTTGTGATGAACTCTGTGTTCTCTGGTAGGAACTGAGTTCTCAACTCCCGCTTCAAGTCCTCCTGTGTGTCAACTCGACACCGACCTTGTTGGATCTCCTCCCAACGGGTTCGCCACCAAAGTTTCGCATCTCCGTTCAGATACATTGTTGCTATAGAAACTTTGGTGTCTTCAGAATCGGGCCTCGTAGCTCGAAAGTATTGTTCCATGTCGAATAGAAAATTCTCGAGCTCTTTGGCATCTCTGGCCCCTCCATAACCATGAGGCTCGGGTGCCCTTAAGTTTTGTGGTGGTGCAACACGGGTATTGCTTCCTCCTGCATTTAGTGCTCTAGTAAGCATAGACACCCTTGAAGTGAGTTCGGCCACCACTTCCTGCAGGTGTTGCACGGAGTCTTTGGTGTCATCTGACAGTCGGTCGACTAGGGCCTCGAACTTATCGATCCTGGACTCTGCTTCCTCTTGCGAGCTCTCTACCCCGACAAGCCTTTGTTGGCCATGGTAGAGTTCCTCCACGCTCGCTTCAAGAACATCCATGCGGGTTTCCGCCGTTGTGAGTCTCTCCTTGTGACTCTTTTTCCTAGTTAGCGCTCCAGATTGCACTTCCTCCGCTCACGGAGAGTAGCCAACTTCTCGCTCATCACGTTCGCTGCCGCGCTCCTCTTGAGCGGCTCCAACAGTATGAGAGCGAGTGTGCACATGCAGCCCACCTGCGACTGCTTGGGGCAAGGGTCCGGCTTGCCCCATCTTGCTTGATTCGCCACAATGCTTTGCCATGGCGGAGTTGCGAAGTTCCTCTACTGCTTACTCGAAGTGCTTGCCCTCTCTGATACCACAATGTCATGGCCTTAGCTGGAATTCCCTAAGGCATGAGGCACCCTTGCGGCCAAGACACGAACTTAGCTTGCGTTACCTAAGTCACGCTTCGCCCTTGCGATATTGCTCCACAAAGATCAGTCCACTTGCAACATCTTGTAGGCCCCGAAGGACCTATAAAAGAGAAAGTTGATTAGTTCGAAAGAACGAGCGACAGACAAGTCCCGACGTCTCGCGAAAAGGGGAAGCTTTACAAGCAATTCAGCGAGCACCTTATGTGCACAAGAGAAAAGAGAGAGAGAGGAGAAAAACAATGACTTTAGAGGGTTGAACGAACAGCTACAAGTCCACAAACAGTTGCTCACCGGGTGCCGGGCGCGACAACAAGTTTCCCTCAAGGTAACGTGTGAACTTGCGAAAGGTTGTTCAATGCCCAACACTATACCGAAGCCCCATCCAGCCCTGTGCCACCCAGGGGGTTCCAATGGGCTGACATGGCTGACGTTTTAGTGAGCGAAGGCAGACTATGAAAGGCAGCCCGTGGCACACGAAAACGGAGCTGTTTTGGGGCTATTTTGCTCGGTTCGGTGAGCGGTTGCTTTGTAGCATTGTAACTTGTTCGAACTTACATTTTTACAAGCAAAATGACTCAAAACCAAGTCAAAACATACTGCCAAACATTTATACATGTAGATGAGAGCGACGAACGGTTCGTTGAACAGAGTTGTTGCGAGTGCGCGACGATCATTCGTGACAGTAAGCCGCCATCCTCCACCGCACCGCCATGGACAGCAAGCCACCCACGACAGGGCACCAACACAACCGGGCAGCCCCCTTCCGATGCCCATACACAACCCTTCCGCTTCCACCTCAGCGGATTCAAGAAAAAAAAAAGAGAAAAAATCAATTTTCTCTCTCACGAGCACTTTTAGATATATCATATTTCCCTCTTATCAAAATTTATTCGATATGTATTTTATAAAAATAAATTATATTTTTTTATATTTTTAATTTAGATCTTTAATTAAAATAAAGAGTTTGGATCTAATTATAACTCTTTTGGTGGTTTGAATTCAATAAGAACTTCTAAAATATAAGAAACAACAGTAGCTTTTCGCTTTAGATATAACTTAATGGTTAAGATGATAAAACTTTTATAACTTATCCCAAATTATCATAGTGAAGTCATCATTAATAGTATCATTATTATTGATAATAATATTATCAACGATACAAAAATAAATATTATTTGTATTGTTTCCCTTAAGCTCTTTCTGATTTTTATTCCTCTTCTTTTCTTTTCTGATTTATCTGTTTATCCCTTCAACATTTTTTTAGATCTTATTGAATAAGAAGATCCTTCATCCTCCTCTATTATAGGGTGAACCGTCTTCTTTTTTTTATCAAATTCTTCATAGTAAAGCCAACAAAAAAATTAATAATATCTTTATTGAATCTGAAGAGGGAGAGAAAAATAATTCAAAAAAAACTCAAAGATTAATAAATGAAGAACATAACAGAAAGTTGACATAAGATGTAATATGGTTCAACAACTCACTATCTATGTATGTAAATTATAGTTTTTAATGTATGAGATTAATTATAATATTGTTGAGGTACCTTAAGAGCTCTTCTCTCGTTTTCTTTTTATCTCCTAAAAGGAAACCTTAAGGAGAATCATAAAATTTTAATTTAGAAAAAATATTTAATGATTTGTTAAATTGGATATAATAAGATTTTTTTAATTAAAATAGATGCATAGACTATGTGTTGCAAAAGAAGTTGCAGCTCTTTGGATCACAACAAATATGTGTTTAAATAAGCAATAAGTCCACTTGAACATATCAAGGAAGCCCACACCATACATAAAAGAATCTCTTTATAGATCAAATATTAAAAATGTGAAATTAATAATTTCACATCTTTGGTAAATTTGGGATTCATCTTTCATTTGGTAAATATATATATATCTAATTATCATGGCCTCCTTGATGTGCATGTTGAAACAAGTAATGTGATAAAAATCTCTTTGCATTTTATTATGTCTCTTTGCATTTTATTATGTCTCTTTGGGTGTAAAAGACTTCAGGCAACAAATGTTCAATTTTTCCTAACTGAATCTTGAGATGCCAATTCTATCTCAAGAAACAATTACTATCAAATAATTAGTAAATCTGTAGCATACTTTGTAAACTAAACTTTAGGTTGTGATTCTCTTTTCATCATTAACACTTTAGGCTTAAGCAATAATACTCATTGATCTTAGAAATCAGACCATTAGTCAGAGAGTTCTTTGTACCATAACTCAGATTTTGGCTTTGGGTTAAGTCTACTACTACTCCTCGCGATCCATTTGAAGTCAACATGTCATTACTTCTCTACTTTTCCATCTAATTTTTCTTTTCTCAATAATGTTATATATAGAATAAGATTGGTTGCCACCACCACTGATTCTTCTCTTCCTCGTTCCTTTCGGAAGCGAATCACACGCTCCACTGCAGCCTAAGGTACTACGAGGACTTTGTGTGGCCATACTAATGGCACACTGCTATCATCAGTAGTCTTTCACTCGTTCACGTTGTACCACTCCAAGCTACAGTAAATATCTACGAGTCTGTGGATGTCGTGCCCTCCACTTGGCTCGAAGGAGATAAGAAATGTGTGTCCTCCGATGCACCCTGAAACCAATCAAATACCTCAGTACTGCAGCCTCCCACTCACAGTACCAACCGCGAGAAGATGCAGGCAGTAACCATGGCGACGACAGTATGTGGCGTGAGCATCTCCACCCGAAGGGCTGTGTTCGTGAAGGCGGAGCCGCTTAGGCCGCGACAGACCCACGCAAGGATCCTCCCTTTGCTCGACCGCGGTGTTCGCTGCCGCCGCCGCACGGTGCTCGTGGCGAGCGCGCCGTCGACGCCGCCTGACATCTCCGAGAAGGTCTCGGAGAGCATCAAGAAGGCGGAGGAGGCGTGCGCGGGGGACCCCGTGGCCGGGGAGTGCGCGGCGGCGTGGGACGAGGTGGAGGAGCTCAGCGCCGCGGCGAGCCACGCCAGGGACAAGCTCAAGACTGACTCCGACCCCCTGGAGAACTACTGCAAGGACAACCCCGAGACCGACGAGTGCCGCACCTACGACAACTGAAGTAGTAATCGAGGAGAGGCAGTGGAGAAGGTGATCCAGACACACTGCGTCACTGCATGATGCTTGCAGAAACTTGTGGTGGCTTCTCTTTGCCTAAACTTCTACTTGCATCTGAACTCTATTGTATTACAGCTGCTATTTGACTCTGCATAGCAATACAGTTTATGTACTCACTATTTAATGAAGGCAATGGGAAATTGGTGTTAATATCTTGTTGGAGACACACACAGCAATAGGCTATTTTTGTATGTTTATTTTATTTTGTGCCAGATTCATGCATAAAATCATCTCTGCAAGATCATAAAGTCATTTCAATCTTTTCAATAGCATTACTATCTAAAATAACTTTTACCTATTTACATCTCTGCTGCAGTACTCTACAAAGATATAGTAAATCCTTTTCATTTGCAATTGCCCACAGAGTGTTGTTTGTTCATGATGATACCCTTCTGCTACATGTGTTCTTCATAAATGTAAAGTTTTTATCATCAAGCAGTGAAGAAAATACTTGTATCTCCACTAATTTTTCAGACAGTAATGCTCAGATATTGATAGGCCCAAAAGTAAATTGCTAAGGGGCAATATTTTGGTTAATGGTGAAGAAGAGTTGAGTGTTTTAGTTACATCAGATTGGTACCAAACTCTGTTCATAGAGATAATATGGAAGAAAAATATGAAAGATCTGCCAAGTTTTCAAGGGTATAAGTGCAAATATCAAATTCAGAAAGGTAGAGAGAGAGATATGCATAAGTTGAATATATATATAGACACACACACACACACACAAAAGGCCTAACTCTATATTTATAAATGAACATGGCCTTGGTGTGAGGTGTTGGTGGAGGCTGATCACTACATTTTAAATTGAAGGATCAAAATCAACAGTGACAGCAACTTTTAACATTTTCTGTGAAGTCAACAAGAATGATCAATATGGTATCCATGTCATTATTTGTGGTTGGTGACAGCCCTGATTTGAGCTAGTAAATGCCAAAACTTCAATACCATTTCTCAGTTGAACAACCCTTGGATGACAGATTTAGCCATGCCTTCATTTCCAAAATACCAAGTTAATTAGGTAGTGGTACATCCTGAAACAGAACAGAAATATGAGAATTTTGATGATACACTTGTTCACTTCATTAATCCATAGCATGACTATGCACATAAGGATTCAGCATGATATATCAACATTATGAAATATCATACTGAAATTTGAAATATTTTTCACTAAATTCCAAGCAACAACAAGGTCCATAAGGTCAAGACTTGAATATATGTACCACAAAATTGGGTGAAAAACTCAAGCACAGGTGATGAATTGTAAATCTTGCACAAAGTCTTGCTCAAGTTGGAGAGAAGATGCAGCAATTGAGTGGCAGAAACAAGCTAAATAGCAGCCTGGAATGTACATGTAAAAAGAGTATCAAGCAAGAATGAAGCATGTTAGTAGCTTCATTAGAGGCTGCAATTTTTGGCATTGTTAATAAAGTTGCTTCCAAGGAAGATTCCACCTAACATGGCTCACTGTATACATTATAACTGGCATCATATTATGTTGGGTGTAGGTAAAGGTGTGGTTTTCCATCAATATAATATATATTTATGCTTCAAAAAGCAAAGGTGACAGTGACTCAAGAGAATATATATAGTGCACAAGCATGATCAATATGGCACCTGTCTTGATTCTAGTCTACCTAATAAGTTGAAATAGCCTTTCAACTACAGATTTGGCCATGCCTGTAGCATGCAAAGAACATAATTAATTGAAGAATCACATAACCTGGGCTAGGAAACAATTTACAAAGTCATGCAATCACCATCACCGACCCTCAATAATGAGGGCTCATGGAGACTTAACAAAGTATATATTAACATTCAGAAATACCATGAGGCATCAAAAATATCTTTCAGAGTTTTCAAGCTACATCTGTGTGTGCAGATGGAGATTAAGACCAGATATAGTAGCACAGATTGTTTGTTTCGGAACTCAAGAAGGAAAACCAGAGGCAGAAACAAGCATAAGTAGCATCCTTCCTGCACAGAGCAAGCATCAACCAAGAATGGAGAACGTTGGTTTCAAATAAATCAAACATCTTCCAGGTAAAGCTTCTGCAGTAGCAACAAGTAGAGAACAGAGGCCTTTTGATTACCATCAATCTACATGTATTTTAGTAAGCCATACATTGTCTCAAAGTAGCCTCTGTGAGTTTTTCCCAAGTGTAGTTAGATCATTAGCTGATTCAGCTTTGAGTATGGGTTTCAGATACAGCAAAAGTTAAATAATGACAAGGATGATTGTGTTATGTCAGCCATTAGTTGATAGAGAACAGTTTAGGTCAGGTTGGCAAAGAGAAAATCCATTAGTATTTCAGAAACAACAGCAATGTACAAATTTTGACAGTATAAGAGAGTGCATTATCGCCTCGGTTTTCAGACAACCAAGATTCACAAGTTCCTACTTATCCTAGAGAGATTACTAGTAAACATATGAAAAAGCATCCTACTGTGCTCGCTAATAAAGAGTACTTTAAAACCAAAGGAAAGTTTGATAATTGCAAAGAACCAACAAGGAAAGCATCCTGAAACAGTGAGCTTGATTAACTTTAACTAAAAGATATGAAAACATGTGCATGCATCTGTAAACAGTGCATTTAGAGTTTACCGATGACTTAGAATAATTGTTAAGACAATCTGTCTCATAGAGCTAATTAGGAAGAAGTTTCTCACTTCTACAGTTCCAAATGTAATAATAGACTATCTGTGCTTTTTTTAAAGAACCAAATTCATGACCACTTTGTTCGGTTAACACAGTGACATCCATATATAAGATTTAGAATTGAAAGCACAGATTATTTGCTCTGAACTGAATTCAAGCAGTGCTGACGCGATCATTATCCGATAGGTGTTCCTAAAAATCATGGACATCCAATGAATGTTTGCAAATGACATAGTAAAAACCTTGAAGAGATGACAACAACTATAACATAAAACTAAAGCCAGAGACACTAAAGACCATTGAAAGAATCAATTTGTTCTCATTTCAAGATCTACGCCAATCAACAATAACAAAAATCACATGCAAATGTTATAATCAGAGAAAATCTTTTAAGCAGCCAAAGCAACATTTGCTGAAAGGTAAAATTACAATAAGCACACAACCATACATCACTTACTGACTCGAACCAAAGAAAAAGCTAATTTACTGCGACTCAACAAGATGAAAGCATAAGCAGCAAAACAAGGAACTAATAGCCCAATCAATGGAGACACATGCTAGATAGACCTTACACAACAATGACATTTCAGAACTGCAACATGTCAGCATTGGCCATGATTGGTTGTGCCGCACGGGGAAGCTGCAATGGCTTCAGGAGAGGATCTGGTATCTCCGGTATGTCCATGGCCATTCCACTGACCTCCTCAATGAAACGGAGAACAGAGTTGATCGAGTGCAGTCTCTCTGTCAATTCACTCAGCTGAGCCCTTAGAATAGCGTTCTCAGATTCCACCTTGACGTACTGCTGTGTCGCCAGATTGATCTGCACGTCGACCTGGCTGTTTTGGTTCTTGAGCTGCTCGGCTTGGTTTATCAGATCATCGAGATGCTGCTGCTTCCTCATCCTAGACCTCCTTGCGGACTCCCTGTTCGAAATCATCCTCTTTCTCTTCCTCTCATCGGACGTCGGCTGCGAGTCTCCTTCAGAACTCGAAGCGCGGCGTACCGGAATGGAAGACATACTCTTTAGCAGGGGTGGTTCTCTGATTCTAAGCTAGTAGAAATTGGTTTGAACGGAAAAAAATTGAAACGAAATGACTGGATCACGCAAAGAGACTTAGTTCATGAGATCACATAGAACCAGTAGAGGAGGACCACGGAGAAGGAGTGGAGGAAGCAGACGCTGAGAGTAGCAAGATTCATAAAGGGTAGAAACTGGTTTTCGACAGAATTAGAGACGAAAACATCAAGATCATCAACCCCCTCTAATTACTTGCAAGAACAAAGACCAAAACCGAAATAACAGATCTTTCAAGAAAAGATTGGCCTCCAAATAACAGATTTTGAGAAGCGCAAGCTCTCTAAACGGAAGGGTCGATTCCAAAGATCGGATTTTGAGGATCGGGGCTAAAAGACAACAACCCCAAAGCCAAAATCAACCCCGAAAGATCAGATTTTAAACCCGGAGGTGTATCCTAAGAAGGATCCCAGCCAAAGAAAAACCAGAAGCCACAGAAACCAAACAAAGGACCTAACCCTTAAGAAAAGGAAAGGAAATAGAGAAAGAAAGGAGACAAGGAACACTTATCTGGAACGGAAGCCAAAACCTACTCCACCCACACAGCGACCAAACGAATGAAAGAAGGGAAAAGAAGGCATCGGCTTGGCTATTTATAGAGGAAGCCGGGGCATTTTGGGACGACGTCATCGTCTACTTCCGTGCCCTAAAACGTGGGCGATGACTTCAGCTGGGCCAGCTCGATACGGTGGTTTCGTGCGCTGGAAGGCCATGGTTGGAGGAGTAGAGCTGTCAAGGAAGCGTGTTCAACCTGCCAACTATGTAACGCCCGGAAGGGAAGCTTCCCTTCGGGTTCCCAAAAAGTATCGGTAAAATTACATATACATCCTCACACAAACTCAGAATATATATATATATATATATAGTTCATATTTTCTTAAATCATATTTACATCAACATAGAAGTCTAAAAAATATAATAGTTTTAATATTTCAACTAAATAATTTTCATTGTTAAACCCATCATTTCTAAGTGTTATCACAGATAAAAAAATTCGACTAAGAATTTCACTTGAGGATAAAAAAATTATTAATATATAACTTGTATTTTCTCTTTAGTTCAAGAATATAAAATAAATATATCTCATATCTCATTTCTTATTTTCAGCCAAGTCATTACAAAAAATGATCAGAAATTTAGTATTAGTTCAATAAATTACATATGTATAGAGACTACTTTGTATAGTCTCTAAATACTTATTTAATAAAATAATATTTACTTTATGTATCGTGTATATTTGATAAATTATTTTGATCTTTAAAAATTAAAATAATACATCCAATAAGTACGAATTGAACTCATATGTGTGAGTCAGTTTTTCAAAGATAATAATCATATTACACACATATAAATATTAAAAATAAATAAATAAAAAAATTAAATCGATCCTTCAAGTTCATATTGAAATAGAATCTACACAAGAAAAAGTACTTGTCATTCGTTGGTTATTAGGGGCATCTCGAAAATATTCAAATCGAAATATGACTTTCAAATTAAGTTTCGAATTAATAGATATCGTTGAAGATGTCATACGTAAAAAAGGAAAAGACTCGTAAAATGACAGAGGCAAATAGAACTTTTATATATTTTCGTTAATTCATAAACAGAATCTATATAGACACATGAATCCATACATCTCGATCGGAAAAGAATCAGATATCTTTCTCGAAACAAACTAAAAGGACACGAAACGAATAACATTTAAAGATATTTAATAAATAATATATTAAAGGATGAAAGATGCCATTTCCAAACTCGAAAGGAGAGACATGTAAAATAACTCGGAAAGTGAAAAATCAGAAACATTAGTTGGATTTGACTGTAACCTTTCGTTAGATCCAATGTGTAGGTAGGAATATTCCTTTAGGATAATTTATATATATATATAGTAATGGAGGGTTAGTAAATAAATCCCAAGTTGGAAAGATCAAAACAAGATTCTTTCCTTAGTCTCTAAGGAAAGAAATGGAATAATTTTATTTACATCACCAACCTTCTCATCTGCTTCTTAATGCTTACTATGTCATCAATTATAATATATAATATTATTATCTAGTTTTTAATTATGTGCAAACAAATTTGGGAAGCACTAGTCAAAAATCTTCTGAGGGAATAATATTCTGTATTCTCCTCTTGTCCTTTTATTATTTGGCTTATATTTTTATGTTAGTATCAAAATTCAAGTGGGAATTAGATTATTTAAAGAGGAAAGTGAAAGCATGCTTGTACATATTAACTCTCCTTTTCAATTGCTTCATTGTGTAACATTTTAATATTAAAAAATAGATTGCAATTTCAGAAACTTTATGTAAAGAGGGAAATAGCTTAAGCATAACTTTTCTCTGTATTTTATGATGAATCATTTTAATATTAGTAGAATTTGAAGCCCATCTTCTATCCTGCATAGGAAATAACTCCAAACAGTATCTCTGGTATTTAAAATTATATTCTTGGATGATTCATCTTTTTTTCTAATAATATATTATTTCCTCACCCATTGCATGCATAGTTTTCATAGATACTCTTTTTTTTTATTTTATTACTTTGAAACAACTCCTTGTGAGCGACATCTAAAACATGATATCATAAAACAAGTTGGCATCTTTCATCATTTGGTAAATTAATGATCACAACAAATTTGGGATTCAATGTAAATAAATAGCAAAGTCTGTATTTGGGATTAATCTTTTATGCAAATTGTTTTTTTGGTGGCATCTTTCATTTGGTTGATGAATCCCACACCATACAGAGTGGTGGCATTGGTGTACCAGGTTACAAAGATCAAGAATGCAATGTTGGATTGGCTGAAAGAAATTTCTTTTACTTGCTCTTGGGGGGCTTCTTTCTCCCACCTGGATACTCCAACCTTGTGTAAAGAATTTAATTTGATAGTGGGCTTCTTCAAGACTTGTGAGAGGACAATCAACTCTAGACAACTTTGCTGCTCTTGCCAAAATCAATCAGTGACAAGGCATCTGTAAGAACAAATACATCATAGTTTAGTTCACCTTGTTACATTGGCTGAAACTTCTGATAGGACACATAACTGAACTGTCTTGGTTTACTGGCAGACATGTCTCACCAATTTGACCATTGTCACATAAAATCATCTAAAAATCTACTTGAAGATTTGTGTTCCATATATCAAAGTATTACACAATCCTAATAACATTGCCCTCATTCACCACAACTCATGTTCCAAAATTTGACTTCATGCTCAAGAACACAAACAAAAGCTTCTTCAGCCTTTGGTATAATATCACTAGAAGCCTTCTCCAAGCACCTGTCTGCAATCTTTTGTAGCGAGCGGCAATAGTGCCCAAAATTAGCACTGCCCCATCTCTGGCAGGTCTCCATAAGTTCTTCTGGAGTCTTTGAACTGCTATCAAGGCAGAGAGAGAAGCTCTCCTGGTAGACAGTTTCAATGGCCCAAAAAGCAGTGATGGCTACAGCATAATCAACCTCTGGAAGCATCAAACTTTGTAGAAACCTGTCATTGACATTAAAAGTATTTAGCTTCATCTGCTATGCTTGCAACTATCTGGGATTCTCACTTTAATCTCAAGAAGAAGGGTTTTGTCTATCAAAGAACACAGATTGAAAAATGTTCCTAGTTCTTCGACGAATAATTATTTGCAATTATGTTCTCCTGATCTTGACGATGATTCTATGGGAAAAAAAGGCAATATGTTTGAAAATATGCTTCTAGGTAGACCTATGGTTTCAAATACCCATATGCACCTGACCAATTTTCACCAGTCCAATCGAGGACCAACAGTGGACCACATAGCTCTAAATCAATTGGTCTCCATTATTTTATTATTATTTTTGGTGATATTAGATGGTATAGGTCAGTGATCGCCTGGTATCATATCGGCCCGACAAGGAATCACAATCAATATTAAACTGAGATTTTAAACCTTGGCTAGAGCCAGGAAAAGTTACCTGCAATACTCCAGATTAGCCTTTTGCGGAGCAATACTGACTAGTTTAACGTCCCACTTGGAAGCTTCTTTTCGAAACCAAGCTAGCTCATCACTTAAAGATGCCATACCACCTAAGAGTATTTCCATGTCTGATTCATCATCCGAGTGCTTCCAAGCCTTTAGCAGAACACTTGCTACAAAGGGGACAAATTCTTTCACAAATATATAATCCTGTGCCTGCTCATTTTTATAAAAGGATCGATAACATGATTATAAAGAAAACATTAACTAATCAGAAATTTGAAGAAAAAAGAATTGCACCATGAACATATAAAGAGCTGAGGAAGGTTACAGTCCTCTATGTGAATGATCAGCTGCTCATTAGAGAATTAAATATATTGGGTATCCTTGTAACTAATTGCTGATACGCAATTATAGAAATCTTGGGCAAGTATGATATTTGGATATCCTGAGCTTTTACTGCTGATACAGGGGTATAATAAACTGAACAACCCTTTGTACCTTTTAGAATGAATACTGATTTCTACATGTATGATTCAGTGTCACAGTGTTCTTGTGCCAAGAAGCAAGTGAAAAATAACACAAATCAGCAGTATGGTTAATACATAATACACAGGACAATTAAAAATAAGTATCTGTATTATTGAGGCATAATGGCTGATGATACGTGGTAATTGCAGTATATTCTTTGGTATTTCTTCCACATTTCTAGGAGAGTGAAGAGATAGTTCTGGAAGCCCATTAAACATGTCTAACTCAGATGTCTTTTATCCTCTTAAAGCATGATAATAAATGAGTTGAAAACACCCAAAGACCATACTTGCT
Source organism: Musa balbisiana (assembly GCA_004837865.1). Taxonomy (NCBI): domain Eukaryota; kingdom Viridiplantae; phylum Streptophyta; class Magnoliopsida; order Zingiberales; family Musaceae; genus Musa; species Musa balbisiana. The sequence goes on along the minus strand of CM017198.1, from coordinate 4,307,008 downwards.
TCCTGCAGAAAGGAAGATAACAACATTTAAGAAGATTCTGTATCCAACACGACCCCTCAACTTACTCGCTAAGAAACAACAGAACTTGCCATGGAACTCACTCTGCCACTGCACAATGACATCATAGGCATTAAGCAATGGGAATATAGAACAAGAATGAAGTGAGCAACCAAGCAACAGAAGAGGAGAAGATGCGGATGATTTGAGGAAAAAGATGTATATAACAAATCAAGTTCTATACTGTATAACAAATTCAAGTGCTATAATGTATTAATATGTGGATGCTGGTGACTTATTAGAGCAACCAAAAATGCACTAACTCAACATTTTTGGTACAACAGTTGACATGGTTATTGCTGCGTGGTCCAGTACATAAAGGTTGCCACAGATAAACATTGTCATAATTCTCTTTAAAGCATCGACAAAAAGAAAATGTCAAGCTGATTTTTAACTTTCTTAATTCTCATACAAACCCTAAATCACTTTTTTTTTTCCTTTTGACAGAGGTCATCTAACGTCAGATGCTAGAAGGATAGTTTCGATAGACATGTGTGCTAAAAAATTCAGCTTGTTTAGCACAACATTTAAACCATAGAGTGTTGCCAAGTTATCCCTTCAAAAGCCATGGAGCCTGTTGCTGTTCAAATATTTTACAGAAGAAAAAAAGATGACTCTTTGCAAAGAAAATCTCCGTAATTCAACCAAAGACATTTGTACAACGAACCATCATCTCAAGAATAGCCAGCATGTCATAAAGCTAGTTATCTTATATGTTATCTAGATGGAGGAAGAAGCAACTATATTTAAACCCAAATCCACTATTATCGTGTAGATGCAGAGAACTACTATATGCCACTGCTGTGCTTCATGAATGCGCAAATTTCGAGAAATCAAAAGCTTCCTCTGAAAAGAGAGCAATCAAAAGAATGAACAAACCATATGATGAGTACTAATAAATAATATAGTGGTGAAACTAATAGTTGTATTTGGCAAGACTGGACTGAAGAATTGATGAAAAATGGTACGTTTCTCTCATCAAACGTACGTATCGGTAGTAAATAAAAAATTGGAGTTTGGACTAGTTGCACTTCATATTGATAACCAAAAAATCTAGACATTGTCAGTGTCAAATATTCACCCTCCTAGCTAGCAAGAAAAATTTAGCTAAAAGCCTTTAAATAAGACAATTACCCGCAAAATCGTGCGAGAACATCGAAAGATCTTTTTTTTCTCCTAAAAAAGATTTAAGATGATACCTAACACAACAAAAGGAAGGGTTTGGATCGATTTCTTACGAGCCATCGCTTGAAGGCGGAGAGGTCGACGGAGCCATCAGAGATGCCGACGACGAAGGGGTGCTGGGTCGCGCGATCGTACATCGGACGGTGGCTCTTCACCCACGAGGCTGTTCTCCCCATGTCGCCGCTGCTGCTTCTGCTCTCCATCGTCCTCACGGACGCCGCCTTGTCCTATTACTGTGTACAGATATAAGATGATGCGAGTTTTGCACATCAACCCCTATCAGTTAATTATTTTACATTTTTATTATTTATAAATGTTTTCTTCAACAACTTTATTTATATATACAAAAATATTTATTAGTAAATAAATATTTTTTTAATTCCAACATTTTTTTGGAGCAATTATTTGTGCTGATGATGATATTGACGATTTGAGATGATCATTAGAATATATGAAGCATGTTCTTCACTACTAAATTAAAATTGAATCATCAAAGTAAGACTTTAATTTCTCACTTTAGAAAAAAATCTACTAATGGATGATGGAGAAGTTAAACCTCACTAAAATATATTCTACTCAAGATTATTATACAATTTTAGGGGGATAAATATTGTTGATTTTTTAATTAAAAATAGGATAATTTAATTTGAGTTTTAATTTCCATTATATAAAATTGATGACCAAACAAAAATTACCATATATATATATATATATATATATATATATATATAAGAATTCCATCCAAAATGAACTATACAATAGTTAATAGTAGCTAACAGAGATTAAATATAACGATCCGGAGAGACGTGCGTATGGGTTCACGCATCCTCCAATCACAACCAGGTAAGTGGACGGGTAGCGGTTAAGCGAGCACGAAAAGAAAGCATGGGACTTTTGTTGCTGACACGTGTCGTACGTGCTCCTACGACATCCGTGGGCCGCAGATTTGAAAGGTGGCTCAATGGGAGGGGCGCATTTGATGTTTGGTCGCTCGTCTTAGGTACCGGAGCAGACCGACGGCTTCCTCCTCGGCTCTGTTACCCTCGACGCGGTCGTCAACGCTTTTGGTTGCGTTTGGAATCTGGACGCCCAAAATTGGAGGGAGACTCTCGGGAAGTCGTCTCAGTCACCGCCTCGAGCTCCGAATCGCTGAGAAGTCTGAGAGGTGAGGGTGGGGGTTAGGGTTTCAGGTGCGGATGATGGACTTCCAGAAGCGCCGGGTTCAACTCCTGCTCTTCATCGCCGGTCTGATAATCCTCAGCATGACAGGTTCGCCTTGGTTCGACCTCTCTACTTCGCGTTTCTCCTCCGGAATCGTCCCTTAATTTATGCCTCTTTGTGTGATGAGCGTATTTCATTTGGTCGGAGTTGGGCTTCGACATGGTTGCGGTTGTGATGCTGATCTCTTTCTATGGGGTTTAGAAATGCGTGGGTTTGGGGAAACGACGTCTTTGACTCTGATTATGGCACGGTGGACAAGTGAATGGAGGATATGGGCTTAGTAACTAATGATTGTTATGTTTTAGGGCTTGGAAACATCGACGCACTCAGTACTGGGATAAATGAGGTGCATTATAGCGGAGCAAAGAGTTCATAACCGTATAGAGTTAACATAAAGCTTTTCTATTGTACATGCAATGATTTGGTCGTGGAGAGGGTCTAATAGAATCAATGATCAGTTGGATGGGATGATATGCAGTGTAAAATGCAGCGTATGTTCTTCTTTCATTAATGAATTCAGTCGTACAATAAGATGTGCCATATTGTCATATGTAATTGTTTGTTTACTAGAAGCTAATCTATCTGGTTGACTACGGAGATATTGCCTACAAAAAGATGTTTTTGCTGAATATTGTGCTCTGTTTAATAGGAGTAACATTGATCCAGATCAGGGGTTGGCTTGATCATACTTAATCTTGCCCATCCCCTTAATCTGCAGTTTATAGGTAATCTCCGGTTTATACCTATCCTCACCCTCACACTGTATTGGTACAGGGATCCCCATCCCCATCTTGCAGTGCACCATCAAAGACAGAGAAGGAGGTCAGAAAAGGAGCGAATGAGAGAGAGAGAGAGAGAGAGAGGGAGAGAGTAGGGTCAATCAGAGGGTTGGCACTATTGGAGGTATGAAATCACCACTAAGAGAAATATATATGTAGAGAGAGAGAGAGAGAAACGCTGAACCTCCAAGGTCAAGGACTTTTAACATGAACCCACCAACAGGATATCGGAGTTACCTTTAATGGGGTCCCTTCTGGTATTTGAGTTAGACAGGTAACTAGGCTAAGCTTAAGGTAGCAATTAGATGAGAATACAACCTTGGACCGTAGGCAAAATTTCTAGGCATGAGAGGTTGTTTGATAGTGATAGCAACTTCTTGCCATTTCTACCTCAAGCCAAATAAGGATTTGCTCATGTAGCAGACTGTAACTGCTCACAGGATGAGGGCAATCCTTCTGTATTACTCTATATTGCCAGTTTCTCTGTGTGGATCTTGCAATTTATTTTTTTATATTGCTTTTTTTTATATTTAAAGTTTCATTTTCTTTTGTCATTCATTCATCTAACTATTTGGATTACATAAACTAAATTACTACTTTGTCATATTGGCTTCTTGTAAAAAAACACAAATTTTGTATAAAATTGTTCCTAATTACTTCAACATTAGAATCCACTAAGATTTGTGCCTCCCTCTCCACTTGAATATAAATCCATTCCTCCCCTATATGAAAGGAAAATGTGTCGCCAGAGTGTATTAGGATTAGGGATTGAGTCTTGAAACAGGATACATGAAGGAAAGGTTGGGTTAGTGTATATTAAGACTCATGTTAACCTTTGGGATTTCATCAAAACACAAGTCAGACTCCAAATAACCAAGGAGTATCAGCCCCAGTTTTGCTGAGATTTAGTAGATTTTATCTGAGTGTGCACTTGGGTTTTCATGTCACATAGATCAATGCAGTGAAATTTTCCTTTTACTACACTTAAATATGGTGTGATGGCCTTTGGCAGGGATATACTTCATCATGATTCATCTAAATGAGTGAAAAGTGTCTGCAAAATTATTGTGTTGGACTTTCTAATTATCCATCATCATTAAATGGGATGTGCTATGATTTGGGAACTATATATATTAGGCCACCAGTAAAATAACGTAGTTTGAGTGAGTTTGTAATGATCTTAACTCTGATTGATGGGAATGACTTGATAGAAACCTGTCTCGACCATTTTCAGCTGACATTACTAGTTTCAGCTAAAAGTACTAGAATTAATTAACCAAACCCACCATAATTGATCCAATCACATTCTCCCTCCGCTTTCTCTTCTGATTATTTTTTTAGCAATACATCATGTGTTATTAACCTAGACCATCTACAGGGTATAGGTGAGGTTCATTCCAGTTTTGGTTAATTAATGTGTCCTTTGAAACTGCATTCATATGACTTCTCATGCGAACCATTATGATTCATAGTTGACTATTGTACCTAACCTTAATTCAGAAAATGCTACTTCCTGTTCAATCTTCAGTATCTTCCTTGTTTATGATTTAGGAGGTAGACATAGAACAGTGGTCTATTTCTTCTCTATTCTCTACTCCAACCTTCCTCAGCTTCTTCTCACACCGTAGATGGGTAACTTATTTCGCCTATTAATTCAGTACTCCTTGCATGAATAAGTAATCAGTCTATTCAGGCCTATGAGGAAAAAGAATTAAATCTAATGCTTGAACTTCAATTCTTGCTTTTAATTTTATGCTCAAAAGCCACTATTAGTAGTTTCTTATGCTCTGATTGTTTGAAGTAACATGATAAGAATTTTAGTATTGCTTCTAGTTTGATATGTCAAATTTAAGGAGACACTAGAAATGAAAGGCTGTGGGTTTGGTAAGACACATGGATTAGCATTTGATCAATTTAGGTCCAACGATAAAGATGTTGATGATACTTGGGAATGATTTGTTCTTCGTTTTCAAAGAACTTATATTGAGTAGTTATGTTGTAGAGCTTAATCATGTGATTAGTCCTCGTGTCATTGACTGCTGCATCAATTAGTTGACTTGCCTCTGGAACCAGAAGCATGTTGAGGAGAAATTGTCATGGTCTTCTTTATATCAGATTGTGAGAATATGGCACATCTTGTGGGTGCTGGTGTTTTTCCCACCACATTTGTGATATAGCCTTCAGTCTGGGTTGTGGAAAGGAGGTATGTTATTCTGGAGTTCGATACTACCTGAAGAAACACTTCAAAGAGTGATTATAGTCCTCCAAAGAAAATGGATTTTATTCTCTTTTAACACACTGCACTACTTTCACACCATGCTCTACTCAGTAGATCACTAAGGATCAAGGTTCTGTGTGACCGATCATTAAGGTTTAAGGATTTGTGCAATCTCTGTTGGACAGATTTGTGTGAATACAGATGTAGAGGGCCAAAATGAAATTTTGTGGAACTGGAATCCCTGATGAATATAGTCCCAATCCGATATGTTCTTCACTACCTCCATCAGAAACTTTTAAGAGAGTGATATTGATTTGATCAACTTTGCTATGTCATCTTTTATCAGTCTCATTCTCTTCTATTTGATTAGCAGTTTACTTGCTTGTTTCAACCTTGAGAGAAATTTGTCAATGTGAAAGTTTAGTTCTGTAATGGTGACCATACAAAGATCAACATAAGAAAATGAAATGCCTACTCTTTTAGTGACTTGCATCAGTCTGCAATAATAGTACTACTGAGCTTCTTATTGAAAAGTCTCACTCTTTTAAGATGGGAAAGAATCAAACTAACCAAGCCAATTGGGGACACTTTATGAAGTAGTATTAAATGGTAACTGTACTTCTGGGTGTAGTATTTACACGAAATCAAGTATTTACGAGAATAAAGTGATATAACGTGAGCCTTATCAGCAGTGGAGCTAGAGTTGCACTTACCTGAGAAAAAGTAAAGAGTATGCATACAGGAGGCTCAATAAATACTTTGCTTGGTCATGCACAATGTTGTCTGCATTTTACGATTCAATGATCTGGATCAAAGTGGTGCTTAATAATCTTGATCTTCTCTCCAAATCAGGATTCCGTAGGATCATAACAAGCAGCCTTGTTAAAATTTTCCATGTTTTTTGAGTCAGTAATTATAATAAATTTTTTGACTTCAAAAGTAGTTCGGTTATAACATTTCCGAATAAAGATCATTAATATTTGGTTATTTAATAATTTTGAAGTTAATTTAGACTTCAAATTTAAGGTGTTTTTTTTTGGGAAAATAAATATTGTATTGACTCATTTAGGAAACCATTGGATAAAGAAACTCTGATATTCATTTCTTGAGCATGTTGCAGTGCACTAAAGGGAGGTGCATAGAGGGTTTCCTGGTAGAAGTAAACATGCTTTTAATTTATTTTCTTTCTATTTTTTTAGAATGGTGTTTATTATTCATTCATCCAATTTAGAACTAACTTTATTTCCCATTGAATTCATGATTTCTTAAATGATTCACTTCTAAAAAAATAGAGAAGTATATTGATTCACAATTATTCACAAACTGATCCTGCCTGAGATCTTCTACAATTTGTGGTGCAATCCTGATCATTAAAAGCTTACATGATGGTGTAATCACCTTTATACTCCATTTATCTTCTAATAAGAAGAAATGTGGTGAGGAACACATTTCAGTTATGTTCAAGAAACATTGAACACAAACCAGCTGATGACACTGCGATATGTTTTTTTTTACACGGGTACCTAAGAGTTACTACGCTAGCAAAAGAACCACTAGCTATATGGAAAAGGTTCTGAAGAGTGATGCTAGATTCTTTACTGGGTTTGGATTTGCCTACTGCTGATAACTCCTGCTTAAGAATTTTTGGGCATGTTCTTTGAGGTCCATTTAGCTCAAGTTATTCCAGTCGGTTACTTGGTTGTGACAAATGGCATCAAAACATTTGTGACTGCCAAGTGGATCACATAATCCATGTGAGATCTTTTGCATGGACCACACAACAAAATGACAATTATCATGTGCATCGAGATGGGAATTTATTCGGGTCAATCCTGATGTTGGAATATGGAAGATTCTGGGCTACCCTTGATAAGTAATGGATACCTAGATAAGAATTTTGTACTGTCCTTGACAAGATTAGGAACTTGAGTAGGGAACTTGGACGTCCAAATCCTCAGAAGATGAGAAATGATTGGATTTTATATCTGAGTAGATTAGCCTGCTATTAATAATTTGGGTTTTAGTAATCATGGGACACGTTAGATAATGCTTGTTATTTACAAGTTGTTGCGCCAGTTGACCACCTTGTCATGACAGTAAAACCATCTTACTAAAATTAATCTTCAACATATATTTCTTATCCCTATTTATTTACATCCATTTCTTCGAAACCAACCAAATCATTTTTAATGCAACATCTATTTCTTGTTTCATTTGTGGACACATGATTTACAGACATATCTATTCTCTATCACTCTGTTTCTCTTGCAGCTGAAAAATTCAGGGAATTTGTTGGAGAAGAAGCTTCATCCAAAAGTGGGAAGTTTACATTTTTAAACTGCTTTGACATGGGATCTGGAAGTCTTGCCTGTGTGGTCAAAGAGGGGGTGAAGCTCTATGTATACAATATCAGAAATGCACATGTGGAAAGAGCAAGGCAACGAGCAACTGAGATTGCTCTAACTGAGGCATTGACAGAAGGTCTCAGCGCCAGTGTGGCCGCAAAGCAGGCACAGAAAACTGGAGCGAAGGCTGCAAAGGAGGCTTCTAGGCAGGCCAAGCGCATTTTAGGTCCAATCTTATCTTCGGGGTGGGATTTTTTTGAAGCCTTGTACTATGGGGGAACCATGACAGAGGGCTTCCTCAGAGGGGCTGGCACCTTATTTGGGACCTATGCAGGAGGCTACCATGGAGAGCAGAGACTGGGAAGATTTGGTTATCTTATGGGCAGCCATCTTGGTAGCTGGGTGGGAGGAAGGATGGGCCTGATGGTGTATGATATTGTAAATGGAATTGACTACTTGCTCCATTTTGTTCAACCAGAAGAAGAAACTAGCTCTGGTTCCGAAGATGCATATAACTCGAGAGAAAATGTCGACTATGAAAACCCTAGTGAGCAAACTGATTATCATGAAACCCTCAAAGAAAACCCTGAAGCTTCTGAGGACTGGCGACTCTTCTGAAACAATCAGTCAAGTTAGATTCTAGTTATTGGAGTCGTGTATAATAACTTTTCCTCATATTCCATCTATCGTTACTATTTGCCTCCCTCCTTCTGTTTGAGCACGTAATGAAGTAAATGTCTGACATTATTAGTCATGGGATCCATGGTGCATAGAGTTTCTTATTGCTATTGAACTTAAATTGTTAAAGCTGGTGACAGCAATGATATGGTGGCTGAAGCCTTTCTTTTTCCTTGTTTCCTTTCTACAAAAACATGGCTGAAGTGCATCAGTTTGTGATCTGTTCCCACCATGCTTGATCTTTTCCTTCTGTTTGAATAGGCAATCAGTTTGCATGATGAATGAAGTAAATTAAATGTCTGACATTATTAGTCATGGGATCCATGGTGCATAGAGTTTCTTATTGCTATTGAACTTAAATTGTTAAAGCTGGTGACAGCAATGATATGGTGGCTGAAGCCTTTCTTTTTCCTTGTTTCCTTTCTACAAAAACATGGCTGAAGTGCATCAGTTTGTGATCTGTTCCCACCATGCTTGATCTTTTCCTTCTGTTTGAACAGGCAATCAGTTTGCATGATGAATGAAGTAAATGTCTGACATTATTAGTCATGGGATCCATGGTGCATAGAGTTTCTTATTGCTATTGAACTTAAATTGTTAAAGCTGGTGACAGCAATGATATGGTGGCTGAAGCCTTTCTTTTTCCTTGTTTCCTTTCTACAAAAACATGGCTGAAGTGCATCAGTTTGTGATCTGTTCCCACCATGCTTGATCTTTTCCTTCTGTTTGAACAGGCAATCAGTTTGCATGATGAATGAAGTAAATGTCTGACATTATTAGTCATGGGATCCATGGTGCATAGAGTTTCTTATTGCTATTGAACTTAAATTATTAAAGCTGGTGACAGCAATGATATGGTGGCTGAAGCCTTTCTTTTTCCTTGTTTCCTTTCTACAGAAACATGGCTGAAGTGCATCAGTTTGTGATCTGTTCCCACCATGCTTGATCTGTTCCTTCTGTTTGAACAGGCAATCAGTTTGCATGATGAATGAAGTAAATGTCTGACATTATTAGTCATGGGATCCATGGTGCCTGGAGTTTCTTATTGCTATTGAACTTAAATTATTAAAGCTGGTGACAGCAATGATATGGTGGCTGAAGCCTTTCTTTTCCTTGTTTCCTTTCTACAGAAACATGGCTGAAGTGCATCAGTTTGTGATCTGTTCCCACCATGCTTGATCTGTTCCTTCTGTTTGAACAGGCAATCAGTTTGCATGATGAATGAAGTAAATGTCTGACATTATTAGTCATGGGATCCATGGTGCCTGGAGTTTCTTATTGCTATTGAACTTCCTTTCTTTTTTCCTGTTTCCTTTCTACAGAAACTGAAGTGCATCAGTTTGTGATCTGTTCCCACCATGCTTGATCTGTTCCTTCTGTTTGAACAGGCAATCAGTTTGCATGATGAATGAAGTAAATGTCTGACATTATCACTCATGGTATCCATGGTGCCAGCTGGCTGAAGCCTTTCTTTTCCTTGTTTCCTTTCTACAGAAACATGGCTGAAGTGCATCAGCTTGTGATCTGTTCCCACAATAGAGCTGGTGACAGCAATTATATTGTGGCTGAAGCCTTTCTTTTCTTTGTTTCCTTTCTACAGAAACATGGCTGAAGTGCATGAGTTTGTGAACTGTTCCCACCATGCTTAATCTGATGACAACTATTTTTCTTCTTTTTTTTTCTAGATCTAGAGAATTTAATCATCAGATCAAAATATAATATTGACAGAGGCAGTAGAAAGGAATTTGAATTTATATCCACAAAACTCAACTTCCTTTTAAGGTCTTAATGTCCCCCACAATGTTGTTTGGTGCCACATGAACAATGCAACTCTTTGCTGAGTTTAAAGTCCACCTGATAGCCACATGATATATGTACAGAGACACAGGAAACCCTGTCTACAAGCTCTTCATAATTTCTAGTAGTCCAAACTTAGCAGGCCTCAACAACACTATTTGAGGCCAATAAACAGATGAGTACATTAATTAGCAGGGATAACCAGAACACACATCACAATACAACAACCAAAAAGAAGGCAGATATAGCCTTTTACCAGTTAAGCCATTATCCACCCTATGATAAATGCATAGCTAGCAATTCTATGCAACATCTTTCACATAGGAATCATGAGCAGCAGCAAGTGGCCCAAAACAAGCTTGTGAACTGGATCCAATTGCTCAAGGACCAATTGCACCCCTGTCAAAGTACAACATGGTCCCACTGGATCCACCACTCACCCCCTCCATCAGCGCATATCGCATGTCATCGGACGGCTTCCAGTGTCTTTTTCTTTGGTTGATGAACCAGTTGTTGATTTGCTTCTGGTCAAGGCCTGTCTTCTCTGCTAGCTTTGCCTTCTCCTCTTCCTGCACATACCATTCCCAATAAGTTAAGCCTCATTACATGATAATCTACCATGAAAACACTGTCACCCTGAGCTAGTAACAAAGAAGTTGAACATGAACTTTATGGGACGAAGAACCCAGTAAGAGATTACAGTCGGATACGGCCATCTGTAGTGAGTGTTCCACCAGTCTAATAGCATCAACCGTGCATCCTTCGGTAGCTTTCCCTTCTTCCTCTTCTTCAAGAATTCCTTGCGCAGATTGCTCAGATAACCACTATACTTCTTCAGCAGCATCTCCTTCAATTCTTGGTCGGCCAGGCGTGAACCGCATTCCTGGCCTTCGGATGTTTCTAGATCCCCACAACATAGTTCTTCAGAGGATCCGATCACTTCCTCTGAGAAATATACCCATGAGTATCGAATCATGTTATAAACATGACCATAGTGAACACATAACAAAATATCAAACTACAATGACACATCTCACAACCGGTTAGATACATGTATTTGACACATACATACAACATGGGTCCAACATAGATGCTGGTCACAGTTGAATAAATAAATGACCGGTAAGTGCATGATCACCAATGAGGAAATTCTAATATATTAAACAACCAAAGGAAATAAAATGCTCAAATACAAAAGCCAATAATCGGTTAAGATCTGACATATAATTAATTCATGCAATAGCTCTAAGCCAAGAATGCACAGCAGAGAATTTCTAATTGGCACTAGCCATCAAACAACAAGAAAAAAATAAAGAGAACCAAAGTTATCACAAGAACCATTGAGAACTCAGCCATATCATGGTGTGCACATCACAAGAAGAAAGAAATCATATGCGGTCCTCATGAGCTAGAGGAATTGTTTGGACACAACCAATTCTTAGCAATCTCCAATTCTAGTTCCTATTTCACTCGACCACATTTTCCAAACAAACCTGATGCCCGATCCTCAAGAGCAGCACATTTAGACAAAAATTAGCAAGAAACAATGAAGCAAATGCATGCGTCAAAGTTCTAGACAGTTTGATATCCATCACATCGCTAATAGGCGAATAGGATAAGATCCTTCTTGTCTATCCATTGAACAATTCCAAAATGTAAGCCAATACTCATAAGGCTAAATATTCCACAAACACTAACGAAAGCATGTCTAACACAAAATTCTTAAGTATTAAAACATGCAATAACAGTACTAAGACATGAGCACCCTTAACCAAGGCCATGATTGGATCATAATTTCCTCTAATTTAAACTGTTTTAAGATTGCAGTGAGAGCAAATCAGATCACCATGATTGACAAAATGCAGAACAAAATATTTAAATAACTAATAAATTTAGAACAGCAAGAAAAAGCATGTTATGTTAATATGATAAATGCTTGGGTTAAATAAGATGATGAACTTTAAAGATGTAGATTTAATGGTTGATACATATACGCATCTACGCTGCATAAAATGTGTATCCATCATGGAAAAGTTCACCCGATACTAGATATTAGACTGAGTAAACACAAAAGGTTCATGAAACCACAACAAAAGTGACTGTTTATAATTGCTTTCAGCAGCCTTTTGTACAAAGTGAGAGCATATCAGATCACCATGATTGCAGTGAGAGCAAATCAGATCACCATGACTGACAAAATGCAGAACAAAATATTTAAATAACTAATAAATTTAGAACAGCAAGAAAAAGTATGTTATGTTAATATGATAAATGCTTGGGTTAAATAAGATGATGAATTTTAAAGTTGTAGATTTAATGGTTGATACATATTATGCATCTATGCTCCATAAAATGTGTATCCATCATGGAAAAGTTCACCCGATACTAGATATTAGACTGAGTAAACACGGAAAAGGTTCATGAAACCACAACAAAAGTGACTGTTTATAATTACTTTCTGCAGCCTTTTGTACAAACAAAAGAGAAGAGCAATCAATTATTATAATCCTCAACAACTATTAAGTCACGGACAATTTATCAGTCATGGTAAGATGTACTCTCAATGCAATCTTAGGACAAGGTGGATATGTCAACATTAGCATCACTCTAAACACAATTGCTCAATGGGATCTATTTTTCTTCCCACGAGGGAAGCTATAGACCGTAGGATTATTCTGAAAAAGAAATAAAACTCCATTCTAGAAAATAATTCTAAAGCATGAACCTCACACCATATCACAAAAAAGATTCTTTTCTAGGAAATCACACGAATGTTTCTTTGATTTATATGATCCAGTTAATTACAAAGTGGCATTGACATTTCGCTTAAATTAGCTTGGACAGTTTAAATAATTGCTTGTCAAATAACTAAAAAGATATGTGTGTCGGCTCATCAATTCCACAAAGAGGCATAACCCTGAAATCCGAGAGGTCTCCTAAGTTCAGCATGATATGATTCAGAGGTCATTGCACTTCCTAACCATGCACTCTGGCCTCTGCCCCTCCACATGGTGGAATGAGAAAAGCTTATAAACTATTGAGACAGACACATGAAAGATTAAAAGAAAATCAAATTTTAGAATCTTCAAATGTATTTTAAAGTTTTACCATGTAGATATAAATAAACAATTTTATCACAAAATGTAGGCATTTGGGATTCTAATTAGGATATGATCTTAAAAAGAAGATATGGAAGCCTCAACACTCAATCTGGCTTAAGAAGAAGGTAATCATGATTGCAAGAACATATAAGCACATTGTTCTTTGTTTTTGGGGAAAAACCGAGAGATATCATGAAAAAGAGATCCAGGAAAGATGGTATACAGGACCTGTCAACCAGGAACAGATTAAGCAAGTATGCAACATAAGAACAGATGGCTATTTTCATCTCAAGATTAAACAGAAAAATGGGGATTCTTGACAGACAAAGACAACCATACATCAAGAAACACACAAAATTAGAAAAAGGTTAGTGTGCTCATGCATGAAAGAGATATATTCATCAGTTAAATCGGATTTTAGAAATGCCATAGTGAAAAGAGTCTTTCAGATGTTGTCTCAATAAAAGTTCTAATTCTGTCAAATTAAGCAAACTTGCAAGTGTATTTTTGGCTCCGGATCCACATTGAATCATATATTCTTTCCATAGGCATTTTGATTTAATTGGACTTCATTTTCTGCATTATAGATGTAGATCAAGTGTCATTTCCATTTCAACAGAGAGCTTTGTTTCCATCTAGTTCTGTACAATACAGCAAAAGACACCTTATAAATCGTAGTGAGTAAATAAGTAATTACATTCTCGTGTACTTTATCATGTTCGACAAGTTTGAGGGATTACGAGTCCATTGAACTCTGATGCACGAGAGGCATGCGGAAGAAGTGGGCAAGGATCACTTTCCCAATGATAAGAAGGATCGGTGATGCCTGGCATAAGGCAACGGCACGGAAAAAATATTATTTCATGGGCAAAATTAGATGTCATTATGTGGAGTTAAAAGCAAGCACAAGTATTAGGAAAACAGTTCCACATCATTTACGTGAAAACTCGTCGAATCTAACATTTGCCTGCACATCATTACAGTCATTCAGTTTAAAGTGGATGCAGGCCTACTAAATTAAACACTTGGACAACAAAAAAAATGCACTTCAAATTTCCACTTTTTCTGGTTAGATCAACATAGAATAATAACAAGTTTGTTTGACTATCAAATATGGACGACCTGTTGCTATTAAAGATCCCAACTAATGATTTGTAGGCTTGAACTGTAAGACTGCCAATACAATTGCAAATGAAAAAGGGTTTTCTTATTTTGTTTCTTGCGACTGCCGAGAGAGAGAGAGATGTAATCACTCATAACTTTCACAGAACAAAACAAAATAAATAGTTCAACTTATTTTCTATAGCATATGATAAGTGACAGATACTATGATATTATTCTACCCAACATATTAGGAAATTCTTAAGAATCTTTACATGAAGACCATAAGATTGCGGCCACACTCTTCTCGAGAAAAATGCAGTAAAATTTTTTCAACAAATAGTGATTTGCTGCACTAAATTTATGAAAACAAGACTTTTGATGGAAATCAACATCTAGTTTGTCTGATAAAGAAGCATTACGACCAGTAATCATCATGATAATCCGACCAATGTCGTTCTAAAACTTACATCCAACTACAGTATCGTAATCCGCAAGACCTCCCAGTAAATTCTTCATGATAATTCTTAATGGTGTCAACCTTCGGGAGACTTTAATTTATTGTTTATCCCTTTGGCAAACATCGAAGATGCCACTTAGTCTAATAAAAACAGGTGGTTTACATCACATGCCGGTACCGATATAATAAGATCAAATCAAGAGACCCAACTCTTATTACAGATTAGGCAACCACAAAATGCAACTAAGAAAAACCCTAGCAAGTGATTCCACAGAAGATTCAATAACATGCCATGTTGAACAACTCTAACGAGGTCAACTGTTCTTGGAGGGGCAAGCATCAAAGCTTTTGGCACACCCAGTGACAACATAAAATACAGAAAAGAATGCTGCAGACACATTGAGCAAAATGAAACGAGTCCTACAACAGTGATAGTAAGCAGTATCTTTGCTGAACACTGTTACACATTGATCTATTGAGCTAATGAAGAATGATAAAGAGATTAAAAAAGAAGCATTAGAGCAGCCATGGAAGCTGCAAAATCATTGGTCAACTATCTTAAGATGAACTCTCATCTTTTTTCTTGGCTTGGAGAGAAGGGAATCCAAAGCCGTACCATGATCTCAATTCTTCTTTTCGCAATAGGAGATTGATCGGACAACTCGTTCACGACTATGGAAGATAAAGAAGCCAAGGCAGGGAGAAAGAAGACCTACAACGTTGGACCGATCCCTACGCCATTGCCTATTCTGACACAGCTGCGCCCCAGTTGCATGGACACGATTTGACTGCTCACTACCCCAACCCTACCACTCCACCTGCTCTCTCTCTCTCTTTCTCTCTCTCTCTCTCTCTAATTCAACGCACCGACCCCTTCATCTTCACACCAAGGCTTAAATAATGATTAGCATTTACCGGAAGGAGAATTGCCGGTGATTGCAGCGGCGGCAGCGGCAGCGGCAGCAGCAGCAGCAGCAGCAGAAGAGGATCCTTTGCATAGTTTGGTGAGCTGCATCTCGATATCGTTGAGGAACGAAGCAGCCTCGTCGAAGGGCTTCAGGAGCTCCTCCTTGTACCGGACCAATACATGACAGTATGATTCCTGCAACCAAAGCCTAAATCACCCGTGGAGAGACCAAGAGAGAGAGAGAGAGAGAGAGAGAGAGAGAGAGAGAGAGAGAGAGCAGTAGTTGAAATGATGTCGCAGCTTGTTGGAGTCCTCCATGTTACCATGAACTCATCCAGCTCCGGATCAGCTCCGATCTCGCCACCGCCCATGCTGGAGTACCTCTCCCTCCCGATCTCTTCCAAAAGCGTCGCCACCTCCGGCGGCGCCCCCACCTTGGCGAGAAGGACCGACACATCACATGTGATAATCCATCAACAGCTCTTAGATTCTTCCCAATCTTTACGCTACTGTTCTATATGTGCATACGAGTAGTAATACCTTCTGACACTCGATGTAGGCGGATAGAAGAGAGGGGTAGCGAGGGTGGTTCGCGATCTGAGCTTTGATCAGATCCGTCAGATCCGACCCACCGCCGCCGCTGCTTCCTGTCACCTCCGACGCCTCGCTTGTCCCCTGGCAGCTGGACGCCAACCCCACTGCCGGCGTCTCCCCTCCCCCCAGTATTCCCGGATGTATGCTGAACAGATCTTCCATCCCGCCTCTGAGACGTTGCTTCTAATAGTAGACGAATCAGCACGATTAGGACAAGAAGAACAAGGTAAGTGCACGGAGGAACAGATGGCGCACAGACTTACCAAAAGGAAAGATAAAGATAAAGCCGGAGATGGAGGAGTCAGGAAGAATCAGGAAGCCCAGAGGTGCTAAATATAGCAGAAGGATGCTAAAGCTGGGAAGAGAGGAGAAGAGATAATGAGCGAGCCCTCCACTTCTGGCGACGGCGAAGCGCAGCTTCCATATGCCACTACTACCGCCGCTGGGGAGCAGGAAGAACAAAGCAGGAACAGCAGCAGCACAGACGAGCAAGTCATCTCCCACCTTTTCCTGTCTCCTTTGGCTTCAAATAAATAAAAATCAATGGTCTTTCTAACCAAAACAAATGGTAGAAAACACGAGAGAGAGAGAGAGAGAGAGAGAGACCGAACGGGGAGGGAGCGCACGTGGAAGCACGGTCCTTGATGCAACCCAACAGTGGTAGGAACAGTGGGCGAGAGGAAGAGGCCGAGGAGATGGGGAACGGGAGCGACCGCCCGTATTTACAGCCGTCCCATCATCATTGACGGAGACGTCACGTCCGGCCACGCGTCCGGTGGGCAGCTGGCGTCGGCCTGATCGGACGGCTCGGGTGAACCCCCACCCCCCCCCCCCCCCCCCCCCAACCCCACCCATGGGGAACTGCGTTGGTCGTCATGTGAGCCTCTTGTACCAACCTTTCTCCTTCTCCCCTTTCCTGCCCTCGCGCGCCATCAACAGAGCGTCGACCTACTGCTGCCCCGTCCGATCGGTTTTCCCAGCCTTCCAACGCATGGATACATGCCCGCTTCCTCCCAGCATTCATACAAATTCCTTCTGTTCAGAAAACTACCGATGATTTCTCTCTTGGCAACTACAAATAATAATAACACACGATCCAACTTCTACATACTTATAATCGTGCGTATGGGCGAGAAAGGAAGAGAGAGAGAGACAGAGAGAACAGTAAACACTGTTGGCAGAGGAACAAATCAGCAGGGGGTGGAAAGCAAGAGTCCAAGCCTTGCCTCCCGTCATAATTTGTGCGGCGGGTGCAGCAGAACTCGAGCGAGGACGCGGTTTTTTAGGGGGAAGCCTGGTTTACCTCCCTGGACTTATTCTAATCTCAGGCTCACCTGGAACCTGTGTTCGCTTGTTCCCACCGCAGTACTTCTTGTGATCCATTCGAGGTAAAATCCTTGCCACCAGAAGGAAAGAGAATGCCCAATTATAATGATTTCTTTGGCTGCTCGATAGGTTTACGAACTCTGCACTCTTCGTATCCGATAGCTCTACCTGAGACTCGCTGGTGTTTCCCTCATTATTGGGGTCATCCCCCCCTCTCTCTCTCTCTCCCCGAAAGAGAAAGCCCAATTATAATTATATCTTTGGCTACTCGATAGGCATACGAACTCTGCACTCTTCGTAGCCGATAGCTCTACCGGAGACTCGCCGGTGTTTCCCTCATCTCTCTCTCTCTCTCTCTCTCTCTCTCTCTCTCTATATATATATATATATATATATATATAATGCAAATTTTGTCTTCTTAAAGTTGAAAAAAACATAATTATTAATGTAATTTTTTTATAAATAAAAAATATTTAAAAAAAAACAAAAAAAGCATAAATCACGATTTCGACATCCTAATATTTAGTCTAATCAAACCTTGACTTGCATTTTCACACGTAAATAGTTCTGTTCTTCGAGTTCCCACATCTACATAGGAATTTGGATGTTTCAAGGCCCCATAAACGTTTATGCATAAAACAAAAAAGAAATAAATTAGACATATATAATTAAATAATTGATCTTAAGCTTAAGATGAAATGGATAGTGCGGCCTGCATTAGACCGTCATGATCTATGCACCACTAAATTATACGTCATAATTATGCATGCTAACTTAACTTATATTCTATGAGCACCTGTAAAGAAGGATGATTATGTTAGGTTACTAATAATCAAATTCGAGTCTCAAAAGTTTTTGGAGTTTGATTAATGTTATCGCAATAAAATCATACTGATGCATTAATATTTATGTATATAGTTTATAATTTTATAAACTATGACAATGGTGATGAATAGAAATATCATATCAATATCTCTTCTTTTTTATTTCCTTATACCCTTTTTAAAGGGCTAACTATATATTATTTTTAATATTCGAACCTATTAGTATTGTGATCTTTATATTTTAAAAAATTTATATTATAATTCTTATCATTTTAAAAGTAAAATAAATAACTTGATTTGTTGTATCGACAAAAAACACAACACGTGACATCATATGTTGGTTCGATATAAAAATTATGGGCATAAAGATAATTTCAACATCATTTCCGTTTGTA
This sequence comes from Musa balbisiana, assembly GCA_004837865.1. NCBI lineage: Eukaryota > Viridiplantae > Streptophyta > Magnoliopsida > Zingiberales > Musaceae > Musa > Musa balbisiana. Next base: position 4,288,020 of record CM017198.1, on the reverse strand, counting down.
ACACATGATATATTGAAATTATTTTTTTACCGATAAAATTATGAAAAATAAAAAAATATTGAAATTATCTTTTTCTTTTTCCTTTCGTCAAATCGCACATGTAATATTGCCTATTATGTTTTTCATAAATGTAGCTTACAATAT
>CM017198.1:4127876-4282876 GCA_004837865.1 Musa balbisiana | reverse complement strand
CATGTGTTTTGCCTTCTTTTATCATCCAACAAAACATGAGATAGACCAGCCTTAAATTATGGGAGATAGGTGGCCCATAGCACTGTCTTGGAGACAGGGAATATTTACTGGCTTTCTGAAATTTTGCAGGCTTGCATGTACAACATGACTCAGAACTTTGGAGTGAACTCACCATGCAGCTTTCAGCTCCATGTCTTGCAGGCCATTGTACTGCATGCAGAAAGTCTCTTTTGGATGCACCGCAATTGCTCAAGATGGGATCCCTCCCATCTAATATGTTTGCACTCGGCAACAAGAGAATGAGCAAGACATGCAGGAGTAGCTTGCATCGATAAAGCAGGCTTTAGATTTGGTGCTGAGACACCACTCGCATGGTTGGATCTATCCAAATGCTCTAAGTGTTTGTATACAGCAAAGCAGACAGAAAAAACGATGGATATTTATTTTTGAGCTGATCGCAAATGGATATCACCGTTCACTGGTCTCTACACTTTTTCTAACAAGCAGAAATTTTCTGCAAGTTTTCTGAAACTTTAAGATATGAGCACCGATATTTGGATATCCTTTTGATTGGTATTAAAAGATCGATTCTTTCGACGAAAATACGATACATGTTGTCACAATCGATATTAATTTTTTTCTTTTATAACTTGTATGAAAGTCACAATCGAGAAACCAATAAATCTACGATAGATAAAGAGGAAATAAATGCTTCTCATTTGTTTTTAGACTATAAGAATAACATTATGAAATTATCTTTTTAATTTTATTTTAATATTATTTTATGTATGTGATAATATGTGTAATATTTTCGTGTCAACAGAATCGTCGATACGAGGAGAAACACGATTAAATGTTTCATTTTCATAAATATAAAAATCTCAATCTAATTCTTAAAAATATATGAATCGAAATATAAAAAATAATTAATTATATAAAAAATATAATTAACTCGAATGACAATAGTAAAACTTTAACTTTTTAGGTGGACATAAATATTAAAAGGACCAATATATTTTTTACATATGATAAAAATTTGATAGCCAAATTACTTGACACATACTAATTTAATCTGTTCAAACAGTGGAAGGTAGTTTTGGGAACTTGATATGACAAATAGTAAACATCGCTTTCATGCTTTCCTTCACTGTGTTGTTTTCTTTAATGGCGCTTAAAGTTCCAACACCCAATGAGATGTGGCGGCCAAAGCGGAGCGCGGCTTCCCGCTCTCCCTACCTGCGGCCGCATGCAGCGGAAGAGGCGTTCACGTGGGAACAGCAGTCTGTGGCGAGGACGAGGGGGGTCTTTTCGGCTGCTCCTTCTTCTGCTTCCTTTGCTACTGCAAAGAGCTCGAAGACAAGTTGGATCTCTGCAGGTTACATTGCTGCCCCCATGCATGGAGTAAGTACTCTCTCTCGCTCTCACATGCACTCCCTCACGAGACCTCCACCCACTCAAACTCCGTTCTGGGCAGCAGCGCAGCCACCGAGGCACATACAGCCTCACCCAATGATCGGCCGCACCAAATCCAACATCTATATTTAATGTTCTAAACAGCTTCTCCTTTGATTCCCACCCCAAGCCTTCCTCCTCCTGTTTCCCAAACAAAAAAATCCTACTTGTTCCAACTCAAACTCAAGAACACCACATCACCCTTTGCTTCTGCTTGCTTCGTAGCTCAAACATCATCATCTTTCTTATTAAGATGCCATTTAATGTATCTTATTATTATGACAAACGATGGTTTCGTGATAATCGGGGATTTCTCTATTAATTCTATTAAATCCAAATTAATGATGGTAGAATTATTAGATTAGATAATTATAATCTTTTTCAAGAATATGAAACCCTCATCAATAAACAATATGCTCAAAAGGACATTGATACATATGAGACATATCTCAACTTGAATTATTGGTTATATATATTTAAATCTAAATTAATGATGATAAACTTACTTCATTCAGGTCTTCGATATTGCACTCACAATGTTCTCTATCACTGATCTGACAATCATTTATAACAGTATTAAAGTGATTTTTTAAAATAAAAAATATCATTCCATCAAATGATATACGATGATACTCACATATATACTCATTTAGGTTGTGAGTTAATAATACACACACATAAACTATAAAAGATCAAAAGAAGAATAAGTATTTTAGCTTGTTGATATAGCTATAGATAAGCTTACAATTAGCAAACATGGAGGCAGAAGAAGACATGTGCTGATGTGCTAGAGACAGTTGATGAGAAGATCCAAACATTGAGTTAGCACTATAGGTAAGCTTACAATCAGTATCTTGAGGTAACACTCCACAATGACATCAAGTTCCAAGTATGTCTCTCCTTAGCTGCTTTCAAGGCATGGCCTCCAAACAAGCAAAAGCTATTGTTGGTTATCTATATTTACTTGTTAGGGAACTTGATCATCCAAAAAAGGTGATGGAAGCTATGGGTGTCAAATATTGGAAAGCTTAATTTTTCTAGAGAGAGTCATGATGTTTTTAGAGGACAAGACTGAGTGAACCAGAGAATTAGAATTGATGAAGGGCTTATAACATGATGATATAATGATAGAGGTCAATAGCCCCACCCTGCTCAAATTATAAGAGAACCAACAAGCAACACAATTTTCCTAAATGACTGCTTAAGGTAACATATAAATTTATATATGCTACTCTGCTTGTGTACTATGTCAAAAATATGGTGGCTGCAAGTAAGTGATCTGGAAATATACTGTGGTGGATCTCCACAAACTCTATTGAAATACCATTTTAGGGCCCATGAGATAACTCATCCTCCACATATGAGGCATCCATGGATGGGCTCAAGTGGTCCAGTAATCACAAGGAAACTCCATGGTTGATACTTGACTGAGCCTCAAACATGAACCTAGTGTGCAGAAGATTAAGCTGAATGGATGAAGAGACTTCTGCCATTCTAGAATCTAAGAAGAATTAATGTACACAATTTCTATATTAACACAATCCCTGGTCACTCAACTTGCAGAAGACTGAAAAAGATTAAGCTGAGCTCATAAGTTAGTTTAAGAGTGGTAAAACTAGAAAAACTCTATGACCTGATGCTAAAACTTTGCTCCCATGGACACATAATTACTACCTGATTCATGATCTTCCATACCCTTAAGATGAGTGTTTACAATAACTCATGCAAGTCACCTCTCCCGTGTGACACTTGTAAGTTTCTTTGTACACACTTTTCCTGCTACTAAACTACATTAGTTTCACAGGAAACCTTGAGGATGATTCAGGAACAGACATGCACACTATCAGATCTGAAGGAAAAAAGATTGTGTTGCATTAAGCATATCGAAAGAGGTTCTTACCCTTCCTTTTGTTTTTCTTTTTTTTTTGTCCGGTAAGGGAGAATTAGATCAGGGCAGAAGACTCCTCTAAGTGCATATGACTGAACATTAAGTGACTGAAGAGAGATTTCCAGTAGCCAGGAGCTCAACAAGTGTTAATGTTACAGTGGCAAACACAGCTGGTCATATAAACATTGACATTAGCTTCAAAGAAAAATAAAATCCAATTTTTAGCTCAAACAAAGAGCAATCTGAACGACGACGATAAATCTAGAAAAAGAATGGATCTAGTTCATGCAACCGCTGAACATAAAAAGCATACCAAATCTCAACCATTACCCAAAGCTTATTTGTATGCAAAGTAAAAACTATACGTTACAACTGAAAATGCACTCAGATTTCAAGATCAGAATACAGGTCTTTCTTTCATACCAAAAGCGTGGCACAGATGGCTATTCTTCAGCAGCAATAACACTGATCTCACCCTTCTCCAGCATGTCATAAAAAGCTCTGGTTTTCCTTTGCTCATTCCAGTGGTGCATCTTCCACAGACCACCAGCAAACAGACCCAGCGTAAGGCCAATGCATATCTCCTTGACAACACTAGGACCTTTTAGAGTTGCATGTGCAATTTTATGAGCAGCCATCTGTACTGGCAAACTTCAAGCCTCACGAGAAACAAACTGGAACTGTTGGACCAAAGAATAAGTAGGGTTAGTTCCAACAAATTTATGACAACAATTCTGCTTCAACCTAAAATCATATGACCATAGAGATTATAGAACTTTATGATATCCACTGGTTAACATAACCCTTGAACTAGTTCAGTTATGTCACACTATTTTTCGTAAATTATGCCATCTGAATTATACCCTTAACCATGAACTAAAATCTTGGTTGGTCTTACTGCCAGTTGGCAGCCATACCAGCATGAGGCTGCACTGATAGTTGATATGGATCAACACTGGTTGGTACTGCAAGGACCAGAGAGAGAAGAGGCGAAAAGGAGGAAGAAGTTATGTGTAACCGGTAGGAGAAGACAACAGCAATAACAATGCAGCAGGGAGCAAGTGGCAGTGATAGGGTAGGGAGGAAGAGGTGGCAGGGAGGACGTGGCAGTGATGCAACAGGGAGGAGGATATGGCGAAGACATGATAGAAAGAAAAAGGTAAAAGCGCAACTAGCTGGAGGCAGTGGCGTGACTGAGAGGAGGAGGCAGCAGCGAGGTTATGAGGGAGGAAGCAGCAGCAGTGCCATAGAGGAGGAGGTGGAGGGGAAGAGAGAGAGAGAGAGAGAGAGAGAGAGAGAGAGAGAGAGAGAGAGAGAGAGCACTGATAGAAAGCGAAAAAGAGAAGAAGGAAAAAAAGGAGAGAGAGAAAAGAAGATGACTGGGCAAAGAGAGTTGATAGAAAGAGAGAAAGAAGAAAAAAGACACCAAAACAAAAAAAAGAACAGTTGTCAGAATTTTTTAAAAGATTATCCAGTACTGGTACCAGCTGGCAGGTTTAAAGCTCAATATAGATCGATACAAATTTACTTATCCCCCAGTCCATGCACTGGGCCAATAACCTTTGCACAATAATTAGATTCATGCACTCAACTTTAGTAAAGTCTGGTTGAAGAGAGTGAAATCTCAAAACCAAGCACTTGGAATTTAGCTCACAAAATCAGATAAACTATCTATTAAAGTTTGTCCAATTATGTAAACAAAATAAAACTGAGGACACCAATATGAGTGGTAAGAAGGATGCAGATACCCATCAAAAGATCATGTGAAAGCATTATTAATTGAGTACATGAAGGCAAGCTCAAATTGTGAAGTTACACTGCTGCAATAGTCTATGTTATGAGAATTAAAGAAATCTAGAGCTAGAGGAAATACAAGATATTTATTTCTACCTCCCATTCCTGCTTATCCACTATCATATGACTGATTCAATTTATGCTAATCAACAAACCTTATCACATACCTATGGTTAACTCTATTTTCATTGGATGTACAAGACATGTAAACATGAATATCATTGTTCCAAACTTGCAGACTCCATGATGATCCCTTTCTTAATGCCCAAACCTCTTACTAATGTGACATCTTACAAAAGAGGAAGTTTATCATGTACAGAAGGCTTAAATAACTAATTGTTACTGTAAGACCAGATTATGCCCTCCAAAGCAATGGGAACAAACAAATTAGAGCCCACCCCTCAAGACTCTGTAAAACAATTAATTTTTGGAGCTTTATCATATACCCATACAATGCTTAGATCATATTTGTATGCCATGTCATTTGTTTTCCTCTACATTTCAATTAACTAAAAGCTCATTTTCTTGATAATGAAAATTTGACTGAAAACAACTTGAAAGGTTTCATGACCTTCTTTTCTCCTGAAAAAACTTGAAGAAATAGTCAGAAATATGATCAAATCTGCCAAATCATCAATCCATCACACTGTTAATGTGATAATGAGCTGGGGAGGAATAGACAAGGATAAATGAAACAGGAGAGTCAGGGTGGGGGTCGAGCGTGCATATGTCGGTGTATGTATAGAAGAAGATAAAAGCTGAAAGAATTCCCATATCACAATGTTGGTTGAAGGCTTTCATTCATAAAAATAAAGTGAAAGCTAACTTCTAATTCTTGTGAACCAAGTTTGGCACAAAAAGCTGAAGTTATTATCTACAATAGCATGCAAATGACAGGCATAATGTCAGTGAGAGACCTCTTTGACTTTCCAAAATTTCAATCATCTGAAAATATTCAAAATAGAGAAAGCAGGTTGAGTACCTGCATCACACTCCACATAACTTGCACTAATTTGTAGTTGCACCACCAATGCGTAGAGTTCATTTTTACTTTTAAGTTTTTAACGAACTATACCATGCAAAGCCACAAAAAAGTACCCCTCAAAATTTCTGAACCAAAACGCCAAATTTATCAAACCACTCAAGCAAAAAAAAAATCGTTCCAATGAAGGAAAATTGTCAACATCCGTTTTAAGTCTGGCGTACACCTGACATCATACAAAGCCACAAAAAATTACCCCTCAAAATTTCTGTTACCTTTTAATCATGATCTTACATTCCAATACACTAACCTCGATAAGATCTTGTCATGAAGAGCTTTTCCACGTTCATCTCTAACCGTCTTTTTGTTTCCCCTTTTTTCAATAGGACACAGCTAACATATCTGACATCCATATATTTGACAATTAATTCATCTGGGTTGGCAATAGCAAGATGTTGACCCTGCCGACTTTCAGTCATGAATTGAACGCAAAACTAGCAACAACGACATCATTCATTAACCAACCCCTAATCATCTAACAACCAACAACCTGTAGCCCTAACATCTCAGCCGCTTTGAGATATCACAACTAGAAGCTTTCATTGATAGGCTGAATGTACAATCTCATCATCCTTTTTAATCAAGAAAAACAAAATCGAGAACAAAAAGAATCCCTTTAATCATCTGCTGCGGCAAATCCATCTCGGATCTTCAGACGATAGAGCCCAGAACACAATCAAACGGTGCGGCGAGCAACCGATAGAGGTCCTAACTACACAATACATGATTGAAGGAACGGAAACAAGGGATAAAGGGGAAAAAGAGAAACCTTGTGAGAGCTCGATGTCAGCTTCGTCGCACCAACGATTGGTTTCGCAGACAGCAAGGACCGAGGCGGCGGCGGTGGCGACTTGCGTATATTATGTGGCCTTCGCTATATGGAAATAACGGAAATGGAAAGAACGATACGTTACGAAACGCTACACACGTTTTTAACACTCTTGTCGGTTGTTTCATCGCCACATCTCAACAGCCAATCAGAGCACCGATATGACACGCGTATCCAATGAATGATTTCCACGTGATTCTTCGGTCAAAGTAAACACGTCATTACGCGTCGACTTCTTTCCTCTCGTTATTATAATGATCCGAAGAGACCGACGGCATCTAAACGATCTGTCTGGTCGTTCTTTCTCCCCCCATTTCGTCCTGGAATCCGATTCCTGTTACCCGATTGGGCATATTCCAGCGTGGGACACCGACGGCCGGCGGACATGGCGGAAGAGCGGTACAACCGGAGGAACCCGGCGGTGAAGCGGATCCTCCAGGAGGTGAAGGAGATGCAGTCCAACCCGTCCGACGATTTCATGAGCCTTCCCCTCGAGGTAACCCATCCGTTTCCAAAAACCTAGATCCGACGCCCTAATCTTGTGTGCGATCATTCCTTCCTCGCTCTTGTTGGGTTGTGATTCGAGTTCCGGGGCGTCCAAATCGTCTGACGTTAATCGAGAGAATGGTTCTTGTTCGGAGAGGGTGAGATTGAGTTTCCGAATTTGACGTTGATCATTTGGATTTGGTTGATGAACAACTGGATTGCTTTTTCCTACAATGCATAGATGAAATTAGGGCATGTTTGATTAAGCATTTCCTATATTTTTTGTAAAAGGGAAGCCTTTGAGAATTTCCTATAGTTTGTATGGGTTTGTGCTTTAAGTCTGTTCTCTACATCGGAAAAAAAAAACATTCTGTTCTTTACTTGTACGTTTTGATCGATAGATTATTTTATCTATTGTTTTACATTTTATTAGAAGATTGAATTTGGATATTTTCTTTTGAGAATTATCTGCAGTTAAAATTGATGAAGTAGATTTCATGAGCCAAAATTTTTGTTGCGATTGTTGAATGTATGTAACACAACTTTTCATATTGACATATGTCATGGCATCCAGGAAAACATTTTCGAGTGGCAGTTCGCCATTCGAGGGCCTCGGGATACTGAGTTCGAAGGAGGAATCTATCACGGACGGATCCAATTGCCTGCTGAATACCCGTTTAAGCCACCTTCCTTTATGTTTTTAACCGTAATCACATATTTCCCTTTCGTCTTCTTTAGAAGGCATCTGATTGTTTCTTTAGCTTGAGTTTTCTTGACATCTTGCTAACATTATTTCCTTTAACTTTGAATTTTTATTCAGCCGAATGGTCGTTTTGAAACACAGACCAAGATCTGCTTAAGCATCTCAAATTATCATCCCGAACATTGGCAACCTTCATGGAGCGGTATGTGGTCATTGTTTCTTTATTCAGTCTGGTCATTTTCTCTTTCTTCCAAGTGTCCTTGACTCCATCTTTACATTTAAGTGAAATATAAGCTTGAACTAGTTAAGCTGATGTTCGTTAGCTGAACAGCTAAAATCCAACAGTTTCTAATGTTCTCGAGTTTTCCGGTTACATATCCTAGGGTGCGGATATAATTATTGCATAGTGAGTACTTATGTGTGAAATTTGACATTTCCGACAACAAATATTTGACATTTGCAATTTATGAAATAAATGTAGGAATTTCCTTGCTAGACAATATACAAGCAAATAGCTTGCCAACCAAAATGTTAGAAGGTGCAAAAGCAATAGATGGCATGTTTGCATTTTGGTTTGGAAACATCTTAAGCTCATTGATTTATTCTTTGGCATGAAATCCATGCTAGAAAGTTTAGTTTGATGGAAAATGAGAGAATAAGGCACAGTGAACCTTACATGGCATCTGATTTCTCACATAGGGATCTTTTCTTTTGGAAGTAGATATCCATATTTAAAACAACAATTGTAACTTCATATTTTGCTCTTTTTTATTTTATAGATAGAACTCCTAAATCTGAAATCAAGATGTACTTACAAAAATCACTGTCTCGGTTTAATGATGGCCTTGCCATTTTTTTTAAGTTTAGATGATGTGCCTCTCTCTCTCTCTCTCAAAGACACACATGATGACCTATCTTGGAGCATAATTGGTTTGAACATTATTATCGTTATACCTCATGTGATTTCTATTGTAGCATTGTCCACTACCCAAAGTTATGCAGATCTGCTTTTTGAGTTTCATATAGTATTGTAGTTCAACTTGATTTAGTATCTGCCCATAGATTATGGAAGTATATTTGGCAAGCCCATTTTTCCTAACATAAAGAGTTATATCAAGATTGATTTCTTGCACAATGAGTTAGCATCATTTGTGTGAACAATACAGCCAAAAGAGGAAGTTCTGTGAGATTTGTGTAAAGACTAATATGCTTCCTTGTACATCTCTATTATTTTGTCAATGTATAATGAATGCCATTACTGGAATGTCTTTGGAATTACTGATAAGGCTAAGTCATTTCATCTTGTTTACAGTGAGAACAGCATTAGTTGCCCTAATTGCATTTATGTCAACCAATCCCAATGGGGCTTTGGGTTCACTGGACTATAAGAAAGATGTGAGGCGTGAACTTGCCATCAAGTCCCGTGAAGCTGCTCCCAGATATGGCAACCCAGAAAGACAAAAATTAATAGATGAGGTTCATTGTTACCTTCATTTCCAGATTCTATCATGATGTAGCTGTTAGATATAGGTGCCTGATGTTCAAAGTGCTGTTGAACCAGATTCATCAATACATCCTGAGCAAAGCTCCTTCTGTGCCTCAACTTCCACCAACCCCAACCACCGAGCCTACAGAGATCGTTGTAAATGAAGAACAAGTCAATGCTGATTCTGATGCTATCGCAGCTGCCGAGGATCTTCCAAACCAGGAAGTAGAACAGGGAGCCATGGAAGATGGGCATGTGGATCGTGGCAACGCAACCACAGGCCCCCCAAGTGCTGGAGTGAGTTTGTCAAGGACGCCAGCAGCTGAGGTGGTTGAGCAGCCCCAGAGGCCCACTGCCAGAGCTCCGAACTCCCTGGATGATCGTGTGCTCACTTGGGCCGCCATCTGGTTGGTCATCGCTATTTTGCTCCTCTTAGCGAAGAAGATTCTGAAATCTAATGCATATGCTGGATATATGAGTGGCTTTAAATAGAAGATAGAATGAAGTTTGGGTTAAAGATGACCTTGTGCTGCAACTACTCCCAAATAAGTTTGCTCATTGATTACCAAGAAGAAAAATGTAGATTCTTGTTCCCAGCCTCTGCTCCGTATGATCCTGGACTGGTGTTTTTGCAAAGTAAAATGCTTTTATCCTGTGTAGCATCTCAGGGATTGATTTCACTGTTGCACTTTTGGATTTAAGTTGTAATTCTACGGATGTATAAGCACGCTTTTCAAAAATCATGTTCTTGGTCAACACTTTGAACCTGTATACGTGTTAACTACTAGTTCAAGTTCTTTACCTGGCAATAAGAACTTTTGCTCAAGTCAAAAGAAGTCCAACCAAGAATTTCCACAACTAATGGTTTTAGATGAAACTCATCAATGAAATCATAATATATATGAAGATTTTAGAAGGTAATTTTATTAATCAGTTTGCACGATATCAAAGCATATATGGTTTATGTTCAATTAATTAAGTATCCTGAATATCCTGAAATAGAAAGATAAAAATTATTTAAAGAAACTTTTTATTAGAATTGTAAACAAAATCATAAATGAAATCATATAACTGAATGAATAATTTAAAATGTAGTTCTAAATGAAGTTTTAGAAGGTAATTTTACTGGATGAAAAGTTTATATACCCTCTCTCATGGCTAAATATCTCTCACCACTCTAATTGGCTTTCCACTGACTTTAATACTCTTTTATCTCATTTTCAGACTCTCTATTCTGTCTACTTTCTTTAAACCTTTTTTTTTTGCTTTCAAGTTTTATTTTTTTATTTTCATGATCCTAGAACCTCATGAAGATCTGATAATATAAAATTATACTAATTAGTATATCCAAAATTATATCGAAAGATATCACAAGCTTTTAACTAACTTTTGCTAAATAGATCTATACATATGGGTTTTTTAATTTCAAGTCAAGTTGGCAAACAAGTAAGCATTCCACGTGCAATAAATATATTTTTCGTTATTGAGATTACTATTAACAACCCCCCTCTTCACTATTTATATCCTCATTTTAATTTTTTAAATATTTTTTTAATTTTTTTATAAATGAATATAAATTTCCTTTCTTCTATTTTTCCTCCCTTTCTTCTTCTTTTTCATCCTCTACCTTTTCTTCTTATTCTTTTCATCTTATTCATCCTCCTCGAAGGTTGACAATGTCAAGGGGGCGATAAGTAAGGTCTGTGTATCGCTTAGGAAGTAATAATTAATAATAGAGAGCACAGCCTAGGAGGCGATGATCGATGGGGAGTGCGAGTTGAAGGCACAATGATTGACGATAAGCACAAGTTAAGGGCAACGATCGATGGCAAGTGTAAGCTAGAGAGCAACAATTTGTCACGGATAATCATTGTATACCTATAACACCTTCATCAACAGCTCGTTTGTTACTTTTGTTTGTTTGTACATATATTTAACAACATGTTTTGTCATGTTTTTATGTGGTTTTACTTCGAAATTATGTGTAAGACCAGTTTATAGGGCTATAGAGTGATCACTCACCATAATGGGCAAAATTATATTAGAATAACCTACTTTTCGGGTGTCATGACATAGTTTCTGTGGACTAAGATGCGATATAAAACGTCAGTCATCTCAGCATCCTAGAATCACCCAAGTGGCACAATGAGGGTTCGAAGTAGTGTTAGGCATTGATTGGATTCATAAGTTCACACGTAAAACCTACGTGAACTTGCCAACATGCCCGATACCTTGTGAGTAATTATTTGTGGACTTGCGACTATTTATTTATTTTCTAAAGTCCTTATTTTTATCTTCTCTTTTTCAAACTAGTTTTTTATTGAATTGCTTGTAAAGCTACTCACTTGCGAAATGTTAGGATTTATCCGTCGCTTGATTTTGAAACTAGTTAATTGCTCTTTTATAGGCCTTCTAAGACTCAAGTGAGGTTACAACGAAGTTGACCATTTATAGGTAGATAATACAAGGGTCTAATGACTTAGGCAACTCCAATTAAATCTATAACAGAATGATGGTTAAAGAGTACTGGGGAGCGGCGGTAAAGTGCACAAGCGATAATAGCAGGGGATGTGAGGATGATAAAAAATAGATAAACTTAGAATTACATGGGCTATTAATAGTCAATATTATTTTATTAATTTTTTAATGGGTTGTGAATAGTAAAATTGACTATAAATAGTAAGTTAAAAAAGAATAAATTTTTAGAAAAAAACCTCTAGTTTTAAGAAATTCTAGAGTACCCCTTTTTTGTCAAAACCCATTTTGCCCCTATATCTCTGCCCCTGGTCGTCTATGTTAGGATCGAATTGGTACTAAGAGGGGGGGGGGAGGGTGAATTAGTGCAACGGATAAATCATGTCGGTTTGAAAATCTCGAAAATCTCGTTCGATAAAAAAAATGTTTTGATAAAGCCCGTATAGGAAATACTTAACTTTGAAAGCGCATTCGTAAGCATAGTGGAAGTAAAGCAAGTAAGGTAATTTGCAGTGAAGGTAAATAACAAGAATGAAAATATAAACCAAGTTTTATAGTAGTTCGTTCGTTGTGACCTACATCCACACTCGATTCCTCTTTCATCGAGGCCACTAGTATCTACTAACGATCTTCTTTCAACGGGCGAAAATCAACTACCCTTTTATACGATTCTCCTTTTGATAGGTTCATGAGAGAACTTTTGCACCTCATTTACTTCTCTCTTAAACCACACTAACACTGCTTGAGAAAAGTTCTCATATGATTATAATAATATTTTTTTTTATTTTTTTTGTTTTCAATTCTTGTGTATGTTAACTAGGGATGAGAATGATATTTATAGGTCTCAAGTGGATTCAAACTTGGAGTCTAAAAGTGTATTATCCTCGATTTTTCGGGTACTGGCAATACCACCGCCTGATATAGTCTCAAAGACTGTGCCGTCGATAGTTCCACCAGTTTGGGTCATTATTTGGGCCTTTCATTTGGCCCAACACAGCCCAAGCTTAAGCCTAATTGGCCCCTAATTGAGTTGGCCCAATTCCAACCTAATTCTACTTAAAACTTACTTCGTTATAGACAATTATTACAAAACTAATTAAATGTTGTCTGGCATGTCATTGGTTTATCGGTGCTTCGTCCGAATCTTCGGCGCATCTTTCTCTCTTGTGGCCTATTGCCCAATCGGCTAGTTGACCTTCGTAACTCCGATTTCTTTGACATAATTTCCACTCTTCTTAGCTCGACGCCCGAAACCCCTGGCCCGAAGCCTTCTGCTGATATATCGATCAATCCTCCGACTCGATGTTCAATCTTCTAACATGTTCCATTCCGGCCCAACATGATTCTTTTTGCTTTTAATTGTCTCTCCCTGATCGAAGCTTCCTACATAACTCAAAACGCAGATCAGATAAACACTATCAATTGGTTTCATCATCAAAATCTAAGATTCAACAGTTTATGCCTCTATATGCAACCCCTCACTCTTCGTTGATCATCTCCATTGTCACCGTTATCATTCTTGGTAAAGGGGCCACGAGTAAGGATAGTAAGGGCAAGGTATACGGACGAGGGTGACAATGACGATAAAGGAAGAGAGGAAAAGAGGCTTGAGCAATAGTGTGAGACGAAGGCATCAAAGCGATAGTCCTCATTTACCCTCTTCGATCATCACGAATACAACGACCATGGGGGACAAAGGCGACGACCAAAGGATAGAGGGAATGCGCACGAAGACAAATAGGTGTAAGCATAAAATTTGTAATTATGCTATATCAAAAATACAAAAATAACTTTTATGCTAGGATTGGAATCAAATACATAGATCTAATTATAACGATGCATACCTTTAGATGCCATCTGTTCAGAGATTTCGTTTGATTTGCTAAGCATCGTCTTTGATCCAAGATTGCTGCAAGCACCATCTTCAATCCAAGATCGATGTGCAACTCTGATCTGCAAGGAGTAGATCTGAAGTAGATCCTTTCTCCTCTCTTCCTATCCTTTCACAGGACCACTAAAACTGAAATCCCTCAATTGATGAGAGTTGAAGAGAAAAACTGAAATCCCTCAATTGATGTGTCGTGTATACGTGCTAAATGGGCATGTTCTCGTATATATCTCTACTCAACCCCTTAGAGGTCTTGTCCTTTTATAGGCGAGAGCAAAGGGTCTACGATAAGATCTCAGGAGATTCCCTCCCATCAAGGTTACCTCCCGAGGAATCGTTCTGTATTCTATTGGCTAAAATATTTTAACGGAATCCAATTAGTTATATTATATATCTTATCCAATTATAAAGGGTCACAAAATCTCACATTCTCTCACTTGGCCCGTTAATTTGATAAGATATAAAAGAGATATTCAAAATCAAAATAAACAAAACAAAAATTGTTTGAAGACAATTTTACCTAATTGGATTCCAAAGAATTTTGAAAAGCATTTTATACATGATCATGTTTTAAAATAAGCCAATAAGTCCAATAAACACAATAATACTATATTAAGTCCAACTATCAATACGAGTCATAGCGGTTGTATTTTATCAATGTCATACTCCCTTCTATGTACCACAACATTTTTAGTCTTTCCTAATATAGTCCATAATGACCCCTGTAATTTGTCTTGTCAAGACAATCCTATTATTATATTCAACCATAATATGCATAAACATAAATGTAAACAGGATAGCAGAAACAGATAACTTTAATTAAGCAAAAAGAATGTCAATAATAACATCCACATAAACATGCATCACCATATCCTTTATGACTTGCTCACAAGCCTCATTCTAAGAACATGTTCTTTGAATATTTTACACTGTAAGGCTTTTGTCAATGGATCAGCAATCATCATAATGGTGCTCAAGTTCTCAATTGACACTTGCTGTTTTTGGACTCTTTCTCTAACCACCAAGTACTTTATCTCAATGTGCTTGGAACCACTAAAGTACTTGTCATTCTTAGAGAAGAAAACTGCTGCGGTGTTATCACAAAATATCTTTAGCGGCCTGACAATTGAGTTGACCACACCAAGTCTTGAGATGAAATTTCACAACCATGAAGCTTGATTTGTGGCCTCAAAGCATGCCACAAATTCAGCTTCCATTGTTGATGATGTAATAAGCGATTGCTTTGCACTTTTCCAAGAAATTGCCCCACCAGCTAACATAAATATAAATTCTGAAGTGGACTTTCTACTGTCGAGGTAATTTGCAAAATTAGCATCTAAATATCCTATTACTTCAAGCTGATCTGATCTCCTGTATGTGAGCATATAATCTTTCGTCCCTTGCAGATATCTCATTACTTTTTTTGCAGCTTTCCAATGTTCCATTCCTGTGTTGCTTTGGTATCTTCCCAACATTGCAATTGCAAAACTAATATCTGGTCTTGTACAGGTTTGAGCATATAATAGACTTCCAACTGCGCACCCATAAGGAATATTCTTCATTTGATTCTTTTCTAAGTTATTTCTTGGGTATTGGTTTTGATTGAATTTTTCACCTTTAGTAATAGGTCAATCATTAGCTGAGCAAAGCTGCATATTAAATCTTTCCAAGATATGATCAATATATACTTTCTGAGACAATCCTAATAATCCTTGAGATCTATCCCTGAATATCTCAATGCCAATAACATAGGTTGCCTCATTCATATCAACCATCTTAAAGTTCTTGTTGAGAAATATCTTAGTTTCATGCAATAAACCAAGATCACTACTGGTAAGTAAAATATCATCCACGTATAAGACCAATATAATAAACTTGCTCCCACTTACCTTCAGGTATATGCTAGTCATAGGTGCCCAGCAAGCCAATCACGTGAGTGATAGCACGTGTGATTTGATACAGAATCTTTTTGCTTATTATATTTTGGCATATATCACTTTATAACTATTGCATATATGTATATATATATATTATGATGTCCTTGGATTTGTGCAATGGGAATCGGATCGTGATGAGATCATAATAATGAGATCGATTCACCTTTAAACACAGATCCTAAATAATCCCGGTCATAGATTACTCGAGAGGGACATCGTGATAACCGGACAGACTGGTGTATTGTATACCCGTCCATATGATGGATGCAGTTGGTCTCATAGCTGCTCGTGTAGGGACATTAGAGATATAGTACAGGTGCTCATTAGAGAATGAGTTCATTGATCGATCCACTTACGGAATGCTGGATGATTGATGATGCCTTATTGTTAGATAGTGATTCCGTAGTCCTAGTGGTGTATCAGGTCATTAGACTTGAGACTCCAAGGATGTCCTGTATGAGTGCTCCACTCTTTGATACTAGACTTATAGATTTGGTTGTCCCAAATCTAGTATAGCTGGTCATTAGGAGTGGTAGTCGACCTTACGAGGGCTATTGAGTGTCGATAAAGGATCATCAACTCTCGGCGTCATGAGAGGAATATCCCATGTGTTCTTGCTCAAACAAATTCCTAGCCAGGGTCATTCAGATTGAGAGAGAAAGAGTTCACCAGGAGAATCCGATTAGAGCGAGACTCGAGTAGAAATAGTATGGGTCTGACAGCACCATGCTCGATATACGATCTCTGGGATATTGGATGGATGAGGGACTATAGGTACACGGTAACTGAGGACAAACAGGTCCAATGGATTGGATTCCCCTGTATCGTCTGGGGACTACGACGTAGTGGCCTAGTACATCTGTAGTCGATGAGTCAAGTGAATTATTACAGAGATAATAATTCACTAAGTTAGAAGGAGTTCCGACAGGTTTGACTCACGGCTAGCTCGATATTGGGCCTAGAGGGTCACACACATATAGTAGGCATTGTGATGAGTAGAGGTTCAGATATGAGATATCTGACGGAGCTCATGTCTTATTGGATGCAGATCCAATACCCACTAGGGGAGGATCCATTAGGATTTGATAGAGGACCTCTATAAATAGGAGGGATTCAGAGCCTCATAGGCTAGAGCCTTTGCTTGCCTCTCCTATTCTCTTTCCTTCTCCACCTCAGAGCAGGCCTGGAGTTTTGAGGAGCGTCGTCGCAGCCCTGCTGTGTGGATCACCGCTAGAAAGGAGGATGCTTGACCTCCTTCACCCTCTCCTAAAGATATGCAAGGAAAAAGGGATATATGATCTCCCTAGGTAACACAATCTACTCTATATGCAGTTTTAAGTTTCGCGGATTTTGCGCACCAATCTTCGCATAATGACGAACATCTCTTTGGGAATCGAGGATTTTGTTTTTCTTGTTCTTTCGTTGCGCATATGATGTCACCCCCAAGATTTTACAACAATGGTATCAGAGCCAGGTTGTTCGTGCAATAGATTAGTTTTGAACTGCGTGTGTTGTGTTTTGCTAAAGCTTTTGACGTCAAAATCGTTGATGCAAAAGCGAAAAAAGGCAGCAATTGTTGCTGCCCTCACTGCCGTCGCAAATGGCAGCATTGCCATCTGCGTGCAGGCAGGCAACCTACAGCAGCAGTCGCAAGGCCGCGCGCGTGCAGGTGGGAGCTGCCTACATGTAGGGCCGCAGTCATGGCATCCACCTGCGCGTGCACTGCAGCCGTGCCGCAGGGCAACGGCGCTTGTGGCCGCTGCTCCCGCGGGCAGAAACCCCGTAGGGGCGGCCGTCCGGCGAGGCAGCACCGCTTGCGGGCACTGCCTTGCGGGCAAAACTGCCCGCGGAGGGGGCAGCGCCCACAGGGGCACCCAACTACAGGGGCAACATGGCCAGCGGTCATGCTGCCTGCAAGCGAGGGCAGCGACCTCGCCCTCCGCCGCACCGGCGGCGGCGATGGTAGCGGCAACAGCAGGGGAGGATGAGGGCATTAGGGTTTTCTGGGCAAAAGGATAATTTTGCCCCTTGAAATTTGAGAAATTCTAGTTTTTATCTTGTCTAAATTATGAAAATACCCCCAAGAATTAAGAAATTCCCTATATGTCCTAGATTTCATAAAATATTAATTAATTAAAAGTTTTAGTTGATTACTATTTTTATTATTATCTAGTAGTCCTACATGATGATGATTATTTATACATGTGATGTATGATGTGTGGACGGATGATCATGAACCGTGTGATGTGTGTACTTGTGATTATTATTATTGAGGTCTGCGAGCCTCAATTATATTTCTCGTTTATTGTCAGGCCTGTGTGCCTATGATTAAGTTGTAATCACATGAGGAGGCGCAGCGGGAGCGTGGATACGATAGCGGGACCCACAAGATGGATGATCGCTATGCATGAAGATGCATCGAGATATCGATGGAACCGGCGAGGACGAGATAGACGATCATAGGGCATGAAGATGTACCGTTGCACACATAGATTTTGATGTGAGTGATTAGACCCACTGGCTCGGACCTAATCACATTAGGTTGTAGTCCATGATCATCTGGTGTGATTGCCTATACACATACTGCTAGTCATAGGTGCCTAGCAAGCCAATCACATGAGTGATGACACGTGTGACTTGATACAAATTTTTTTTGCTTATTATATTTTGGCATATATCACTTTATAACTATTGCATATATGTATATATATTAGTATTGGGGGGGGGGGGGTTTGGGGGGTTGGGTATTGGGAATGTCGCGTGATGTCCTTGGATTTGTGTAATGGGAATCGGATCATGATGAGATCACGATAATGAGATTGATTCACCTTTAAACACAAATCCTAAATAATCCCGGTCATAGGTTACTCGAGAGGGACATTGTGATGATTGGACAGATTGGTGTATTGTATACCCGTCCATATGATGGATGCAATTGGTCTTATAACCGCTCGTGTAGAGACACTAGGGATACAGTACAGGTGCTCATTGGAGAATGAGTTCACTGATTGATCCGCTTACGAAATGTTGGATGGTTGATGATGCTTTATTGTCAGACAGTGATTCCGTAGTCCTAGTGGTGTATCTAGTCCTTAGACTTGAGACTCCAAGGATGTCCTGTATGAGTGCTCCACTCTTTGATACCAGACTTATAGGTTTGGCTGTCCCAGATCTAGTACAACTGGTCATTGGGAGTGGTAGTCGACCTTACAAGGGCTATTAAGTGTCGATAGAGGATCATCCACTCTCGACGTCATGAGAGGAATATCCCATGTGTTCTTGCTCAAACAAATCCCTGGCCAGGGTCATTCGGGTTGAGAGAGAAAGAGTTCTCCGGAAGAATCTGATTAGAGCGAGACTCGAATAGAAACCATATAGGTCTGACAACACTATGCTCGATATACGGTCTCTGGGATATTAGATGGATGAGGGAATATAGGTACACGGTAACTGAGGACAAACATGTCCAATGAATTGGATTCCCCTGTATCGTCTGGGGACTACGGCATAGTGGCATTGTACGTCTGTTGTCGATTAGTCGAGTGAATTATTACAGAGATAATAATTCACTAAGTTAGAAGGAGT
This sequence comes from Musa balbisiana, assembly GCA_004837865.1. Lineage (NCBI taxonomy): Eukaryota > Viridiplantae > Streptophyta > Magnoliopsida > Zingiberales > Musaceae > Musa > Musa balbisiana. The sequence continues at coordinate 4,263,311 of CM017198.1, read as the reverse complement.
TCTGACATGTATGACTCACGGCCAACTCGATATTGGGCCTAGAGGGTCACACACATATGATAGGCATTGCGATAAGTAGATGTTCGCATATGAGATATTCGACGGAGCTCTTGTCTTATTGGATACAAATCCAATACCCACTAGAGGAGGATCCATTAGGGTTTGACAGGGGACCTCTATAAATAGGAGGGATTCGAAGCCTCATAGGCTAGAGCCTTTGCTTGCCTCTCCTATTCTCTTCCCCTCTCCACCTCAGAGCAGGCCTGGAGTTTTGAGCAGCGTCGTCGCAGCCCTGCTATGTGGATCACCACTAGAGAGAAGGACGCTTGACCTCCTTCACCCTCTCCTAAAGTTCTGCAAGGAAACAAAGATATACGATCTCCCTAGGTAACACAATCTACTCTATACGCAGTTTTAAGTTTCGTGGATTTTACGCACCAATCTTCGCATGACGACGAACATCTTTTTGGGAATTTGGGATTTTATTTTTCTTGTTCTTTCACTGCGCATGTGATGTCGCCCCCAAGATTTTTCAATAGTATATACACTAATCAATAGTCTTTTCCTTAAATCCGAAGGAAGTAATGATATTATGAAACTTTATATACCATTGTCTAGAAGCTTGTTTAAGGCCATAAATGAATTTCTTAAGTTTACAAGCTCAACTTTCTTTTCCTTTTTCAATGAATCCTTCAGGTTGTTCCATATAGATTTCTTCATCTAGATCTCTATTCAAAAATGCTGTTTTCACATCCATCTAATGTAACTCAAGATCATAATGAGCATGACGATTCTTAATGAGTCCTTTCTAGAGATTGGAGAAAAAGTCTCATTGTAGTCGATGCCTTCCTTTTGAGAAAAACCTTTGGCTACAAATCTGGCTTTATATCGTTCAATATTGCCCGTTGAATCATGTTTTGTCTTAAAGACCCATTTACAACCGACTCTTTTACAACCATTGGGCAATTCAATGAGATCCCAAATACCATTTTGGGCCATTGATTTTAACTCTTCTTTCATTGCATCATACCATTTTTTAGAATCGTTACTTTCTATAGCTTGTGAAAACGATAAGGGGTCTCTTTTTATTCGTATATTATAATTTGATTCTTGTAGATATACCACATAATCATCAAAAATGACATGTTTCTTTTTCCTTTAAGATCTTCTCAAATCTACCAATTGTGATTGTTCTATAAGATCATCAGCGGCGATATCAATATCATATAAGAATTCTTTGATGTTACTTTGTTGTTCACCCTCATCAATACTCTCATTGATTTAAGGAATAATAATTTCTCGAATAGGAGATGATATGGGAGAATTAACCTGAATCTCCTCAATATCAAAATTAATCCTTCGAGATTTTTCACTCTCACTGATTTCGTCATTTTTTAGGAATTTTGCATTATCAGATTCTACTATTCTCATACTATGATTAGGGCAATAATATCTGTATCCCTTGGATTTTTTTGGATAACCAATAAAATATCCTGAAATAGTTCTTGGATCAAATTTTTTTTCATGTGGATTGAATACTCTTATCTCTGCAAGACACCCCCAAATTTGTAAATGTCTTAAACTGGGCTTCCTACCAGTCCATAACTCAAATGGAGTCGATGAAACTGATTTACTAGGAACCCTGTTCAAGATATACATATCTGTCCTAAGAGCTTCACCCCACATCGACTCAGGTACAAAAGAATAACTCATCATGCTCCTAACCATGTCTATTAGAGTACGATTTCGTCTTTCAGTAACACCATTCTACTGTGGCACACCTGGTAATGCATATTGAGTACAAATATTCTAGGAATCTAGCAAAAGAGCCAATATTCTGACTAGATCCATCATATCTGCCATAAAATTCACCACCTTTGTCAGATCTGATAATTTTAACTTTTCTATCTAATTGTCTCTCAACCTCATTTATATATACTTTAAGAGTATCAATGACTTGAGACTTTTCATGTATTAGATAAACATAGCCATATCTAGATAGATCATCTATAAATGTGATGAAATACTTTTCTCTACTAAAACAAGAAATATGGAGTGGTCCACAGATATCAGTATGAATAATCTCAAGTAGTTCTTTACTTTTTGTGGCATTTTTCTTTATATGTTTAGTTTGCTTTCCCTTAATGCAATCTATATAAATATCAAAATCAGTGAAGTCTAAATGTTCTAAAATATTATCGTTCACTAATCTTTCAATTCTTTCCTTGGAGATATGCCCCAATCGTCTATGCCACAATATAGAAGATCTTTCATTATTGAAACTACGTTTCAATCCAACACTTGATTGCAAGGTCATTAATGTCTTTGCAAACTCAAGATCCAAATTAATTTTGTACAAACCATCACACAGAATTCCAGAACCAATTTTTATTGAATCATAAAACATGCTGAGTTTCCACTACCAAAAGAAAGACAATATCCTAACTCATCAATTCTAGAAAGAGAAATCAAATTTTTAGAAATTGTAGAGACATAACATGTGTCAACAAGATCTATCAAGTGACCCGTCTCTAAGCACAGACGATAAGTTCCTATTGATATCACTTTCGCTTTAAGATGATTTCCCATAATGATAAATCTTTCATATTCTTTTAGTTTTCGAATTTAAAGAAATCCCTGCATGTTATTTGTAACATAAGTTGAAGCACCAAAATCAATCCACCAAGTGTTAGAAGGAACTTCTGTAATGTTTGATTCGAAACATACAAAGGTCGAGTTAATACCTTTCTTTTCGAACTAAGTCTTACATTTAATGCAATCCTTCTTCACGTGTCTTTTCTTGCCATAAAAGAAGCACTTTACAATAAAGGCTTTCTTTTCATTAGTTCGTTTAACATTTCCAGATGCAATAAGTTTCTTTGATTGATAATGCTTCAATTTTCTTTTCTTATTACCAGCTCCTTGAGTAGTAGCCATAACATTATATGAACTTTCTTGCCTTAATCTCAATTCTTCCTGAACACACATGCTAGTCAATTCATTCAAATCTCACTTATCCTTATTTGTGTTATAGTGAATCTTGAATAGGCCAAACTGAGAAGAAAGAGAATTGAGAATAAACTGCACGAGGAAATATTCATCAACATTCATACCTAATGTTTTAAGTTTTGCAGCTTTGTCAGCAATATTGATGATGTGATTCTGAATTTCTCAAGTACTATCATACTGAGCCGTAGTCAGTTCTTTCATTAATGTGCCAGCTAATGACTTATCAGCAGATTTAAATCTGTCTTCAATAACCTTTAAATATTCCTTTGTGCTAGTTGCAATCGGTAATGAAGTCTTTATATTATTTGCAATTGTCATTCTTATGAACATTAAACTAAGCCTATCAGATCTTTCTCAAGCCTTCATTTCATTAACTTGTTCTATAGTACTTTCATCAGTTAAGTCTGTAGGTTTTTCAACAAGTAATACTAAATCAAGATCTAATACACTCAGTGTAAATTGCACATGCTCTAACCATTCTGAATAATTTGATCCAGATAGTACAGGGACACTAGAAGCATAAGAATGTATATGCGGAAGTACCACTGCAAAAATATAGAACAATATTAATGCTTTGAGTTTGTTAAAATTGATGAACTATTGATATCATCTATATTACACCTTTGGGTGAAATATTGACATATCTAATATTCACTCAAGAATATTTATGGAGGACTGATACCATCCTTGTAGAGTAGTATTGTTACCTTTGGGTATACAACCCTAAATTGCAAGGATATCCAAAAACAACATCATCCTACCCCATCACATAATTATTTGATTTAGATTCTCCTTTGGGATTATCTAAATCTCCTAATTATATGTGTCATTATGAATATTATTTCCTTAATGTCATTCAAGATTAATTCCTTAATATTATTTTATAGGTTATTAGTCTAGGTCACTTTGGTGGCTACAAGACTAATACAGTAATATAAAATAAAAATGTCATATAAATGATAAAACTTTTATTGTAATTCATATCACAAAAGTTTATCATCCCATGCCACTTTGGTAACTACTAGTCAAATAAAACTTAGGGAGATGAATTACAAATAATATTCATCAATTTTTTTAATTTTGCTAAGTAATTTAATAATAAAATAACCATAAGAATTATTGAATATTAATGCTAAGCAGTTCAATAATAAATAATCATAATAATTATTGAACATTAAAGCTAAGCAGTTCAATAATAAATAATAATAATAATTATTGAATATTAATGCTAAGCAATTCAATAATAAAATAACTATAATAATTATTGAATATTAATACTAGGTAATTTGATAATAAATAATAATAATAATTATTGAACATTAATCAAAACTCATATGATAATCATGATAATATATATTCATGTGAAAGATAAACATTATTTCATAATTTTAAATATATATAAATGTGAATAAATAAATAAAATTCTAAGAATAATAATTGGATATATTTTTTTATTTACCACATATATAATCAATAATTCATATGAGAAAACTATAAAGTAAACCATAATTTATAGTTTTTTAAATCAAAATTAAATCAAATAAAATAAAAAAAAATATAATCATAATTAAAATTAATCATAATTATAATAAATCATATTTATCAATTTTATAATTGAGAATATAAACTGTAATTTCTCAATTTTGATAAAAACCGTAAATATTTGAAAGGATATAAATCAGAAATATACGAATGACAAAACTATAATTTGGCATAAATTAGACCCGAGGGTAAAATCATAAATATGTTGACAGAACATAAACCAAAATTACAAAATTTGTAAAGGGTAAAATTGTAATTTTATAAAACCTAGCCTCAAGGGTAAAATCGTAATTATGCCAAAATCCTAATGTGCCTTCCGCCGTCGCTGTTGCCTGCGGCATTTCCAGCCTACGCGCAGCGCGCACGACTGGCTGCGGCTATTGCCAGCGCATGGCCGCTGCCGCCGTGGGGCTGCCTCTACCCACGCGCGACCACTGCAGCGGTTTCAACCTACGCCGCTGCGTGTGGTGCTGCCGCTGCTTGCGCTAGCGGTGCTGCGACCTTTCATGCTTATGGATGGCGCGCACTACCGCTGCCACCGCGGGGCTGCCTCTGCCCATGCGCGACCGCTGCCGTTGTGGCGGTTCCTGCCCGCGCGTGGTTGGTGCTAGCGCGCGGCCACCGCCTGTTCACAACCTACTCACGCACGGTCGCCACCTGGGCTGTCTGCCTGCGTGCAGCCGACGCATGGACGAGTTCCACCCGCGTGCGGTCGACCGTCGGGGTTTTGTGATGCCCGCATACGGGACAAGTTCTGTGATACGCACGTTACCCGATGTAGTCGCAGATTCGCAGCGAGGTCGACAGTAACCATTACTGCTTAATAATTCTTGGAGAATAAAAGTAATTTTATGCATCATAAATAAATTAACAGATCTAATGCATTTGATCTCAAGAACCTAGCTCTGATACCAATTGTAAGCATAAAATCTGTAATTATGCTATATCAAAAATATGAAAATAACTTTTATGCTAGGATTGAAATTAAATACATAGATCTAATTATAACGATGCGTACCTTTAGATGCCCTCTGTTCAGAGGGTCTACGATAAGATCTTAGGAGATTTTCTCCCATCAAAATTATCCCCCGAGGAATCGTTTCGTAAGTGGACTTCTATTAATATTTCAACATAATTCAATTAGTTATATTATATATTTTATCTAATTATAAAGTGTCACATAATCTAACCACACGTGGAGGCATAGGTGATGAGGTCATCTTCGGTTGTCATCTACAAGAGACAAGGGGTGATGACTAAAAGGATGATGGGAGCATGCATGGAGGCAATGTAGGCGGGCTAAGAGAAAAATTATCGAAAGAAAAAATAAAATTTTAAAAAATAAGGACGTTATGCAAAAAAAAAAAATCATGAATCTAGATAAATTTTTCGAAAATTTGGCCCCCCATAAAAAAGGCATGCTACTGACGTCTCCAACTTCGACACGCCACGCGTACGATGATTGGTGGACTAAGTTGGCGCCATCGTCGAGTCGATGGACCGCGCAAGACGTCGATTGCTACCGTCAGGTCACTCCACCTACCAGCCGATAGTTCACTCCACCTACCAACCGATATAATTAGAATGTGATCCACGATTGAGATTTTATATGAACAGTCACGTGCAAGTCACGTCCCTGATTCCCGGGGCAAATAAATATGCAGCCAAGGGGGGCCGAACAGAGAGGAGCCCAAAGAGCAATCGGGCAATATCAGATCGAAGCCGTCCATCGCGGTTCTCCTTGGAATCCGTGCACGTAAACCAAGACACCGTGCGATGTGTTCGTCTCCAAGCCAAAGTGCTAAGAATATGAGAAATTATATGCATGCCCCTCTCCTTTTATTATTTTCCATATTTACCTCTCTATATTCAAATATATTATTGTAGTTAATTTCGACTGGAACTCAAATTGATATTACTATCCTGTTACAAAATATTGAAAATTGCGAGACAAATAATAGAATATATTTCAGATTCTTCGATATGACTTGATTTTATTAGACTACGGTTAATATATGAAGTATATATGTATGCATGCAGATGTATAATTTAAATATTTGAAGGAATATATATGTAATATTAAAAAATGAAGGGGTAAAGACGCTATTTCCGGACTTCGAACTGATAGACATGTAAAAGCTATTAAAACATAACGAATCTCTCGTCTCGTAACCGTCCGTAGCATCCCTAGACAACTAAAATTACAGTTAACCCCCTGTCAGAGAACAAACTTACACCACTCTGCCTAATTACCTAAAATTCATCTAAAAATAATTAAAAAAATGATATGTGCACAAAATTTAAACTAAAATATCATAAAATTTATTATTTATTTCATTTCGGTCTTAATATTTACAATATCCGAATTAGACATATCAAAATATCTTAAAAGCTCCTCGTGGAAAGTGGTTTGATACTCCAAGCTTTACAGGTCCAGAAGCGTCATTGTGGGCTCGGAAGGGGACGCATAAGAAACAACGCCTCGCTCTACTTCCCGGTCATTCTAGGGTTTTGATTCAGTGTACTGCGTCGCTCGGGAGCTCCGCTGCGAGCTCCGGCAATGGCGTTCTGGTGGCCCCTGGTCGTCCTCGGGGTCGCCTTCGCGGTCTGCCGCTTCCTCTTCATGCTCATCCCCCACAACGTCCCCTCGATCGAGGTCGATGCGTCGGATGGTACTTTCTGCGAGCGTTTCCCTTGATTTTTTTTTGTCTTTTCTGCTCTTGCGGGGGGTCGATTGTGATTTCTGAGATCCTATTGATTCAGTGCTGGAAGATGGGAGCCAGACCAAGGAGAACAGCTACATATACGTGAGAACCTCCAAATGCTGCTGCGTTTACTTGCATTTTTGTGATTCTTCTACCGGTTTGATATTGTGGTTCTTATGGTGTTCTGTCAAGTTTCATAAACATGGAAGGATTCGAAATGTGTTAGTTGTGGTAGGAGCTGAATACAAGTTCGATGTGCAATATTATCATTTTGAGGTGGAGATGCTACTTCTATGCATGGGGTCCTATCAGTAGACTACCAAATTGAAGTCGACTAATTTGAGCCTGTTTTGGCTTTTCAAACTTGGTCAAGATTTGCCTCATTTATAAAGTTTCTTGATCAAATCTCTTGGTCGCTTGAGAGAGATATGAATCTTGATATATTTATACCGTCCATTATTTGTTGCAGATACCGAGGAAGGGGAAAATGGCCCAAGCAGACAAGGTTCAATGCTACGAGCCAGCAACCATGAAGTACCTTGGCTTTTGCGAAGCTTTGACACCAGAAGAGGTTGATCTTGCAATTTTCTATTCCATTCGTGGATAGCTTTTCACAGTGTCTTTATGAATTCGAGTTTTCTTTCTAACAGAGACTCAGTTGGCCTATTTGCATAGATGTATCCATTGATATCATGAACATGATGATTCTGGATTGTGGTAATTTCATCAAATAAAGTATCTCAGTTGGTTATATGCCGCTTACGTATTCAATTCAACAAATTGCTATTCGTCTCTACCAAGATTAGTTGCTTCATGTAAAGCAATTTTTGATTCGTATTTGTATCAGGCTTTCTCAAGGCAAACAATGTATGCTTCATTGTTTTTCCAAAACTGCAGATGTTTTACTCATTTTTCTTGATGGAATGGACTTTGGAACTTTTACCTTATCGAGTTAGTGGTTTAACTTTTGTGGTTTACCTTTTATTATGTAGAGGCATCAATCTCTATGATTCTAAAAAATGCTACAAGTTGGAACTGAAGACCTTACTCCTATCTGCATTTGTGGATTTTGATGAATTTAGCATGTTTGTTGTATTCGGATTTTTCTTCAGCTAGATCATATCAGTTCACATTTTGATGTTTGCTTCAGTTGCAACTATGATATTTGCCTATTCCCATTAATTAGGCTGGAGGAACATTGGTTTCATAAGGTCCTCATGCTTTAGACCTTAGAATTATCTTCTTACTTCTGATAATTATTATTTTTAACAAGCTATTTGATGTCTCATTAATTTCCTACTTCTAAGGTTCTCCTTCTTGAGGTTGGTTCTAAATTTAAATATTTTGGCATGATATTTTACAACTATTGATGAAATTAGTTTGGAACTCTCTTTTTTGCTTTCTTTTGGGTAATTGTTGAGAAGTGCCTTTGCAATGATTTGACCAGGTTAAGGAGCATGTTGCACAAGCCAGAGAGGCACAAAAGATATGGGCAAGTAGCAGCTTTCGTCAAAGACGTCAATTCCTAAGAATCCTTCTGAAGTATATAATTGAGCATCAGGAACTTATATGCGAGTGAGGAATAAATTTGGGTGAAAGTTCTTGTTATTTTTTTCATAATTTTTTGATATGGAGCAGAGATTTCTGTGGATTTGTACTTGCTTTCTAGCTTCAAGAGTATTACTGTTTTATTCCAAGGTGATAACATCTAACATGATATAATTTATAAAAGGCATTGTAGCCTAATGAAGAGCTATGGACCTTTTTTTAAATGTTAAATGGTTATGCTGATATCATACTATATAAATTTTGACCTTTTTGGATTTGTGTAATTAAACTTGCATAAGGGTGATTTATTTTTATCAGGCTCATAGATTTCTGATTGGTTATGGATGGTTGATAGCATAGATCTTCATGAGGATTCTGCTGTGAACACATTCTTTGTCATTTAACAGCATCATTCAGTCCTTAAATTCTCTAGTTTTCTTTATCGATGTGAAAGGATTGACTTTAAGCATTCAACAACTGGATGATTGCTTGCTTTCTATAGGATCTCTTCTCGGGATACTGGGAAGACAATGGTTGATGCTTCTTTAGGAGAGATAATGACAACATGTGAAAAGATAACTTGGCTTCTGTCTGAGGGTGAGAAATGGCTAAAGCCTGAATACAGGTTAGTTATTATCATCTGAGTCAACTGAAGCTGCATCTCTCTCTCTGCTTTTCATGTAAATTGCAATTTTTTTTTCAAGATCAGGTTCTTTGATGCAAACATGTTCTAGGTTCTATCATGCAGCTTTATTTTGGCATGAACATTTTCTTTTAAAATTTGAGTTTTCATTTCATATTTGTCATAATTTTTTTTTTCACACTTATATTTTGCATTCACTAAAGTCTTTGAGTCTTGTGGCACCATGTTAATTATTTCGTCATCAGCGATTGTGATGTTTTATTATTCTTTTTGGAACAAAGAACCAAGTGGACTATCTCTACTCTGGTAAACAATGCTTTGGTTTCTTCTATTTGATGAAGACAGTCGACAAAAGAAGTTATTGTTCTAAAACATGCAGGGGTGATTGCCAAAAGCATCCTTGTTCCTGTAGACCATACATTGTGTTTTGAGATGAATAAACAAACTTCAGTGAGAAATAAGAGAGAAAAGCTCAAAAGAAATGGAACAGGATCGATGGTGTGCATAATTTTGGCTCAATAGATAAATATTCTGGATGACTCAAAGTCAAATCTAGCTTTAAGATCAAGATGTCAGCATTTATCCTCTGCATATCCCAGTAATTTCTTGCCTCAAAATGATCTAATTTCTCCTATTAGAAAAACGTTTAGATTTTGACCTTGACCTTTAAATATCTCTGGTAAACATGAAATTAGGCTATAATATATGCAACTGCTCAATATCCATATCCATAGCCAAACTGGAGAAGCATTTACTCTTTTATCATTGGTCAACTGTATTTTCTCATTCCTTAGCAAATAATAAAATAATTGGTCTCTCGAACATTGGTTTTTGTGATCGGTGTGGATTGCTATCTGAACCCATGCATATGCTTAGATATTAATCCACATGTATATGCTTCTGTTGTATCATATATTTTATCACCTACAAGCAGAGGGCAAGGTGGTTCCTTTGTGACCAAGGTGTCCAAGGTTTGTATCATGGAAATAGTTGTTTGCTCCAAGGTATGCAATTTCGTATCGTACTGGAGTTTCAACGTTCGCTCGGTACAATACGAAACGGTATATCGAGCGGTATATCGAACGGTATATCGCTCTATATATATATATATATATATATAATATTATAAAGGTGATGTTGCATCGCCTTGACGACGTCGCCTCGTTTATATATATATATATATATACATATATATATATATATGATTATATATATATATATGATTATATATATATATATTCTTTATATATAAGGCGACATCGTCGAAAAAGGCGATGCGACGTCGCCTATTATAAATATATATATATATAATTTTTTATTTTTTTTCGTTTCACCTGGTAACGAGCGGTCCGTGTATCGGTAAGCTGACGGACCAGTATGTACCACCCGTACCGGGTGGTATTATTCGAAATTACATACCTTGGTTTGCTCAAAGATGTAAGGTTGTATATATGGACCTTATGCGCCGGGCAATCAGCTGATGGACTATGTGCACTCGGCAGCTTTAGCTGACCTACATGCATTTTCAGAAACATTGTAACATGTTCCCACAAGGTGGTAAGAGAATGGAAACGTAACAAAAGAGTCTGATGAGTATTACCTTTGGTCCCACTTGAGTGATCACTTGTGTGCACTTTAGACCTAGTACTGGTATGTCACATAGATATGTAGGATAAATATTTTTGTGTGGAGTCATACATAAATCCTATGTCTTCTGATCAAGTGGGGTTAGATGAATGTTGTCTGAACTCTGAATTGTAAAGCCATAGTTGCCAGGAATAATGTACCTTGTCTGTTCCTTATACATGGGAATAGTGTAGTTGATTGTCACTGACAGGATTGTCATATAAAGCAACTTTATCTGAAAGGAATGAATTAAGATATTAACAAAAGAAGTGCACAATATTTATGATTTATTTTCAAATTAATTTCTAATTCCAGGTCTTCGGGACGATCAATGTTGCACAAGAAAGCAAAAGTGGAATTCCATCCCCTTGGGGTAATTGGAGCTATTGTTTCTTGGAATTATCCGTTCCACAATGTATTCAATCCCATGCTTGCAGCAGTGTTCTCTGGAAATGCTGCAGTGATAAAGGTATATTAGTTGAGTTAGTTTGTTGTCCCTTCCTTTTTGATTTGAAGTAACATACCAGAAGTGCAATGTAGTATATTTCAGAAATTCTTCTGTTACCATAATATTTTTAAAATGCCTACAATGTATGCTTTGCCATGAAAACTTAAATATTCTTTTTGACTCTTATCACATTTCTGTTTTGGATGGTATGAAATTTTGGCCTTTATTTCTAGGCTTACTTGTCCCAGAAAAATGATCACATCACAACAAGAAAAAAGAGAAAACTTGTTCTGTGCCGAAAGTGAAGCACATGAAGTTTCCTTAAACTTTTGTCACAGTTGATGATAATAGTCAACATGGTTCTGCAGTAACTTCTATTTTTGACAATGTGGTGTTTTCATTTTTCATAAACACAATAGTGTATCTGGGTTTTGGGGCTTCTGTATTTTAGTGTTTTTAAGCTTTTAGAAGAAAGACATGCCATATGACTAAAGTTGATGCATGGGTTGATTGGTTTTCCTTTCTTTTTATCTCTTTAATGACTTGAGATGGATGGTCATTGATATAAGTCTATCGGACTTCTTGCTCTAGAAAGTTTTGGTGCTTCATGCCCAGGAACAGGATCATTCTGGATGAAACGTATTTAAGGTAAATGCTTGTTAAGATAGAATGCAGTTCAGTCTAATCCTTGTTTATTTATGTTGATCTCTAAATGCAAATGACACATCTGTCTTGCCTTCTTGTACGTGCTGTAATTGATGTTAATCTGAAGTGGGTTATTGAAATTGTTTGATTGGTACCTTCCTTGATAATGTTTTGAACTGGGCCATCATATATCATCTTACCAGTCTTTGTAACGAGGATAAAGTCTGCACTTAGCAAGTTAATTATATCTCCAAGTTCTTGTTACAGAATTTTTCATTTGCCTGAAATGGAAAAGAGACTTGCAGGTTTCAGAGCATGCAAGTTGGTCTGGGTGCTTTTATTTCCGAATCATTCAAGCTGCTCTTGCTGCTGTTGGAGCTCCAGATAATCTGGTTCACATAATAACAGGGTATCCATGTACTTTGAGGAATTTGTAGGTGTGATGAAAGCGAATCACATCCATATTGATTCTAATGCTGCAGCTTTTTACCTCCAGATATGCAGAAACTGGACAAGCTCTTGTATCTTCAGTTGACAAAATTATCTTTGTTGGGTCACCTGGTGTGGGCAAGATGGTAAAACCTTGCCACTGCTAGTAGTTGGCTATTTTTACATTCACTTGTCTTACTTACCTAATGTGTAATTTATTTTCATATTTGAGCATAGCTCCATATGTTTCTGCTGCTAATATTTTTGTTATTCTGATTTTCTGTTAGTTGATAAAGAAGGAATTCATGTCCTCTCCTCATTGTCCTTACTAGCTGTCAATGACTAGATGTGCTTCTCTTGCTTTGTAACCTAAGCATAATCTTAATCCTGCACATTTTCCTAGGCATGTTTTATTATTCATAACTTTGCCATCTCACTGCCTTATCAGCTCTATTATTAAGTAACATGATGGATTCTGTAAAGAAGTACATGTTTTTTTTTCTTTAAGCATAGGTGCTCACGAGTGTTGCTAATTAATACAATAAATTGAGTTGACAATAGTCAACACATGAAATATTTGTTAATTCTCTCATTGGTTCTTTGTTCTTATTCATAGAAGTAGAACCTGGAAATTTGCCCTGATAGATGGTGATGGTAGGATCAAACTTGGTTTTAGTGATTGTTCAATTTGTGCATCATCATTCTTTGTACTAGGATTATAGGCTTCTGGTCAACATTTCTTATATAAATGTTAAAGGGAAAAATCATAAATGAACCATATGTGTTTCAGGTTCATTAACTAAAAATTATGGGCTTAAAGTATTATGTCTTATGTTTTCATTTAGTTACCCTATCTATAATTTTCATTTCACTTTTTTCTTTCAGATCATGCAGAAGGCTTCTGAAACCTTAATACCAGTCACACTCGAGCTTGGTGGGAAAGATGCGTTTATAGTGTGCGAAGACGTAGACTTGGCTACTGTATGAAAATTTAATTTTACTTATGCTATTTGAAGAAATCTTATGCTGTTTTTGTACATCTTTCCATAACTTATAATTCTTTTTGAAGTGAAGCATTGTTTGCCAATGGCCGAAGTCCCTAATTTTCTGTTTACAATTATTTTGAGGTTTTAGGTTGTGCAAGTTGCCATGAGGGGTGCTCTTCAATCCAGTGGACAAAATTGTGCTGGTGCTGAAAGATTCTATGTCCATAAAGACATCTATACTGCTTTTGTTGCTCAAATAGTCAAACTCGTGAAATCAATTTCTGTTGTAAGTAGAACCTTTCTTGCTCAGCAAAAAACAGATGATGCATCTTTTTCATTCATTTGACTTCTAATGTTTTCCCTCAAAAGAAGTGAAATAAGGATAACTTTTATAGACATGTTAAATGACTGATCAGAAGAAGGGAGATAATCATGAGCATCCAAGAATGAAGGTGCTTGCTTTTGCTGTATTGTAACAACTGGACTCTTAAGAAAGTTGAATTGGGATGTCTATATCATTCTCGTCATCTGCTGCATAAGTTACTGATTCAGGGAAGAAAAAAACGATGGTTTCAAGCAATACCAGAATTTATGTGATTTGAGATTGCTAAAAGTTCTTGGTGTGAGAGATTGGTCTGGAATTTGAACTAGGTGGTGCTGAAGGCACCAGTTCTGTAAAATGTGTTTTGTTGTTTTGGTACCTTGACCTGATATTTAACTGAAATGCAAACTATGCACTCCAGTGGTGGACCTAATTCTCATGTATTCCTTAGACATGTCTGACTTACTGAGGCTGTTTTAGTTAGACTAATAAGCCTCAGCTCATGTCCATCTAAAAAAGATTATTCTTATATCATAGTGTCATGATTGGTTGGGCCAGAGCATTGCAGGACACAGGTAATTTGGAGGTCCTCTGTTTAACATATCTGCAATTGTTTTGCACTTTGCAGATCCTCTCTCTCTCTGTCTCTCTCTCTCTCCTCTTTGGTCATTTTTTTCCCCTTATGTTTTTTCCTCTCCAACTTTTTTATTCTCAATCTTCTAGGGTAAAATGCACAAAATCCTGTAAAAAAGTCATAAGACATATCACTCTAGATTTGGTTTGGCAAAGATTTCCACTTCATAATCAGTATTTGTGATTATGAATCAGAAACATTGCAGAAGAAAGATATATCACTGAGCTCTAGATAAATTCTCTGTGGTTGCAGAAGGTTAACATGATCTTATGATCTTGAACTGATTCATGTTGGTATCTTTTCTTATAATGTGTTCAGTTTCTAGTTCTCAATATTTCTTTTAGAATGCCTTCCTACTTACCCTTATTCTTGCTTTTGTATCTCCAGCATTAATACTGTCCTCTAATTCGCAAGCAAAAATAAGTAGAGTGGTTTCAAGTATAATGCTTAGATGATTCTTTGCATTACTACATCAATGCCATTTTTATTTCAGCTTAGAAATAATCTCTGAATTTAGAAGTCGATTTTCTACTACTTGATGGGTGTTCCTGGGCAGTGTCTGATATATATTATAGGTCATCTCTGACCGCAAAAGTTATATAACCAACCTGAATTATCATTTTGGATTATGTAGCACAAGAGTTAGATGCTTTGATTTTGGTTGGCTATTGTTTCTGTGTTTAAAAGAGAATAATTCTATGAGATGACTGGCCGTATTTATAAGAGAATAATTTGTTTCACTTGTTTGACCATCTATTTTAGGGCCCTCCACTAGCTGGAAGATATGATATGGGTGCTATATGTATGCAAGAACACTCTGAGAAGCTTCAAAATCTTGTGAATGATGCACAAGACAAAGGAGCAGAAATTGCAGGTAGAGGAAGCTTTGGCCATTTGGAAGATGCAGTAGATCAGTTTTTTCCTCCAACTGTTATAGTGAATGTTGATCATACAATGAAACTGATGCAAGAAGAGGTAGCTAAAATCTTTCAATCATTGCCATGTATTCAATGATCTAGTTCCTAAGAAATAATTTGTAATTATATACAGGCTTTTGGACCAATCATCCCAATCATGAAATTTAGTTCTGATGAAGAGGTTATTAAACTTGCAAATGACTCAAAGTATGGTCTTGGTTGTGCTGTCTTTTCTGGGAATCAGAAACGTGCAATAGCAATAGCTTCCCAATTGCATTGTGGTGTAGCAGCAATCAATGATTTTGCTTCAACTTACATGTGCCAGGTAATTGTTCCAAGCCAGAATTCTGTTGCTTTTGCTTCCTAAACAATACTTTCTTAGAGTTTGTAACTATGGATTCCCAAAGCAAACCAAGATACTCTTATTACTAGATCTTTTAATATTTGTCATGTTTGTGATGGATGTTACCTATTTGGTGTTTTTTTTCATAATACAATTGTATGTGTTTCAGAGATCGTTGGACTTGTCCATTGATCGAATATATGTGCTGACTGATGTTTATCTATTCTGTAACTTCGTGTGTTATAAGGAAACTTGTATAAAGTGATTTTTTAATAGTTTTCTTTATCATATAACTTGAAATAAAACACAGATTAAAGCAAGGATTGTCGTTTCACATACTAAACATGGCCAGACCAGTACATACTGAACGGTACTAGCTTGCAGACACATGATACATCAGTATGTATTAGTGGTTCAAAGACGAAGGAGAAGAGGAAGGCGTAGTGCTGGAAGAGGAGAAAGGAAGAAGAGGAGGCAGTGGAGGAAGAGGAAGGAGAGGACTTAGTCGAGGAAGGAGGAAGAGGAGGAAGTGTACCTGCACACAGTGCGTGGCGAGCATGATGAGAGGCTTCATAGGGAGAAACAAGAAGGGCTTATGTTTGGTGCAAAGAGGCCTTCTCATGTTCGGGGCAAAGAGGCTTGCTATGCGAGCCCTAATGTCTGTTCTTTTTTTTTTTTCTTTAATGGTCCAGACCGGGCTGCCCCTGCATGCCGGTTAAATATTGGCACAGTGCAGAGGCATAGTGTTTGACTATATGTAACAAATGAATGCTGGTGCATGTCACACCTTGCCGATGCACATTATATGCTGTATACATCAGCGCCCATGAAAGTTCTCTATGGTCCATATGTTGGTATGTGGGTGTACTGGCAGGACATGGAAGAACATTACTATAATAGTGGTTGGCTGGCTTAGGGAACATACAAGGCAGTATTAATCCTTGAAACATATTGTAGATTGTATATTTCTCCCTAAGCTTTTGGGAGCATAGTGAAGGAATAATTATTGTAGTGTTTCAGGTTATAACTTTCACTGGGTTGTCTTTAAAGACTACTGATATAGTTGGATGGAAAAAGTGATATTTAGATCAAATAGTTTCATTGGCAAAGTATGTTTTCCCAGAAGCTCTACAGATCTCTTTCTTTTATAATTCTTAAAAGAAACTAAAATGAAGATAGTTCGATTATTTTTGCATGTGTTTAGTTACAAATATATATATCATATCCTAATGCTGAACTGGCAATGACTTTTCATGTTTAATGCCTGTAAGCTATTTTGATCTGCATTTGTCATAAATGTTGAAAGACCTTGAAGAAATTATTGGTGCGAATGGAATCAGTAGCCTCGGTTTCTCTAACTTTGTGTACTACTGCCTTCTATGTAGTCTTTGCCCTTTGGTGGTGTAAAGCACAGTGGATTTGGAAGATTTGCTGGTGTTGAAGGCTTGCGGGCTTGCTGTCTAGTTAAGTCAGTGGTCGTGGATAGGTGGTGGCCATTTATCAAAACAGTGATCCCAAAACCCATCCAGGTCAGCTATTAAAAAAATCTTGAGACAGGCTAAAAAATGTTTCTGATTTTGCTAAAGCACTTAACCATATTGCATTTTCAACAGTATCCAGTTGCGGAGAACGCCTTTGTGTTTCAGGAATCTCTTGTGGAAGCTCTCTATGGCCTCAATGTGTGGGACAGGTTGCGTTCACTGATCAATGTAGTGAAGATCATTTCAGAACAGAATCCGAAGTCCAGCAATGTGAAGAAAAGCCATTAACTAGCGATGCTGGATTTGCATGATCATCTTTGTTTGTGGACTTTGTTCCTGTGACAGTTCACTTCAACTGCTAATATTTGAACTCTGTTTTTTATCTGCGCTAGCATCCAACTTGTTCAATTTGTTTAAACATGCTTCTTTTACCCATTGTTGAAATCCAACCTACCCCAGAATTCCAGATTAGTACCATCCAATGAAAAGATAGGAATGCCTCGTATTCACAGATTCCAGTTATGCTTTGCTGATCCCTTTTATTTAGCTGCTGCTGTAAGAAAAGATGGCAACCTTGGTATCCCAGCAGCTGCTACATGGGCAAAGTATTTCTTTTTTTAATGTTCTCCGATTAAGTAATCAGAGATGAGTCTTTAAATTCTGATACAATTGTTAGGCTAAATCATTCTACATTCAGATTCTGTATATCTAGCAACTGGAACAAGAATGGGTGCGGAAATCCAGGTTGAAACATATTTTCATTTAGAACTTCTTACATGATCAAACTGGCCTGAATCAGAAATGCCCCCAATGAGTGACTTCAGATTTCCATGTGAGCTTGATAATTAGATCACATCCCACCTATTCAAACATTAAACGCCTTATATATTTCTGTTAATTTGCAGTGTCCGTGGATCATACTGCTATAATGTTCTTTTGTATTCTATGTTAATCTGATTCTATGTTGTTTGTTCAAGCTATTGTTTAGTGAATATAGGCCTCGATCACCTCAACTTGTTCTGTGAAGTAGTGAATTTGTAGCTGGGGTTCTGTCTCCAACAATCGTATAAGATCATGAGTCAGTAGGAACAACAAATAACAGTAACGAACAAATATCTTAAGTACAAAACAATATCTTTGGTTATTTTATTTATAATTGCTATTAATTTTTTTAGGTCTTTATTTCTTCCCATGCTACTATAATTAATTTAAAAATCTATAAGTCTCCTTTGCATATCTGTGTATCATTTTTTTTTCTCTGTAATCCATTATTGGAGCTACATCTAATTATTCTTGAATGAAAATTTTATCTTTAACTGATGACGTCATATATTTATCTCAATACTTTTTAACAGCAATCCAACATTCGTGTTAATAGCCTAAGAACAAGTACATGAATTAACTTAAGGACTTTGATTAGCTCAAAAAAAGAAGAAAGAAAGACTGTGGTAACGTTTATTTCACAATGAGTCTCAGAGATTAAGATAGGATCCGATGGACATTTAGCACTTGGAACCCTCCAACAGTTTCAGAGATTTTCTTATTATTAATTTAAATATTGGGTAACGAGGACCTTAAATGGATAAAGGCAGAGGAGGCGGTCATCGCTAGAAACTTGTTTTGGTGACATCCGTCTGATGCACCGACCCAAAGTAATCAACGGCAGATGATCAATACCACTGCGGCTTGTTCATGGGTGCTCCGAAGCCTTACAAACCTGTTTCCTCTCCGGCCCAATAATTTGCTCCCGAAACGTGCCTGCCGCCGCGAGGCGACCAATCTGCTCCTCGAGGTAATGCTTCCTCCCATTCGCCTCTCTAAACCCTAATTCCTTCATCTTGGTTTCTTGTGATCGTACCACTTTTATGCGATCTACCTACAGATTTCTTTGGTTTCGTAGCGAAAAGCAGTTTAACGGTGTTGGATTAGGCATACAAAGTTCGATCTGATTGAAGTGTGATGTGTGGTTGTGGTGTGCGTGGTTGCAGTTTATATGCCTTTAAGTATCTTTAGATCGTTGATGTTTCTCACCCTTTGTTTCAGAGTTTTGAGCACTTTTTAGATTGCTACGGTCTGCTTTTAGGACTAGAGTAAGGAGAAATACGTATCTGCCATCGGAAGGCATAGATGGTTCGTATTAGATCTTGGTAATATCTCTGCAAGTGCGCATGGCTCTCGATCTTTGATGTGTGTGCTTTGATGAACCATGGCAAGCGAATTGATAGTATATTGAAGTAGTTCTTTTGACATTTAGTTCGAGTTTTCGAGAAATTCTGTGCTTATGACATGCATTATATGGAACCTTTCGTTTCAAAAGGATTAGACAGTAGGAGGAGGAAAGGTCAGCTCCAATTCTTTTAGGATTGTTTTCTCGGACCCATAATGCATGATTAATCTAACTACTATCTTATAACAACTTTCTTTTAATCTACTTGGTGATCACATAAAATCCTTGACAACCCACATCTTTTCCTAAGCAGCTCGAACAATTTTCCTTTTGGCCTTTAACCACTCAGTTATTCTTGTTTATGATTGTAAAATGATTGCTAGTGAAACGCTATATTGCGAATAAAAAGAGATGGATTTCTAATATGCTGCAAGTATCTGAATTTTGAGGTGGAAATAGGGAGAAAGAGGTAGATTTACTTTTACTGAAAGATGATGGGGATATGCATGTAAATGTCTTCTCTATAAAGTTTCTTAGTGCCATGATTTAATAAAAAGTGCCTTGGATTTCTTTTCTCATACATGAATAGTCAAGCTATAACATTCTTGATGTGTGCCCGCGAAAAGATATACATATATAAAAGCACTATCTTGAACAGAATAACATAGACACTCGAGTCTTATAAAAAAATTTCACGCAAGTGACAAATCTTGTGCTTGAATGTTCTCTTCAATTCATGTACTTTGAGTAATTTAGAAATCACTTCGATGTTAGAAGGTTTTGTCCAACGACGTTTAGAATCTAATGTATTGTTTTTCATATTCTGTGTGACGATTCTTGTGCTTACGTTTCCTGAGACTATGGAGTCTTTATGTTCTTTCATGTGCAGGCTAAAGCTAGACATGGGACGGAAGTCTGGAGGCTTGTACATAAATCCGAAGAAGTTTGGAGCTGTCGGGAAGCCTTGCATGAAGGAGATGCTATCATTCCTTAGCTGCCTGTCTCTGAACAAAAACAACGATGATAAATGTGTACGACAGAAGGATATGTTGCTTGCTTGTGTGGATGCTCAGGTGCGCAATCAAGTTTGTCACAGCAATTTTACAATTCTATAAATGCTATAGATGGACTAATTCTGCACTCCTTTTTACTTTTTAGATATAGTTGAACAAACCAATATCTGTAAGTTTTTTTTTCTTTTTCTGACGATTTGATCCTTCTGCAGAAAAAGAAACCCAAAAATGCCACGAGCACTATTAATTATCATCTGCAGCGCCTTAGCAGAGAAAAGTTCCGGTAATTAGCAAGTTGTAAGGTTGCCAGATCATCGGTGTTTATGTAGTTTTCTTGAACCATTATGGAACCAAAAGTTAAGTAAATGCCTGTTTTGGATGGACTCATGCATTGAAGATTGCTTCTATAGATACCATTGACAATTGGCTTCTGATGGTTTCGGAAGAAAACTTTCTTCTCTTAATAATTGCAGGATTCGTTCTATGTTGTAATTCTAGGTAGTTGTTCATTGGAATTACAAACCTCACACTATTCAGAACATGATCAGTAATGCTACCGATGTAGTACCTTATTTCTAGTGACAAACTGCTGAGACATTTCTCAGAACCAAGTGCTGAAAATATGGTGGCTTTTATATTTTGTGATCATATTACTTAATATCTATCTGTGTGTGTTTTATATTATGTGTTTTCAGCGATATTGGATGATACAAATTGGTATCATGTCAGAGATATTGATAACTTGTTAATTCAACAGTACATCAAAATTGATACTGGATTGAGATTCTAAATCTCGGTTTGAATACCAAAATATCACAAAACTTGAACTGATATGAATTTTAATAAACCTTTTATGCGGAGAAAAACCTCTGATCTTGCTCATTTGTGTCAGGTGCAGGGGTTGTTTTGTTCCTGGTATGATGGAAGCAATCAAAGTGAAAAGGTTGATTTCTTCAAAGTGAATTCAGTATTTTTTCATGCTAAGATTGATTCAGAACCACAATCTAATACATAAATGCAGATAGAGAGAGAGTACACACAATCGTATGAACAGGTTTACAAGCAACTAATTTGAATCCTGATTGGATCATACAAAGTGGCTCTTGATCTCACTTCAAATGGGTTCAAAAATTTTAGTCGATTTATTCTTCGAGTGTTTGAGGTTAAAAGTTCAATCAAGTTTATTATATTATTTAATGTAATAAATTTTTTTAATATATATATTTTTAAATATAGGGTTGAAATTATCAGATCAAAATCGCTCTGAGGTGTCTCTAATGATGTATGACGGAGAGAGAGAGAGAGAGAACGAGAGCGCTCAGTTGCGCTCATCGGCGAGGTTAACTTGACCCACTTGATGGCAATATAAACCCTTCTACCTCCTATCGTTGCCCTTCAAGCGTTGGCCCTTTTGATTCCGTGGCGTCGCCGCCTCCAATCTTTTGTTCTTTCGTTTCGTCTTAAGCCCTAAAGAAAGAAAAAGGAGATCATGGCGAAGAGTCCCATGCGGCCGCTGCTTTGGGCGATGGCCACGGCCCGGCGGAGGCTCTTTACCGCGTCCGCGGCGTCATCGCCATCGCCATCGCCATCGCCATCGCCATCGCCATCGTCTTCTTCGGCGGAAGCGACAGCTTCTGAAGTAGGAGAGAGGAAGGAGTCGAAGCCCCTCTACCGCCGGTTGTCGGCTCTGGGGAGAGCACCGGCGGGTAGCGTGACGAAGACGCTCAACAAGTGGCTGAGGGAGGGGAGAACGGTAAGGGCCACGCAGCTCATGAAGTATGTTAAGGAACTCCGTAAGTACAACCGCTACAGTCACGCTCTTGAGGTGATAAAAGTTCCTTCATTAACTCTGTTCCTTTTGTCCTTGTGAATGCAACTATCCACTTCGTTAGAGTATCAAATTTCGGTCTTTGTTCACATCATTGCATGTCCAGGTTACCTACACTATCAAGCATCGGCAAAAAAGTTGGTCGTTTGGAGAATGTTGCATTGTTGGTTATTGTTGTTGTTCATTTTTGGGTCATGCCTTCTGCTTGATATCCTTTCCTTTGGGCGTTTTTGTTCATTGTCTGATGTTATACCTGATTTCACTGCGTTCTTGTTTCTCATAATTGCAATATGTACAATAACTGGTCTGGTTATACCAGGTTAAGAGTACCTTAAAATGCAACCTCAGATAAAAACAAAAAAAGCTCCCACTTTTGGAACTAACGGCTGTTTGAAGGTTTTCATGTCAACTTATGTTCTTCTTTAAAAGTGTGATTTGTTTTTATTATAGTTCAAGACCTGAAGAGACATATATTCATGTGCAATGCATGCATTTTATTTATTGTCAACTGTTTGTTAATGCCGAAATTGTTTTTAGTATAAAAAACTGTGGTAAAAATTACACATGTCTTGTCAACAAAGGAGAGCTAAGCACATATAATTTATCTTGTGGATGGAAATGCTGTATTGGATGTGTGACAAGGCAGTATGGAGGTCATTTTCAATGAGTTGTGACAAAAATTCTATTGATCAGGATTCGAGAATAAAATGATGAGTAAATGCAACTAAGAGAACCCGGTCCGCAATAGCAGGAAAAGTCAAAATTCTGTGCATAAAAAAAAACTTCTTCTCTTTGTAAATTACAAGAATTATTTGATGGTTCATGTTATAGGGCACATCAAAATTTAGTTGCAAAGCTGGTAGAGGATGCAGCCTTCGATGAATACCAAAGCATTTCAAAGCTAGAACCGATTGTTAGAAAGAAGGCGAAAGAGGTCATAAAAATAAAAAGTGACCAAACAATTCCAGTTTGCATTAAAAAGTATATATTTAGTATGAGTGTTTCCCCTTGTGCTCTGTGGTCACTTCTGTATCTGGCAATTAATTTCTTCGAGATAAATTTTGTGTGAAACTACCATCTGATCAATGACCAAAAAAAATCATGCTCCAACTAAGCTGAGGGATCAAATTCATATCTTTTTATGAATTTTATTCCATCTTTTGTTTCTCAGCTCTGGATTTTCTTATCATGCTGTACATGACATGTCTCCTTCCTAAGGTTTTCTTCACTACTGCACATTCTTGGAATAATATATACCAAAATATATGATCACCAAAATGGGCTCTTGAGCTGGTCTTAGTGATTAGTGAAGGTGATGTTAAGCCAAGTCATTCGCAAGGCATGACATGGTATTGCATTTTATCACTTGTATGCCTAAATCGTCTGTAGTTCCTAGTAGAAGCAGCTTCTGATGTTCTACTGTGAAGTAGGCAGCGATCATCATTCATAATTTATATACATCATCTCAAACTCTTCTGCCTGGCTGTACAATATCACAAATCTTTTGATTTCTTAACAGCTGATGGAGTGGATGGCCAATACAAGGGGCATGAATATGTCTTACACCAATCATGCAATACGCCTAGATCTCATATCAAAAGTCAAGGGTACTGAATCTGCAGAGGAGTACTTTTCTCAATTGCCAGAACCTGCCAAAAATGAGCGAACATATGGATCCCTTTTGAATTGTTATTGCTCAGGGAAAAATGCAGATAAAGCAATATCTCTTTACAATCAGATGAAGGACCGCAACATAGCATCGAGTACTCTGGTCCACAATAATCTAATGTCCCTTTACATGAAGTTAGGTCAGCCTGAGAACGCCATTGCCCAGTTCCAAGAGATGAAGTCAAAGAACATTGTCCCAGATAATCTAACGTGCTGCATCCTGATGAACTGCTATGCTTCACTAAATGACATTGTATCAGTAGAAAGCGTTATAAAAGAAATGGAAGAGGGAGGTGAAGTTACTCTACAGTGGTCTGCATATAGTACCCTGGCTGCCATTTATAGTTCAGCTGGTATGACCATGAAAGCTGAGTCAGCTCTCAAGCAGCTCGAAGGACTTGTAGATAAACGTGACTGGATGCCTTTTCACTTTTTAATCAGTTTATATGCAGGTATTGGCAAGTTAGGAGAGGTAAAAAGGATATGGATGTCTCTTAAGGAAGTGTACTCAAACCCTACCAACATGAGCTATCTCAAAATGCTTCAGGCTCTTAGTAAGCTTGACGATATTCATGGTCTAAAGCTTTTGTATGAAGAATGGGAGTCTGTTTACACAGCGTATGATCTGAGATTGACAAACCTGATGATAGGAACTTACCTAAAGAAAGATATGATTCGAGAAGCTGAGTCTATTTGGCAGAAGGCTTCAGAAAGGGGTGCAGTTCCTGATTTCAGGACTTGTGATCTGTTCTTAGATTACAGTTTGAAGAACAAGGACACAGGTTTGGCTCTCAGGTGGTTGGAGACGGCGACATCAATGGTGAAACAGGATGAGTGGAAGTTAAATGAAGATAAGGTGGACGCGTTTTTGAAAGCTTTTGAGGAAGCAAAGGATGTTGAGGGGCTAGAGGAGTTCTGCAAATGTTTGAGGAGGCTCAAATGTCTCGACTTAAATGCATATGAGGCGCTCCTGCGAACTTATCTGGCAGCCGGTAAGAAGAACCCCGGTCTTCATCAGCGAATAAAGGATGATAAGATCAAAATTAGCTTGGAAACTAAGAAGTTGCTTCGAAGGGTCTGTGCCACTAATTAGTATTTTTCGATTTGAGCAGTTATGGCATAATTATATGGAGGAAAATTTGAGCGAAATGTTAGACTTACTTGTTTCAGGGCACCGACTGAAATATCATGGTCACGTAGTGCTGACTTTGACACATGGTTTCTCATCAATTCAACCGGAAAATTGGGAGTTCTCGATATGTTGCAATAGTTTTAGGAAGACAGGAATGCATGAATAGATTATGGCTTCTTATCCGATGGATCACTCTGCTGCGTTCTATTTCCCAACATGAAGATCAAGACCATTGGACAATTTTGATGCTGCCTCATCAGATACTTTATTGGATCAGCGTGAATTGTCGATCAAAACATAAAGATGGGACTTTGTTGAGGTATGGATTTCATTTGCAATTTAAATAATTGAAGAGCGTCCTTTGGTGTTGGTGGTTTGATTCAAGGATGAAAGGATGGTCATTTGCAATTTATTTCCGGTTCATTTTTTTTATTTTGATTATTAAGGCTTCTTAGATAATTTATCAAGAAATTCCATGGTTTCAAAAATCATCAAAAGATCCCTAATTTTCAAAACCACCAATGTTTAGTGATTTTCAACTTGTTATTCCTTAGATGATTAGATGGGCGACTTATCAATTTTATTTGATCAGACACTTATAAATCAATTTTAGTTTTGTCTATTTTTGATGTGAAACTAATCATGATGTTATAATTTCTTTCACTTAAGGGTTTAATGTCTTAGTCAACGCTTAGCACAACCCAGATTAAACCCACTATGGTACATGTGAGGCGTAGCTGAATGGTGGCCTTATGTCCTGAGAAGTCTTTTGACTCCATCCACGAGTGGTTTTTTTTAATTTGAGTTATCTTATCATGTCCAAATATTATTTTGTTTGAGTCCTTACATCATGTCCAAATACTAAATCTGTTCTAATATCAAATGGAGAGATCGATCTTTATAACTGAGCTTGTGGTAGGGATGGGGATTATTTGGAAGACGGTATCAAACCCAAGAAATAGATGCTACAGAGAGAGGATATATACGTCGGTTCTTACTCCCAGAGACGACGATGGTAGTAAATAGTAATAAAGATCAATGAAATTATAAATAGTAATAAAGACTAATTATAATTAATTCTTTACATTTTGTAATGATACATATATAATATATTTTTATATTATTTGTGAAATTGAAACGAACTAATATTAATTATAATTGATTATGATAAACCTGAATTTCCTGAATGGAAATTTGATGAAAGGAGTATATTTTAATGTTATACTATATCAACATTTGCGAGGGAAAATAATCTATTTCGGAACTGTGAAAAAATTGGATATATAAAGAATAAATGCAGTGTAAAGTGATGGTATATTAAACGCAATCATTAAAATGATAGTAAACTATCGGTAGCAAGATCATAAAATCACGTCTCTCTTCATCACTTATTCTTTGTAAATAAAAAGAGTTGCAATATGGACTTTGAAAAAAACAATCAAATTGTTCTGATTGATTTTTCCATTGAAAACAACACTTTAAACATAGAAGATCCAAATTATCTACAAGAAAGCTGAAATCTTGAAGGATTCCCCTACGTAATCTTAAACGTGAGATGGACAAACACTTGCTTACCCAAAGGCCATAAGCAGAAGAAGAAGAAGAAGAGATCCACCCTCGGAGCTCCAAATCAAACGGATTTGCTGATTACTTGCCAGTGAGTTAAACAACAGCGACTGCAAATGATTACTTGTCATGGTAAAGCTCAATGCTGAACCAGAACAATTTTCCGTTCCCAGATCCCTACTCGTCGTCGACGAGACTTTGGTCTCTTATGCTCAAAAGCTTCCATCAGAGCGTCCAAGTCGGATACATCAAGGGACAGTTTATCTCCAACAAAACCATCCAAGTCAAAATCACTGTCATGAGAACCTATGTACTCCGCGACCTCCATCTCACGGTAATCAGGATTGCTTGAAGCTTCAC
Organism: Musa balbisiana; assembly: GCA_004837865.1. Lineage (NCBI taxonomy): Eukaryota > Viridiplantae > Streptophyta > Magnoliopsida > Zingiberales > Musaceae > Musa > Musa balbisiana. The sequence goes on along the minus strand of CM017198.1, from coordinate 4,236,299 downwards.
TGGAGCTGTAATTTGCTTCTTCCAAGCTTCTCAGGATTTCCTGCCCTTTCAGATCAGAGCTCTGATCCAAATTTAACAGTCGCTTTACGCTATCAAGAGCAGGGTCGATGATATCAACGAAGCCCATTATCCACGAAGCGTCATCCACAACTTCAGTGCGCTGGTGAGATAACAAGCAAGTTAATCTAACATTATACATATTTCGATGAATTCAATGTGCGATCATTGAATTGTACAACAAAAGCAAGAAACCTATCAGCTGGCAATACGACTCTCCAAAATCTAACAAAATTTGTTGCATTCTTCAAGAGAGTAGTCAAAAAGTCTTTTCAACATAAAGCATGGTGATTATGATTAATACGACGCAGTGTATTCTGTAAATAAAACAACTGACTGCCTGCCTTACACTCATGGTGAAGCTGCGATATGAATATATCACCCAACTTGAAAGAAAGGATGCATGAACTACTTACTTGGATGTGTTATGGACTAATAAATAGTCAAATTATGCATGCGAGAGAGTTGAGTGATTGGAGTATGTTGTCCAAAATTTGTGAAACTCGTAGAACAATGTGGCTGACAGCTCGCATATATGAAGGCTAATGCTGCAGGGGACTGGGAAGGAAATCAAGTCTAACAGGACTAATGGAGAACATGTACTGATGGAGTTGCAAAATGTTTCCTTTAACAAGTTAATGATGTGGGATTAGCTTACAGCATAACCAGCAATCCTTATCGATCCAATTATATACTTACAGAAGCTATAGGCTCCCAAAGATGATGCAGACAAAAGCGAGAACATGACCTGCCCTCATAACACAGCTCAGATTCTGTTTCCAAGCCCTTGGGCCCGGATTTTCCGACAATTGTGGATCACGAACCAAATCCCATCCCCCGGGTAGCAAGTTCAAAGCATCATGAGATTAAACATAGGCCTAATTACAGATATAATGATGGAGACCCAATTAAAAAATAATAATAAAGATTTAATCTAGGTGCAAACATGGCAACTAGGGAATAAGTGTTTTCATTTTTGTATAGTCTCAGAAGTGTGTTTGACTTGTTGGAATAATGGGATGAGTTATTATCTCCGAATTTGGTTCGACTTATGGGAACTGTGGGTAGGGTAATTGTCTTGGAAATTATTTATGACTTGTTGGAAATGTGACTTGAGTTGATATAGTTGTTGGAAGTTGGGACTCATGATAATTTGAATCCTACAAATAAAACAATTCTAATGTATTCAGCAGAGAATGATTTTTCAAATGAAAATCATCATGTGTTAATCCTCTTAGATCTCTCTACCTTATCTTCTCCTCTCCTCTTCTGTTCTCTTTTTACTCTCTTCCCTTCTCCCAACTAGCACTACATCACATCTGTGCATGGGGTTCTCAAGCTTCATTTTGGCTTGAGCCAGTCTTCATCAAAGGTAACAGTGTCTACCGTATACAAATCTGGCTGGTATATACTGAATCAGCAGTTATAGATCGACTAAAATGACAAATTAACAAATTTTACCCTTCTTTTGTTGGGAACTATCTATATAAATATATTCTGCCCAGAAGATCCATTACCAATGACATCAACCCCAAATCCAAAAATGGGAGCTGCATGAAGAAAGTAAAAAAAGGCTCTCTAGGCACTTAGTTGATAACCTTAACATGAGAGATGCTTCCTCTGAACATGCAAAAGTGAATTTAAAGCTAAGGCCCAAAATATGGTGCAAATTTCATCTAGTCAAGGAACAATAATCCAAGATTTTTAGACAAAGGAAAAGTTATAGGTGAGGCAGGAGGATAATAATATTCATGATTGGTGATAATCTAGGAAGCATATCAAAGTTAATATGAAACAAAATGCACATGATTTATATATAACATCAAGAAAAATGTGCTTTCAGCTCACTAGATACTGAAAAAAAATTCCATTTCCATCTATTTATCTCTAAGCTCAATATATCAAGTATATTTGTATTGATTATTGAAACAATCTTTATGATAAGAGAACAGACATGATCTTCAAGATAATATAACATTACAAACTTCCAGTTACGAATACAATATAAAGGTAAAGTAGGATAACTTGAAGTCACTCACCTGCTGGTAATAAAGGTTACGAATTTCTTCAGCTCGTACAGGATTACCTTGCTGCTCCTCCAATGATGCCCATGTCATCCATGTTATGTAACTTTGAGAATTTATGTTTAGTGAAGATCTAAACAATCTTCTAGCAACTGTTAGGTTGCCAATTCTTTGCTCTAAGACACCCCATGCCTGCAATGTTACACCAATCATATTCCACATGAACAGGAGAAGTTGCTTTCCTATGGCAAGGTTAAGCGATAAGAAGTTACATAATCATAGAAAAGGTCACCAGTAATTACCTTACAGTCCTGAACTAAATGGCAATATTGGTAGGCTTTTGTTGTATCTTGAAATAAAAAATTATTGTCCAACATATGCATTGTTTCCGAAATCACTAATCATGGGCACGATTAATAAATGTCTTCAATATGAAAATAACGCATCAAATCTCAGCCTAGTATATTTGCTTACAAGATCTTATGGAACGTAAAATCTATTTTCCTTAGCTGACATGCCAAAATTTGAGAACAGAATTAGTTTTGCTAATAATAAGCATTTAGTGCAACAAACAAACTTGTACAAAGTTCTAGTGAATCCTTCATTACAAATTTCTCTTATGAATAGATAGCACCATTGTTGAAATCCTATTTGGATGTTGCTTATGGCCAAAGCTCTAGCACAAACGACCAAAGTTTCAGTTTTGCAGAATATCCTTTGTTGCCAATGTGCCTACCAACATGTCTTATGCCAGGCCACTTTTTTCTGTACAAATTAATCTGTTTACACTGATCAGGTTATCTTTGGTTTGCATAAGAATATACTGTTGGCTAAATAAATGAAAAACTACTATGGATAATTATATTTGATATCAATTTCATATGTCAATAGTAATTTTTCAGGAAATTTCATATGTGAAAACTCTATATATTACTGAAAAAAGCAAGCACATGCAGAGAGGAATCAGAGCATGGTTACACAGAAAAATACATAGGGAAGAAAACTGCAATCATTGAGAACAAAGCACAGGTAATCCAATTTAGAAATTGATACATAATAATATTGGAATCTCAAACCATATAATGATACTATTTCTACCTGAAGGCAACGAGCAGCACTCTCAGTAGTTGAATCAATTGATAAAGCCCTTTGGTAAAGTTCCCTTGCTGTGTTAATGTTTCCTTCTTTCCACTCCATCCATCCCCAAGCCTAGAATATAAATAATGAATTACTTAAATAACTTACAATATTTAAAATTAGTGATAAATTCTGAAAGAACATCACTGATGTTGACTCTAAGTTCCTAAATGCTAAGACCAATTGAACCCAAAATGTGATCAGTTTCTAGGTAACAAAATTCACATCAAATACATCTACACTACATCCAGACCTATAGTGCCAGATAGTGACTAGATTGCACATGCATCACCTACTCTTTGTCCTGTTTCTACCAATTGCTGATTCATTATTGTGACTCTTGCTCATTCCACTTATATTTATTTTATTTTCCTATATTTCTCTATTAAAATATCTTCTGTAAGTAGTTTTCTCAAATTATAGTTTATATTTTTTCCTCAAACTTATTTTTCCTTCAAGATTTGGCTGCCAATTACACACCAAGTAAATGAGAGAAATAAAGAATCTACATAGACTGCCTAAGAAAGATATAGGCATCCCACTTTGTCGTGTCCTGCTCCCCTATGATTCCCTTAATCCCAAACAATCTAATGAATTATACTTTCAGTTTGGAGAATCAAGGATTGCCTCTGGGTTCATGCAGCAACACAAATTTCAACATAAATGTAATAGAAAGTTCAAAATTTCTTAGCTTAGGTATATGATTTGCCTCGACCGAAAGATACAAAGTAAATATACAAAATCTCTTCATCGTTTTATTACACCCAAAAATATCAAGCTGGCTCACATCTCTTTTGATGTTGATCATTACAGGCCTCTTAAATTGCTCTTCCATGTTTCTTTTTTTTTTTTTTTGTCTAATACATATTGGCACTTGTTTTTCTATTGATAGGAATTGCTTGTTGAGACCCTATGAGACCCTAATGAACTTTATTATCTCAGAGAAAGATGTCTACCACTCCTAACTTCTGGACGACAACAGGAACAATTTTTTTACCATGAAGTTACTGTATGCAACCTCCATATAGTTATCAGACTACCAAATTGGTAAATATGAAGTGTAGAGAAAACTTCTTACAATCCAAACAGGTTGGTGCCTCGGGTCTAGTGCAGATGCCTTTCTGAACAGGACACGAGCAAGATTTGCAGATGAATGCCTATATTCCAGCAAGGCCAGAGACTGAAGTATGACAGGATCTCTAGGGTTTACTGCATGACCAATCTTCAAAAGTTTCCTTCCTTTGTCGATATCACCCTGATTTGCTTCAAACAATGCCCAAATATGCCATGCAAACCTGTTCTTTGGACTGGCCTGTACTGCTTTCTGTAAATAAAGTGCTATATAAAATTAAAGAAAGAAAGATATATCTCAGAAATGGTAGTATGATGCAAGAATGCACAATGAAGAAATTCCAAACTACATAGGCAAGATGGATGCCCAAAGGACAACAACCTATAGTGCCTAAGTATTTCTAAGAAAGTAAAAAAAATTAGCCTTTTAATGTTCTTGCCACTATCAGCTTCTCTAAAGATGCTAAAAACTATGCAAAGCTTTGCACCAAGATATGAGATGAACCAATATATTTGATATTTGAGTCTAAAAATTAAGAGAAGCTATTGAAGATATTTGGAAGAAAATGAGTATGCATACTGATATTTGAGACAACAGTTGCTATGAACCAGGTGAATGTTTGCAGAATGTAATGAGATGAACAAGGAAAACAGGGTGAAGTGACATGATAGAGAATGCAAAGTTCCCAAGTAATTAAATATTGCCTGTTTCCATATGGTACATTGGGAATTTACTGGTCCAACCGTCAACCTAGATGCATAACAGATAAAATCAGGTGGTTCAAGCCCGATACTGAGCTCTCTCTCTCTCTCTCTCTCTCTCTCTCTCTCATATACTCCCTCACATTCTCTACCTAAGCTATCCCAAAGGGCACCAAAATCTCTCCAAATCCCCTCCAAAACAATAGGGGAAGTTGATTTCTGCAAGAAGAGGATTCAATCTCCAGATTTAGTTCAAATTCTCTTTAAATCAAGGTACTTCTGAATCTCTAAATTTCATGTAAATAGGTCAGGACAAATGTTAATCTTGCATGATTAGGTTGGTTCTCTTACATGTAGACCTGATTGAGGGCTTAACTTACTAGACTTATCTATAGATTTGACTGCTGATCTAAACTAGATCCATGATTATCAAGCCTTGATCCACATGGATCTAGCCTAGATTTTTGAATCTAGCCCTAATGGTTTAGCTTTGATCTATCCTAATCTAGTCATGTCCATCCAGATCTATCTTGGATCTAGACGGATCTAAGCTTGATCTTTGTGGATCAAAGCTAGATAGCCTTGATCATCGACCATCCATCTCCATTTGGTCTAGATCTATTTGGATCTGGGCTAGATTTGGTCTAGAGCCATTTGGATCTGGGCTAGATCTTCATGAATCTAAGCTAGACTTTCGTGGATTCAGTCTTAATTTTGATATGATTATGAATTTGTAGATCTGACATATGTTGACAACCTTTTTGTAGGAAAATGGTGCTAAGGCAGCAAAATCCTGATCCGCATGGCAATATGGCCGTCGCATGGAGGCACATCATCATTGGTCAAGTATCCATTGCAATTACATTGGTGGCGTCAAAAAAATAACCCGTCTGAAGCAATATTTGGCCAAGGGACTGTCAAATGTTCAAATATGCAAAAAGGTATAAGAAGGGCCTTTTGAGCAGTACTTGATGCTTGAAAAGCACTGCAGCTATTGAAAAATACAAACCTGAAACAGTGGTGCCATATTCTTCGATAACATTGCAATATCAACCTATATATCAGGTGGATCCTAGTAGTAAAATTAACCCCTTTAGTTTAACTTATATAAATTCATTGACCGGTTTCTTTGTCTGGTACCATATTTACCTCTTGGTGCAACTAAGGGATCATTATAATTTGGAGGAATGACACTGAAAATCAAATTTTGCCGTGTGGATCTGTCACAAACCACAACATGCAACAGTTGCAAATGTAATTGGTTGAAATGTGCCTTGATTCACAAAAAAAGTTCACAATTGACTCTCATACAAATGATTGGAGAAATTAGTATATGTCCCTACAATATGTGTTGTGCATGGATCTTGCAAACACATCATTGATATACAATTTCATCACATCGAAGACCTCGTTCCACCTTTCATTGACTCACATCATTCATTTTGGTGGTAGGAGCACTGTTTCTAGATGCTACTTTCAATCTTTATTTGATATATGTTTCAATTTGGTGTTCTATTATTTGATAGTTTAAATTCACTTTATTGTTGTCTAATATGATTGCATATGTCAAGAAAAGGGAAGAAAGAATCCTATAGTATAGTTTTCTTTTATTTTTCAGTCTTTTCCTGAAGCTCAATAGTCAATATATACTGACAGTCTGACACACAATATATTGGCATGAGTCCGGTATGTGAAATTAAATATAAATTGAAGTCTGGTGCGTGACACATTATAATTTTCACCATTTTGCAATATGTACTATGAAACTAGGTTGAATAATGGTCTTGTCTAGCTGAATTATAGCCTTGCAAAAGCATTAAATGCATATAAAGCCATGTCAGCATGTCTAGCTATGATTGCTAATTAACATGAACATTTGAATAACGACCTCATAATTATTACCTTTAACTGCTTTGAGCTTTGTGGTGCTCATTTCTTTTCTGCAATTCGAGTTAATAACATATATTTTACTATACTTCCAAGAGCACTATTCCCTTAGGATCATACCATGCACTGGAAATAGCCATCCGTGCTCTCTCTTGTTGAATGATCAAATAAATATTTTGAATTACTATTGTTGACAATATCATTCCTTTTTTTCGTTTTTTTTCTTGGTTTTCTTGTCTTTTTTTTTGGGGGTATGGAGAAGGATAAATAGGTGAAATGTCAGTATCATACAAATGAAATCATACTACAGACACCAACATGTTCGGTGTCACATTTTACTTCTTGTGTTTATTGTGATGCTAAACAAAACCCTAGCGGATTTTCTTTATGACCTATGGTGTCAACTGACACAAAATGGTGTCTCCTCATATGATCTCCAAGTTCCTCATATATGCAAGGCAGGGTGCATATTTTGTCAAAAAGAAGAGAAGTACTGATTAGGGTAAATTAAGTGACCAAGAATAACCTGGAGAAAAATTTGTCACCTCGAAGAGCTTTCGAGCAGTGTAATTGTTCTGTTGTTGCATTTCTACCTGAGCCCATGCCTGTTTCAAGAGATGCCCATGTAAATTAGTCAAACAAATTTTCATCCATAAATAAGTAGCAATTAAACAAGCCCAGTGTTAAAAGTCCAAAACACAACTTACTAGCCAACTGGCACAACTTTTGGGGTTGCATTTGGTAGCTTGCTGGAACAAATACCTTGCCCTCTTAAACCTCTTCCCTTTTGCTTCAAGTAATGCAAGAGTTTGGTATATGTACTCATTTCCACCACAGTATTTGAGTCCTTTGGTGAGAAGATTCCTTGCCTTCTTTATATTTCCTTGCTTTATTTCTAGAACTGCCCATCCATGCCAAGCTGCAATGTGTTTCTTGTCGGCTACAGTAGCAGCATCAAAGAGTTCTCTTGCTCTACGTATATTTCCAGCCTTATTTTCAAGGACAGCCCAACACTGTTCAAAGACAAAGTGCAAGATTTGAATAACTTAATATTCATCAAAAGGAATAGTACAGAATCAAATGCAGTTAGTTTAATTTCAGGAAGAGCAATACAAAGTAAGGCATTAGCTGCTTACATGTTAGTATGGCTTCTGAAAAAGATATAAAAAATAAAAAGATTTAATCAACTTAAAACATGGAGTGTGATATGACCTGTAAAAAACATTCACAAGAAACATCTTCAGTTGTCTCTCTCATAAATTAGCAGATCATCAAGTTTAGCAACAATCTCCAGGTAACCATGTATTGTTTCTGAACATAATTGGATTTTAAGAATTCAAACAAGATCAATAAGAAAAAGAATTTCATATCCACAGATATCAAATTTAAATTTGAGGTAATATCCAGTTAATCTTATGTGTTTTTTTAACACAACTTAATACTAAGGAAGCATTTAAAATATATGAATGAAGCAATCCAAGTCTTAAACATCTATTACTCGCTGTATATTTATCCATAACCAACATATTTGCTCTCGTTTACTAACTAACTTCACACATGTAATCGGTAACTAAGAGATAAAATAGTAGTAAAATATCGAATTCATGCAATACTAAAATAAAATGCTAAACAACCTGCCAAATATAGGAATTTTCTCCCTGTGTAGCTTGACAACCTCTTTCATAAACTGACCTAGCTTCTGCAAATTTTGACTGCTTGCATAAAAGCTTTCCCTGGGCCACGTAGGCTCGTCCATCTTCAGGCCAAAATGAGATGCACTGTGTACAAACGAAACTTAGAATCAACAGAACTAATCTAGGCTTCAACAATACAAATGTGAGGATGCACTATGTTATAATTGCTTGGAAAACTCAATGAATAAACATACTAAAGTCATGTATCATCCAACCCCCACGAATTGTTGGTGTCTAGAATAAGAAATTTATATGACATTTCTTTATTCTGGAAAATAAATATACCATGAAATATATTAACAATAAATGTTTAATGTTTCAAATGATCAATTTGCACAATGTCCAATAGCAATGCTAAAACGGAATTCTAAAGATTAATATATGGCCAAGGGAAGATTCGAATTTTCATGCGGTTTCCATGCTTTATATAGACACTTGTGCTTGATAAATAGGCATTTGAATTTGATGCACAAGTGCAGCTTGATATTCTTCCCATCAAAAAACCCATGTTACGTAAAGTTTAATTCTTCTAAGGACAGGACTCTGAAAGCATTAATTTGCATACCTTACCTATCTTGCATAGCCTTCGTCATATTTTATATGCCATCATTTTATATTTTTCATATATTTGATGCCATCACTCTTCACTTCAGCTACATACTTAGTTGTAGTCAACAATCAGGATTGACTGGTCAAGGGAAGAACACAAATGAGTCTCGATCATCAGACGACTAGTAACCAATAAATAATTATAGAAAAATACAGAGGATTTTACAAAGAAATATATTTTCTGGTCTATGCACTTGATACAACAGCAGCTTAAATCCTGCAACATTGCAGAATGTAGATCTCCAAAATATGGAAGGAGGGAACTTTAATATATTGTATAATGTAAACCTCTTAAGCGACCTCTACACTCAAACACTTTTTATGCTTATCTTTAATTAAAATTTTCATAGTGTTTATCTTGCAGCACCCGCGATTTAGGTAAACGGAGAAAACTCAGTACTCATCTATTTGCGTTGACAATCCAATAAACTGATGCCCATCTTAAAACCACTAGGACCCAATCTAAACTTATAATATAACCGACAACTGCTGCAGGTAAACATTATTGACTATGTAGACATCCATTTGCATCGAGAATCTTATCTAATAAACTGATGCCCATATTAAACCAATTAATTCCTATCTAAACTCGTCATTTAACGCAAACCAAACTATAAAAGGAAAAAAGGGTACCTTAAGGAGAATTTCTTCAGCTTCTTTAAACTGGAAATTCCTAGTGAGGACCTTGGCTCGATACAAAGCCAACTCCAAGTTAATCCCCAGCGGCCTCTCCCCGGCACCTACGACCCGCTCCGGCTCAAACATCGGCATCTTCTTCGCGAACTCCGACAGCCGCCTATCAATATTCGAAGAAGGCGTGGTTTTCTCCTCTCCTCCGCTCGTCTTATCGGATTCCACCAAAGAACTGACCGCCGCTTCTTCGAGACCCTCCTTCACCGGCCGACGGACAACGAGGAGTCCCTCTGGACCGCCCCCCTCATCTGGGTCCTCCAAGTCATCTTCGATCTCGTCGTCGTCTGACACCGAGGAGAGGACCTGCTCTTGGAGGGGGGCAGGTGATGAGGTCTTGGAAGAGGAGGGAGGAGATCTGAGGAGGGGAAGAGAGGAGAAGGATCGGATCGGGAGGTGGGCGAAGGATCTGGGTATGAGATTCGGGTTAGGGTTAGGATTTGGGGAGGAAGGGGAAGGGAAGAGAGGGAATTGGGATTTGGGAGATGAGAAGAGCTGCATTGCTCCCTCCCCTGCTTACTCTCCCTGCCTCCCTCCTCGGCCACTGGATAAAACGGCATGGGGAAGTGGCTAAAAGGCGCGCTTCTGGATCACACGAGTTTTACAAGCCTAATTACTTTTGTACCCTTAACATTTGCACGTGCGATGGATGGTGGCGGTTGCTGCCGCGGGTGTTGAAGCGATACGGGGGTTTTTTGGTCACATGGAGATACTACGAGGATTTGTGGAGGTGGTGGAGAATTAGCCACGTCGGTGACCACGGCTCAGCTGCGGGCGCTTATCAACCGTTCACCGAGCTTTACGATTGAGAACTCGGTTGATTGAAATCTGACGTGATTGATATCGGAGACCCCAACTGTGGACACTGTGGAGATCATTTCCAAGCACGGAAATAGCATATTTATCCCTTCAAATACAGCATAGATATATGTCTTCAATATTATGTACCTTGATGCCGTTCTGCTTTAAATAAAACATAATTTTTTGTTTCAAAAAATGTCATAATAACATATGGAAGTATTCTTTTACAAGTGTGCACCTACACCACATCATGCATACCTTCAAGACATCTTGCATTAATAAATTTCATCAAGTATATATTTAATTTATATTATTATAGTTATTGACAAATCATCATTTATTGTCTATATACTCTAAGTTAGTCTTTGTGATTTTATCTTTTCAAAATGTGTTTTTAAAATGCATCTTCGATGATAGAGGAAGATATTTGCGCTTATAATGTCTTAATTCTCATATTCCTTAGTCGACACAGAATTAAACGTTATCAGCTCCCCTATCAATATATAACTAAACGTTATTAGTTCCCTTAGTAATCGAGTTGATATTTAGTTGACCCTATCATTAATAAATTTCATCAAGTATATATTTAATTTATATTATTATAGTTATGACAAATCATCATTTATTGTCTATATACTCTAAGTTAGTCTTTGTGATTTTATCTTTTCAAAATGTGTTTTAAAATGCATCTTCGATGATAGAGGAAAATATTTGCGCTTATAATGTCTTAATTCTCATGTTCCTTAGTCGATACAGAATTAAACGTTATCAGCTCCCCTATCAATATATAACTAAACGTTATTAGTTCCCTTAGTAATCGAGTTGATATTTAGTTTAGTTATTAGTCCTTAGTAATCGAGTTGATATTTAGTTGACTCTATTTTTAGTATTAGTAATAATCGGATCTATTCGAGTTCCACGTATATAAGAAACTCAAATGTCGATATATATAAAGATTAAGATCGGATGAGATTTTTTAGACGCTCCTGACTATTTAGTCAATCAAAAATTAAAAATAAAAAATAAAAGATTTTAGAAAATAATGATTGACATAGATTATTATGGTTTGATAGGGGTTTGATGGAAGGAATATTCCATGACATGCACCAAAATATTTTTTCAATATTTTATATCCGACTAATTTTTATGTGGTTAAATGATTGATGGTTTTTCTTATTGAATGAGTTATTACGTGTCATTGGAGTGAATATTTCTTGTCAATTATATAAACACATTTACTAACCAACTTCTTAATCTATTTTTTATAATAAATTAGTCAATTTTACTTTATTATTAAGAATTATGATACAAAAGTTGTTGCGTTTATGAAATATTACACCGCTTAAAATTGTTATAGAACACATAAGATTTATTCTAACTGTGCAAGGAAATTACTTGAGCTCGTATGATCATGTAAATCTAGGATGACGCATAACATCACAATGTACCAAACATAAACGATTGTGATAAATCATGAGTCAATTGGTATCATCCACATGATATATTGACTGATATAACCCGACCAGCTTTTCGAATAAAACATGTCAAACTTCAAATCAATCTAACATAACATGCTTATAAAAATATGAGAAAAAATGCTATAGAAAATTGACCAATTAAATGAACATGACATGGATAAATTTCAGTTCGTTACATAGTGAAGCAGTTGACATGACACCAGAAAATTCTCTTTCGAACCACATGAACAGTGGCTCGGCTCGACATGATGTCGGACGATCCGGACCTTAACCGGTCCGCCCTCTCGTCAATTAGACCGATCCAATGATTATTAGCAGTCGGCCGCTCGCCTCGAAAGATCCGATCGAAGGTTAACGGGTTCGCAGCTGCGGTGATAAAACCGGTCACATCGTCAACTCACGCCATATAAGCCATCAGACGCACTCCTCTCATTCGCCGGGTCCGGTCGAAGGCTTAGGGTTTTGGATCGAACTCAACGAAGCCGGTCAAGAGAGGAGGAAAGCTCCATCGATCGGAGTTGTCGTTCTCGATCCCTTTGTTCCCATCCTCGATCTCATGCGGATCTGACCTCCAAGATCCAGATCGAGAGCGATGGCGATCGGTGGTCTCGTCCTCGGCTTTCTTTTCGCTCTCTTTGCCTCACCAGCTGCCGCGGATGCGATCCATGGCTGCGGTGGATTCATCGAGGTTAGGATCCCGGATCCAATCCACGTTCGAGAGTTCCTCGTTCTTTTGATCGTGTTAACCTGGTCAATTTGCTTTCTCGCTTGCTTTATTGACGAATTAGTGGTGGTTCTCTCAGGCGAGCTCGCCATTGGTCAAATCAAGAAAACCTTCGGATGCAAAGTTGGATTATTCACACATAAGGGTACGTTCTTAAGAGTTTAATGTGCTGCTTTGTTGTGTTTCTTTGAATTGTTAGTTCATCGTGTGTTCGTGGTGAGTAAATTACTATAAGCCTCGCCGAGTTTTAGATATTACTGTGCATGCTGTGTTTGTATAATTGAACCACCGATTATACTGCTAGGCTCACTTCTCGATTTGAATCTACTTATATTATTCGAATTTCTGGCAGTTACTTGCTTATTTATTTCTTATTTCTTGTATATATATAAAATATAAATCTTTTATTTTATTTAATATTTTGTAGTGTGTTTTTCTTTCTGGTAGATTTATTGGGACTTGATCGTATATTACGTATTTCCTGTCTGGACTGTGGATTATCTAACATCACAATTTGATTTAGGTTGAACTGTGCACTGTTGATGGGTTGGTCAAGGAGCGGACACAATGTGCTCCCAATGGTTATTATTTTATCCCAGTTTATGACAAGGTGTGACGATCGAAGGTTAACGGGTTCGCAGGCTGCGGTGATAAAACCGGTCTACATCGTCAACTCACGCCATATAAGCCATCAGACGCACTACTCTCATTCGCCGGGTCCGGTCGAAGGCTTAGGGTTTTGGATCGAACTCAACGAAGCCGGTCAAGAGAGGAGGAAAGCTCCATCGATCGGAGTTGTCGTTCTCGATCCCTTTGTTCCCATCCTCGATCTCATGCGGATCTGACCTCCCAAGATCCAGATCGAGAGCGATGGCGATCGGTGGTCTCGTCCTCGGCTTTTCTTTTCGCTCTCTTTGCCTCACCAGCTGCCGCGGATGCGATCCATGGCTGCGGTGGATTCATCGAGGTTAGGATCCAGGATCCAATCCACGTTCGAGAGTTCCTCGTTCTTTGATCGTGTTAACCTGGTCAATTTGCTTTCTCGCTTGCTTTATTGACGAATTAGTGGTGGTTCTCTCAGGCGAGCTCGCCATTGGTCAAATCAAGAAAACCTTCGGATGAACTGTGCACTGTTGATGGGTTGGTCAAGGAGCGGACACAATGTGCTCCCAATGGTTATTATTTTATCCCAGTTTATGACAAGGTGTGATATTTTGTAGTTATTAGTGTTTGTTCCGTTTATTATACATATGCTGAATAAGTCACACCTGATAGACTATGATGCAGCACTGTTACTTATATAAACGTAAACATGACGAATGACAATTTGCTTATCCTTCTTTATTCTTAAGAGTCCATTGAATTGCATGCCATTATTGTAATTTTATAAAGCATGGGATATCCCTTGTGTGTTTAGATATTCTTGTGTTCAGCACCATTGCCTGGAATAGGAAGACTCAGGTATCTGACTGCACTTTATTATCTAATGTATTGGGGAGACCTATACAAGTTATCTTTTCCAACTTTTGCCGGTGTTGTGATGGCTGTAATTTTTCCTTGTTTTGTTGGTTTCATATATTATCAAACATCAAACATAACCAGCTCTAGTGCTTGTCATTTTAAATCATTATCAACAATTTTTGTGCTGCTCATCCAAATTCTTGATGATGATAACTGTGTTGCTCATACATTTAAATTTATTTTAAAGTTAAAAGCCATCTTTGAAGCAAGATGTTATTGTGTTTTTTCTATTTTTCCAATGAATTGGTTGATAATTGGAAAAAGCAGTAGCTCTTGTTTAAACTTGAAAATCACGTGAAATAGTTCTATTCATGGACTCCCGTATTGACCAATACTTGTTGGTCCAATTGTTCTGGCATGCCACATACAGATACCTCTTCATTATCATGTTGGCATGGACTTGTAAGGCAGAGAACCCTTTTTATTTCTCATGTTTCTTGTTCTCTGAGTCTGAATCAAACATGTGATTCACCAGCTCAAGCAAAATTGTCAATTTACTGATTTCTGTGCCTTTTTTTTTTCATTTTTTTGGTAAGTCTATTCCACTAGCATGTCTGTGTTGGTGTCACATTAATGAGGCTCATGCCGATGGCCCATAGCACACCGGTCTTGTACTGGCATGAGGGAGCACCATCCTTGATTTGAACTGCTCTTTTTTGTCATTCACTTTTATGGAATGTGGTGATGTTTCATACAGCCGCTTTCAGCCTAAAAGGCTGAGTAGCCTTTGATTCCATTCCAAATGTTTCTGATATCAAGCCTGTGGATACCGTAGTCATCCATCCCAAAACTTCCTAAGAAAGTACTACTCATGATCTCTGAACCAACAATATTTGCTATTGTACAAAGATGGACAAAAAAAGAAAGAAACAATTTTGTAGGCATCTAATTCAGTCTGGATTTCTGTTTTGTTGTCTATATCAAAGTATCAAACATCCATTTGCTTTTTATGGTCTCGAAGTTATTGCTCATTTGTTGGGTATATTTCTGTCTTAACCTATAAGCTGGATTGAAATTTGAAGGCTGAACCTGCTTCCTGTTGATAGCCAAGAACTGAAGCCTCCGTATCATTGTCTTCGTTTGTTGGGAATGTTTTGGTTGCTGTGGAAGTTTAATTTTACATAATAAATATTTGTTTTCTTTTCAGCATCACCTATTTAATGCCTCAGTGTATCACTTCTTCATGCTACAAGCACTTGCAAAGGAACTGTATTCAGACTCTAGATCTACCTCATAATTTTGTTTCATAGGGTTGTAGCATTGCTGGAGGTAGTATGAACAAGTGAATAAGTCTCTGTCTCTGTGATTGTGCTAAGCAACATTCTGGGATCACCTTTCTGAATTGTCAAGATACTCTGTCATTTGGAGCCTTCATTATTTCTTCTTTGACACTGCAAAATTAAACCATTGAATATGATGCATTGTCATTATGTTTACACATTCATCACCTTTTTTTAACTTCTCAAACCTAACACGAAGAATCGCTGATGGTTCCTTATTTTATTAAACCACAAAGAAATTTTCCAACTACCTTTTATTACAGAATAAAGACATTTTCTTAAAAAATACATTAATTTTATGAGTATCCCTGATTGCCAGAAGTTCTATGGAAGACACTTTAACATTACAACAGTAGATTACTGGTTGACTGAGTCATGTGATCTGATTGGCATACCCTGGCACGAAAATAGCTTGGCCATAGTAGATAATTGCTAATACCAGAACTGATGTAGTATTAAACTCGCTTGCTAGCCAAAACTACAATTCTTGGTTTGAAGTATGCTGTTTTTCATATTTTGTTACTTCTATATGATGTTTGATTGCTACTACCTCATTTAACAGGGTTCATTTGTTCTCCGAGTAAAGGGGCCTGATGGATGGTCATGGAAACCTGATAATGTGAGTCAATGGGCAAACAAGTTGACTCAGTCTTCTAGTGTTGATTATATGAACTTCGTATCTGCTGTGCAGGATGTATTTTTTTCAGTTGTCAAACTATGTTCTTTATGTAGTGTTACTGATCATAAAACTCTGCAGGTCAATGTTATTGTCGACCAAGATGGCTGTAATGCAAATGCAGATATCAATTTCCTTCTCACAGGGTATGGGTCATGCAGACAAATTTCCCAATTCCTTTTTTTTAATTGTCAAAAGAAAGCATCTTGGTTGTTTTTGTCCATAAAGCCTGATAATACTTCTTATTTTTTTCTTTTCTACTTCTGTAGGTTCACCCTATCAGGAAGGCTCATTGGTGCTGTTGGTGGTGAAAGCTGTCCCATAAAAGATGGAGGACCTTCTGGTGTAAAAGTCGAGCTATTGTCAATATCGGATGACCTTATTGCATCTTCTTTGACATCGGCCATAGGAGGTTATTCATTCACAAACATCATTCCAGGTTTGACAAGTTTACTTTTCTTATGTCTTTTTACCTTAACTTCAGAGTAGATAAATTTGTCAGACAAGCTAATTAAGCTTCTGTTTTACATTCAATTACATTTGACTTTTATATTATGTCACTTTATGTTTTTCTATTCTGTACTCATTGGAGAACTAAAGCTGTATTTGGGCTTGGGATATTCCCACTAGCGATTCCCTTGCACAAATTTACATATTTTAGAATTTAAGTTTAGCAGACTATTGCAACTTGTCTGAGTTATAGGAGCTGCATAAGATACAAACAAATTGCAGGCAAGTACAAAAAGTAAGAGATAGGAAATAAATGTGTTCTGTTCATCCAGTCATGCAATTAGTTTTAGCTATGATACAGGATACAGATGATGCCATACCAGCTCTTGAATTATATATAAAGATAGGTATTTGGACACATATATTGCAAAAGGACCAAATAGGGGAAGGGTGTCCTTCACGTAGTAAAGATGATTAAGTATGAGAGTCATTTCCAGCTCAATGAGTGTTTTGAATTAGAAACTAAGATTCTTGGTGTTATGGTAAGTATAAGATTAAGACTCGTGTACTTTGACCCAAGGTTTTTAATTTCGAAGAATACCGTCCGTATTGGGCAGTACGTATTGGTTCACTAGCAGACCGGTACACGGACTGCCCGCTACCGAGCAGTACTGTCGATTGGGGCTGTTTCTGCCCCGTTATCGTCTTAAATCGGGCCGTGACCGAGGGAGAAGAAAGAAGAGGGGTGACCAAGGGAGAAGAAAGAAGAGGAGAACCTGGAGATCAACGTCACGGGGAGAAGAGAGGCGACGTCGCCTCGGCAAAAACGATTATATATATATATATATATATATATATATATATATATATATATATATATGCGCGATGTCATCTCGTTTTCGCCTTGGTGATGCCGCCTCGCGTGGGGAGAAGAGAGGCGAGGCGACGTCACCTCGTTTTTTTCTGCGACGTCGCCTCGGCGACGTCGCCCCGCATGGGGAGAAGAGAGGCGACGTTGCAGAAAAAGATTTTTTTTACTTATATATATATATATATACCGAGCAGTATATTTTGATATACTGCTCGATATACAGTACCGTACCATACTGAGTTAATATCGAAACTCCGGTACGGTACGAAATTTCAATCCTTGTTTTGACCCTCCTTAGACCTTGTTTTGGTGGGAGCATCGTTAACTTAGCCGTGCTTTTATCTATGTCCAATATTGCCTTGGATGGAGGCAATGATTGTGGAAAAGAACTTCTGGCCAAAATGTAAAACATGGAAATGTACAGTAGATTGAACAAAAAGTTTATCTGCAAATAAGTTCTGCTCAAATCATTGAATTGCACATGCAATTATTTCACCGAACCTTTTGCAAAAATTAAATATCTTTGAAATTGATAATGTGCTTTGGATCTGTTCAGCAGCCAGATAAAAATCTGCTCAATTCTTGCTTTCAGCCCTGCTCAAATGTCATCTTAAGATTTCTTCTTCTTACATATTGATCAGACCAGACTTAGATCATGGTTGTAACTTGATTTGATGCAGCTCTAGACTATGAAAAAAAAATTCTGAGACTTAAGCAGCAATTGGAATCAATTTATGCTTTTGTAATATGCTTAATAATGTTTAAGCAATTGTCATCAATTTATTTTATTGAAGCATCTATTAACCTGTTCTGGAATTAAATATTCCATCTTATTTAACTACCTTTTCTTACATAAGTTTATTTTTTTAATTTCCTAATTATTCTCATCATATGGTGCAGGAAATTACAGATTAACGTGGATATGATCTTCAAGGTTTTGTGGTTGCACAGGTATTGCAGTAATTATACACGAATGAGACTTCATCATCTTGGTTATTGTATAGACATTTCCTTTCGGTCCTCTGTTGATCTTTGAAATTGATAATGTGCTTTGGATCTGTTCAGCAGCCAGATAAAAATCTGCTCAATTCTTGCTTTCAGCCCTGCTCAAATGTCATCTTAAGATTTCTTCTTCTTACATATTGATCAGACCAGACTTAGATCATGGTTGTAACTTGATTTGATGCAGCTCTAGACTATGAAAAAAAAATTCTGAGACTTAAGCAGCAATTGGAATCAATTTAATGCTTGTAATATGCTTAAATAATGTTTAAGCAATTGTCATCAATTTATTTTATTGAAGCATCTATTAACCTGTTCTGGAATTAAATATTCCATCTTATTTAACTACCTTTTCTTACATAAGTTTATTTTTTTAATTTCCTAATTATTCTCATCATATGGTGCAGGAAATTACAGATTACACGTGACACATCCAAATTTAGAAGTCGAAGTTAGAGGTTCACCAGAGGTTTAATATACTTGCTATTACATTTAATTGTTCTGCAGTGCACATTAAACTGTTAAGTACATGGTTCTAGTTGTTGGTCTGTGTAGGTGAATATAGGCTTTGGAAATGCTGTGGTGGATGATGTCTTCTTTGTTCGTGGATATGATCTTCAAGGTTTTGTGGTTGCACAGGTATTGCAGTAATTATACACGAATGAGACTTCATCATCTTGGTTATTGTATAGACATTTCCTTTCGGTCCTCTGTTGATCTTTGAATCTTGCTGTTTCTCCTTGTCAAGATTCTATTTAAAATTTATCTCCCTTGGTGATTTCATGGCACATGGTATGTTGACCTTCTTTTGACCAGGGCATCTATTTCAAAGGCTAAAACGTTATCTGCTGCTTGTATTTGTTAATTTTAACCTTTTTTCTATCTTCTTGCCACATTCTGTTCCAATATGTGTTACTGGAGATGTGGCCTCAGTAAATGCCGTGTTTCCCAGATAAATCCATGTAGAATCTGTCATATCATTCTCTTGGTCTCCACTCACCCAATGGTCAATTGTGAAATGGAAGAGGAAAACTAAATGAAATTCTATTCAGCCATGATTTAATGTCTGGCAATTGATATCTATTCCTAGCTATGTGTGATGGACTATTTATAGATCTTTTTTGGCATGTATGATAGTTTTAATAGCACATATCAGCTGCCACCTAATGCAAAGTAGAAGCAAGGAAGGAAGATTTATTATTGTCATTACCATGGAATAGCCTTTTTAATTGACTATTTGTTTAGGAGCTCTTCTGTCTCTTTCAAAAGTACTATTCATTAAATATAAATTGTCTTACATGCTTTAATTAGCTTTCTTTTCATCCAATCAGACTTTGAAATGTCAGCATTGTTGTGCCATAATGTAAATCATCATAGAGGTTTCAACCAGCGTTAGCTATTCTACAAAATACAGATATGCTGCATTGACATAATGCTAGTAGTTGGGCATAGTTCCATTTCATTGTCCTTAATATATATGAATATATATATTTTTACTACATTCTTTCCTATATTTTTTATGTCTATTACTTAGAATTGATTTGATATGTTTTCTTTGTCGTCCATTGTGTTCTCTTGAGAAAGCATGCATGGCACGTGGAAGAAGTCTAGTACACTATGAGCTATGAAGTTGGATATGTACTGCAATAGATGCTTACTAGTGGAATAATCTAGGAGCTATTGATTGTAAAAGAGACTACCTAGTGAGAAGTTTGTCAACTAGGAATTCCACTTATACAGGTTAGCCGAACAAGGCTAATGAGCTGTAACCTGATACTCGTACATACTTAAGATAAATCTTAGGAAATTATCCAATAAAAGGAAAATGTACAAAATAGATAGCAATAGCATATTGAGTCTATGAGATATTGATTCTTGATCTTTTGTTCATTCAGTTTATAATAAGAACCCTTTGTTCGCATAAAAGTACTTCTTAATGTGTATCTTAACTTTCGCTTCTAATGGATGTTTGTAGTTTGTACATTGGTGTACTGCGTGTACCTCAATAGTTTGAGGTTAATCTGCCATGCATACATGAGACTAATTTGTTCGTTTTTGGGAAATTGTGGGTGTACATGTCAATGGTTTTAGTTTAAGAGAAGGATTTAAAGTTTTTCAAGTATTTGGTAGGTGGTGGAAATAAGGTGAAAGTCAGAGTAAATTAGAGTAGGGGCACAAATAAAGTTCCCCAAAGTTTTCTTGACATACAAGTGGAAAATCACTTGTAGTATGTGTTGGGAAATTTTAGGGGGCGACATCACATTCGTAGCGGAAGAACAAAAAACAAAATTCTCAATTTTCCAAAGATATGTTCGTCGTCGTGCGAAGATTGGTGTGCAAAAATCCGTGAAACTTAAAACTGCGTATAAGATAGATTGTGTTACTTAGGGAGTTCGCCCTGAATCCCTGTAGATCTCTAGGAGAGGTTGAAGGAGGTCAAGTGCCCTCATCTCTAGCAGTGATCCACACAGCAGGGCTGCGACGACGCTCCTCAAAACTCTAGGCCTGTTCTGAGGTGGGGAGGGGGAAGAGAATAGGAGAGGCAACCCAAAAGGTTCTAGCTTATGAATCACTGTTTTCCTCCTATTTATAACGGTCCTCTGTCAACTTAACCCTAATGGATCCTGCCCTATTGGGTATTGTATCTCCATCCGACTACCTAAGCCTCTTAGATTAGTGGATCTCTATCTAATAATCTCTCATGGGCTCTTATTGGATCTCATCCATATGATCCAATAATTCAGGGGTTTATTAGATATCCAATAAGATAGGGGTTCCGTCGGATATCTCATATCCGAACCTCTACTCATCGCAACACCAACCATATGTATGTGACCCTCTAGGCCCAATATCGAGTTGGTCGTGAGTCATATATGTCAGAATTCCTTCTGGCTCAGTAAATTATTATCTTTATAATAATTCACTCGACTCATTGACTGCGGACGTACTAGGCCACTAGCAGTCCCTAGATGATACAGTGGAATTCAATCCATTGGATTTGTCTGTCATCAGTTATCGTGTACCTATAGTCCCTCATCTATTTAATATCCCAAAGATCGTATACCGGGCATGGTGCTGTGAGACTCATACGGTTTCTAATCGAGTCTCGCTCTAATCAGATTCTCTTGGAGAACTCTTTCTCTCTCAATCCGAATGACTTTGGCTAGAGATTTGTCCAAGCAAGAACACACGGGATATTCCTCTCATGATATCGAGAGCGGATGATCCTCTATCGACACTCAATAGCCCTCGTAGGGTTGACTGCCACTCCTAATAACCGGCTGTACTAGATTTGGAACTTCCAAACCTATAAGTCCGGTATCAATGAGTGGAGTACTCATACAGGATATCCTTGGTATCTCAAGTCTAAGGACCAGATACACCACTAGGATTACAGAATCGTTGTTTGACAATAAGGCATCGTCAACCATTTAACATCTCGTAAGCGGATCAATCAGTGAACTCATTCTCCAATGAGCACCTGTACTATATCCCTAGTGTCCCCACACGAGCAGTTATGTGACCAGCTGCATTCTTCATATGGACGGGTATACAGTACACCAGTCTGTCCGGTTATCTCGATGTCTCTTTTGAGTAACCTATGACCGAGATTATTTAGGGTTTGTGTTTAAAGATGAATCGGTCTCATTATCGTGATCTCATCACGATCCGATTCCTATTGTACAGATCCAAGGATATCACAATATATATATGCAACAAGTAATATAAAGTGATAAATGCTAAAATATAATAAGCAAAAAGACTGTGTGTCAAGTCACACGTGCCATCACTCACGTGATTGGCTTGCAGGGCACCTATGACTAGCAGTATGTCTATTGCACTGAAGGAAGAACAAATGACAAAGAAAAAACATAATTTGAAGTTGAAACTTAGTCCATGTCAGCTAGGATGCTTGTTGTTGAAACATATACAAAAAATTAGCCTACAAATGCTATTATTGTCTAGCAAAAAGATTCTTGGTTCTTGGGAATGGAAACTCCTGGATTATTGCAGCAATTCATATTGTTGAAGATGAAGTAGCTTTATGTATTATCATAGTGATTATATTGTTGAAGATGAAGTAGCTTTATGTATTAACATAGTGATTGTGGCTCTGACATCATAACTATTCAAGCTTAATTATCTCAATGTGTTTATTTGTGTTTGCAGGGAAATCCAATTGTGGGTGTTCACATGTATTTATATTCAGATGATATCTTAGACGTGCATTGTCCGGAAGGCGCTGGTAATGGACCTAGGCATAAGAGCGCTCTTTGCCATGCTGTGTCTGATGAAGAAGGGAGATTTCTGTTTAAATCTTTACCTTGTGGTAACTTTCTTCATTGCTAGGTGGATATTATTTTCTTCTGTTTGTTTGGTTAAGTGGCTTGTACCTGCTATATAACATTTTTAGTATTTTTCTGAATCTTGAGTACTGATCTTGAGTACAGTCATATGTTTATATGTTAACATGTGATTGATTAGTAAGATATTTTATAGAGACAAGTGCTGACTGTTGCATTTGAAATCATGTATTCAAGTGCCCTCGACACTTTTTTTTTCTTCGGTTGTCATGACTCATGATAACCATTGGTGCAATGTGGAAGTCAGCCAAGTTGACATTGGGTGCTACTAAAACATCCAAAAGATGAAAGACTACAAACAAATATAAAAGAGACAAAAACCATGTAGAGTTGCTTCCAAAAATTCTTTCGCCTCTTCCATACCCTTCTATTTCTTCAGTTTTCCCTCTTTTTCTCCGATTTTGTCAAGATTGCACAAGGTGTCACGTGCCAAAACGCAATTTTCTGATCGGACTTTATTTTATTTCCATTGATTGATTTGATCCTTGAGATCTGTGTTTACTAGATGAATGAACTGGAATGAATCCGGTCTATGATTTTGCTAGTTTGGGATGATTTTACACCTCAGATCTGATCCTAGACTTATGTTTTTGGGACTCAAAACCAGTTTGGTACGATGGCTTTTGGACAATATACTCTTGAGTATAGGCAAAATAGCGAATGCTGCTTCAAATTCCAAAACTCATCCCCATCAACTGGTCCATTTTAAAATTTAATAGATTTTGGTGATGTTGGATGGGTAAGAGTCATAGATTTGGGTGATGTTGGATGGGATTAATGTTAACTTCATTTTCTAGATATTCACCTCAAGTTTTGATATGTTAATTGTCTGTCAAGTCCTTATGTGCAATTTGATATTTTCCATTTCCGATGTTTTTAGATAAATTATGACTTTTGAACTAATATATTTCGAGAATTAAATGAGTGCTAATTTCTAGGCTTTTTGGATAATATGCTGTTTTAGACAAATTATCTGCATCCTGGGCTTAAGTTCCGACAACAAAATATAAAAAAATCTTAATAATAATAGAAGAGTCAAAACCTCAACAAAAACATTACTGGTACTTATGAGATTATAGAATAGAGCAAAAGGTAATGTTATTACTTGTTAGAGAAATTATCAAAATGGTGATCATGGTTTAAAGTTATTCAGCTACCTAGTGAGAATCCATTTATTCCCTCATTATGTTCATTGTTAGTCAAAGCAAAAGCTAAAGGTCCAAACCAGGTGATGTGTTTCTCTTTGCAATTTGAGGTTGAGGTGTCTCGGTGTTAGCTTAGATCAGTTTGTAGAGTTTGATATCAATGGAATCTAGAAATAATGATCCATTTTCTTTTATAAGCTAAACAAGCTCATGCTCGAATAACAGAAATTCTGTTATAGCTATTTCTGTACATTCAATGTACTCTACGGATGGAGGAGTACATAGAGTTGAACATAGTAAACTAAGAAATTGAAAGATATCATTGAAATTGTTCATTTGGAAATTTTCCGAAAAAGTTAATTATACGTTCTTCTCTCCATCAGAACAATAGGGCTGTTATGCTTTTACTTTTAAACTGTTGGATCTTTCTTTAAATATCTGCTATAACCCAAAACATGGAACACCGTTATTGTCTAAATCAAGTTTTATGTAGATTATCTCATCAACCTGTCAGAATTGACTAGACCAGCTTGGTATTGCTGAAAGTATCTGTTTGAAGCCAAAACAAAACTTGCCAGCTCTACTTCTTGCTGGATCTTATATAATTCAACACTTAATTCCTACTTTCCATCTTAAGTTAGATATGAGAATGAAAGAAGGGCTTATCCATAGGTATATCTATCAACGGAATTTTGTATATTGGTTTCTTTGTAAATCTTTGATAGTGTACTGAAGCTATAGCCTATACCTACTATGGATATACTGATGTGCCTTTGAGTTGTTGCATGTTCTGTTTGCTGTGACATGTATTAGAAGTTTTTTTAGTGACTTGGCAATTCTAATGCTTCTTTAGAACTTCTTCACTGCCATTTTTACAAAGTTAAAGGGTTATGTACTTTCTTCATAATGAATTTCTGGACGCTGAAACTATTGTATATATAACCTGACAAACATTAGACAAGTCTCTAATCAAATAAAAATGTCTTGTCTTGTTGATAACTAGAAGCAGTAATGCTTTTATTTTGTAATTGTTTTGATCCTATCAATATGGGCATGTCACTGTTTTTTGTTCCTTATATGAAATCATATATATTTAAATCTCATCTTCTTTTTTTCCTGATCACTATATAGGGGTTTATGAACTTTTACCTTACTATAAAGGAGAGAATACAATTTTTGATGTCTCACCCTCTTCAGCTATTGTGTCTATTGAGCATTATCATAAACAGCTGCCCCAAAAATTTCAGGTATGAAAAGTTTTATTTTATATTTAGATTCATTTTAAAGAACCATTATTATTATTATATCCAAGAATTCCAAAAATCCTGTAAGGTTCTTGTAAACTTTTAACATCTCTGTGCACCAATAATCTTGTCCATATTCTTTTTTAATTTCTTTCTAATTGTAAGCTTCAAGGTATGCAATAGTAGTATGATCCAATACAGCTTACCGGGTTGTGGCTCAGGGAACTTGGTATAAGGTGTTACCTTTTTCTTTTAAATTCAGATTTTTTCAAGCTTTTTTGTAACTCAATACATACTAGCATAGAAATAACTAGGATTGGATTTCTTTTCTTTCAAATTCCTTGGTAAGCCTTATTAATTAAAAAAAAATACAAACAGTAGAAAGCCAGTGACATGATTGGATTTCTTTTCTTTCAAATTCTAAGAAGGTGCACAAGGCTCTGCACCATAGATGATGCCGCCCAAGTCCATCCTTGACCTAAGTAGGGTACACTCTTTCAAACCAATATAAGCCCATAAAAAGATAATGTTCCATCTGCTATAGTAGTATGAAAATTTGCAGCTTGCGCAAGATAACATCAAACCCTTAACCTCTATAAATAGAGATGCTTTGTCATTGAAGACAAGACGATGACACATACTTGGAAGTTGAGAATAAACTTTATAGCAGAAGAAATGGAGCCTAAGTCTCCAATTATTTTGGGTCGTGGACCCTTCCCCTTATTGAGCTCCATCAAAGTTCATTTTCTTTGTTGACATCATCCTAAGTCCCAACTGTTTCTATCTCTATATTCTTTCGCGATCATCTTCGCTTCATGGTACCTTGATTTTAATCTGACTAATCCCTTGTTGCTATGCAACAAATTGTCTTTGTTGAAGTGAAATCAATTGTATTTAACTGAAATGTTACATTGTGTCTGGCAAAGTTTTAAAATCACCTTATTATGATCATGAGAAACAAATAGGATTTTGTAACTTGCAAGAGTTGCTGTTTTATAACACATACTTTTAGGAAGGTTTTTTTACAAGGGAAATTTAGCTGGTATTATCATCCAATTCCACCTGCCATTCCACCTTGCTAGGTACAGGCTGATGTTCACTTCAAGTTTTTTCTTGTCATATGCGTGAGACCTTGTGTTGTATTTACCATTAAGTTCATTATTGGCTCGATCAATATATGGAAATAAGTTACAGTGCATAATTAATTTGTAAACCCCAGGCTGGAATTCTTGTCTACTCATTATTTAGTGTTAATTTTCTGGTTATCTCTGTGGATTATACTGCAGAGCTGAGCTTCTTGTGAAAATTTTGAACAAGGCCGAACCTCTGCACTGGTTTCTGATGAACTGCATTAGGAATACCCTCTATTAACTGAATAGTTTTATTGAGTGTAAATTCTCATGTTTTTCATGGGGGTAATTGTAGTGCTATTTGGGTTTCTCAATTTTTTCAAAGATCTGAGAGTTCATATATCTGGAGGCAGGATTGGCCGTAAGATCTTATGTATATTTTGTGTTCTGAGGGACATCAGATGGTCTGTAAGAGGCTTTTAAAGTAATTTCATTTCTCTTTTTGAAAAAAAAAGACAGTGATTTAGCTTAGATGGTTTGCTTTGTGGCTTATGCCTCATGGGAACCACATGCAAGTATTACTGAACATGACAAATGGCGGTGTTTAAGTCAATAATATAGGCACGTAGAAGATAACACTTTTGATTGTTCCACAGCTGAAGATACACTGTGGAGTCTGAACAGAACTCTCTAATTCATCAAGAAAATGTCTGAGGACCTCGATGGATTTGTGACATGCATCCAGCTTGATCTTGAAGCTGTGCTTGTCGTGTCATAGATCCTTATTTTTTAAGTGTACTGTAGGGATCAAACAAGTATAATCCATGCTGATCATGACATCTTGTACTGGCTGGCATCTTTGATCATGCCAATATTTATGTTGTTGGCACGTAGCTGGCACAATCATAGCATTACAGGCACTGCCTGGCAAGTGCATGCCATTGCACAGCAGCTCATTGTGTTAAATGCATGCTCTCCACCAGAGGAATGAATCTTGATTGTTGGGCTGGTTTTCTATCAGTTATGTTAATTATACAGTGTTGTATATCTGGTTATTTTTATGTAGCTATGAGATACAGAAATTGAATTTTAATGCAAAAATAACTCATCTATCACATTGGTCAAGTCCAATTTTAACATGTAAGATATTTGTTATGGTTGAAACGTCTAAAGCAACAGGCTTGCTTATTTTATTTGGAAACTCACGAAGTTCACCAACTTATTTTTATTTGGAAAGTGAAATAAGTACATAGCATAAAGAAGTCAGAGGGAAGGAAAAGGTTTTAAGAATCAGGACTCAGGAGAACAGAAGATAATGCCTTGAACTCATCAAAATAATATAGATATTTCATAAAAAAATAAACTTTCAGACAGGGAGAACCATTTTTTCATGTTGTTGAGCATTTCTAAATGATCTTTCAAGTTTCAAGGCCCTTCAAATTCTTCCATGTTGACTATGATCAGTGCAACTCAAATTAAAATAAATTGAAATTCTATGATAATTTAAAGATTGGTTATTTTATTTCAGAAAAGTCTGTGACAAGTTTGTTTTACAGTTTGAAAGTTTAGGCTTCTGTGTCTTCAAATTATCCAAATGTTCTTCTAATGGACTTACACTCATTTGATGGATATTTGTTTACCTCTATAGGTGAAATTGGAGATTGCTTACAATCATAAGATTTGAAATATTGATAGTCTGGCAGATAGCTGCTGGCCTTTATTTGTGATCTGATGGATAGTGGGAGTATATGCTTATTTTGTTTTGGATTAAGGATGGATTGATGAATATACAAAATATTATACTTTATATTTTATGAACCAGTGCTGGTAGTGTATGATAATGTTACATATGGTCATGGCAGCAGTTCTGCTTGAAAAAATTCCTTCATAGTTCCACATAAATCATTCAGATGTATTACTTTATTCACTTTGTTTGAAAGAGCAGGAGGCAGATAAAATCACAATCTATCAGATTCTCCTTTGAGGCTTTAGGTTTACTAGCTTGGCGTATCTCCAGTTTGCAGTTGATAATTTATTGTTGCAAGTTTAACTTTGATCTCCATGACCTGCAATTAATATAAGACATCAAGTGCAATTATTCAGTACTTTTGTCTTAAGGATCTGAATTGATTATATGGAACTTTTGGAATGTTAGCCACCCCTTGCTGCCTTTATAAACGTCTTTGAATAGTAATGTGTCACAAGTACTTCTTTCTTTTTTCTTCTCATAAACATATTTCTGCAATTGTGCTTATGTAATTCTATATACTTATAAATTATATTCTAGCGATTACTGCCTCCCTCTTTAGCACCTCTCTTGATAGAATTTTTACCTTTTCCATTTATTCAACACTGTCAGATGTTTGCTTCAACATTGCTTGTAGCATTGCTATTATTTGCTATTTTCATGACTAGGTTACTGGGTTTTCTATTGGTGGTCGTGTGATTGATGACTTTGGTGCTGGAGTAGATAGTGCTAAAATTTTGGTAGACGGCCAGCTGAAGACAATTACTGATGCTCAGGGATATTACAAGCTTGATCAGGTGTTGTAAATACTTCCTCTTTGTTTTTTATTTAAATGATCCAATTGGTCATTCTACTATTTTACACTCAGTTCATATGTTAATACAGAAGGGTTCTTATGAAGTTATGATCCAATCTTCTTAGTCTGTAACATTATTAATACCCACTTGCCAACATTTGCCAAACTTGGTTGGTGTTCAGGTGTTTCTTGTAACCATTTTAAAATGTCATGGTTGTGATCTTTGCTATCGACCCACCACCTTTGTCTGTCTATGCGTGTTTTATGATATGTAGTAGTTCAGGATGCCAAACATCGACTCATGCAGAGATTGTTTTTTAGGCTATGTTATCGTGTAAGGCATATAAAGCTTTAGAAAGATATCTGTCATTTATTGTAATCTAATTTTGCATAAGATTGCTATTTTTTTATGTTTATTTTCTGTAAGACTGTAACACTGAATTAAAGTGATTTCCAGTCTGGATATTATTTTTTTTCTTTTGTGTTTGGGTCCGCATGTTATGTATATCTTTTGTGTATTCTTTGTGGTGCATTATGATCCTCACATTGATGTCCATGCAGCAGTGATGTCAATATTTCTCTTGTACTTATTGAAGCATCAGTTTTCCCCCTTGTATTGTTCTTTTGGATCAGGGTACCCCACAAAGTGCATGAAAGTCCCTTGTGATGGCTGTATTTGAGGAATCTTACTCATCCAAAAGAAACATTATGTGACTATTTATGATGTAAAATATGTTACAAATTCTGGTTACAACAGATTTGAGGACAATGGGTTTATAACTTCGAAATGTAATTTTTACTTGACAACTAGGCATTTTTACTTGGCAAATCCTTTTTGTCTCATGTTTATTGCAACTGGAGTGCCATGCCTTTTCCAGGTTACATCTAAACATTACTCGATCGCTGTGCTGAAGGACCATTATAAATTTAATAGACTCGAGAATTATTTGGTAAGATATTTTCAGCATTTTCATGGCAATACTGTTTCAGATTTCTTTTGAGATGATGATGCTTATAAGCATGCTTATGCCTTTGCTATGCCTTCTGCTGCTAAATTATTGATAACCATGTGACATCTTACTACTGGTACTAGGTTTTGCCAAATATGGCTAAGATTGAGGACATAAAAGCATATTACTATGATATCTGTGGAGTTGTTCGAACAATTTCTCCAGATTCGAAGGCAATGGTAGGTCATATCTAAAAACCATTTCTCACTTTTTAGATTACCATACTGCTTCATAGTTTGTCTCTTTTATATAGGTGACACTATCACATGGGCCAGAGAATGTCAAGCCCCAATGGAAACTAATAGATGAAAATGGAAGTTTTTGTTTTGAGGTATGTGTGAAAATATCACTTGGATATAGCAAATTATCGGTGCGAGTCCCTGAACAGTTCTCTGTACTAACTCTTCTAGTGTCATTTTACTTGATTATGAATTATATTTAATGGGTCTGTCATCCTGGGTTCCTGTTCACTGTTCTTCATACTTGTGTGATTCGAATCATTGTGATATTCAATCCAGATTCAGAACAACAAAATTGTGGATCCAATGTTATCAATTATTATATAGTTTATTGATATAAACCAAGAGAGAAATGCAGCACACCCTGTCTATAATACTTCAAGCAAAGCTTAAAAAAATTACTTTGTAGTAATTAAAATGAGCCCATAGATTCAAGGTCTTCTATTATCATTGTTATTTATCTAGTCAAATGCACAGCGTATTACTTGGCAGAAATAACTAATTCATTTAATGTATCGATTGTGAGTCTGATATTACCACAACCCAAAATAACAAACCATCTAATATAATCCTTATATGCCACCAATACATACCATGACCAATACTTTTTTTTTTCCATTTCAAATATTATGAACATATTACTTTTCCAGTCGTACTAGTTTATGGTACACAACTTTAATATGACGGCACCTAAATCCTCTAGAAAAAAGTATGAATTCACAGAATCTTTCAGTACAAATACACATTTTTAATTTTTTGCATATAAAATGGCATGTACATGCATATACTCATGCACATTACTTCTGTGCATTTATGGAGCTCATCTATTCTATAGGTACAATGGAATGGTTGTATGTTCATTTATCTTGTCTGGCCTTCCCTAACACAGATACAATACCTTGCCTTCTTTAAACAGCTTGGTGATTTAGGTTCGGTGTCAGGTGGAGCTTTTTTATCATACTCACCGGCCACTGCTGTGTGCTATTCATGTCCTGCCCCAGAACTCTCACGTTATAAAAACATTAATGTTGAATAGACTATACATGTCAATTCATTTTTATGAAAGAACTTTGTGGCATTTACATTTACAGCGGTCTGAAGACTTCAAACAACATGAGCTACTCCTTTGGTTAATGTCATTCATGAACTTTAAAACATTGATTGCTCTATTGTTTTCGATGTAGATAATCTTTCTTGAAGTCGAAGAACGGAGATTGACATGATATATATTATTTGGATATTTTTTACATTATAGAGATTGTTTCTTAGGCTGGGGTTCTTATCTTGAAAATCCTTTTCCTTATCATTCCCAATTGCAATAAGAGAAAAGAAAGCAAATTTACTAACTGAAGACAGTTGTTGTAGTTTGGGTCTTATGTCATCTCGGAATATCTTGAAATGTTTATTGCTTCTGTCTAAAACATTTCATTCATCCACTCTTTTGGCAGTTCATATCTAAGATCTTGGGCTTGTTCCCTTGTCATATGAGTATAATTTTTGACAAAAGTTGGTTTAGTGAGGAATTAGCACTAAATTTAGTGGGTTTGTCATTAGACATCTGTTTGAAATATCATGTGTTATGTGCCTATTAATTACTAGCATTAAGCAGAGGTGCATACTATGGTGGCATAAGCATCATTTATTCTGGGGTAATGATGTATATCTATGTATAACAAATGGTATGCAAGTGTTTGTTATGTGCTTGCACAAGTCAAACACGTCTCATATAGGCCTTGGCACATGAAATTGGGATGTTTGGCATAACAAAGCACAAAATCACACCATACATGATTTGCTGGTTGATAATTAGCATGGAGTTCATTTGATGAGCTCTAATAATTGTTTTGACAGAAATTGTAGTGTACAACTCTTCACACATTGTAGGAAAAAGGTCTGGGTGATGATACTTTAGTTAATCATTCTATATATTGATTAGTTTTATGGAATATTGAAATTGTTCATGGTACATGTTTATTTGAAGTTTGAACAGAGAAGTTAATATATTTTTTCACTTGTTTTCTGCAGCTGTTGAAATGACAATCACTAGTTGGGTTAACTTATTTTTGAAGTGAAGAAATTAAGGAAACCATAATTTAATCCTTCCTCTTTTTTAATTTTATGGATTTATTTGAACCATTATGCATGTGCATCTTTCTTTCAAAAAGGTCTTGGTATATACGTAGACTTCTTTGCATCATCACTATAGTTTCATCAGAATTCTGAATCAGTTTTATGCGAGACCTTACATAGACTTCTTTGCATCATCACTATAGTTTCATCAGAGTTCTGAATCAGTTTTATGGGAGACCTTTTTTCTAATGACTGGCTTTGGCTTTTAGATTTTGGCTAATTTAAACATTTATTAGTGTGTGCAAAATTTTCAATTTATGCATATTCATTTTCCAGTTAAAATCACTCATTTTTTATTAGTCTTTAGGTGGAATGTTCTGCCGATGCTTTGTTATTCATATAAAAAATGTTTTCTTAGTTATAGTTAAATAATTTCACTTGTAGGTTCCACCAGGTGAATATCGATTATCTGCCCTGGCTGTAGATTCTGAGAATTCAGGCCTCATGTTTTCACCATCATATGTTGATGTAAAGGTCAACAGTCCTTTACTTAATGCAGAATTTTTTCAGGTATGAAATCTTCTTTTATCTTGATGCGCAGATTATATTCTTAAACTTACGTTCATTATATGTGAAGCTTCACCTTGATTTATTAAAGAAATTATGTGTGTGTTCATTTTATTTCAAAAGATTAACTTGTGAATAAGTGGGTTTCTGAAAGCATCAGTGTCCTCTGATATTCAGGCACAGGTCAATGTTTATGGAAATGTATTTTGCAAGGAGAAATGCAGCCCTAATCTATCTGTATCACTTGTTAGGGTAATTGGTGAAAGTGTGCAGGAAAGAAAAACCATGGCTTTGATGCATGAGAGTTGTGAATTCACTTTTATGAAAGTTTTTCCTGGAAAGTACCGACTTGAGGTATGTAATTCTTGAGCTATACTTATATTTGCTGTGACATAAAATAATTAACTTTAACTGATCTGTATGACACCTAATTTATCTTTATTAACGAACACAAACAGGCTGTATATAATTAATCAGCAATCATCATAGTGTATCTTTTCAGGCTTCTTAGTTGCTGTTATCCACAATTGATGCTTTGACATTTGTACAGGTGAAGCATATCTCTTCCTTGGCAATGCCTGAGGATGATACATGGTGTTGGAATGAGAATTTTATTGATCTAGATGTGGGTACCCAAGACATGACAGGAATTGTCTTTGTCCAAAGAGGTTATTGGATTAACTTAATATCCTCACATGATACTGATGCCTACATACTCCTACCTGATTCATCTCGTCTTGATATTACAATTAAGGTATCTTGTATGAGTTGCCATAACAGAAATACTCAAATAACAAGGGTTTAGTATAATCAGGCTTCTAAGATTTGCAATGTTGAATGCAGAAAGGGCCACAAAAGATTTGCATTGAGACTCCTGGCGGGCATGAGCTGCATTTTGTCAATTCATGCATTTCATTTGGGAGCTCATCATTGAAATTTAACTCTTTGGATCCAACGGTGAGGTGGCCCCATATTTTGTTGATTTAATTGATTGTGGGGAATTCATATTTGGATGCTCTACATTTCATATTATGAACATTTATTCTTTTTGTTAAATGATTAACCTTCTCTCTTTAATAGCCCATATATCTTACTGGAAAGAAGTACCTTCTTAAAGGAGAAATTCACATTGATTCAGACTTGGTCCGAGATGCGGTTGACTTATCTGAGCACATTGTTCTGGATGTATTTGATAGAGATGGAACTTCTGATACTGTCTCTACTAGATTTTCGTCTGATAAGAGCGGCCAAAGGAACATTGCTGTGTATGAATACTCAATCTGGTCTGACCTTGGAGAGGATCTTATCTTTTCTCCTCGAGATACCAGGTAATTATATGATTCTGATTTGGTTATTATGGAGGGCTATGAAGTCCAGATTGAACTTGTAGACTATTTTGATCAGTTGGAGTATTCATGATAACACATTAGGCTGGCACTGGCAGTCCTTGGAAAAGATGGAAAAAGATTATCATGCTACGACAGAATTGTATCAAGCTGGGATGATGGCTTTTTATCATCATATACTTACGGAGTCAATTTATACTCTGTAGAGCAATTATCTGATATGAGACCGAGTGGATCTATTATGTTTATGTGAATATGCTTTGCACAACAATAGTTTCGCCCATAGCAACTGACCTTGTTTCTCTAATCAGATCACTAGCAACTGACCTTGTTTCTCTAATCAGATCAGTAGTTAGACCATCAACCTTCTTTTTCTTGAGACAATAGAATATGAACAACATGGCTGACCAATGATGCATGTTATTGCATCCTTCTTTTGTCATTTAGCTAGATGTGCATGTTCTAATATATGATTCATCCATGTTCTTGATCTCATATGAATATCCACTGATGATGTTAGGTAGTGAATACCAGCTTTATACATAAAATAATTGCCTCATAATTTGCAGTACTAATTCTCTCAACCATAGACAAATATTCATATGCATATATGCATGTTACATGAACTATGTATTACTTGGAATTCCAATCCAATGAATCAGGACCTAAATTTTGTATATCTAAGAATTTCTTTTTTTTAGATTGATGATACAAGGACTAAAATTTTTAACAAATTCAAATATCTGTTAAGTTTTTGCTACCAAAATGTTCTGCATCTATTTGATCGTCAAATAACAGACAATTTTATGTTATAAAATTGTCTGCTATTTAATTTGTCTGATATTCAGTCTTTCCTATTATGCCTACACTTATGATGATCAGAACTAAGTTCTTTCTATGATTACCTGACCATTTTTTTACTTATACCTTAATCTTTAAATACATTTGCATTTTGCAGTACTGGACAAGAGAAGAAGATACTTTTTTATCCAAGGCAGAGGCAGGTAAGTAATACATATTTTCCTAATTCACATCAGATTTACATTCATGAACTTATGCTTTGATATATGTTTACCGACCTAAACCGGCAGGTATCAGTTTCTGTTGATGGATGTCAAGCTTCTATTCCTCCGATTAGTGGTCGAGTTGGGTTGTATATCGAAGGATCAGTATCTCCTGCTCTAGATGGTGTTAATATAAGAATCACAGCCATGGGGAGCAGCAGTTATGTCTCTTTGCAGAAAGGGGATTTAGCTTTTGAAACTGAGACTGGAATAGATGGTTCTTTTACTGCTGGGCCCTTGTATGATGATATAAGTTACAAAGTTGAAGCTTCAAAGGTTAGCATTAGGTTTTTTTATATTGCAATTGTTCCTTAAGATCTGTTTTTTTATTTCTGGTGGGTAACAGTAATAGAGTGCCTGATTCTTAAAAGCATCTTGGAAGGTACTAAATCCAAAAGAGAACTCTGAGTATGCTGCGTCTCAAAATCTTGTCACTTTTATTCCATGAAATATTTTATGTAAATGTGTTTAGCATATTTTTCACATATATTTGTTGAAATATTCTAGTGAGATTTAAGTTTCTAAACTTGTTCCAGATTCATGTTACTTGGATATTCATTGTTAATGAACTGCTTTTGTAGTTTCTACGTAGAAGAATCTCTGTGATTCTCTTTACTATTATCTTCTCATATTCTTTTTATGCTTCTACAGCCAGGTTATCATCTTAAACAAGTTGGACCTAGTTCTTTTACATGTGAACAGCTTAGTCAGATTGTAGTGCACATACATGACGAAAATGAGAATGGAGAACTATTCCCTTCTGTTTTATTATCATTGAGTGGTGAAGATGGTTACAGGAACAACTCGATCAGCAGTGCTGGTGGAACATTCAGCTTTGTCGATTTATTTCCTGGAAGTTTCTATCTCCGCCCATTGCTAAAGGTGTTTTAACTTTGCAATCATAATGTTTGTTTTTTTTCTTAATGGTGTCTTCTGATTGGTTTTCCAGATATATATTGGTTTTCATATGAATAGATAATTAGCTTGGAATTAAAATGCATCAGTTTACTTAATGGTCAGAAGCTCCATGCATATTTTATTTAATGTTTTTTATTTGCTTAATAGGTGTTTTCTGATTGGTTTTCCAAATAATTTTTTGTTTTCATATGAAGAGATAAGTAGTTTGGAATTAGAATACATCAGTTACTCAATGGTCACAACTCAGAAGTTCCATGTATTGGTTATTTAATTTTTTCTTATTTGAGATTTCTGATAATTATCTCAGATAGTTCAGAGTTATGAAGGACATTCACATTAGGGAAAACAATGAATATTGTATATCCATTTTGCTCTATTGACAGAATATTGTAATTTCCTTATTGGCCATTTGCACTTGAGCTATTTTTTCATTGTATCACAATGTTGTGATCATAATAAGAAGTTACCACCTAATCATTCATTTTATAACAAAACTATTTTCATTTTGATGAGTGTCATGTTGCACACTAAAATGGAGTTGAGAACAATGAGTCCACTGGCAGAACTTAGTTGCATAGCTCCATTAATTTAATAATCCTAAATTTGCATTTCAGCAAAATCCCAAGGCATGAGACCGTTCATTGAACCATATAATGTACTTTAGAGTTTAACTCATCTTTTGTCCAATTATTATTTTTCTTACAAAAAAGAACGACCTCTTTTCAGTGTTCGAATAAATTGTCAATCAACTCAATCAAGTTTTACATAAGTAAAAGATCATGGGAGAAGTTAAAATTGTCCTTACAGTTAACAGTTTGAGAAGGGAATATGTCATACTTTCCCTTCCCTACATGTATGATTTCATATAAACTAGATAGTTGAATCCTGCTCAAAGTTGTGAATACAGTAGTGCCCTTCTGACGTTTAAAAAAATGATGAATGCTCTTCCAGCTAACTTCTGGCTTAAGACAGTTAAATCTGTTTGTTATGGATAAGAATTCTAATTCTGTTCCTTATTAAAAACTTCCTTACTACATTGGATTCAATATCTTGCTGAGGGTAAACCCATCTCGATATCATGGCTCATTTCATCCTTTTAGCAAGGAAGATCATAATTAGGGGAAATTAAAAAAAAAGCAACATGAGGTTATGATAGTGATTCTACCTCATCTTTTGTCCAATTATTATTTTTCTTACAAAAAAGAACGACCTCTTTTCAGTGTTCGAATAAATTGTCAATCAACTCAATCAAGTTTTACATAAGTAAAAGATCATGGGAGAAGTTAAAATTGTCCTTACAGTTAACAGTTTGAGAAGGGAATATGTCATACTTTCCCTTCCCTACATGTATGATTTCATATAAACTAGATAGTTGAATCCTGCTCAAAGTTGTGAATACAGTAGTGCCCTTCTGACGTTTAAAAAAATGATGAATGCTCTTCCAGCTAACTTCTGGCTTAAGACAGTTAAATCTGTTTGTTATGGATAAGAATTCTAATTCTGTTCCTTATTAAAAACTTCCTTACTACATTGGATTCAATATCTTGCTGAGGGTAAACCCATCTCGATATCATGGCTCATTTCATCCTTTTAGCAAGGAAGATCATAATTAGGGGAAATTAAAAAAAAAGCAACATGAGGTTATGATAGTGATTCTACCTCATCTTTTGGCCCTAGATAAAAAGAGACTATGCATAGATACTATGTACAAATGAATCTGTTCATAAGGTCTTTATGAACATCCATGATATTTGGAACTTTAGAGGTCTTTATGCATGGTTTGCTCCTAAAAAGGAAAACCAAGCATATGGATGAATTACTCGTAACCTAGGTAGAGTTGAAAACTAATGTAGCTTGACTAGCTATCTTTGGGTCTGCTGTTGTTGATATATTGGTGGCCATCATTACTATACTCCTATTGGAAGAATCTCCATGACATATATGTTTGATTTTACAGTAAGATATTCCTTCTCTATCCATAATCTCAAAGTGATTTTTCACTTTCAAGCAAGGAACATTTTTTTCTTGACTAGATTTTTTTTATTTGCCTCTTAATTTAGAATTTGTACCTTTAAATTAATTAGAAGATAGGATAAGTTGCCGAATTCTAAGTTGGTTTTTCTCTTGTAATGATTTCTCTGTTTTGGTTCCTTATCATTTGGGCCATTGATCTGCTTGGTTTTTTGGTGATTTATTTGCTTTTGCACCTGATTATGAGG
This sequence comes from Musa balbisiana, assembly GCA_004837865.1. Classification (NCBI taxonomy): domain Eukaryota; kingdom Viridiplantae; phylum Streptophyta; class Magnoliopsida; order Zingiberales; family Musaceae; genus Musa; species Musa balbisiana. The sequence goes on along the minus strand of CM017198.1, from coordinate 4,197,826 downwards.
AACACTTTATCTCAATTTTACCTATGCATTCTCATTTGCAGCAATTTTACATAGGTTTTTGAATACCGGTCTGTACCGGCATGCCGAGCTTTGCTCGGTACGGTACATACCGTTGGTATGCTAGGGCGTATTGATGACACCCTAAAATCTTAAAAATATCTCCACCTACCATGTTAGGGTGTATCGACCGATATGCCTCGGTAATGATCGAAATCTGGGGCGATATCGGTCGGTACGTCTCAGTACCAGTCAAAACACTAGTATCGCTCGATAGAGGATGGTCCACGTATTGATATCCTCTCGGACCGGTATGTACCTCCCGTACCGGATGGTACACATTGAAATTGAGAACCCTGATTTTACCTATGCATTCTTATAAAACATTTGGTGAGTTGTTTAAATCAAAGTTCCATTGTTCTTCGTTGTCTAAAATCCAAAAAAGAAATTTCTCACGCGAGGAGCACCACATGCTTGTTAAGCAACTGTTACTGAGTAAATGTACAAATGCATTTTGATAATTGATCTCCAATTTGTATCATTCAAATTATAGTGTCCTCTAATATATATTTGTTTTGTTAATTACGTGCCACAAACTTTAGTGTTTAGAAGTCAAGGTTTTGTATGCCACTAAATTAAATGTGGCAAGTTCTTGAGTGGGCAGTTGGACTTGCTATGTTGTATATCTTTTGAATTAGTTTGCCATTTTATCTTCTTGTTTTTTCCCTAAAGAAACAGCAATAGAATTTCCTTCTGATTTATTGCTTTGGCAGGAATATTCCTTCTCTCCTGCAGCTGTGGCAATTGAACTAGAATCTGGAGAGTCTAAAGTGGTTAAATTTCTTGCAACACGTGTTGCTTACAGGTTCGTTGATTTCATTTTTGCATCTGGTATCTCCTCCTTTTCACAAACCTTATATTTCTCTTGTAATTTGGTTTCATTGATGATGTAATCTGTGCCAGTGTATTATAAAAGAAATAATTGATTTCCAGGCAAGTTTATTTCACATTTTTACCATGCACTTGTCTATAATATAGTTTTGGTACTTGTTAAAAGTGTTATTGACATGAAAAAAATAGTTTCCCTAGTTTTGCTACATTTGCTGAGACCTGTGACTCTAGGGATCAAGGGGCTCCCCTCTTGATACCTTTAAAACAAGTCCCATTTTCCCTTGTTCATAAATATATTTTGTATTGACTATTGAGAATTATATAAGTTTGTGAGGAGGAAATCCTGGTGATGTGGGTTGAGAACATTTGATGCATGATCATGGAATACTTGGTTCATATATTTAAGATCTATAGGAATATTTGAAAGCAAGCATTAGGATGGTAACTTTGCTTGTTTGTGCTTTGGATGATGGGTTTTCTCCAGTCATGGAAACATCCTCATTGGTTGCAGGGTTACACTTGTTATGTTGACCCTCTTTGGAGCCTTTAATGGTGTTTAAGCAGTAAACCTGCCTGTTAATAATTACAATCTTATTAAGTACATTTTGATCATTCTATGGTACAAGCTATTCTGATCACTTAAGTATCTATAATTGACACCGAGGAAGCTAGCATAAGGTTTCCAAGATATTATTATATTCATAAGTGCATAGCTGTATTCCTTGATAGCCAGTAATATTTCTGTTGTAATCATTGCACATTCAGTGAATATCCAGTACTGGAATACAATACCTTCCCTTACATGCCTATGGTAAGTCAAGGATTTCCTACTAGTGCTGGAGATTCTGCATCTTTGACCATAAGCGTGGCATCTTGTTGAGCTCGTTTTCTTTTTTATGTGTTGGTTTCATGGAAAGAAACTTGAGATGCCTCCTGCTAGAAAGTTTTGTTCCAACTTTTGACATCACTATTTTCTCTCTCCCTCCTTTTGCCCTGCTTATGAGGGGTATTATTCACCATCAAAATTTGATGATTGAGCCAAGTATCTAGACAATATATTCTGAAGATATTCAACAACCAGAACATGATTATTTCTTGTGGAAAATGCATTCAAAGTTTTAGAAAGTGCATTGAAAAAAAAAATTAGGGTTCAATTTTTTTTCTTTTTTCTTTCTGGAGGAAAAGCTTGAGGTTGAGTTGAGGTTTGGGTTGAATTAGGTTTTGGTTCAAGTGGGGCAAAGTTCCTTAAAAGCTAGTGGATTGGCTGTAAAAGAATATGATCATTTGCTTATACATTTCAAAATATAAGTGATTAAATAAAACTCAAACATTGAATACAGTCATCATTCTGAGATCAGGTTAGGAATCCTGATGCATGCTTGCAGAATCCAAATAAAATTTCATAACAACAAACAGACTTGCATTGGTTAGGCATGTTTTGCATTACAGGTCATCTTTAACATGGCATTTTGACTTTAGATCATGATGTAATAAATGCTAGCTAGAGGAAATTAAGATAACATAGACTTAAGGTGTTATATTGTTAATTATAGAACCAGTCATTTGTTTAAGAACACAAATGATAGATGAGAATGGACAGTATGAGATCAGAGCTAGCTTTTGAAAATATCAGCTAGATTCCTTAATATCAAAGGTTTATTAAAGAGCAGTACTGTATGCAGGTGGTCAAGAGACTGCATAGTAAATATGCACCATACAGAAGCATATTTGCTCGCATATGTCATTTAATTAAAATACCCAAAATTATGTTAATTAAGTATAAAAAACTGCATAATCAAGTCTAAATTATTAATATGCAAATATCAGGTATGACCAAACAGTAATTTTATAGGATATCATTTACAACTTATGCAAGTAGTATGTTATAAGAAATGCACGAAGGCTTAAGTTATAAGTGTTATATTTATGGACCATAAGTAATAGTACCAAAATAGTAGTAATAATTGTAAAAAATACTAATAAATAGGAAATATACACCACATAAGTAATCATAATTTCATACTTTTGCATATTGCTTTGTGCAATAGATTAAACATGTTTGATAACACAACATATCGAGGCTGCATGACTTTGTACAGGATGGCCATATGACCAAATATGCATGTGGGTGCATATTCTCAGGCTGCATTTTGTTGATAAGAGAAGGATATGTATGTACAATGAGGTAGAAATCTTGAAGTGAAAAAAAAACTCCCTAGTATATGAAGTAATCAGTTTCGGTTGTGTTGCTCTATTAAGGTAACATTGACAATCTGGTAATCCATATAGGCACCTGTTCAATATACAAACATAATGTGCTGTATCAAAGATATGCACAATCCATCATGTATATGGAGATAGAAATATGCATCCTTCATATTGTACTCACGCTACACAAACAATTAATGAATGTCCAACTAATACGTTGATTGTGGAGATTGCAAACGTTCATGTCATTCTCATTGGCCGTAAACCCTATTAAATATGAATTGACTAAATAAGGCATTATGTCATAGATCATTCATAAAAAATAGTGATCATATTTGGCTATTTGCAATTGTAAAGTTTATCAAACTGTAAGCTTTTAGAACTTATAACATGAGAAAAAAACTCATGCATGGTTCAATATATTTCAATTAGGATATGTTGTAATTTTAGTACATTATATGGAAGGGATATTATCCAAATCTTGATTTCGAAATGTGTGAATATGCTATATAACATTATTAAATGCTATCTGAATCTTGACTTTCAAATGTGTGAATATGCTATATAACATTATTAAAGATGTGTTATTCTATGCTAAAATGCTTCCCTTTGTAGTGCTATGGGCAGTGTATCATTACTCTCAGGTCAACCAAAGGAAGGTGTTTATGTTGAAGCACGATCAGAAAGCAAAGGCTATTACGAGGAAGCAGCAACTGATAATATGGGGAATTTCCGGTTAAGGGGTCTTCTGCCTGACACCACATATATGGTAAAAATAGTAGCAAAGGACTACCTTGGAGTCAAAACACTTGAACGGGCTTCTCCCGAATCTATTGCTGTTATGGTAAGTGCTTTTTTTTTAATGTTTTCGTGCTGTTTGAATGTTCACCAATATTATGTTATATACATTACAAACTTTTAGACATGGATGCCAACGTATGGTGCATGGGTGAGAGCTCCATTCTGGGTACCTGACTATACCCTATAGATGAACAGAATCAGAACGAATTTAACTTGTTGCCGCTGCTCATGCATAGGAGGAGAGCAAATTGGTCACTGATAATTTAATTTAAAAAAAGGAATAGTATGGACCACTAAATAATTTGATATTCAAATGGGAAAAAGTTACTGCAACCATGTTTTATTGCAAAGAATAAAAGAGTAAAAATTTTCAGTTTGAAAGCACAGCTGAAATGTATAATGTTCACTGCATCAGCATTGTGTTTCACTCATTTTGTAGTTTATTGTCATCAAGATATGGAATTATCTTTATAGTATACAAGGATTCACGTCTTGATTTGTGTACCTTCTGGCCGGCGGACTAGTGTGGGAAAAGGAAAATAAAGAGACTGAAAGGTGGTTGAAACTTGAAAGAAGACTATTTTGCAAACAATTGTGGGAATATGATTGAAAGAAGACTGAATGGTGGGTTCAATAATCAGAACTTCATAATAAAGTAATATAGGAATAGCAATGGGGTGGGTGTAAGCGTTGGTTTGCAATGTCATCCTTGCCCTGAGTACATGATGTATGTTCAGTGCACCAAAACCCAGCTTGTTCATGTCTGGGGATGCAAGAAGACTCTGTGGTGTTGGCATAATGTTAATGTTGATGAGGAGGACCATTACTGGCAATGGGAGGTTGATAACATTGCTGCTGCTGTTGTTTTCAAATTGGATGGAGGGGGCAGAGGAGACATTGAGGGAGAGTTTTGCATGTCAGAGGCATAAGAGTGGGAGTGGGAGGGAGGTGTGGCGTAAAGAGAGGTTGGCAGGAGACTGGGGGATTGAGATTCATAGTTTTGAGGACCATTGCCATTCTAATTGGAGAGCAATAGAAAACTGATGCCTAAAACAATCATATTGAGCTGATTTTGCATTTTATAATCCTGTAAATTCTTTGTAATATCAGTAAATCAACTACAGATATCTAAAAAGTTCTATGCATTCAACTACATATGTTAGTATCTCTAGTAATCATTCTCCATAAAAGATGTATACTGTTATACTTGTGAGAAGACTTGACAACTATACCTATGAACACAGCATGCCTCAACCATCATGTATATTTATTATTGATATGTACTGATGTAAGTTTCATTCTTCCTGTTAAAACATTCATGCTTGATGACTTTCCAAGGGAAAAATGAGTACTGTCAGGTAGTTATGGTGTTTCATTACATATTTATCTGAGTGGGCAGCTAAACAATAAATGCAGAAGTGAATGAGCTATGTTTCTCTGTGGCTGCTGCTACTTAAAGTCAGTCCAAGTCATTGTTATTCCTTGTTTAGTTAACAATTAATTATAAATGCTTGAAATATGGAATAACTGCTGTAAAATATCCATCTCCTGTGTCTTATCAGATGTTCTTATTGGCAGGTTGGAAGTGAGGATGTAAGAGGTTTGGATTTTGTGGTGTTTGAACAACCAGATATAACAATTTTAAGTGGCCATGTGGAAGGAAATGACATTGAAGATCTACAGCCACATCTTTCTGTTGAGATCAGATTAGGTAGTGACCCATCTAAGGTTGAGTCAGTCTTTCCTTTGCCGCTCTCGTTCTACTTCGAAGTGCGTGATTTGCCCAGGGGCAAGCACCTAGTGCAGCTCCGGTCTCGATTCCCATCAAGTTCTCACAGATTTCAATCCGAAATACTGGAAGTTGACTTGGAAAAACAACCTCAAATTCATGCTGGTCCTCTCAGATATAATGTCAAAGAAGAAAATCACAAACAGGTGAGGCACACAGTGATAAATGGCTTTGCCTTTGATTTACATGCTGATCTTGATTCCTGGAAATTGCTGGCCTGTTAATGTTTGATTTTTTTTTTTGATTCGTTTATCTAAGTGACATATTAACTAAATAAATTGAATTACCAAGTTATAAAGGATGAGAGTCAGAACTTGGCAGTAAGCAGAACAAATATGGTTCTGTAGAACTGCAAATAAAACAAGCATTACATGTATAGCAAAAATCCTATTGACCGTCAAGCTTATCCATTAGCAGACAAGCAAAGCGGAGAGCCTCAGTTGAGCAGCAACAGGAACAGCTTGGTTCTGTTTGAGAACCAACAAAAAATGGTACACTAGTCATGCCTTGGCACATGGAGCGTAACTGGAGGCCATGCTTAATAGCCACTACACTGATTTAAGGCAACTTTAAACATTGACTTGAAACAGCTCAAAGATTTGAACAACAGCTTCATATACAAGTAGTCATTACATGTCCCAGCAATTGCACTAGTTTATGTAGAAAACCTGCAACTTTGGGGAAAAATCTTGTCGCAAAAGGTTTGACAATGCAATTGTTTTGGCAATGGCAACACATGTAAGTGTTGTTTAGGGAATATAACTAAAGTGATTGTATTTTTAATACCATGCAGGAACCAACTCCAGCTCCGGTGTTTCCTCTGATTGTTGGAGTGTCTGTTATTGCTCTGTTTATCAGCATACCAAGGTGATTGTATAATTTGCATACATCAACATTGTCCTCCGGTGTTTAACCACCCAACTAGCTGTTTCAATTTAATGAACACAATCTGATTTCTGCAGGTTGAAGGATTTATACCAGTTAGCAGTGGGGATGGTTTATTTGGGATCAAGCACAGTATCCACTAAAAAGGAACCACGGAAGCAAATTTTGAAAAGGAGGCTCATTAGAAAGAACTGGATTATTTTTCCTTTTGTAGCGATCATTTGGACCCTCTGCTTGATTGTTAGTCTGTCTACTAATCACTTTTTTCCTCTGATGTTAACAATTGTAAATTTTGATGCCTCTAAAACCTTCTTCTTAATATGTGCAGGCTGATTAGAGTTATAATTTTTAATCAACGTGCAATAATTTGCCTCTAAAACCTTCTTTCTTAATATGTGCAGGCTGATTAGAGTTATAATTTTAATCAACGTGCAATAATTTCTGTAGCAGCAATTGCCTAGAACATGTTCCTAAATAGGTTTTTTTTTTTTCCCCTTGGCTACTGTTCTTTGGTGGTAATTGGTAGTGGTCATAATATCGGCAATTGATGTCTCTGTTTCCATGATCATAAGCATGAGCAGTTGAATCAGCAGGATGGGCGAAAGATTGACCTTTCTTGGTGTTACCAAATTGTCTTTTCTATATATATCCATCGAGTATGTGCTTGTATTATCTTTTACTTAAAATGAGGTTTGCCACTGGTATTTACAAATGACTGCTGCTACTGGTGCATACTAAACCCCCAATAGCTGGTGCTTCTACCCACCGGTAATCATGAAACATCACTTCCCTTGTCAGTCACTGTCGATCCTATTTGGATAGGGAAGTTCTTGGTTTTGGGTTATACTTTAGAATGATTATTTTCTGGATACTCAGTGGTATGTCTTGAGCGTCCTTCGTACGCAACACTAGTTTTGCTCCAGTTTGAAATTTATTGGCTGAAATATGCAACTTATGGACTAATTTTGAACTAGTTAGCAGGGCAATGTTTTCTGCATATGCCATGTATCTTCTTTTGTTTATCTTAATCCTCTTTTTTTGGAAGAATACTGAAAAATCTGTTCAAGGCTTTGTAAAAATTTAAAATAATTCGAATATGGTACGATCCATTTTCTAAATGTACGTCTTCGGGTGCTTGCTACTTTTCATACTGCTAGAATTATAAGACAGTAACCTTTATCTATATTCATATCTTTTATCTGCCTTTTGAATTCACATAGATGGTATAACCATCCAAGTTTCTCAATTTATCCACAAGCTAAACATGCTTTATATTAACATGACAGACTTTATCATACGAATGGGCTTTCTATGAACAATGTGTCTATATTGTTCGTTCACTGTTGCTTTCGAATACATATTTGTTATATATATATATATATATATATATATATATATATATATATATATATATATATATATATATATATATATATATATATATATATATATCCACTTTTGGTATATCCAAAAGTGTCTATAGAATTTAGTATCTATCTGTATTTCGGTTGATAAAAAAAACAGATGTTAACACTGTCTTCCCACTATTTTAAAAAAGTCCTATCCATTTCGACAATAGATATGTTTATTCTTTTCCTTTTTCCCTGGAAAAAGAGATCAGAGAAATAGTATACAGTCACTCCGATTAGTTATTATTTGTCTTCAAAGTCGCTTTTTGATCCATTCACTCTAAACCAACCAACCGAAGGACTTCAAGAGCATACTTTGCCCAAGTTCATGTCTTGTCACATCGATTTAGTTCAATAATTAACGCTCAAAGTCTTATATGGATATAACGGTAATAATGCATATATGAAAAATCATAGTCTTCAGACGGATAAATTTGTTACTTTTAGACAATAATATGTACTTCAAACCAATTTTTCAGGCAACAAAAATCAATTCCGAAATGAAAATAAAAAGGGAATAAAAATATGCTTGGTCAAAAGCAGATGATCCATTCCATCAATTAGTTAGATTGCCTTAAGATTAAAACGCACTCCATCCATCACAAAAAAGAAATAGTAAAAGTCTCCACCCAAGTAGGTCACCTGTTGACGTTAACCGACGCAACCATCCGATCACCCAACATCGCATGATCAAACGTTATGTCGGGAGTCAAAAGAGCAATTTGGTTGGTCGGAGCGTTGGCCTTTTCATTAATACTCGCAAAATACAGTGCTAGCAGTGGGAAATCACACAGTTAGGTGGTCACGCCCGCCTGCCCTCAGCATGGAGTAGTTGAGTCCTTAATGTTAACACTCATCCAATTGCCATTGGCTCATCGAGATTGCCATATATATAAGGCAAACGATGAATCGAGTGATACCATTTACCCTCCACCTCGCACGTGACGCCCACGCCCCATTCTTCTCAAGTACTTGTAATCACTTCCGGCGGTCGCCATTAGCTTTAACTCCGTTGGTTCTCAGTGCTCCACCTAAACTATGGGCTGGCATTTAAAATTGTAACCCGAACCGAACCCAACCGGAATCCATCACTCCCTTGATCGAACCCACAGTGTTTCTTGGCTGAACCAAACCGGAGCCTTTACTTTTAAAATTAAAGTGGCATGCACATGTAATTCAAACAGTAATCTTATAATTTGTAATTTCTTTTCGTCATAGGATATTATGATTTATTCATTTACAACATGAAAGGTTTAGTAAATTGTAATTTCCCCGGTTTGGTTTTGGCACCAAACAAACAGTACGTTTCCGGTTCGATTTAGTCCGGTTCAGACTCAGCGGTGTGGTTGTTGGTTAGGCTGGCCGATGTAGCACGTGCCGCCCTCATGTCGGGGTAGGTGTGGGTTAGGCGCTCGTTGTGACGGCTCTCCCATCCTTCCCCTTCTCTCTATTTAAAGAGCCCCAACACGTCTCTGAGTCCTCGCGTGATTGCCTTTCCGGTTTGGTTCGTTGTCCGGTGCCGCGGCGATCGATCGGATCCGAGGTAGATTTGCTTCTCCGTGTGCCTCGTTTCCCCTTCTCCCCCTTTCGTTGAATGCGTTGTGGATGTCTTGTTCTGGGTTGGAGCCTCGAGGTGTCGAATTGGATCTGGGAAACGAGAGATCTGGCGATCCAGATGTGTGTCAAATTGAATTGGGCTCTAGGCTTGTCGCGTTTTGGTTTCCTTTACTTAGCCTTGCCTTATTAGGATTATCCAGATGTGTGTCGTCTCCATTGAGTCACCTTTCCCTCTCTGGTTACATCGGGCGGGTTCTCTCTGAAGAGATCATTTTTGGTTTCTGCTTTGGGTTGAACTTGAAGTTTCGTGAATACGATCCTTTTCAAACATTTTGATATTTTGGAAAATGCTTTCGAGCTATTTCTTTCGGTTTAGGATCGGTTGTATCTTTCTTGTCGTTATGGATATGCAGTGGTGACTCAATTTAAGTCTTCGAGGTTCTATTCTGTAGCCATCCGTGTCGAAGCTAATTTTCAAATAGAATAGAAAGTTCAATTTTGTAGTCTAATTCTCACTGCTTACTTTAGCAACTGCTTAGTTAATTCTTGTAAAGATAGTGATCAATAACATGCTTTTATTGTACCTTGGGACACATTACCACATTCCTTTTCTTAGCTAGAATTGAATAGAACTGAATGATGCACTTTTAGCATCATGTATCCCCATTACTTCTGGTAAATGCATTACATTATCAATCGCAACTCTCGTCACAACTGGCTGCTCTTAGAGCACTAATTCACCATCCAGATTTTCTCTACCCAAGAGCAAAATTTTTCAATTGTTTATCAAAATCTGCTAATCTTTTTGCAACTATGAGGGGTGATTTTTTTATCGAAATCTGTTGAATTTCCCGCACCTGTGAGGGATGGGCTTACTGAATATCTCCTAACATTTCCTGTAGTTGCCGTTTTAAGTTCTTGACATTAGATTCTTGTAAGCTAGATTTAGTTCATGACATTTTAAAAACAACTCATTCCACCTGCATTATCACATTTCATTCAGCCAGTTTGCAGAGTTGTATTGTAAACTAATTCATTCTTTGTGTCTTACGATTACCAATATTCTTTTTAAAATTTTGCAAATTCTGCATGAAAAATTCTCTTTTGAGCGGTGGTTCCTAGGTTTGTGTAATTCTTTTTTTTTTCCCTACAATAACAACAACAAGCCAAAATGTCTGAACTGGGTTTTTTTCCTGTATTACTTTTTATATTCCTCATTCTGTTTATGTTAATCAGCCCTAATGGAGACATATCTAACCTCATCAAATGTTTATTCATCTTCTGAATGATGTTATCGTTATGAGTCAGTAATTAATTATTGGCAACCAACTAAGGCACCAGTACTTTATTATTCTGTGGGAAATTGATCGTGTACATGATTTTATTTCATGGGCACAACCTCCTCCATATGGAGAAACTGGGTAAGGCTGTATACAACTGGACACATTGTGAGGTAGGCTTGTGCACCAGGATGCTCTTCCATACCTTTTCGGCTCATAGACTTTATTTGCTATATTCTGTTGCTCATTAGTGTAATATTGGGAAGACATCAAGACCTTCATTCATCACCAATCAGGATCATCCTTCTGTGGGCAGTGATTTGACTTGCATAGGAACATTAAATAGTAGGTCTCTTTTTCACAGTCTCTTTCTCCATCTAGGAAATCAATACAAGGTGGAAAGAAGTATTGTCTGCCTGAATACCATACCAGATAGATAATACTCACGAAAATGACAGTGCACAAAAAAACCAGGTAGAGAAAAACCTACGAAACAATAATTTTTTGAATAATTAACTCTGCCTTCAACTACCTTCAAAATCTTTCATCTTGACGTTGCACTCCACTACCTAGGTTAAGGCTCTTGCCATTTGTTACATGTGATTCTTTACCCTGATTTATTGGCAAACATGGAGAACAAAACAACATTGATATTGAACTGGAATCACTGCCTTTAGATCATTAAGTACTAAAATTAAGGTAATTACCAAATATCTGAAGATTAAGTACTAAAATTATGGTAATTACCAAATATCTGAAGTTTTCACACACACTCTTTCTCTGTTTCTTGTAATATCATTTTCCATCTTATTCATGGTTTCTCTATTTTTAAATGCAAATTACTTGTTGTGAATAGTTTAATTCAACCATTTGCAGTTGTGGAAGTTTCTCCTTTTTAAATCCTTACTTATGGTACTACCTTTCTTATACATATGCTGGAAATTCAAGTGTTTACAGTCTTTGTGATAATGGAACTGATTTGTACCTATATACAGGGTGTCTATTTTTTTGGCTTTTAACATATGGCTACTGGACAAATTTTCTCGCGGAATACTCAAGCTCTATTTTACAATTATAAGCAACTTCCAATCCAGCGGATGCTAGATTTTGACTTCCTTTGTGGTTTGTTTGACTTTCTTTTTGTTTGTCATGTACTATGCTATTAGTATTGATGATTGTCTCTTTGTTTAAATTGTTTGTGGTTTCTTGTTTACAGGGAGGGAAACACCTTCTGTTGCTGGAATAATTAATCCTGGATCTGAGGGGTTTCAAAAGCTTTTTTTTGGTCAGGAAGAAATTGCAATTCCTGTTCATTCAATGTAAGTAAGAAATTTATGTCAACAAGTACTTTGATAGTTGGAATTTTTTCATGATGATTTGGTTGCTTAGCTTTTAGCTGAGCACCAAATTGATCTGATTGCTTCTCTCTGATTCTTGTTTATATTCAGCTCATCGCATTGGTACAAGATATTGTTTCTGTTGGTGCAAGGCCTGTGTTGAATTTAAGTAAATTATATATGTACTGAAAGATCTACAATATGGCAAGAGACATTAAGAATTTTGAGCATTACTTTCTATATACTTTATTCTGAAGGATTGCATTCTGGACATGGTCCCTAAAATGATTTGAACTAAATATGAGCATATCACACATCATTTTGGACATGCGCCTAACAATTGTTGACATGATTAAAGTGGTAAATTGGTAATGTTTTCATACTGACTACCATAATCTCACACAGCCAGAGACATGTTTTGGCACCTGAATTATGGTTCAATGGCTGACAATGTGAAATATACCATTGCATAAGGTATAGTTGATAATAAGGTTGTAAACAAACCTTTGTATATGTTTGCATACATGTTAAAAGCATGTGTTTTAGATGGATAATCTTTAATTTTGTGATTAACTTTGCTATGAGTTCTACATGGCATAACACCATAAGATTGATTATTATTGATTTTAATTAAGTGAACTGTCACTTTATATCTGTCATTATTAAATTATTAGCACAATTGAATCACTGTCACACTTTCCTTGTTTTACTGTAGGATTGAAGCAGCATGTTCTGCACACCCAACTGCCGATGTTTTTATCAACTTTGCATCATTTAGAAGGTTGGTAATCTTGCTTTTGTTGTATGCTTGAAGAAAGTGCATTTGTTATTCTTAATATTATGCTTTTGTTATGAATGCAGTGCAGCTGCCTCTTCCATGTCAGCTCTGAAGCAACCAACAATTAGAGTAGTAGCTATTATAGCTGAAGGTGTTCCAGAATCAGATACGAAGCAGCTAATTGCTTATGCACGAGCTAATAACAAGGTTAGAGACATGAACAAGCTTGGAAAATATTTGTTTTTCTATTATCCTAGAAAATGTTTTTACCCCCAATAAAAATTTAAATTCCAGTACTGAAATCACCTGTACTGATCAATTGTTAGTTAAGTAGTATAACATGTGAAAAGTTTTTTACTCTGCATAGATTTTGTGCATAATATTTTAATATTATTGCTTAATATCTCTCCAAAGTTGATTTCAGGTGCTTATTGGCCCAGCCACTGTTGGGGGAATTCAAGCTGGAGCTTTTAAGATTGGTGATACTGCAGGAACAATTGACAATATAATCCAATGCAAGCTTTACAGGCCTGGATCTGTTGGATTTGTGTCTAAATCGGTATGTTCTCATTGGTGGAAATATTGTATTTTTTCAATTTGTTTTTCCTCTTTGTTAATTGTGATAATTATTAAAATAGAAAATCCCCATCAGGCCATCACCTTTATTTTAAAGGCAGCTCAGTAGATGATATGTATATATCTCTTCTATTTTATCAATATAATGTTTTATCTATTGTTGAGTAGTCTTTTATATGAGTTAAAGTTGTCCCAAGTAAACATTTATATACTTTATTGGAACTTGAGTTTGGATTGGAGTACCTCTGTAATTAAATTGAATTTGAATAGATTTACTATTTGGATTGAGATCATTATGTTACTCCTTTCAACTTGTTATGGAAGGCAGCTTAGTAGATGATACACCAAGATCTCTTCTCTTTTATTAAAATAAGGTTTTTAACTATTGCTGAGTAGTTTACATAATAAGGTCAAGTTTTCCAAATACATGTAATTGCTAGTATTCTAGTACTATCTCAAAGGCACAACCATAACATCTGTGGATCATTGAATCTTTTCTCAGGGTAACCTTCTTTTATTAAAGTTATCTTTTCAGAATAGCCTCCTTTCAGCAATATTTCCAAAAATGGCCTCTCCATATCCATGTGGATTCTGGTGTAACTGACGTAATTTTAATTTATTGAATCACTATTCTCATTAGTGATTCTTATTCAGTAGAACTTCTATTTGGATTGTAGTTTAAATATATGAAACCACTCTTCTCAGCAGAATTCAAAGATAGTCACTAATAGCCATAGTGACTTTGATACCATCCTCCAACATGTGAGGTTAGTCCTGGAAGTATTTGGGATTGCTCATAGTCTTCGAAAGTTCTCTAAAATGGAGGGAAAGCCTGACTTTGAACATTTTTTTTCAGGATTATCCTTATGTTTCAATTTTTTTCAAGCTGAAACTGTATTGAGTTTTTACCTGTTGATCTTGGTGCCTATGTGACAATCACCTAATACAAACTTATGAAATAATTCAACGTTTGCTCAATTAGAAATGCATGAGTAGATATTTAGAAGTTGGTTGTTTCAGCACTTCATTTATTTAGTTAATATATTTTCTTTTGTATTTTTTTTAATGACTAAATTTCTACAAGGATTTTTTTTATGACTCCCTTGGCACAAATGACCCATGTGTTGTCATTTCTGAGCCAATTAATCGATAAATCTTGGAAGTTCATCAGAATGTAGAATATGGATGAGAAAGATTGCTCACTTTTAGTCATCAGATCCAGCACACTTCGCATAGGTGCCGTCATGCAAATGTAGCATGGTTATTTACTTTCAGAAGGATGCGTAGGGTGTGGCGTGATTTTGTAGCAACACCTACATTGCTTAGTTACAGATTAACAAAGATGAGGATATAAGATAGATGAAGCTGCTTCCGGAGATGGGAAGCAAGATTCGTAATGTAGGAAAACCACACTTTAGGTGAGTTGTCACGGAATGTATATTTCACCAATTGAAATTAAGGAGTATGTAAAAAAAGTGTGAAGGCATCAAAAATAGATTATCTACAGTGCAAGACATATATGCCGAGGAAATCAGATATGTTACCTATTTAAATGGGAATGAATTAATATCAATGGATCAACTTACTGTTGGTACATGATGGTTTATGTTGGAGCTAGTTTATAATTCGACATGTTGAAGATAAAAGAAGCATGGAGGTACATAAATATATATTTAGGAAGATACTTGAGACACATTGGAAAGAGTTATAAATGATTTGAAGGTTGTACTTTGTTGCATTTTATCTCTATATTATTCCCTTTGAAGGTATACATTGCTTTTGAGATGAACAAGAATTGGTAGAATTAATAACTTCATGGGTGATTGGGAAGTGGAAGATGAAGAGACTAATGACAAAGCCAAGGAATCATAAAAACTGAGATTTGTTTCTTTTGAAACTAACTTTTAGTTATTGATTTTACTGGTTTCTGAAGGCATATGGTAGGTGATCCATATTTATATTCTTTGTATAATTTGCATCAGTGATTAGACCACCACTGATTAAGAATCCTTTATGAATACACAATACTTATATGAAAGAACCAATTTTTTTTAAGAGCCACTATTACTATAAACCATTCAGACTAAAATGGTTTCAGAATAACTTAGTTTCTAAGACTGAACATGATGAGAAGTTGTGTTAGCATTTAGGTATGAAGATTGAGCTTCAAAGTAGAGGCTAAACCCCAACCTTTCTATATTACTTAAGGAATAGAAATGAAATAGAAAAATTAAGTTGTAAATGCTTGGGATTCTAGTCATCAAAGAAGATTGTTTGCATCAAAGAGAAAAGCCCAAAATGCATACATTACTTGAAAGTGTCCATGCTCCATAAGTTGCCTATCGTTTTTATTTGACAGACTATGTGGAAAACCGTTCATGTCTTAGTTAATTTCATTTTAGATGCCAACTTACTCCTTATGAATTGAGTGCTCAATGTGCTTCAAGCCTTTCACACTATACATGCTGAATTTAATATTTTGATTGTGACAAGCAGTAGGGTTCAGGATTTGGATCATGTTATTTTATCTTCTTATCACCTGGCATACCAATCTAGCCCTTTTTTAACATATTAGCCCATAAATAATACTTATGATTCAAGTTGCTAAGCTAAATGATAATTCAGATATCTGATATAGAATTAAACTTATAGTCGTTATTCTAATGGCATAAATTGTGCATTTCATAGTTTTGGATCCATCCATTTTCTTGGATCTGAAATCTGGTTTCCTTGTTCTACAGTACTTTGTTTGTGTTACTATATTATAAGATCTTAAATGTCATAATTGAGGAGCCTGTTTAAATAATGTTATTCAGTTCTATAAATTTGAACAAACAAAAGACATAAACTTCCCTACCCTAGAATCCTTTCTTGAAAAACTCAAACAAGCAAGCATAAATCACTAAGAAAAACAATCAATGATTAAAAAACTTTCTGATTTCATGTATGAAAGACAATTTAATGCGTAATTAATTGCTTAATAAAGCCAAGTATCTATGTATTGGAGCAAGTACCTAAATGACTGGAATTATGACCCTAAATAATGAATTACCTTCCAACATACTGTAGACCAGGTGATTGTATCCTGATTTTACAACCCTATCCTTATGTGTAAACATGAATCTAGCTAATTGGCATAATACTTGCACTCTTGCCACATACTTGCATTCTTACCATGACCCAGAATGTTACACATTCGAGATAACTATGGTAATTATTCTCCTTGCACTAATTGACAATGTTTGTCATCTCTGTTCCTTTTTCTTTGGTTGTGCTTAAACAAGAGGCTATTAAGAATTAAACATGATTTTCATTTATTTTATATTACCTATGCACCGTTCAGGTATAAGAACTTTAGTGTATGGTTACAGGGTGGCATGTCGAATGAGCTTTACAACACAATTGCACGTGTCACTGATGGAATTTATGAAGGTGCTGTTTTCTGTTCTTTCAAGTTCAATATACCTTATTTTTGGCAATCTTGATCTTAGTCCTGGATGTTAAATGCAATTTCCAGGCATTGCAATCGGAGGAGATGTTTTCCCTGGTTCAACTCTTTCTGATCACGTGCTGCGGTTTAACAACATCCCTCAGGTAATTCCTTACAAATTTAGTTTCCTCAAATAATATAGAATAGCTCTTCAGTAAACTAGATTATTAATGCAATCTCTGGTCAAAATGTCATGTAACACAGTGTTAGAAATAATTGTATATCATATTGTAAATTCTACAGTAATACAGCATCATCAGCAACAACAACAACAACAAGCTGTAATGTCCCAGCTTTAGTAATATGAGTATTTTAGTAAAAATTGTTAATGCATGTTTCCTTGATATTTGTTTTTCTTCAATATTGATTGTGGATCTAATCAGGTCAAAATGATGGTTGTGCTGGGGGAATTGGGTGGGAGAGATGAGTACTCCCTAGTTGAGGCCCTAAAAGAAGGAAAAGTTCATAAACCAGTTGTTGCTTGGGTTAGTGGAACCTGTGCACGCCTGTTCAAGTCAGAAGTGCAATTTGGTCATGCTGTGAGTCATAAATGATCTTTTAGTCTTTGTTATATGATTATAACCGGTTATGGTGCTCATTACTAAGGTATTCTCTCATCCTTTGCTGAATTCAATAATCTAGGGTGCAAAAAGTGGTGGTGAGTTGGAATCAGCACAAGCCAAAAATCAGGCTCTAAGAGAAGCTGGGGCAGTTGTTCCTACTTCTTATGAAGCATTTGAGACTGCAATCAAAGAAACCTTCGAGAAACTGGTACCTTATTGTGCTTCAATTCTTTCTGTGATACTAATTGATGCCATTTTGTGCATTGGAGAAGATTGGCTTATACTGGTTAGATTGTTTTAGCAAGGAGAACCATCAAAAGTGAACCTTCTATGACTGTTTTTTTATATTTTGTTGGATAGGTTGAAGAAGGGAAGATTGCTCCTGTACCTGAAGTTGAACCTCCTCAAATTCCTGAGGATCTTAAATCTGCAATCAAAAGTGGGAAAGTCCGGGCTCCAACTCATATTATCTCCACCATTTCAGATGACAGAGGTTTGATTAATAAATTTGGTTTATATTTTCCATACAGATTGCATTTTTAATGCCCAGTAATTTTCTGATTCTCATGCCCATGTACAGGTGATGAACCATGTTATGCTGGTGTACCCATGTCTACTATTATCCAACGTGGTTATGGTGTGGGTGATGTTATCTCTCTTTTATGGTTCAAGCGTAGTCTTCCACGTTATTGCACACAATTTATTGAGGTTTGTCAAGATACGATTTTCCATTATTTGTGATAACCAAGTCTTTTTTCAAATTTTTATATATTTTACTAAGTTTGACTGTATAAGATGTTCATTGGATTTAAAACCCAATTTAGTTCTTTCTTGGTATCGATAGACTTTTGTTCTCACTCTTTGGAGCTTTCTGCGATTGTCAGATCTGTGTCATGTTATGTGCTGATCATGGTCCTTGTGTTTCTGGTGCTCATAACACTATCGTTACCGCAAGAGCTGGAAAGGATTTAGTTTCGAGTCTGGTTTCAGGTGAGTTTTGTAAGTTAATGGTGCATATTGCCATATGATTATTATCTCATGTTAATAGTCTTATTGACACCTTTGCTTATGGTCATTGGAATGGGAAATAACTTTGAACATACAGGGTTGCTCACAATCGGTCCTCGATTTGGTGGTGCAATAGATGATGCCGCTCGATACTTTAAAGATGCATGTGACAGAGTGAGTGTATATAGTTAGTGTCTAGATTTTCTATTAACAACCCTGATGGTTTGTTTCAATTTATGGTATCACTGAAACATCTGCAACTTATTTTGCCAGGGGCTCACACCTTATGAATTTGTTGAAGGTATGAAAAAGAAGGGCATTCGTGTACCAGGAATAGGGCACAGGTATATGTTAGAAAACAAGTGGCATCTAAGCTTCTAATAGTTTGTCTGCAAATCTATCAGTAGAGTTTTTTCTGTTAACTGAAGCTCATATTGTTTTACTAGGTTACAAGTACTCGTGCCACTGCCAGATGCA
This sequence comes from Musa balbisiana, assembly GCA_004837865.1. Taxonomy (NCBI): domain Eukaryota; kingdom Viridiplantae; phylum Streptophyta; class Magnoliopsida; order Zingiberales; family Musaceae; genus Musa; species Musa balbisiana. Next base: position 4,178,780 of record CM017198.1, on the reverse strand, counting down.
TATTTTGACGTGCTACTTTTCTATTTGCAATAGTTGAACAAATACACTTATCAGATGCTTATACATTGAGAATTTATTTGAACATCACTGTAAAATAGCTTGTCCAGCTAATGAAGGGCATGGAGCATCTTGCTCTTTTTATTACCCTTATAAATACCATTTGCATTGATGAATAGGGTACATAATGCCTTAAACATCATCGTCGCATATGGAACTGTTGACAATATTGCAGATCATGTCAAGTGATTCTGATAATGATTCTTATGGCATCTAATACCTGCTAACTACTTAATTACATTCAATGGAGGGTTTGACTAATTCACTATCCAAATTACAGAATCATATTACATTTGGCTGATTCATATTGCTATGGAATAAAATCTTCAAATACTAATTAAAAGGTTGAAAAGAATTAAGTAATAGGAAGTATTCCATGGAATTCATTTCAAGTTCTTTACAGGACAACCGTCATGTAACTCGTTGATTTGTCATTTAGGGTTAATCTCAGTTAGGATAAATAAAAAGTTGCGAGACAATTGTCGTAAGAACTAGAGAACGAGTTTTGTAGTCTGTAAGAATTACATAAAAGCTGCTAGAGCAAAATTTATGATTGATGATATCATGATGGAAATGGTATGTAATCTTGTTAAATTGTAAATCATTATACGATGGAGTCCAAGAAATTGCGAATCGTTTATTACAATCAGTATCACCTGAATCAATTTTCTAGTTATATATGAAATAATTGCATGGTACACTGCAAACTTGTCTGTAAAGATTTCACTCTGTAGATAGAGATATTAGATCACATTACGCAAATAATAAATTCATTAATTATGTAATAATAATTATGACCACTTAACTTTTGTTTAGAAAGTTGGTGTCTATTTCAGAATTTTGCATGTCTTTTTTGCTCTACATCATGCATTACTATACGCATTAAGTGTTTTCTTTCCATTTTAGATTCAGTTGAAGAATATTATTGTTCCATCTACATAAAGTTCAACTAAAGTTGCTTTTCTGGGAAAGCAACAAATAGTGTGGTAACAAAAAAAGGATCTCCTATCTTCAGGCTTCATGCATGAATGTCTCTGTCTTGGTGCTGGATACTTCATTATACTAAGATCGTGTCATGCTGGTTTTCCGAAAAAGAAAAAGATCTTAACAAGTATTTTGTCTAGCGAATATGCTTTACATTTCCACCAGTTTTCTTACCCACCTGAGACTTTTGTTTATGTTTACCAATCAATATTTCTTTTTGGTAATAGGATCAAGAGCAGAGACAACAGGGATAAGAGAGTGCAGCTTTTGCAACAGTATGCTCACACTCATTTCCCATCTGTAAAGTACATGGAATATGCCGTTCAAGTTGAGGCGTACACTCTCTCAAAGGCAAACAACTTGGTGCTGAATGTTGATGGTGCAATCGGATCTCTTTTCTTGGATCTTTTAGCTGGCAGCGGAATGTTTAGCAAACAAGAAATCGATGAGATCGTTGAGATTGGATATCTAAATGGTCTTTTTGTGTTGGCACGCTCAATTGGTCTGATCGGGTAAGTTGGTACTACCGTTCAAGTTTCTTCTCGTTTGTCCCAATTCTTCACCCCTGCTGTTCCATTTACTTTGATGAAGCTTAAGTTTATGAATCCAATAAAACCACTAATGCTGAAATGAGTAACCAAAGAATACGGATTTTACAAATTTCTTTTTACGGAAGTCAGCTGCTCGAACAATAACCCATCTTTTAAGTGTTACAGTGAGTGCATACAAGATAGAACTGTTGCCGATAAATGAATCCATTTCACTGATTAGTGTGCTTAATTAATGGGTTGCTTCTGCATGATGTTTATAATATATATGTTAGTTAGCATAGAGCATTCTTCTCTATTTACCTAGTTTTGATAGAATACTCGCTTCCTAATTGATTGAATTCTTTAATGTTTCATCGCAGGCATACTTTTGATCAGAAAAGGCTGAAGCAACCACTCTACCGTCATCCGTGGGAAGATGTTCTGTACACCAAATGATCTCATCTTTCGGCTCGATAACACATCAGCAATTTTTTTTTTGTGGTCAATTTTGCTTCTTGGCATGATCTTCTCATTCTCCTGAGCCCTACGCTCTGGTGTTTTCCGAACATTGAGGACCGAGGACCCAAAGTGCTTGTCTTTAATCATTTATTCGGTTCAGCTAACATGCTTGCATGCATAATCATATACGTTCTACAGGTGGGTTCAAGCATATCCAAGAGATACTTGAATATTATTGATTGCTTTTGTTTTCTGGGAGCAATAAATTGAAAGAGCAATTGATTGGTTTCCAGCATTCATAGGTTCAACTCGAACATAGACGAGTTGATTGATGATGCTTTTTTTTCTTCTTCCTTTCCAAGACAGTATGAATGATGATACCAACAATCTCTAAAGCCCAATTCAAATACTTACCTGAACTGTTCAAGCTTTGCTATCGACAGTAATTGTAGTCAGAACTACTACGCTATGCTATCGATCAACAACAGTCAACATCTTTACTAATCAAAGGGAAAACAGCATCTCAACAACACCAACAGAATACAACCAGACAACAAACATGTGGTTTATTATTTATTATGGACGGATGTGCACCTAACTCGGACCTCAGAACGCCTCTTCCCTTAGTACTGGGGCTGTTCGCTGAGCCATCCTTCCTTATCGATGTAAGAAATGTCTGTAAACGTGCGCAGCTCATCGTCAGTCAACGTCTTCTTCCACTTCACTCGACCCGACTGGTTCGATCCCGGCCCCGTGCATTCCGATTCCGCGTACGTTATCTCATTTCTGACATATCCATTTTACACACACACACACACACACACAAACACACACAGAGTCAACTACAATAAAATATGATCATTAGCTGCTATCTCTTCTGTTATTGACGTGTATTATTATTATTATTATTATTATTATTATGAATTAATTAAAATTTTATCTATGTCTTATCTATCATGTAGAGTTAGTGTTTTTAGCTCTCTCTTACTCGAAACCATGGGAATTCCAAATGCTCCACCCTTCCGGAATTATGATGTCCGACATGAAGGTTTGGTAAAATATGACCCTCGAGTAGTGTCCCCATGCTCTCCCAAGATACGTCTTTTGAGGCCCCGTCACATTGCACCGCTTGAACACAAAGCCATTTGTGTCATTGGCTGCGCCTCGCCCTTGTGCCGTCACGTACCCCGGCTTCTCTACGCTGTTTGCCGTCGATATCGTGCATCCCTGCATCTCATCTCCATGCTCGTCAGCTATCTATGGGCTACACATGAATGCCAATCGAATCTCTATACGTATGTCTCGACACCTCGTAAATAGATTGGCCGAGTCCGAAGATGAAGTCGGTCACGCCTTGAATGTAGCAACCTTTGAAGTAGTGTCTTCCGAACAAATCAGCGAGAGTGTCCTGATACCCGATGAAGCTGCATGAGTATAGTGATGACTTGTCTCCTGATATCATCGCCGCCACCGCTTGCTTCGTGTGGGTGTACCCATCGTATGTGTTCTGCACCAAAGATCGAATCATATAGACTTGTACTTCTCGCATGCATGCAGGCCTACGCGTGAACCTTGTTCGTGAGGCGCAGCAGCACAGTAATGTGCAAAGACTAGGAAGCGCAACAGCGAACGAGACCTTGAAGCTTATCCCTGCAACAACAATGTTCGAAGCATAAGACGTGAACGTTCCGCTGCTGGCGGTGTCGTGGCCGCCTGAGTCGCTGGCGTAATCGCCCCACTCGATCGACGTCTTCTGCGCTCCCTCTCCTTCGAGTAGGATGTAGCTCTTGTAAGCGCCTATCACCACCTTCTCCCTGCACAACACCCTCCATCCCATCAACCGAAGAACTAGCACTCCTAATGCTACACCCGCAAGCTTAGCGCAGCAGCAACAGTGACGATCGAACCTGTAAACTCCTGAAGCGAGGTGGATCTTTATCCACTGGTTGTTGTAGTCGGGGACGGAGTTGATCGCCTCCTGGATGCTTCTGAAATCTCCGGTGCCGCTAGGGTTGACGACGATGGTCTTCGCGATGGACGCAGCTCCAGTCGCTACAGGCACGTGCAAAGACGTAGACAGGACGGTGATGAGGAAGAAGAAGAAGAACAGACACTTCATTTTGAGCACAGGAGATCAGAGAGAGAGAGAGAGAGAGCAAAGCGGACGTCGCTTGTCTACAGTGAAGGAGGAAGGAGACACATGTATACAAAACCTTATAAAGCTTATATGATCTGAATGGAAATAACGTATATGTACAGAAATTGATGATGCTGATGGAAGAATCCGATCGTATAAATCTTTGTGTTGGTCTCCTTCTTGATTTGATATTTACAAAACTAGATTGGAATTCTCACACTTTGCACAAAATTACAGTCAAGTGAGCCAATAATATAACACTTTAATCAGTATCTTTGATATTATGATCAATATAAGCATAGTTAGAGTAAGCTTACTGATTAGAATTATCGTCTCCGAATCCCGCATTAGCGAGAGTTTCGTACAGAAAACAAAATCAAGATTCACATATCGAAAGAGTCAATGTTTTTCTTAATATATTACAACAACAACAACAACAACAAAATCGTAAAGTCTTAATTTTTATTATCAATTGACATTTGTTAATAGATTAAGATGGTTAATATATATACGACTAATATTGATGTTGGGTTTGGTTTGATTGTAACCCTAATCCAACCTATTTGATTTTTCATGTAAAGAAGTAATGAGTTTACCAAAAAAATATAAATCAATTAAATTTTAACTAATTTTGCTATTCAATTAGCCATCAAATAAATTAGTTATGTGAGGCTTATCTTAAAGGATGTGTATGGTTGGGAGAAAGACCTTCCAATTAGCTCTTTTGTGGGTTGGGTGATTCGGACCAAAGGAAAGGCAAGTTTATATGGATCATCACTACTTCCTAAAATACATTGATTTCCTACATCGTATCTCGTGAAATAAATATCATGTATTTCCATTGTTCTCTCAAGGAACATCATAGAAGATCTTCCAAATATTTTGGCTAAAATTAATCATCTTTTTTCCCAACATGATCTTCATTATTAGGCATAACTTCATTAGGAGACATTTTCTTCCCTTTTCTCAATGCCTGAAAATTAATTGTGTTACTTAAATATTCTAAAGTTAAACTCTTCGCCATTTCTAAGTTTATTTCTTTCAATTAAGATATGCTCATAATTTGTACACTTAAAGATAAACTTTTGACTAATCCTAATTATCACTTATGACTATTAAGTTATATATATATATATACATATGTGTGTGTGTGTCTGTACGTATTTAATAATAAACTATAATAATCATATCTAAATTTATCTAATAAACTCAATATAATATTTGTATTATTTTAATTGATTGTTAAATTTTATCATGTATATATTTATTGAGTTTATCATTCATATATATATATGTGATTTATTAAAATTTGGAGGGGGAAATAATATAATATTTCTAAATTTCAAGGATGGATATGCAAAACCCAGTTGGGGACACGATTGTAATAATAGCGGTATTGGGAAGATCATTACGTGAAGAAAAGAAAGAGAAGAGAAAGACTTCTCCCGCGTATGTGATACCCATACGCACACACAACGGGCAATGCCTTGTGGACACCACCGTTGGCCCCATATTTTCTGAGAGTGGTCAGACAACTACGATACGGGTTCGTGACAGAAAGGGTAAGTGAAGGAACACACGTATGTGATACCCATAGGCTACCGTCTTCTAATATATCTCGTTAAAGCAGCCGCTGCTCCGTTTGACCGTCGGATCCCATCCGTCCCTGATATGGACGCCGCGCCACCGGCGGAGCTCATCGTCGTCGAGCGCGACCCCACGGGCGTCGCGGTTATTACCATCAATCGCCCCAGCTCTCTCAACTCGCTCACACGCCCGATGATGGTATTGCTCGCCGACGCCATCAGGCGGCTCGACGCCGACCCGGCGGTGGGCGCGCTGGTGATCACCGGGAGGGGCCGGGCTTTCTGCTCCGGCGTCGATCTCACGGCCGCCGAGGAGGTGTTCAAGGGCGATGTCAAGGACGTGGACGCCAACCCCGTGGCCCAGATGGAGCGCTGCCGCAAGCCCATAATCGGGGCGGTGAACGGCTTCGCCGTTACCGCCGGTTTCGAGATCGCCCTCGCCTGCGACATCCTCGTCGCCGGGAAGGACGCCAAGTTCATTGACACCCACACCAGGTAACCGGCGGTTGCGCATCTTGGTCTTTGGTATGAGGGTTTAACTGAAAGCTAGCATTTTTAGACGGGACTCCGAGCTAATAGGTAGAGAAGTCCTGTCGAATAGATCCAAAAAATGGTGCTTTTAATTGTTGTGTCGGCCCCCTTAGTTGAAGGTAAAAGGGAGAAGGCGAAGACGACGACTAATAATTTCATGTACATCCGCGCTAGGTTGTTCGATTTTCTGATCTTGATGAAAATGCCTGATATCAAATCTAATGGAACCATTGAATGATGTCCTAACCCCTAGTGATTAATCTCCCATGGTCCGTCCGTGCATGTTGATGAGGATATGATTCCCCCTGCTGATTCGTTCTTCAATACATGGCTTCTGTTACTCCTGAAATCTTGTTGTATATACCATTTTGCATTTTCGATGAGGGCTCCCATTGCTTTGAGGACTTTTTGGGCACCAACTTGAAGACTTCGGATAGAGTGTTGAGTCGAGGTCTTTGAGAGAAGGTTATTGGTGCGATGATGTTAGCAAAGCTTAAGGGGGTACTATGACTGTTTGGTAGGAGAGATAATTGTCGAGATACATGTTAGCAAAGCTCAACCAGTCTGTCGAACTTATCGCTGAAAATTGGTCAAAAGCTGCTTGACTCATCTAGCCTCAGCTGGTCCAGTCTTTAGTTGGCTTATTATGGTCAATTTCAACCAATTTGTCATTCTCCAAATAAGAAAAAAAGAAGAGGAGATGATCCATTTGAAACAAACATGTCATATGTTCTCAATTCACCATCACAATTGTCATATTGTCCACATCAATGCTCTCGAAAATTTATCAAATTTATATGTATATCTGTCCATGCAAGTGCCCTGATTAATCTTTTACCAACCTTGATTGTATCCCTAGTTTATTTAATTGAAGCTAAGATAGGCTCAATTGCCCGTTGTTTGACATAGAAAAAAAGAGATTCACCAATAACTATGCAATAGCGCTTCAGGTGTAGGTGTAGCTCATGCATGGACTCAAAATTAAGACTTATCACTGGTGCAACAATGCACTGAACACTCGAATGATTCATCAGAGATGCTATTCTTTTATAGTTTATGGTAAAAAATTTAATGCTTCAAAATGGGAAGTGAAGGACAGGGAATTCATGTAACCATAAACTATTTTGGAGGGCATTAGTGCTAATATCAATTTCAGATGAGATGATTATAAAAGCAAATGCATATTCTTAAGAATCATTCATGAAAAAAAAGATAAAACAGTTCAAAACTTAGAATTCTTTGCTTTACTATGTGATACTCATCATTTGCGAGTAGTTAGTTTTCTACTATTATAGGAACTCTCTCTCTCTCTCTCTCTCTCTCTCTCTCTCTCTCTCTCTTTTCTCTCTCAGCACTTGATCTTACAAGCTTAATCACTTATTTGATGTTTTAAGTGACAAGCTTAAGTCAGGTGATTGTATGATATATGAGGTCCTTCAGTTTATAGTGTTAAAGCTAAGTGAGGCTTTGTGCTTGCTATTCTGCAACGGCACCTCCCCTGACTGGTTGGGCATGATCATTTCTGGTGGAAAATTTGTTGATCATTTTTTTATTGCTAAAATAGGTGTCTTACCAATTTTGATTGCAATAAGTGAATGACAATGTTCAACTTTGTCATCCTAGCAACTTGTAATATTTGACAGACTGAATAAGTACCCAAAGTAGCACTAACTTTGTGCAAACAACCAAGTTATTCATGATTCACTAAATCCATTTAATCAATGTTAACAGACTCCCAGTTTTAAACTTTCTTTACCTTGTACATGTAGATGTAAGCTTCGTACTTGTTATCTAATAAATGGATGCGTCTGCTATTGTGAATTCGTAACCATGAAAAGCTTACAGGCACAATCAGATGCATTGATATCAATAGTCATTCAACTGATAATGACGGTCTTATATAGAAGCTCTAGGAATCTGAATGCCTCATATTCTTGTCATGGAACCTTTTGGTGTTATTTTTATTTGCTATTTGAGTTCTTGTCTAATAAAAAAAAATCTTGTCCCAGGTTTGGAATATTTCCATCGTGGGGCCTTTCACAAAAGCTCCCTCGCATTATCGGAATAAGTAGAGCACGAGAGGTATCACTTTCTGGCATGGCTATAACTGCAGAGATGGCAGAAAAGTGGGGCCTCGTCAACCATGTAGTGGACAATGGTGAGGTGTTAAAGAAAGCGAAAGAAGTTGCACTGGCCATTTTAAGAAACAACAGGGACATGGTGTTGATGTACAAGTCAGTCATCAATGATGGTTTCAAATTGGATCTGGGTCATGCTCTTGCCCTTGAAAAGGTGATTCTTTTAATAATTTATTTATATTTCTCTGTCACATTTGGCTAATAGGCCTTAAAATCTAAATTCAAATGCATAAAGGAAAATTTGTCAATTAGATTAACTGTTCAAATTTAGGACCTACTATGTAGTATAATGATCTAATTGCTTGTAATGTAGGATCGGGCAACCTGTGTATGTAGCTCTTGTAATGGCAAGTCCTGGAATCTCTTTGAACGGATGCTGATGCACCTTCAAACTTCACAGGAACAATCTTAGGACAAAGTGTAGTTTGACCGTCAGACCTTCCTGTTTGTCAAAATCCCAATGGCAAAACAAGTCGGCAAACTAGACATCCCCCATGGATCACAAGTCCTTTGTATCCATTCCATGCATATGCTCATGGCTGATATTCATCCTAATGGGCCTTCCTTTGCACCAACTTTCGGACTTCATTAAGGCTGAATGACTGATTCTTTGCCAGTAGAGGATGATAAAATTCTTGCAATGGAATTCCAGAACAATGAACCTTCTCCTCTGTATATAATCTTGAGAATAGCAATCAGGCAGTGCAGCTTGTTATCTTTTATCATTTACTTTAATAGTTTATCCAGTTATTTTTTGGTTCCTAAACTATTTTTGGGTCTCATTACATGTTTCTTTTCTGACAAAATATTCAGGAGAGAGCTCATAGCTATTATAATGGCATGACCAAGGAGCAATTTGCAGCCATGCAGAAGTTTATATTAAGTCGAAGTTCAAAGTCTTCCAAGCTGTAGTTGTTTCACAATGTTCTATGTAGGATGTCATTGGTAATAAGCAGTTCTACAGCCACATGATTAATCTTTTCTTAATGTGGGTTGTAACAAATGTAATCTTGTATGCAAGTTCTTAAATAGCATGAAAATAAAACAATATTCAAATTGCTAAATCTTCCTCTTTTTTTTTGCAACAGTTTTAAGAAACTTCAGTATCAAAGAAACCACTTTGTTTAAAGTTGCCTGTGAAATGTTGAGTATCCTACTCAATGGTTTCACAAATCATGTAGAAACACATTTCTTGCTCATATTTGCAAGCCACTTTGAATGCATGCTTCTAAAGTTGAAATTTAGGTGATATATTATTTTTTTTATATATTTGTATGCCATTCAGTGTAGTTTTATGTTGTCATTTACCAATTGTTGCATTAGAATATAATATTTATATTTAATTATTGATTAAAGGAGAGAACTTTGTTAGTGCTTAGCATTCTTTTTTGAATATTGGATATTTGACTATATATATCAACATCTAAGAATACATCATCGACACACCAAAAGAAAAGGTTCAACTTATAATATTTGGACATCTAAATTTAGATTTTCTTGCATTTGTGATATTGCTCACTAGATTGAAATATTAATTTTAAATTATTCAAGCATCCTTAAATTGTAATGCAATGGGTAATTTATTAATCATGAAATTAATATAAAGATTATTAATTTTTATTATATAAAAATCATGATAGTGCTCATGATGGCATTATGTTTTTCTTTCGTCTCTTATCTCTTTCCTTATCGATCTCTTTCATTCTCTCGTCTTTAATTGAGACGATGTTTTAGGCCTTCCACAAGATTTTTCTAGGTGGCAACGTGGTGCCTTCCACAATGTTCTTCACATCGTTTGCGATGATGTCCTCTGCATGCTCCATAGGAGGGCGGAGGTATTCATTTCAGAGAAATTTGGGTTTTTTCGCTTTGTGTTTCAACAATCACACTGAAATTTTCTTCGAATAAATAAATAATTTAAATAAATAAGTAAATAAAAATAAAATTATTAAAAACCAAATGTTGTTAGTGTATGTATTATGCTATTAATGTGGTATCTTTTTCAAAGACTTAACCTCATATAGTGAGTAAGCATCATCCAAAAAAACGAAATGAATCAAGTTTAAAACTATGTTCCTTTGACTCAAATTTCAACAAACTCTCACATAATACATAATATGTATTTACAAGTTATGCATTAATAGTCATACATAAGTATCTTATTTATTTATTAGGGATTCTAAGGATTGCTCAAATCCCTAACTATAATCGTCTCTCGTATATGTGCGTAGAGTCACATCTCGTAGAAAATATTATAATAGGGAGCACTAATCATCATAGTGATAGGGTTAGAGATAAACTCGTTAACCAAAGCTTCATCCACCTCGATAACACTAGGACATTATTCCTATTTAAGTATTTAGTAAGGTAATTAGTTGGGTAAATACATAATTTCATAATTATCCAACTTATTATAAAATAAATCAAATATGTTTCATTTCTTAGACCTATGCCTAAATACTCATCAAACCCAGAAACATGTAAATGAACAACTTCTTAATCTTCTTAACAATACTTCTCAAAAGAAGAGTTGAGAGAAAAATCCCTCAATCCCTCAAATGTTAATGTCAAGAAGAATTTGAGATTTTTTCCGTTCAAATTCCAACAACATGCACATTTGGATAGGTTCTGACCTAATTATAGGGAAGCCAATGGCTGGGATTGTGAGCCTGTGGCCATGGGCAATGCACTGTTCTCTCCATTTGACTGTTCCTTTCTTGTTCCTCCTTGAAATATGATAAATATTTTGGTTGGATTATCATGATGCCAAAAGGTTAAGCTATTAGGAAAGTGTTCTATATGTATTTATAAGCTGGTGTAGTAAACAAAATTCAAGGTGTATATTTGGTGAAACCAACACAGGAAAGGGTATTCAATCATATTTGGTGAAACTGAGAAGGAAAGATTAAGTTTCAAACTCACAACCTACCACCATAATATTCTGATTGGCTTACCACAGAACCTTAACAAAACACATGACTGAAAATTTTACATGTATATTCTGTGAACACAGTTTGAAGTTATATGAATGGGCTAATTATAATTATCTATCCTTAATATTTTGATTCCTATGCTTTCAAAGATTATATTGATAAAACATTTAATCTCGTCGATTCTCCGGACTGATATATCACACGTACTTAATGGTAAATTAAATTGAGATAGAGTCAGCATGTGTTTAGTGATAAATTCTATGATATTTTTATGAAAAAATAGATGACGTAAGGAGAAATAAAATTAAATGATCCTTTGTACAGACAGACAGTTACTTATGAGGATCCAATATCTTTTAGATTTGAGTTGGATACCTAAAATATTGTTTCCTCTCATAATATTATGTTTCATTTGGTATCATTGTACTATCCAATGCAATATTTTTGACAATTATTTATACTTTGACCCCTTTTTGCTTTGATGCATTTTCTAATTAATTTCTCAACTTAATTAATATTTTTATTATTTCTATCTAAATAATCCTTTTGAGATTTGTTCTAATTAATAATTTTAGTTCTTCTCTCTGTCTCTTCACTATTCACTGTCTGATGGATACTCCACAGAGTTGTGGTCGAAACAGTTTCCAGTCTAAAGTGAATAGGTATTCAATCATATCTCTTGTTATCATCTGAGGTCTCATGGATCAATCAAATATCTTCATCTTTTCTGCTGTCTGCCAGTAGCCTTCTATTTGACAGCCTCTACCTGATCATCTTATCCAGGCAGGGACATCTACATTGCGCCAGAATACCTGTGCAGCAATCTTATCGTATGACGGCGACGAGTGCTTGTGCATTGCATAGCTAAACCACTGATTCCCCTCGGACTCAGGCATAGGCTTTTATCCTATCATCGCATTGCGCCGGGAAAAGATGCCATCCATCACATCTCTCATGGGCAATCATTTTGATGTGTTCTTACGAGGCCTTATGCACCTGCCCTCACACGTAAAATTATGATTGCTTTAGGCCGTGTTCATTGCTCTCGTTGCAGATTAGACAGGAAATAAGGGGGTCGTACAGATGGATGGGCCTCGAGTTGATACCAGAACAAAGCTGTGTCACGGCTCTCGTTGCAGAGGACCCATAGGTTGGTTGTGGTTCTTATTTAAAGTTGGCTGTTAGGAAGGACTACAAAGGCTGGGAGAGCTCATGATCTGTATTGTCCCTTAATAATTAGCAGATTCGAGCAGTGGTTGTCAGCTGGATCCCATGATCGAAAGATCTTTATCCGAATCTCTCTCTACAGCCAGTATGCTTAATAATTCTTTGGATCAGGGCAATCTTTTTGTGTGTGTTTTCTTTCCTTTTCCTGTCCCCCCCATCAGCCACAGAAGGAAAGAAAATCTAGCATTTGATGAGAGGTATTGCATTTAAAACTGTTCTTGCGGGAGTTGCGAAGGAAAATTTGTTGGGATCATATGCGACAATGATTTATGTTCAACATCAACAAACAAAGCAAATGTTCCATCGGCCGTCCGTTGATATATGTGATACAGCTTGGCTCTCGAGATCTGGCACCGGTAGGCTCCAGGCCAATGATCACTCTTGGCTTTTGGTGATGATAAGATACCACCTTCATCTGGCTTTCCAATGCTTGCGAATTGGATTGTCGCCGCTCCCAGTTGTGACGTGAGGTGGGTCTGAAAAGAAATCCCTGCTTTCCACAGGTTCCAATCTCACCGAGAGTGGAAACTTGTTTGAAGCTTGTCGAGAACCCTAGTTTTTCAGCTCAGCCAAAGCAGTCAGAGATGTCCAGTGCTCGGTTGAGGATGGACAGGTTGTGGTGGGCCTTGTGACCGATCGATGGAGGGAGAAAAGATGAAGATTAATCTGTCCCGACGTTGTCTCACGAGTGACACTCAATCAGAACAGCAGCATGACCAGGTTTACCTCCTATGCGTTACTGTGTCGGTGGGTGTCGCTTCAGACGACTGAGGAATGGGTTTCGTCCCTTCCAAAGGAACAATGTCAGATGTCGAGAGGTAAAGAGATTCCAAGCGTATGATCTCCACCGTAATTTCAGAAACTACTTTGGCAATTCAGCAAACCATGACATTACGTTCATCGGAAGAGTATAAGCATGCATGCGACCGTCGAATGGTCGCTATTGTTTCTGTGCCTGAACGAGATGAGACATCGATCTCCTTCATATTCACAGTGATCTTTTAGGATTATGGTTATGCTCAAGATTAATCTTGGAGTATTTACGTAAGAGAAAACAAAGCTTTGGACCAGCTTAGAACATCTACATTACCATGGGAATGTGGTCCTTCATGAATCTTCTTTCTCTGCCATTTGGGGGTATATTATCCGGTTAGATTTCAGCTTCAGAGATGTCTCTGTGGGCAATGCGAAGGAATCCTCTCTACTCATGAAAAGGAAGAAATGTCAAGAACTGGAATATGACAGCAGCATTTCTTCTTTCTTTTTCTCTTTGCCAATGAGGAAGAAGACAATAAAATAAAAGTCGAGCAAACAGGGTGAGGCAAAAGGAAACATGATCATGCAGGAGGGTGAAGAAAAGGCCTGTCATGGAGACCATCACATGGGGTTTGTATGCTTTCAGCTCCACTTCTCTTTGTGTGTCTCCATCACCAGCTAATCATTGCAAGCAATAGAAACAAAACAGAGTGGAAGACTACTTGTGATTAGTGGGTAGATATGGACTCAGAAAAGAAAATTATTGATATGATTATGTGAGAAAACTGGATCCACCTTTTTTGGAGTTTGTGCTTCACTACAGTATGTTATTTTCACCTGTAAGGATATGACTGATACAGTTCATGGGTTAAGTAAGCTACTGAGTCTTTACCTTGCAAGACAGTTTCTTGAGCAGATGAGATGGCCATGCATGTGAATTTTGTTGCATATCAAACAAGTTGGCTGAGTATTGATCACTTTATTATCCATGGCTTTTGTCAGCACCCATCAGAAAAGAAGTAAATACAAAACTCTTTTGTCCTTTTTCTTATATGATTCCTGATTGAATCTGCCAACTTAGATGTTGCTGAATTTGGATCTCACTTGATGGTATATCATATATTTTTCTCCATTATTGACACAGCAGATATGTCCAAGTCTGTAGCATCATCTCAGTAGAAGCTACAGTGCAGTATTTATGTTTTGTCTGGTTATATCATAAATCCCATTTGGTATATAAATCACACCAGATATAAGTTTGGTGATCCTTTTAGGATGACCAGCCAAAGTTGCTGCTATATTGAAATGAGAGATTGGGTTTGACAGATCAATAAAGTTTCATGGATATCAATGGGAACAAAACAAGGGAAAGAGTGATATCATCCTAACTCGACAGTTTCTTGAGAGAAGCTGCTCTTCCTTTTTCTGATTCTCATCATGACAGAGTTAATAATGGAGGTTGTACAAACTTGTCTCGCTGACTCGATCAGTAACTCGCAAATATTTGCTTGATGTTGCAGGTGGGTTTGAGCTGATGATGGGGCAAAAAAAACCTGTGAATAAGCTTCTCATCATCAGATTCCAGAGTTCTGCTTTCTCATCTTCCTTGGCAAACTCATCTCCAAGTATCAGATCTCATGTACAAGCTTGGCACATGATGATCCTGTACCGTAATCATGGATAGGAGTCATCATGCATTAGCTCGAGCCAAAAGTTGACTCCAAATTCTATTTCACTAGGTCGATCCAGGTGAAGCAAGTTATGCCCATCGATGTGGAGATTCATATCCTTTATCATCGATGACCTGAGTCATCGAAACATGGAGACAGCTTTTCCTGTTGGTACTTCACCATGGTCAAAGCCATTAGCAGCCGATGCTGATATGTCAGAACTGTATCACACAGTTTCAAACATCGTGTTCTGTAAGGTCATCTGAACTTGGTGCAGTAAATAGATGGAAGAATGCAGCTAAACAGCAACATTCTCCTTTAGCTAGTTTTCCTTCACGATGTGGTTTTCAGATAAGGTAACAGAGCTGGACTTTGCTAAAGATTTAGAGAGGAGATGAGCTGGAGAACAAAGAAAAGAATCTTGCAGAAATAAATAATGGCAGTAGAATGACAAAGACGAGGATCTTGTATTATTTTCAAGGGCGACATACAAAGAATAGGATGAACTGTGAAACGCCATCTACCACATGAAGCAGCAGCAGCAGCAGCAACTTCTGATTTAAAGAATAGGATGTGTAGAAATGATAAGCCTTTTGAATTAATTGCAACAGGGTGAGGATCGTCCACTGCGGACAATTTGACTGGAACAGGGAGGATGTATGAACTCATTCCACCAGACACATTTAAGCTGACAACTGACATTTTTGTCTGGAAACCTGCTAATTGCTCACAGAAGGGAACCGGAGACCACATTGCCTTCTCCGGTGGCCTACAGGAAACGGTATGCTGCAAGGTGAATATGGAAGGGGTAACCTGATTTCAAGTGTTCACGAGTAGTCTCATCCATTCACCTGATGACGGCACGGCAATCCACTTCCACATTGATTGCAGCAACTGCAACACCCACGTTTCTAAAGCTTGCAGATGAAAAGAAGCCATCACCAAAAGCACTCCTCTGTTGCCGTACTCGCGCACTTTCGTAATGCATGTTCACTTTTATGCAACAGTCGGGAGCGAGTGACAGGGACAACGAAAACCGGTCAAATATTGATTTAGTACTTACTTGTGAAGAGATAATCATGTTTACTGTACAATTATCATAACTTAATTGAATTATCTGATCCTTCTCTCTAATCATTTTTCTCAATCTATTAATTTTGTTTTCTCTAGCTTGTTGTTGGCCTTGTTTCTTAGCTCAATAATTATGGTTTGTATTGTTTCGTCGTCATCATCCTCTTTGATTTCTCTTCCAATCATTCTCTCTTTTTACTTGAGTATTACTGCAACGGTCAACTTAACCGGTGCAGCAGAATCAGGGTGGTTGCCATCGCGCCAATAATGGTGGCGTGTCGATGGCCACATCGCAGCCGTCGACGACCTAATGGCGCGATCTGGGCCATGTGATGGCAAGGGAACGGCCGAAGGCGATCGTTTGCTCCGCTGGCGGAGCGTTGCATGCAACGACGGCGCGGGTAAAATGGTCAATTAGCGTGAGCGATAAATACAGGCGCCGAGGGTCGTCGTGACGTGTCCTGTTGTTACCACCCGTCCTTTCCTATATAACACTGCCCCGCCGCCCTCCTCCGCTCTCCGCCTACCGTCCCTCTTTCTCTTCCGGACTAGTTCGATCGATCGGAACTGAATCCCGCATTTGTACTTCCTTCCCTTTCCCCTTCGTTGGAGGATTTCTGAGGTAAGAACCCTAATCGATTTCTCTTGCTTTCGGTTCTTTGGATCTTGGTATCGTCCGGTGAATCTGGCTCTTCTTGATGGAGGATATGGCCACGGGACCTGGGTGTTTGTTGATCGATTTGATCGTTTTGGTGTTGCAGGAGATTGGAACTTGGGTGGATATCTTAAGGGATTTTGGTGGGAAGGAAGTTCTTTGAGGCTTGGGATGACGATCTCGAATGGGGACGGGGATTCGGCAGCTAAGGATGGCAGAAGGGAGAGGAAGCGGAAGCGCCGGGCGGAGCCATCGCTGGTTAAGTGGAAGACGGAGGGCGAGCAGAAGACCTACTCCTCCAAGCTCATCGAGGCCCTCCGGCGCGTGCGCCGATCATCTGCTGCGGGAGCGGCGTCAGCGGCCACGGACCACTCGCGTAGCCGCGCCGTACGGGAGGCGGCGGACCGGGCGCTGGCGGCCGCGGCGCGAGGCCGGACGCGGTGGAGCCGCGCGATCCTCTGCGGCCGGACGCTCAAGCGCAGGGTCCTTCCGCGGGCCGGCCGACCGAAGCCCGTCGGGCCCGCCCGGGCGGCGGAGAGGAGCAAGCCGCCGGCCCTGAAGACGAAGGCGAGGGTCCTAGGCCGGCTGGTCCCGGGCTGCCGCAAGCTGCCCTTGCCATCGCTTCTAGAGGAGGTATCTGACTACATCGCGGCGCTCGAGATGCAGGTCCGGGCCATGAGCGTGATCGCCGAGGCCCTCTCTACCGTCGGCGGAGCCCCGTCACCGGCTCAAACGGAGGGGCCGATGTGAGTCGGATGCGATCGCCGAAGGTCCTCCTCTTCTCCTCTCTATTTTTGCTGCTAATCTTTGATTTGCTGTCGCCGGTAGCTCCGCATTTTGTTTAGCATATGCAGTACTCTCTGGCTTTCGTTTTCTCCTTTCTTCTCTTTTGAAGGAGCTCCTCCACTTCACATGTTACCCACATGCACTCCACACACCATTTCATATTTGCAGTCCACCTATTTCATCAATCAAGGAAGTGAGTTGATTGTGGACTACCACAATCTCACCGCTGTAATTTATGGAAAGATATATGTATATTGGTCTTGGTGGATTGGGACATATCTCTATGTATGTATATATATCTATTTGAGCCACATCCATCAGGGTGGAGGTCGATTGGAACAATTATCATCATCTACTTACATTCCCCTTGTTTGAGTGATGGAAGGAAATGTACATGTTCAAGTGGATAGAATTCATGTGATTCTGACTTTACAGCAAGCAGAGAGAAGCGTTCGAGGCATTGGATGGCTGGATCCGAAGGAAAAGGTGAGGGTAACAAACAAAGCAGACGTAAGTGTGTCAACTGCACAGCACATGAAAGTTGAGGTTGAGAATAGATCCATGTGAGGGGGTATCATGGATGGGTTCATGGTGCCCTTTCTCTGCCCTCTCTGACTGTTGCCAACATTAGACATGTTTTTACTGCCATCACGATAACAGACTCCACGGAGGCTTCCAGGGGAGTGAGGAGAATATTAGCTGGCACCTTAATGCGAAGGAAGTATGCACTCCCCAAGAAGGGAGGAGAGAGAGATAGAGAGAAGACAATAGAAAGACCATATTTGCACTGTGGCCGTGGCTTCACCATCATCGATTTCCCTGGTGGGCTGTGGCCGCACACATCTGTGTTGTGTTGTGTTGTGTGACATGACGGGCCATGTGTGAGTGAGCCCCATCAATGTGGCCGGTAAAGAACATGGTGATGGAATGCTGTGCTGCTGTAGACTTTGTTTTTAGAGTGTCGTGCCTCTGATGTGGTTTCTGGCTCCTCCTCCTCCTCCTCCTCAGAGGTTGACAGCATCACAAGCAGATGAAGTTGCAGCAGTATCATTCTATACACACACACACTCATTCTTCTTGTCTTTGGTTTTGCTATTGGAAAAAAGAAAAGAAAATTAATTTCTAAGACAATTTATGAGCATGATTAAGAGGTCTCCCACTTGGGATAACTTTTGAGTTGCATGTGCGAGGACTTCTTTTTCTCTTCATCGGGTCAGGGTGTGTCTCTTTGTTGAGTGGTTGATACCTGATAGCCGTGATCCGTTTGCTTTCAGATGTTCTGATGGTTCTCGTAGGGAGGACTGTTTCCATACATATCAACAAAGGTCTCCTTTCTCCCTTTACCGAAGTGGGCTTCTTTTTGACGAGTATGAGTGGTGGAAGTCCTGATCTCACGGATTGACATGAGAAGACCATGCGTGCTCTACTCATCATTTTAGATATTGAAATGATCATTCAACTATTCAAAAAAATTTTCTTTCCAAAGAAGATAACATTATTAAATCGAGTTTAATCATTTTGAGCTTATGGTTCATGTATCAAATTAATTTGTCAAGAAAGGAAATTTTCATAAGTGGAAAATTACATCGTAGACCTCGACGAGCAATGTTGGAGATTAAAAATGATTTCGAACATACATGAGTGTATCTCATCATGCATCATACTCTCATTTCGATTAAGTAGTGGATCGGAGAGAGAGAGAGGGATGGGGATATTAGGAGCGAGTTAATTATAATTATCCCATGTAATTAATTATCTTTAATATTTCGATATTTATATTTTTAAAAATTATATTAGAATTCTTATATTTACGAAAGTGAAACATTGGTATCCTTGGGTTACAAAGGTAATTTTATAATATTAAAAATTAAGAAATTTTTTTATTGATTTAGTAGAATCAAATATTTTATTTTTATAAATATATTTATAAATATAAAGATTTTAATATATTTTTTGAAAGTATAAAAATTGAGATAAGTAATGATAGCCCGATTGGAGACTGCTACTTTCCCTACGCACACCCGCACGGTCAAGCAGATCCAGGCCGTCCACCCTCTTGAGAGCTTCACCGCCTCGACGTCTGCCGTCGAGAACCGCCGTCGCTGCGGCCAGATCGAGTAGCTTATCGAGGAGGCCGAGGACGAGCTCAAGCTCGTCGCCGAGATGATCGGTCCGCCCCTGCCTTCTTTACTTCATTATCATGTCGATTCCTTTTGCTTGAGATCGGTCTCATGGCACTCGATCCCTGTCTGCGACTTAAGGCTTTTAAGTTTGAGAGTTTATGTGCGTTCTTTTCGTTGCTAATTTTGTTCTTGGATGGAAATTCTTCACAAATTTAGTAGAAAATAAGTAGATTTTTAGGGTTAGTGTGTTGTAGAGATGACTTCCAAAGGAAAAAAAAAAAAGATCCTTCTTTTCTTTTCCATTTTAATTTTAGGGAATATCAGCAGGTCATTGACCAGATGTTTGGTTCTGATTTCATGTTCATTTGGTTGGATATGTCACTTAAGGTGGTAATTGTCTTTGAAAGCATCAGACAAGAAATTTAGGCATGGGTGACTTTTGCATTTCCAGTTTGTTCTGCTGGTGTTGGATTCAGTCATCGAGTTGGTCAGGATGGATAGTAATTCTGTGATGGTAAGACTGAGTTCCCCTTCCCTAAACTTTGTATTGCTGTGGAAAATTCCATTGGCAATTATCATGAACTGTGTTCTTCGCATGAGCAGCCTAGGGACATATCTCTTCCTTTAGGAAGCAGTTTTGGTAGAAGAGTTGCCCAATGTTTAAATTAAATTTTCTTTCATTGAGGTACTTCATCTGTCATTACTCCATTTAAACATGATAATTTTGAAATATTAGTGGGAAGTTGCAATCTTTCTAATGTCTTAATTTAGTGCTATGTTGAAATTAAGAAAATATTTGGATAGACTTATAAGCGCTACATGTGCCTGCTACCATTAATTTGCGTTTATGTGTCTTGATCCAGCGGTGTAGGCTCAACAAAATTAAGATATTAGAGTCGGCCTAGTGTTGAGTATGATGAGTGTTGAGTATGATGAGGGGATTGAGTAGAAAAGGACTACTTGTGGATGGATCTGTATGGTATATCTTGGTATGAATCTACCATTGTGTTGGACCTCTCATGCACCATGATAGGATTTGATTTTGGATTATGTTGGTTCTTGGCGAAAACATCTAACACTTGAATGGGGAAGATTGTAATGTATCTATCCCACATCAAAATTGGAAGAAGACTTGAATGGGTTTGTGAGGATTAGATGAATTCCTCTCATTAACTTGGACAAAAGTATTTTTTACCAGTGATGGGTCATGACAATTTTAGTTACAATTTGATTTGATATTTAGGACCAGAAATATGTTGGATGACATTGTCAATTTATCTAGACTGGGAGTCATACAATATGCTTCTCGAAAGAGTATCCAACCATGGATTCCTTGTACTTCTATTTGGCCCAAATTTCTCTGAAAATACTCGTAGAATAGAATATAGCGGCATGCTTCTGACAAAGTAGATTTGATTGTTATCTTGAGACTTCACTCATTCAGCTTATTTCTTCAGTGGAATGCTTTTGGTCTAGCATCAACAAGCTGTTATTGTTTATTTCTTCTGCTCATGCTTTGAGGGTTAACAACATCTTAGAACTATTGTCAGAAGAATAAAAAAGAAAACAGGTATTCTGGTTTGCATCATCTTATAATAGCCTTTAAAAATGCCTTCGCAGGGTCTCCTGTGAGATGTCATCTCGCTGGTAGAGACCAGGGAAGAGCGGTTGACTTGGAACCAAATGCCCGTCCTCCACCAAGCATTGGGCCGCAGCTATTTGATTGGGTTGGGACTGTGCTTGGGAGGCGTACATGGTGATCTGAGCTTGTGTCTCAGCTAGCTCACGTTGAACAACACTAATCTCCCTCTGCAACATTGAGATGAACCCAACACTCCCATAAACCGGATCCTGTACACGCCAGTAGGCCTCCATCGCAATGGCATCTGCGGCTTGTCTTCTGTGCTCCACTGGAATTTGCTGCGAGATGCACATTCTGATGTCAGTATCTTCTTAAAATGTGGCACACAACTTCAATGCCTTTACTGTTAGTTTTTTGACTTGGTAAGGGTGTCTTTAAGATTATAAGGAAATATTTCCCACAGAATTCTAGACATGCAAGGTTGAATTGTAATCATGGAGAGGGTATAGGTTATTCTATTAGTGATGTTACTGATAACTACTTGTCAGTTGATTGCAGGTTCTCGAATAGAACAATACAGTGAGGCAGCTGCAATCAGGGAAGGTCTCTGGTATCTTTTTAAGAGATAAAAATGCCAAGAATGCATGTAGAAGCAGATCCAAAGACGATGATCTACATCTAAGACATACTGTGGACTTCAAATTCTCACAAGTATGCTGGCAAGGTAATAGGATTGCTGACTAGTTGGCAAATTGTCAAACCTATACAATTAGTGCTTTTGTGACCGGAATGATTCTTTTTATCTTTATACTCTGATGTGAAGGTAGTAGGATTATTAACTAGTTGGCAAATTGTCTAACCTATAAAATTAGTTTGTCGGGACCGGAATGATTCATTTTATCTTTATACTCTGATGTAAAGAGAGATTTTTGAATCCATTTTGCAAAGTAATATATTTTCTTTTAAGTGAAAAAATCGTATTGAGATAGTTGGATTGTTACATCAGCAGCCTAACTTAGACTAAGAAACTAATCATTTTGCTAATATTAATTCAGATATAGGCTCCATCCAAAACACCATCATCATCATCGTCATCATCACCACTAGCAACATCATTTTTTGATAGACTCACATCAGTCTTTTCTTCTTTTTCTTATATTTGAACCTGCTAAATTCTTCCCTTGTATATCAAATTAAATAAGTCTAAGATTTGCAGCAAATTCTATCAAAATAACATAGAAATTGCAGCAGTTTCACAGTAGTTGTGATCATGAACTGGTGATTGCAACCATAAGGAGAAGTGTTGGAGGAAGAACACAAACCTGCAGCATTCGAGCGACGTTGCTGGCCCCGAAGATTCTGTGAACGCAGGCAAATCTCTGGGGGTTGGCGGAGGGGAAGTAAGGCGCCAACGCGCAGTCCTCACAGCATCTCCTCCTCAGATACCGACACGCCGCACATCGAGTTGGATTCGACATGGCGGCTCACGTTGTCGGCTCTTCTTAGATTGACCAGTAGATCCCCCCAATCTATTACTGAATTTTCTGTTAGATTTTCTGCTGATCCATTGAGATCCTCGTGGAGATTTATTGCGACGGAGGGAGCTCCCCATCAAGGAAAGCTCAACGGCTAGTGATTTGAACGGGAGAGGGAAGAACATGGTATGTGAGCAGGAGCGGTCAAACTTGCTTCAAGTCAACGTTCAATTTTTAGCACATTTTTTAATCAATTTAATCGAGTATATATATATATATATATATATATATTTATATATATATCTTTTGTCGGAACATGCCACGTTCTTAGCAATCCACAGCTGCTGACGTTTGACAGTGTATGTCACGTGGCGTTATCCAAAGAAAACTTGAGAACATTCCTATAAGGGATCCGATGTCCACATCTGCGTCGTTGGAACCGGTTTAGATAACCGAGTTCCCGCGGATCATCTGCTGGCTTCCTCTTCCTCGCTATTTCATCACCTCTCTCTTCTCTCTCTCTTTTTCATAATTTATATTTATTTTTCCGTCTTTATTTTCACTTTGTTTGAGCCTCACCGACACACCTTCGAATCGTCGTCGTACGGAAACCCTAATCCCATCCGTCTTCTTCCACTTACCCTAATCTCTCGCCCTTTCTCTCTAGGATTTGAGGAGTTCGTGTCGTTTTTGTGTGGAGTGGGCGATATGCCGGTGCCATTTTCTGGATTTGATCGAATGATTCGTTTCATGGGGAAAAAATGGTATGAGCTGCCGATCTAACTTGGTTGTTTGGTAGGGGGTTTGTTCTTGCATAAATTCTTGTCCGATTTGACGCATCTTGGCGTTGTTTGTCTTGCAAAGCTCCTTCTTTTTCCCTTTCCCATAAAAGAGATTTTTTTCTCTAAGATAAAAGATCTGGTCTTTTCGGTTTGAGGAAGAACATTGGGTTTCCTAGGAGATGCATCAGCTGCATTTTGAGATTTTGGGATGTTAATTCTCGATTTTAGGCATTAGAGTTTCTCTTTCGTTTGGGCATGATTCTAAATTTAACTGATTTATGCAGGAAGATGTGATTTTTGAGATGATTGGAGGCGTTCCAAATGGTTATTCGTAGATATACTGACGATATTGTACAGTTTGCGTTGCGGCTTTAAAGAATAAGGGAGTAAGAAGCTTCTTTTGTGATTAGTAGTTTTGAATTTTGTTTAGCATGGATGCACAGAGATCAATCGATAGAGATGTTGTTGTGGATCTGGAAAGTGGCATGAATGCACTAATCAACCAACGAGAGGGAGCAAAAGATGTGGACTTGAGTGCGGGGCAGGGGAGAAGAGTGATGAATAAGGGATCGGGTGGTCTCATGGGCATTGATGGGTTCATGCATGTTGAAGAAGCTCCGAAATCAGCAAACATTATGAAAAGTTGTTCTGCGCTTCCTCTCACAAACGCTGAAGCTCCAGTGGACAAGAGGGACAGAGGAGAGGAAGGCCCAAACCTGTTGGAGAAGAAGGTGGGAGCCGAGAAGACTAAAAAGAAGGGCTGTAAGAAGCCTCCAAAGCCTCCCCGGCCTCCCAGGTCACCACCTTTGGATGCTGCTGATCAGAAACTGATGAGGGAGATCTCCGAGGTTGCCATGATGAAGCGGGCAAGGATCGAGCGAATGAAACTGAAGATGAAGAATGCCAAGTCGACATCTTCTAATGGCAACTTGTGTGCCTTGGTTGTTACCATTCTTTTCTGCCTTGTTATAATCTGGCAAGGTATACTGCATCCTTAATTTTCGTTGCCCATGAGTTATCTGGAAAGTTGTTACTTATAATACAACGATTGACAAATTGTATCTACTAACTGGTACACAATCTTCTGAAGAATTTGTTCCTCTTTGACATATACATTCATGTCCTTTGTTTATCAAATGTTGATGTTGAATCCCTTTAAATAGCACAGATAGAGTATTCTACTAATTGTCATCGTCTATGTGCATTGGCGCAGAAAAGGAATTTGTCGACTAGTCCACCACTAGGCACAAGAATAACTTGTTTATTCTGCTTGATATCCATACATACATAACCTGAGATTCTTGCTGATCTAATGACACAATATTGAACAAGAATAGGAAAAATTGAAGCTTTGTGCTTTTCCTTTCCCTCTTAATCTGCTATTTCTTCTGCGTGTTGGATGTTGAGAGTGATACTACCATAAATCAAGTCCAAGGTTGCACCAGAATAACATGATTAATCTGAGTACATAAAACAAGAAACAATTTTTCACCTGGTCTTCAAATAAGTCGACCACTCCATCTTTTGGTCACTGTGAATTGACAGTGAGGATATTTTAACAGAAAGGTTTCTGTATATTGATATGCAAAACTATCTACCAATAGTTTATGCTTTATTCCAGAGTGACCAAGTCATGACATCATAAAGAAGATATGTATAATAACAATATGAAGAAAAATATATTTGCTTGGAATATGACATTAATATTTAGATAACGATTCTTCTGTCATTTGAGAAATTTCTTTTGTCTATTTTGGAAATGGGAATACAGCTTCGGCTTCACTAGTATAGAATTGAAATCCTCCTTGAAGGAAATTTTATTTAGAAATGATAATTGACAGTAGGAGTAGAGAATTGCTATGAATCTAAGACCACCTTGGTGCATACGTCGTGCATGTTTGTTAGAATCCATATATTGATCAACACTTGCAATTTTATTATCCTTTTTCCTGCAACTTCTATAACTGTATGTTATATTCAGTTATGTTGTTTGGGTTGATTTGGTCGATATGGTTACCTGCTGCAATTTTTTGTCTGTTTTTATCCCAGTTATTCAATAGAATCTTTTCATTTTATAGAGGATTTTTTTTTCTTTCAGATTTCCGTGTGGTACTTGGGCCATCTGTCTAATTTTAAGCCTTTCCAATGACATGTATGATGGGCAACTTAATCACCATACAAAGACTATATTATACTTTGTTGAATATGGTTTAAGCTTACTGAGCTTAATAAATAGGCAGTCGTGGATTTTGTGTCTTTAACTATTCTAAGAATGGTTTTGGATGATTTTACTCTGGTCCTATCAAAAGAAGGGGCAGCTGAAAGTGGTGCAGCTGGACACAGAATCAATGTTCAAATTTTGTTTTCTAAGCCAATAATAATATCTGGGTGCTATGGGATAAAGATGGTTAACCTTTCTCAGATGCCTAAACAGCTATCTATGGTGTCAATGCTCATAGCTTTTGTTTTCCTTGCAATATCTAACCCCAAATTATGGCTGACAATTGATTCATATTGTTTATGTGTCTTCTTCAATTTTGTATCGAGTTTAATGATGTTCACTACCATAGCTTTCCTTTTGTTACTGTCATGTATTATTTATGATATTGGTATCATTTTTTTTCCCGATTTGTTAAGGTTTAATTGATTTAGATTTTAGCATATTCAGATGTAACTTGATTTGGCTTAGTCAAGTGCATTAAACTGCTTATTAGTTTGATTTCATCTTTGATAATATTTGGTTGGGTTAAGGTTTAATTAAGTTTGATCTTGGTGCATTGAGATGTAAGCTGACTTGAATTTAGTTAATGACATTAAACTGCTCATTAGTTTATGCAGTTTCATGAATATTATGCTGAATGCATGATTGTATAAGTTAGAAACAGCCAGGTCCCCAGTGTAGGCCGGAAATAAATTAAAGCAAGCTCGATCTGTTTCGCGTCTCCACCATTTGTTTCTTGGTTTATGACTTTTGGTTGTTTATACAGCAATAAGCACTGAAGGCGAAAATATTAAAATAGTTTCTTAGGATTAAACTGTGGTATCTTTTTATTTATGTCCGCAAAATGGTATATTGCTTACTCTGTGCACTATGGATCATGAAACAGTCATTTTTGGATCAAGTGCTTTTATTTTTATACTAAAAATTAGTTATTCGATGGTTGCATATCGAATAGGACATTTTGTGTGGTAGGTTCTGTTTGCAGAAGTTTATGATGAAAAGCTCGACAAGCTTCCAGGATATTGGGGTTATGCCTTTCTAATATAATCATTAAATAACTGACGGAAATCTTGATTATGAACCCGTGGAGATCAGTGGAATAATGGCATTATATGTTTCACTAATTGGTTTACTTGTCACCTAAATTATTAATCATTCAATCGTGTCGATGCTTAAACTTTCTAGCTCTGCTATTGCAAGTTATGATGTACTTGGATCCTGCACAGCTAACATCTTATTGGTGAAGCTTCTTCTATTCATACTATTGTCATGGTTCTGACAGGAGCTTTCTCTGGAGGCAATTCTACTGCTGGATTTCATGGTTCCCCTGAATCTTCCCTGAGGATTGGCAGTGGATTGATCTCCGTTCGAATCCACAAGAAGGCCTCGGAAAATGGCCGTAGTATGCCTTACTCAGCAACTCCAAAGTATGGTGCTCTTTTGCTTTCACTGTTTGTAATTATCTATGTTAAATCTTTATTTGGAAGAGTTATGTCTAAAATCCTTTGTCTCGTTCCACCGACATAGCGATAAATGCAACTACTGATCATGGCAAGAACAGTTTCTAATTTCTGTGGCATGTTTTACTTGTGATTGCAGTAACACGGAACCAGTTTCTTGATGAGATTACCATTTGAAAGCGGGCAGACTTCTGAAGATTCAAACTCAAATCCTGCAATCCCAGAGAAAGTAACCTTCATCAGACCTTGTTCTAAACGACTTATTTCTCCTTCTTTTTCTTCTTTTATTTTTTGGAGGCCGATATCTGCATTGTGTTTTCTCGTTATTATGGTTTGTACATATGAGCAGACAACTCCTTTCAGAACACATGCATTTTGTAAATGATAGGAAGCTCCTGCTATTTGTTCTTGCCTTCAACTACTTGTCCTTGCAACTTTTGGCATGTTCTCGAGCAGACGACCTTTGTTCATGTTCTTTGATCTTTTGCCGTCATGTTTAGATTCTTGATATTCTAAAAGAAACTCAGGATTATTTATAGTAAAAAAAATAATTAAGGTAACATTTCCGGTAATAATTTTTTGGTGTTGGATTAAATATGACTATACAGTCTGATACATGTTAAAGAAAAGAAAATTTTTTAAAAAATTATGGGGAGATATTGCTTATGTAGATTGCTTCGTTTCTGACAAGATGAATTGATAATATTACACCACAAGATGAAGCTTATAGAAATCAAGAGTCGATTATTTAAGAATTTTCAAAAGTGTTACGTTAAAAGTTAGAAATGCATCTTCTTATATTATGATGAAAATTTCAGTGGTTACAAATTCTACAATTATATCACAAACAACATTCTTCTTATATTATGTTAAAAATTTCAGTGATTACAAACTCTACAATTCTATCACAAATAACATTGTGATGTCCAAAGACGTTGAGTTTAATGAACAACAGATTTGAGACTGAAAATATAATAAACAATATAAGAAAGTAACAAATTTAGAAGAAAATATAATACAAGCGAGTCTTTGCTTAAATCATCACATAGATCGATTAGGTCATATGATTCAAAAAAATCTAATTATAAGAGAACAAGAATAAATCAATAACTATATGATGTGACTTGAAGAATTGATATTAACAATGATGAGCTTTCTTTATTTTATCTTTTTGTAGGAGATGATCTATTATTATGAATGAGAAAATTTGTGCTATTAATAAAAATGATACATGCGAGTTAAGTGTACTTCTAAAGACCACCAATCAATCATGTTAAGTGGACCTTCAAAACAAAAAAAAAAAAGCACAAGGGAAAGTAGAGAAATACAAAGTCTGATTGATTATAAAGGAATATTCATACTTGCTCGAGATAAAAAGGTTACTTATCTTCCTAGCAACTCAAATGAAATGAAAAATTTTATAAATAGATTGATCCAAGCCTGATGGGTTAATTAGTTTATTAACTTCATTTAATCCAAACCACTTATCAAAATGCTCAAACTGAAGTTAATAATGATATACTTATCAGACCCTTATAAGTCAATATTAATCTTGTCCATTTTCAATGTGAGACTAATACACTAATTATGACATTATGTTCATCATCTAAAAGGTTGGAGCTCATTATATATAGTGATAGTGATTGGGCCGAAAGCTACGATGATTACAATTGAATTTGTATTTTATTTGATTACAATGGTCAATATATTTATAAAAAATTTTAAATTTAAAATATTTCAATAAATTTGAAATAAATTTGGAATGTTAGAACAACTTTAAAAAGGAAGAATGTTAGAATTAATCTTGTTAAGAAATTATAAAGATGTTCATTGTATCCAGAGGTAAAATATATTAAAGGTGGATAAATTATATTGACTATTGATTCTTAAAAGAGTTTATAAAAAAAAAAGATTCATATTAAATATAATGAATATAATGTATTTATATAAATATATTAAATATAATCGAACCCTATATAAATACATTATATGACTATATAATATATTTGGCTATATAAATGTATGTGTTGGGTCATGAAATCGAGTTTTTGAAGTTATAAAAAGTGTTTAAATAAAATATTTTATCTTATCGTACTTGTAAGATTCGAAAACTCAAATAGTTAGTAGTAATGCGTCTGCCGGGAATCGAACCCGGATCTATTGCTTGGAAGGCAATTATCCTAACCTTTGGACTACAGACGCTGTTTTGAGATTAGAACAAAGATTTATTTATGATAGGATTTGGATGAGATTGTCCGGCACAAAAACGCTAAAAGAAGGCTCCATTTAGGACCCTCCACCATATCGTTCTTAGATTTCATATACAACTACACGGCAACCCATGATTGGGTCGCGGAGAGGGCCCCACACCACCTCAAAGAACTCGAACAAAGAAAGTTGATCCCTGTCATATCCTACGTGCTAAAATTTAGCCTCCGATTAGTAGAAAGAGCAAAAGGAAGATGCGATATGTGTTGACAGAACCTGATAAGATGCAGATCATCATTGAAGTAGATGGGTGATGGTTACATATATACATGTAAAATGGTTCAGAAGATGCAATTGAAGCACCATACACTTCTCACTAAGCCTGGCTTTCCAAAATCCTGCTGTAAACAGGCATCCCATCAACTCAAAGCAATTTTGTTGAAGCCCTTACCCATCGTCCATTGATCCAGTCCTGGTGAAGCCGCAGGTCATCGTGCCCAAACTCCATCTCTTCCTTCCATTGCCTGAAGTAGACCATGTACCTTCGACCATCAAGAACCTTAGATATCACCCCTACCCACCAGCCGTCGTTGTGAGATGCATCCACTTCTTCCAGGTTCCTAAATTCACCATCTACAGGAATCTCAGGAGGAGTGGGCCTGATGTGCAGAGCATCCACAGTTTCGGTCAGAAGCTGGGTTTCGTCATCCGTCTTCAGATTATGATACTGCACAAGGAACTTGTTCTTCCGTATTGATTCGAGTACGGTTGCTGTGAACCAAGCACCTAAAAATCCTTCCTCGTCACTGCTAACCTCCACCATTTTTCCTCTTCCGATGTCCATCATCACCATGTTCTGAAAATTTCAGTTAAACAAGTCAACTGAGGATACATGTTAGGGCCTTGAATATCGCAAAACTTGGATGAACCAGAAAAATGCATGCTTGAATTTTGTATGAAAATTGTACAGATAAATTTAGCATATGATCCTTTAACTCATATTGGCAAAATGTGAATAACATCAGAAATGCTGGTACTGATTATTTATGTCCATTAATATAAAATTATGTTAGTATTCTGCTTAGTAAACCCACCACGAGACATGTCATCGTAATAGAATCCAACAATCATATCACGTCAGACTTTGTAGATGACAGACACTGCATGATATGTGCATTTTGTTACACTAGACATAATATGGATGGTAAGAGGAGTTTATCATAATTATCTTTATTTTCGAAGTACTTTATGGTTTCTTTATGAAGCTCCAGCACTGCTCACTGCTCAACTAAAAGTCAAATACTAAATATTTGCACAACCAGTTCAAAAAATAATGAGCCATATAGACAAAATGGGAAACTAATGAAAGCTCAACAACAGAAAGAAACTAAATTACACTAAATTAAATAAGTACATTACAGGCTTTCGGTAACCAAAACAAAGAGAAATGGTTAAGTGATGATTACTCCTTCTAAATCAAACAAAAAAAGACCTTCTGCAACTCTGTGTCCATTTGCAATTTAAATATCATATGTTTGTAGTAGATGGACTGCATGGCAGCTCTGATTAGACAATAAAAAAATGATGCTTTGATGTTTTTCTTACATCCATCATTAATTTTACAGTGACGAATATGGATCTCCTGGCCACAAGTTGTGGTTTCTTTCCATCCATCCTTGTAGAAGCTCTGAGAAAGCTCATGTAAGATTTCTAACAAGCTTAAAAAGAAAGAGGCAAATTAGTCCACAAGAATCCCATCAATGCCAAGGAATATCAATATACGCTGCCTTACCCCTACATGCAGAGAGTGTCTCTATACCTCAAACTATGCTTATCCAACTTGCAAAGAAGCAATCTCACCATGGTGCCAAGTTTTGCCCTTTAGTTTCTAACTACATGATGTTCTAGGACAGAGAAGAAACAAGACACTGCAGCCTCCCCTTTGGCTTTGGAGCTATACTAAATACCTCTCCAATAAATGAAAATTCAGTTATTACTCTATTTTATAAATCACTTCTGTTGCAACCCCTTTACTGCATTTTGATAGAAATCCACCAGTTATGACACCAGGATCAACCCATTTGGAAGAAAACCCCTGTTTCAACAGTCTCAAATTGGCAAAAACAAATAAGCAGCTATATATGGTTCTCTTCTTGTATCCCTAATGAGTTCGGTACCCTATTATGATGCTTGAATTTATCTAAGACTACGAGAGCATAATCACAATAGATTTTTCTTGTTAGATAAAGTTTTCTGTTCATTTGACAGTTAATTCTATTCATCTTGTAAACAGGTAGACCTTATTAGTCATAGAATTTACTGTAGAAAACCTAAAAAATTAATGTAGTTTTTTATTTATTTACAGATAAATCTTCACAAGCACTTCTAATAGAGATCACAGTCATAGCTAACTATCAATCAAGTGAAACAATTGACTTTCCCTTTAAAAAGAAAACAAATTGCCATGCTTTGCCTCATTAAAAGGATGAATTAAACCTATATTGCCTCTAAATAGAACTTGCAGGTCAATATGATTTTCACATGTTCTAGTATCATCTGTAATTCTCCGTTTAGAATTTGCTTACATGTCTCTTATCACTCATTGTCTTTGTGAAGTAGCTATATATGTTCACAGAGAGCAAGCATTTATAAACAGCTGAAGGTAACCAATACCTTTGAATGAGATCATTGTGCCTATAACCCTCACTATCAGCCATAATTATCTATTGTAATTATTCATTGTTAGAATTCCTTTTTTGCTTGAAATAAACAGGATCATATTAGGAAAGCAGACAAATTGATTGTACTAAGAAACTCCCTCTCCTTTTAATTTGACTCTGAGACAAAGTTTGCGATTTCGAATCGTACCGCCCGTGAACCGATACGTGGACCGCCCGCTACCGAGTCTAGCTGTGGTGAGGCTGAGGGAGAAGCGTTGAAGAAGAAGAAGGAAAGGGCGTTTAAAGAAGAGGGAGAATCAAGAGAACCTCAGTGTAAACTTGTTTTCATATCCTTTCTCGATCTCAATCCGACGTTGCCCTCCCTTGACGATCCCGTTCTAGGAGGTAACGATGATGAGAGTCATAAAGAGGAGCATTTGGAGGCGCAGGGATCAGGGGAGGCGGTGACTAGAGCAGCGAAGGAGGCGGTCTCCTTCATCGCCTCGTCTGTGACTCTGCGACCTTCTTTGCCGAAGGCCGAAGACGTCTGCGACCTTCAACGTCTTTGCCATCTTCGCCGAATGCCGCAGATGAAGTGAGGAGGAGAAGAGGCCTACGTCGCCGAGGCTGCATATGCCTTTTTTTAATATTTTAATACTATTTTTATATTGTTATATATTGATTTTTATTTTTTATATAAAAATATTTTTATATATTAATTATATATATAAGCGTACTACTGGGTACGTCGTATCGTACCATACCGTATCGTGCAAAACTCGATACACTAGTACGGTACAAAATTTCAAACCTTGCTCTGAGGTTCAACAGGTAACTTTTTTTATTCTGGAGCATTCCCCTTGTAAGAACTTAGAACCTCCAAACTTCCGAAGTCCTAGAAAAATCACCACCCTATCTCTTTTTCATTCGTCCTTGCTATTTGGTGGTCCAATGTAGCAAAAGAACATGCTTTGTACTAACAAGATGAGGCCATATGATGTAGTAGTGGTTCATCAACAATGTATGATGGCTTGTAAAGGATTATATCAAGTAAAAATTAAAACATTGATCGTTGTTTATTAAGGCCTAGCAGATAAGTTGTTTCTTTCACATAATTAGCTCCAACAAGTGAACTATCTTTTAAACCTAGCTTTATTTATCAACTCATGCCATGAATCAGCAGTCTAGAACCATCAAATTATAATACAGTGGTTCTCCAATATTTCAAACAAAAGATCTGAAATACCTAAAATGCTAGCTTCAAAGCTTTGATCACTAGATGTCCATAGACATGGAAGCTTGATTGATAGAGAGATATGATACATGGTACAAAGTGGTGGGTGAAGGTTCCTTGACTTATAATGACATTGATCGCAAAGTGAGATCAACTATATGCAATGGCCTAAGACCAAATTGGATCCTAAGTGAAGACAACTGAAGTATATCTATGAAGTCCAAACTTAACAGAAAAAAGAATTATCTAGTCACAAAAGGTGTCACTGAAACTCCTACTGAACAATCCACCTTCATATGAAGGTCCATATCAAAAGAATAAAACAGCAGGAGCGATTCCTGACCACTCAAGGAATCAATTGCTATACAAAGCCGACATGAGTATTTTTAACTGCTCAGATTGGTAACGAGCAATGTGCCTTGATGTACAACCTACTACTGTATGACTGTCATAATAAGCAGCAATATAACAACATCAAGAACAAGCAGCTGCAGAGATATTAGAACTCATACAACAATAATCAATTAGCAAAACATGGGAATAAGGTATCACATGTTTTCACTTGCAAATTTGCATTTAAGGATTAAATCAAAGAAAAAGCAATATGCATCATCAGATATTTCTCTGGAAAGTTTCACAAGCATAAATAACTTAATATGATCCCAAATCGATAATGCAGAATGAAGCACAAAAGGAAAAGCCAAATTTAAAGTTGTTTAAGAAAAAATGTCCTACCTGAGGTTTCTGGGTCCATCGCCCATCAACTAAATCATATCGAAGCCTCAGCATTGTGTGACAAAACTCTCTTTCCTTATCCCAATGTATGGACTTCACTGTGTACCATGACTTGGCATTGATCTTAGTTATCACCCCAGGCCACCATCCATTTTCATAGAATGCTTCAACCCCATCTAGCCGATCAAATTTGACAATGGGAACATGGAGCACGCAAGGCCTGACATGCTGTGAATCAACAATTTCCCTGATCAATTCTTTACCATCATCTTTTCTTAAGTTTATGTATTCCACCAAGAAACAATTGTTCCAAATTGTCTTGACAACAACAGCAGAGAACCAAGCAACAGGAACACTTTCTTTGAGACGTGCAA
The DNA here is from genome assembly GCA_004837865.1 of Musa balbisiana. NCBI lineage: Eukaryota > Viridiplantae > Streptophyta > Magnoliopsida > Zingiberales > Musaceae > Musa > Musa balbisiana. The sequence goes on along the minus strand of CM017198.1, from coordinate 4,144,406 downwards.
CTTCTACTTGAGTTCCTGTACCATATGGTGTCCTTGGAACTCCCTGCAATCAAAAACCCACAAGAGTTTGGCTCTTCTCAAAAAGCACAATTTCTTACCTCTGGAAGTCGAATAATATCATTATATGTGCTCTAAAAGCAAAGCTAAAGAAGGGGAAAGGAGAGGAGACCATAAATTTGATCGGAACATTTCAATGGACCTAAGAACAAGCACGATCTGAACGAAGCAGAAACAAACAGGGGGGAGGTAAGGGAAAAGATATCCAAGTACCAGCGATTTGGGAAGAACCCATTCCCCGTCGACCCACTCGAGATGAGCCCTAAGCTCATCGGCCCCGAACTCCATCTCCTCCCGGCTGGGCGGGAAGCAGATGCGGTACCTCCTCTGGCGCCCCGTGGGCACCGCCGACACCACCCCGACCCACCACGCGTCGTTGTGGAAGGCGTCGACGAGCTGGTGCAGCGCGACCCACCGTCCGACGCCGGGGAGACGGCGCGGCGGGCGGGGGCGGACGTGCCGGGCGTCGACGGTCTCCCGGAGGCGGCGGGACTCGTCGGCGTCGTCCACGATCGCGTCGTAGTCGACGGTGTAGCGTCGGAGCTTGGGCATGGAGCGGACCACCCGACCCTCGAAGTAGGCGCCGCGGAAACCGTCCTCGTCGGAGCTCACCTCCACCTCGTCCCCCGTCCTGAACCCCTCTGGCGGCGCCATCGCTGCCACCGCCAGAATTTCCCCCAACCCGGGGCTAGGGTTTCAGATTTTGGCGGGAAATGGAGGTGCGAATGACCGAGGGTTGCGTCGGGAAGAAGAAAAGGGCTGTTGGTATCTGGTCACCGGAGGTGAGTTCACGCTTTCACTTCCCGTGACACTAAATGGGGGCAGAAGCGATCGGAATTTTGCTCAAATTATCCTCGCTTAATCATCTATAAACCCCTATTAATAAATATAATATCATTTTTTAAGTCTCACAAAAAATAGATGGTTTTAATTTTATTGCCCGTTTTACCTGTCAAAGAACAAAGAAGGCAAAGAAGAGAAGCGAGGAGCAGAACTCAGTATCATCTCCTGCGTCACTCCGATTGCCAGTTTCATGAAGCTACATTAATCAAACGAGCCCTGTCACTGTTAACAGCATCATCACAGTGTATCATCTCCAATAATTTTAGGCCAACACATGATAGAACACGTAATGAGAAGCTATGGATTAAGTTGACTTGTGAAGGTTTTCTTCTTTGTTGTTGGTGCCATCATGTCCAAAAGCTTATTCCCTTCCTTTCTTTGTTGCTTCAAATCTTCAAAAGGCCATCATGTCTGTGTCGTCTCTTTCCGGAGCGCATGCCCACTTCTGGCCCTCCTTCCATTGCACTCCACTTGGGTGATTCATGCAGCAGCACCAGCGCCACTCTTATTGCCATATCGCCCTTTCTGGAACAGATGTTGCCCCCACCACCTCGGAGGCCAAAGCTGAGGAGCACTGCGGAGGTTGCTGCCGCCACCATGCGCGCCTCTTCCAGCTCTGCTTCTGAAGACCATGAAGGTTCGCTGTCGCCGCACCACTACCTCCCGCTCCTTGGGGCGAGGCCGACCAGGTCCTTCAGTCTCGTGAAGGTCGTCATCGACATGGTCCGATCCCTCTTCCCCAGAATCCACTCCTTGATCTCCCCTACGTGCCAGTGGCCGGCGTTGCCCGTCGTGCGACCTCGAGCGACGCTGTCTTCGGGCCGCGGGAGAGTGGTGGCCGGCACGTTCTTCGGCCACAAGAAGGGCCGCGTCAGCTTCGCGGTGCAAAGCGAGTCGCAGTCGGAGCCGGTCCTGCTGGTTGAGCTGGCCATGCTGACGTGCGACCTCGTGAAGGAGATGGCTTCCGGGATCGTGAGGATCCTCCTCGAGTGCGACCGAGTCGCCTCACCTTCTCCCGCTGCCGCCACCAGCAAGAGCATCAAGAAGCACAGTCCACTGTGGGATGAGCCCTTGTGGACGATGTACTGCAACGGCCACCGGTGCGGCTACGCCGTCTCGCGCCGCTGCACCAAGATAGACCTCTACGTGCTGAGCATGGTCCAACCTGTGTCGGTGGGCGCCGGGGTACTCCCTCCGCCTCCGTCTCCTCCTCTTCTACCAGCCAAGCTGTGTGATGGATCAGGTGGAGCAGCAGCCGGGTCTGAGGTGATGTACATGAGAGCCAAGTTCGAGCGAGTCGTCGGAAGCAAAGATTCCGAAGCGTTCTACTTGATCAATCCAGACTCACTGAGGCACAAGGGGAGCGACATCAGTGGCGGCCCTGAGCTCTGCGTCTTCCTCCTCAGGATGTAGAGAACAGTCTCATTAGTCGTTGGTTTCTGCTCATCAAACCCAGTCAAACGAGAAATCCACGTACTTGGTCAAAGTTATATATATATACATATATATATGGATGGCAAAACTATGCAAAGTTACATCAAGTAAACAAGATTTTAAATAAGAACACGTTATGTCAACACGGTTTTATTATGTCAAGTTGTGTGATTCTCATTATAAATAAATATCAATTGGGACAGCTCAAATTAATATTTGATCGTGATAATATTTGAAGTCAAAATGATAGATATATACTTTGTGACTTGTGGCAATGGGATCAAAGTTACCTTCAACCTACAAATGGCAGGAAAAATTAGTTAGTATTAGATTAGCTTTCTTCCTATTTTTATTGACTTGGACTATCTAAGCATTCATCCCTATTAGAGCTCCCAGTTAACTCAAATCCGACACAAAGATACAATCCCAGCTCAAGTTAAATCTTGTAGGCGTTGCCTTTGAATACTCGTGCATAAATTGTAGGGATATTCTTGATTTCGTTCTTGTTAACTAAAAAATTTAGTTCGATCAATTTATTTTTTAAAGTAATATTTATTTATATAAGTTTTTAAGAAGAAACTTTTTTCGATTATATATTCAAGGAACGTAAAATTATCATTCCGTATTTATTTTTAATATGATCCTCTGTCATGCATCTAAGCTTTTATCTTGTTAATTTTAGAATAATTTAATTGAAATACCCTATCGGTCGGTGGCTTTGTAAGAGAATCGATTAGTTAGAAGTATGAAGATAAGAAACTGATAATTGATATTTTATAACTTGATATCTAATAAAGTAAAAGTTTTGATAATATGGTTCATACTAGAGTAGAACATTGAGTGGGAGTATAGATAGGTAATACTAATATTATCACAATTTATTATTAGAGTGGATTGGGAATGTCAAATTCATGTAATAGTTTGGTGACCCAATTGAGTTCTATAATGATGGCTCAATATTTACTTTTAGTGGTAGATCTTGTGTTTTATTTCTTGAAACTTCGATCAATTATGTTTGCTGTAAGAAAAATAAGATAGGCTAATATAGATGTTCTATTATTAATATTATTTACTCTAATGTAGATGTTCTATTATTAGTATTGTTTACTTAATTCACATCGACGAAGGTACGAAGATGAAAAGATAAGTATTTATGAAGAAGTCTATGATTGAAAGTTCCTCTAAAATGTCATAGAAAATATTTTAGTATTAACCAATATGCATGGAAAGTGAATGCATGAATTATGATAATTTATTGATTGTAAATAAAATATCTAAATATGTAAAGAATAAATACTATAAGAAACCAAATACTTATAAATATTGTATCAAATCTATAACAGACTATCATCATATAATTAAGTGACTCAATGGAGAAGATTGGAGTGGTAACTCCTTTGACATTCTACATGTTCATTTTTTATAGTAGATCCCGAATATACTTTTTCTTAGATAAAAAATCTAAAAAATATAAACATTACTTACACTCTCATAAAATAGTATTACATGCTCGATCGTCATTGATGAAGATATGAAGATGAAATGATAAGTATTCATAAAGAAGTGCATAATTGAAAGTATCTTTAAAATATTGTAGAAAATATTTTAGTAATGACCAATGCACATGGAGGGTCGTTTGAATATATAAGAGATAAATATTATAAGAAACCAAACATTTGTCAATGGAGAAGAGTGAGATGATAACTTTTTTGGTATTATATATGTTCATTCTTAATAATAAATCTTGAATACATTTCTTTTGAGATAAGAAAAGTCTAGAAGATATAAACATTATTTACACTTCCAAAAAATAGCTTAAGGTTTAAGTTTTTTTATCGAGAATCGATTTATCAATTACTTAAGGAATTATTTGGTCTTCATAGAATTATTGCTTATGATGATATTATCATCCACATAAATCAGTAGACATATAGCACAGTTCTTTTATTATCGTAGGAATAAAGAGCTATGGGATTTAGAATTAACGAAGTTGACTGATAGTAAAAATGAATCAAGTTTAGTACACTAGGCTCTCAAAGCTTGGTGAAGTCTATAAATAATTTTTCATAGTTTATAACATATTGTTTGAATATTGAGTATGGATAAAGTTAAAAGATTGTTACATAAATATATATTTAATTAAGATCTCTTACAAGAAAGTATTGTTAATATCTAGTTGATATACGTGTTAGTTTTGAGCGGTAGATATTCTCAAGATAAGTCAAATTATCATCAGTTTAACAACTAGATTAAATATCTTTATAAATTAACACTTTATTATTGGTGAAACATTTTAACAACTAAATATGCTTTGTATCTAGTAATGAATCCTAAACGTACTTTATATCTGGCAATGGATCAATCAGGATTCTATTTAGTTTAGAAGATCTACTTACACTTAATGATATTTTGTACGGTGAGATGATATAAAGATCTATGTGACAGTGTGAAGTAGGCATTGTATTCCTCATATATGGTTTTATATTAATATGAAAAATTTTCGACTTAGGTGATGCTTGTAGGTTCAAAAGAGTCGAGTGAAAAGTTTGTGGTACTGTAGATATTAAGGATTTGGTGTTGTTTGAATATGTTATTTTTGGAACATATTATCATATGATGTTTAGGCACGATGCTATTATTAAATTATATTAATAATATAAGAATTAGTGATGAGTTAGTAATACATACCTGATCAGATTGATACACTTCAAGTTAGTGGAGAGATGAATGAAGAAGTCATAGAAGGGATGAAGTGTTGCTAAATTGATGTACTAATTGAGTACAAGTCTGGAGAAAAATTATTGGTTGATATTGTTAGAGATGTACTTGAGAGGGTTTGAAGTGTACTCATTTGTTGAACGAGCAAGATTCTAAAGGAAAAACTAGTCTCAATAAATATAACATGATACAAAGACCTGATGAGTTTAAAGATTAAAGTACTGAAAAGCATTATATTCAAGGAAATACTCAATGAAGATGCACAACCTTAATTTTGATATTAACTTATATGAAGCATACGAGCTAGCTAGGGATAACATAAACAACTTTTGAGTTTTTGAATGTTCATGGTTTTATAAAATATTCTTTCAAATAGTGACTTGTATTATAAGATTGGGTGAGTATACAATTAATAAGATAGATTGTAGTTTAAAAGACTATTGACCAAAAGATTAGTGATATAAAGACTTAGTATAGGAGGGTGAGACTAGTTTCAATTATATGTTGATACTTTTATAAGACAAAGCCAACTAGTTAAAGTATGTGCGTGTAATGGTGAGTTGAGATATTGTATAACACATGATATAAAGTAAGTTGTTAGAGTTTAGTATTCATCTCTTCCATCAAAATAAACTATTTTAATGGTAAACTAAAAGAATTCTCAACCACCTTTCTAAAATGAGTAAAGATTATGTGATATCATATTTGTGTTTGAGAGGGTAGAGCCATGTATATTTAGTGAGATAATTTATAAGAATAATATAAAATTTAAAATAATCAAAGAAAGTGATTAGAATATGGTCTCAGATATTAGTATAAATAATTCCAAGTGATTTGGAGTAGGATATAAAAGATATTTCAAAATATAGTATATGACTTTTATTACTAAGATAAGCATCACGATAAATAGTAGTTTTACTTAATTTAAAAGTTAGAAAAAAAAGAGAAATTAGCTATTATTAAATGGAGGATGACGAATGACTAAGATGATAGTGCCACATTAATTGGAGCAGCAACTGAATCAATAGTGATTGGCTAAGTAATTTATGAAGTTCACAGCCACTAACAGTTATTTTTATTTTGATTTTGGACCAAAGATACCCTTGTACCCAAAGTTTTTATAAGAAACTAGTCAAGAAAGAACTAAATAGTTGTATTATTTTATTTATAGAATGAGAAATAAAAATAATATTCTTTTTTATGTGAAGTGTACATAAAATATCATCGATTGTAAAAATATTTATATGTGAATTTAGTGTCATAAAACTAATGTGAATGATAGAGATTTTGTTACTATCACCAATAATGTCTTCATTATCACTATAGTTGGAATGAGTGAAAAGATTTTGTAAGTCAAATGTAATATGATGTAAAACACTTGGGTCGATAATCTAATTGTTTAAATAAGTAACTAGACTAATCATGATGTTTGCTTGAGGCTAGTTAGGTGCCATTGGGCTTTAACACACCATAGTTGTATGACCAATTTTATCATATACTTAGCAAATGATTTTTCACTAATTACAATGATTGTTATTAGTGTATCATGTTTCTTTGTAGTTGTAGTAGTTGAAGCTGTTTCCTAGGTTGGAATGGCCACCATGACTAATAGGTTGGTAATAGACCGATGGATGATAATTTTGTCACTTACTCAAATATCTTAGATGCATCTTATTTGAGCTTTTATTGAAGTTCTTATTACTTTAAAAAGAACCGAAGCCCTTGCCTTTAGTTTTTTAAGTAGAACTTAGCTGTGATTGCAAGTCCTATCATCTTTTCTTTGTGCTTCTGATAGGTTTCATGATTAAATAGTTTATCGTATAGTTCTTCAAATGATAGATAAATCATGTGCTTAAATAATAGTTACTATTTATCTCCTATGCCATTAAAAGTGTAGAAAATGATTTTTTCATCACTCGGGAGATAATTTATTAAAGGCAAGTCATGTATAATAATTTTTTATTTTTTATATAATCAATAATAATATTTTTTGGATTATTTTCATCATGATTAATAAAATTTTTAATATGCTAGTGTGTGAGAGATTAGCAAAAATGATTTATAACTTAGACCATACTTTAACTATAGTGTTGCATGAGAAAATTAATAGTGCTATGAAGCTAGTGACTAAAGTTCAAATAGCTTATTGAATAAGGTGATCTTGGCGTAAATATAACTTGTGATTATGATTTGTTATTAAGTTTGTTTCTCTTGATATTTGAATATTTTCAAGTAGAGAATAGAGAGAGTCATTGATGTAGTCCAATAAATTATACTTGCTAAGATATATAGTGAGATTATATTGATTGTATTGATAGAGAAAGACTTTGTGAGAAGATGTTACGATCCAATAAAAAAAAATTCAAAACCAATAAAAAGATCTAATCTTGGATTGCGTAGAGGAATCACGCATATTCCACTTTGGTACAAGCGTAAGCACCGGAGCAAATGAAGAGTTGACTAGTTGTGAGAAGCGTCCGATACGATATGAGGAGGAGAATCGTTGGATGGAAGCAAATTGGGCAATGCATAGAGGCTTAGAATCCAATGGCAAAGCAAGGTCTCGAGAGGAAAGAGAGATTATGATGAAGATCGACTACATTGTCGATGGATCATTGGATCTGCAACGGACAAAGGATGGCTAGAGCAAGATCTAGACGGTAAGTGATGATAGCAGATAAAATTTTTTCAACTATACAAGGAAATATCTCTATTCTATTAAAGAAAATTTTCTATTCTAATATGTATAAATATGAGAGGGATATGTTAATACATTAAAGCTTTTTCAGTAATTTCTTTCTCTATCTACATTAAGTGCTCTATCTCACCTCACAACTACAGCCGGTGCACCTTCTTCGTGGAGAACCTCGGCAGCTCGGCAGCAGCAGTGCGTACACCTACGTCGCTGCCTGTGTACACCTGCGCCGCTGTCCTTCTCCTTCGGCTGTAAAAGGCAGCGCTGCGGTGCCGCTGCACCGCTGCTCCTTCTCATCTGGCTGGAAAGGGCAGCGCCGCTGAGCTGCTGCTTCTCCCCTTCCAGCCTCTCCAAAGGCCGACGGGACTCCTCCACCACGCAGCAGCCTCCTCTGCTGCATAATCACAAGGAAGCTGCAACTGCATAATTTCTAACAAGTGATGGGGCAGAGATGCGACGATGGGGCGGTGGAGGTATTGTTGCTGCAGCGATGCCTATTGTTGCAAATTAGCAAGCAAGCGGTTTCATTATTACTGTAGCAACAACAATAGCAGTAGGTGAAGAAGAGCAAAAGAGAAAGCTTGCTCTCGATTGCACGAGAATTGCTATCGTCAAGGCAAATTAATGAAGAGAAGGGAATTGCTGTCATCGGAGCAGATCAACGAGGCTTATTGACGGAAGGGAAACAAATAAAAGGAAGGAAGGAATAGGGGAAGTGAGAAAACCTTTCTTGCTTGAAGCAAAAAAGACTATAATACCATAAAAAATTTATTGTGAAAGTGAATATTTTATTTATTAAGATAATATATATTTTTGAGAGAGAAATTTCTTTTAATCATGCCTTTGCATTTAAACGTATGATTAATTAAAGATTAAAATATATAAAAAATATATAAAATTATGATTCAATACTTATTCGATGCGTAATCTGTTGTCGATTTATCTCTGCCCGAAGTAGAATGCAATGAAGAAAGAGTTTTGTTTTGTGTTTTGGCTTTGGAGGCGACTGCTGCTAAGCTTGGCGTCCGTCTCCTTGAGGAACTCGACAAAGTCGATTGACGTAGTGGTCATGCATGTCTCTGTTCCGAAGCACGACGTGCAGCTGCTTCGCCCAGGCCCTGCACTGCACTGCACTGCACTGCTCCCCTCCTTGTCCGCCACGGCCAGCCTCATTGTCCTTGCGACATCAACCCCATCGAAGGCCTCGCCTCCTCCCTCCTCGGGACTTCCACCCCCACCTTCTTCTCCGCCATTAGGTGGGCGTTGAGCCCTTCATCGTTTGCCAATGGCAGCAGAACGAGCGGCAACCCGAACTGCAGGACCTCCACCAGGGAATTCCAGCCGCAGTGGGTCATGAAGCCACCCACCGACGGGTTGGCCAGGATCTTTATCCGGGGGACCCAACCGTGATCACGGGTCCCCGGCCCCTCGTTGGAGGAGCTCTAGATCCTTCTGTTTTTAATACTACATCATTTTTCTTGAATTGAAAGGATTCTTTTACTTGCATCGTAGTATTCTATTTTTTTCTTGCTCCTCCATCCTCAACATTTGTGGTATCAGAGCCTAGTTTCAATCTGAACTGGGCATTATGACTTTTAATGGCAATTCTATGTATCAACCCCTTATTCCCATCTTCTCGGGCAAAAGTTATGAATTTTGGAGTATCAAGATGAAGACTCTATTCAAGTCTCAAGATCTTTGGGACTTAATAGAGAATGGATATGCAGATCCAGATGACGAAATCAGGCTAAGGGAGAACAGAAAGGACTCAAAGGCATTGTTCTTCATTCAACATTCAACAAGCTGTACATGAGACGATCTTCTCAAGAATTACAGTAGCGACAACCTCAAAGCAAGCCTGGTTGATACTTCAAAATGAATTTCAAGGCTCATAAAGGGTGATTACGGTAAAACTTCAAACCCTCCATCGTGAGTTTGAAATTTTGTTCATGAAAAGCAATGAATCAGTACAAGATTTTCTTTCTCGAGTGACTGAAATTGTTAGTCAAATGAAATCTTATGGTGAACATCTTCCTGATCATATAATTGTTGCAAAAGTTTTGAGAAGTTTAACTCAGAAATTTGATCATGTTGTTGCCGTAATTGAGAAATCAAAAGATTTATCTACATATTCATTTGATGAACTAATGGGTTCCTTGCAAGCACATGAAGTAAGGTTGAACAGGTCACTTGAAAAAAGTGAAGAAAAAGTATTTCAGGTTAAGGGGGAGCCTTCTACTTCAAAAGAAGACAAAAAATCAACAGGAAGAGGACGTGGCAGAGGAGGATTTCATGGTAGAGGAAATGGAAGAGGAAGAGGAAAAGGACACTTTGATGGGCATGATGAACAAAGGCAGTCAAATTATGATCAAAAAAATTACAAGAGTGGAATTCAATATCACTACTGTAAAAAGTTTGGTCACATGAAGGCAGACTGCTGGAAAAGAGAAAAGCAAGCAAGTTATGTGAAGCAAAATGAAGAAAATAGTAAGTTATTTATGACTCATTCACAAGTTCATGATATCTCAAATGATATTTGGTTTCTGGATAGTGGATGTTCTAATCATATATCAGGCATAAAATCAATATTTAGAGATATTGATGAAACTCACAAGTTGAAAGTTAGACTTGGAGATAGCAAGCAAATCCAAGTGGAAGGGAAAGGAACAATTGAGGTGAAGACAAATCAAGGGAAGGTAAAATACCTTGATAATGTTTTCTATGTTCCTACTTTATCACATAACTTGTTGAGTGTTGGACAATTGATAGATGATGGATATTCAGTAATATTTGATGATGGTTCATGCACTATTAGAGATAAAAAATCTAGTTTGATTATAGTAAATGTTTGCATGACACAAAACAAAATGTTTCCACTTGATGTGTCAAATATTGAAAGACATGCACTTATCACAACTCAAAAGAATGAGTCTAGTTTATGGCATTTAAGATATGGACACCTTAACATTAAGGGTTTAAGGTTGTTAAGTCAAAAAGGAATGGTTTTCAAATTACCCAAGATTAATACACTTGATGTATTTGAAGGATGCATTTATGGCAAACAAAGTAAAAAACCATTTCCTATTGGAAAAGCATGGAGAGCATCTAATTGTCTTGAATTAATTCATGCTGACTTATGTGGACCTATGAATACAAAATCATTTGGTGGAAGTCAATATTTTCTATTGTTTACGGATGATTATAGTCGCATGAGTTAGGTATATTTTTTGAAATTGAAATCTAAAAAATATTTGATAATTTTCGAAAATTCAAGGCACTTGTAGAAAAGCAAAGTGGTAGATATATAAAGACACTTCGGACAGATAGAGGTGGTGAATTTTTATCTAATGAGTTTAATTCTTTTTGTGAAGAAAATGGTATTCATAGAGAATTGACAGCACCATATACACCGGAGCAAAATGGTGTAGCTGAGCGTAAGAATCGGACTGTCGTTGAAATGGCAAGAAGTTTGCTTAAAGGAAAACATTTACCAAATCAGTTTTGGGCAGAAGCAAGTTGCAACAACAGTTTATTTGTTGAATATTTCACCAACAAAGGCCGTTATGAATCAAACTAGACACTCCGCAGAATCAAATGATAGATTCTGCTCCTACAAGTTCATCGTCAACCTCACCTAATAGCAGTTCAAATTCTGATTCCTCAGATGAAACCCCTCCAAGAAATTTTAGATCACTAATAGAAATTTATAACTCAACATTTGCTTTGTTTATTTCAGATCCAACAACTTTTGAGAAAGCAGTTAAAAAAGAGGAATGGAGAAAAGCAATGAAGGAGGAAATCAAGTCAATTGAGAAGAATGAAACTTGGAAGCTAATGGATCTACCGAAAGAAAAGAAAGCGATTGGGTTAAAATGGGTGTTCAAAACAAAGTTTAATGCAGATGGAAGTATCCAAAAGCATAAGGCTCGGCTTGTAGCAAAAGGATATTCACAGCAACAAGGTATTGATTTTGATGAAACTTTTTCTCCAGTTGCTAGATTCGAAACCGTGAGAACTTTCTTGGCTTTAGCTGCTCACTTAAGTTGGCTGGTTTATCAATTTGATGTGAAATCTACGTTTTTAAATGGAGATTTACACGAAGAGGTTTTTGTTGCTCAACCTGAAGGTTTTTTTGTTAAAGGACATGAAGAAAAGGTGTACAAGTTAAGAAAAGCTCTTTATGGGCTTAAACAAGCTCCAAGGGCATGGTATAGTAAAATTGATTCTTATTTTCATCAAAATAGATTTAAGAGGAGTAATAATGAACCTACTCTTTATCTAAAGAATGAAGGTGAACATAATATTCTAATGGTTTGCCTCTATGTTGATGATATTATATATATGGGTTCATCTAACTCTTTTGTGACAGAATTTAAAAAATGCATGATGAATAAGTTTAAAATGTCAGATCTAGGTCTACTGCATTATTTTCTTGGGTCGGAAGTGAAGCAAGGATCAGATGGAATTTTTATTTCACAAAGAAAGTATGCAATGGATCTACTCAAAAAGTCTAACATGATTAATTGCAAAGCTGCAGCAACACCCATGAATGTAAATGAGAAATTGAAACTTGAAGATGGTACAAGTCTGACAAACGCAAGATACTACAGAAGTTTGGTTGGAGGTTTGATTTATCTAACTCATACTCGACCAGATATTGCATTCTCTGTTAGTGTAGTATCCAGGTTTATGCATAGCCCAAGCAAACATCATCTCGGAGCTGTTAAAAGAATTCTGCGTTATATTGCTGGAACTACAGATTATGGTATTTGGTATTCTCATAATTGTAATTGTAAATTATCTGGTTTCACTGATAGTGATTGGGCAGGAGCTTTAGATGATCGAAAAAGTACTTCATGCAATGTTTTTAGCCTCGGATCGGGAGCTATATCCTGGAGTTCTAAAAAACAAGCAACAACTGCGTTGTCGACATCGGAAGCAGAATATGTAGCCGCAACATCAGCAGCTTGTCAAGCAATATGGCTTAGAAGACTTCTTGAAGATCTTCATCAAGAACAAAAAGAAGCAACGGAAATATATTGTGATAATAAAGCCACAATTGCAATGACGAAGAATCCAACGCTTCATGGAAGAACGAAGCATATAGAGATACGCTATCATTTCATCCGAGATCTTATAGCAAGTGGAGCCATAACAATGAAGTATTATGGAACGGATGAACAAGTTACGGATATCCTCACCAAATCGCTTCCAGTTCAAAAGCATGTTTATTTTATATCGCAAATCGGTGTATGCAACTATGAATCAAGGGGGAATGTTGAGATTTGATTCATAGTTATCTATCTAGATAGTTATCATGATTTAGTGGTTACAGGATGATTTCAATAACCACCTCAATCATGATCTAGTAGTTATAGGGTGGTTTCAATAACTACCTCAATCTAGTAGTTATAAGGTGGTTTCAATAACTACCTCAATCTAGTAGTTATAAGGTGGTTTCAATAACTAAGGGTGATTTCAATAACTACCAACAGTTCTATGGTTAGCAGCAGCTCGGTCCCGAAGGAGACGTACACCACCGAGCGAACCTCCCTTTTGCCAAGCCATCGGAAGAAGTCGTTGCCTTCGGTGAAGCTGCCGGCGGCGTCGTGCTTCATAGCAGCTGGAGGGAAGTGACCGAGAGGGAGCACCGGCTTGCCACAAAGCCAGCCAAGGAGGGAGAGCCACTCGGGCTCGAGCTCGGTGCAGCTACACACGGTCACGACGTCGCATCCGGAGAGGGAAGACCCGAGCCGGAACGCGCCGGAAGCGCCCAAGCCCCTGAGCTCGACCATGTCGTGCAGCACCTGCAAGGCCTCGTGGCGGCGGTCGGCCAGCGAGGTGGGGAAAGGGGTCCAGCCGGGCTGGGTGGCCATCACCTCGGGCTTAACGCGGTGGCCCCAGTCGCCGATGGCGAGCAGGAAGGCTGGCCACATGAAGGCGTTGGCGGTGGCGGTGACGAGGCTGACGTAGGCGTAGTGTACACCGAGGCCGGCGGCGACTCTGGGGACCCAGTAAAAGAAGGAGTCGAAGAGGATCCAGTCCGGCGAGCCCGTGCACCGATATGATTCAGACTCGATCCATGCCGTAGGCAAATCAAATCGAGTTTTCTACATGGAAAGAACTAATATTGACCACTGTTAGAAGTAATTAACATGAGTTTTCTACATGGAATTTAGAGGATAGTAACACACATACTGAGATGTAATATTTGGAGGAATATATAAAACTGGCAGTGAAGAGTGAATGCATCCTTTCTAATCGTCCATTAACACTTTTCACTCCGAGCACATTATGCAATCTAAAAGCTATGTTGCTTTACGTCCTCGTCTGTGCTGAGTAAAAATCACTACGCTGTTGTCGTAAGTTGAGGCACAGTACATCAAAAACAGGCCACCCTTTTCACCCTTCATGCATGCAGCAGCACACTGAAGCTCCCAAGAATTGGCAGCTCAAGAACAAAAGAAATCATCAGGTTCATTGAAGGAGCTGGTCCTAATTCTCATGACAGGTCCCCGTCAATCTGTCAGTAAACCTGCGTTTGGATATGAACTTCACGTGAGTGATGCAAAATGCCAGAAACAGATAACACACAAACTAGGGCATGCAATTAAATCGTCGGGAAGAGCGAATTAAACCAAGGGCTAGCAGGGACAGATTGTGTGTGTGTCTGTGTGTGTGAGAAAGAGAGAGAGAGAGAGAGAGAGAGAGAGAGAGAGAGAGGGAAGGAGGGAAGGATGAGGGACCATGAGATCACTGTCAGAGTTCAAATCTATGATATAAAGGTTGACACTTGAATGAAATGACAGCCTTTCATGCAGTGGTGCAAGCGAGTACCTGTTGTTTTCTTCTTACCTGCAAGTCATTATGAAGCTCTTTTATCGGTTTTGTCTCTTTACTGTCTTGGCGAAAGTTTCATTGATGTCTAGAGCTGCTTCCTTCGGTGCCGCCTAACCCAGATGGAGATCGGAGCTTTTGGTTACTAATAGTGCACATGGCGCCTTCTTCTTCTTCTTCTTCTTCTTCTTCTTTCTCCCCTCCTTCTGATACATCGACCTCTTTCTGTCTCTCTATGATTAGCTTGTTATTATAAGCAATACTACGCAACAGCTCTAAATCTTTAGAATCAAAAGTTGTACCTGTATCTTCCTCCACATGCATGCATGAATCACATACGTATGACCGGTCTCGGCTTCCCTCGCTTTGAAGACCGTGCTGGGGTTTGCCGTGTCGATCATTATTGTCTATCTCGTGCTCGACGCGTGCACTCGGTCTCCCACTTCCCCATGAAGCACAGATTAAGGCTCATTAAATAGGGGTCATCGTCTCAACTTGAGCTGTACAAACTTCAAAGAGACAGCGACAACGTTGTTTTACGTGGTGCACGTACGCTCATGTGAGAGTCTTTGTGCTTAGTACCCACCTCGTCTTAACATGTGTTTGTCGATCTAAGTGATAGCATTATCATTTATTTATTAGGGCAACACTTCATGATTACAGTTAGCACGTGCCGAGCCAGGATGTTAAAGATCAACACCTACTGCCTTACATCCTCCATATATGTTCCCCTATCATCCCTTGAAGCCAACCAGCTAGTAGATATCCTTCCCTCGCTCAAAGGTATGTTAGGCATCCGAGCAAGAGAATTTGAGCTGAGGTGGATGCATGGGCGTGAGACTTATGATATCTCCTTTCTCATGCTCTCGTCTTCTTGCTGTTGCAGGTCGAGCCCTAGATGTGGAGAATGGAAGACGAGGGTTTGGATCACTTGGTGGGGAGAAATAATAGATGATAGATGTGTTGATCCTCTCCTCCTGTTATGCTTCTTCACCTTCTTTTCTTCTTTTACTTGCAGGTTGGAATGGGAGGGCCGTCGGCCATTGGTTCTGTCATCATCCTCCGCAGTGCACCAGATTGGCTGCATGAAGAAGAAAGGTTCGCCTTTGGAGTCAACAGCGAAGGTGCTATCCTCGCTGACCTTTCTTATTGTTAGCTTCGGAACGGTGCTATCCTCGCTGAGCTTCTCCCCTCCTGAATCCTTCTCCTCATTTCTTCCCTTGCAAGTCTTCTTGACCTTGTAAGACCTTTTCTTGGCCTTGTAAGACCTAATCGGTCGATCTTCGCCGTCATCTCCTTCTTCATCCCAGGCTTCTTACCCGTTCTTTCGTTTCCTCTCTTCTCGCTTCCCACTTGCCCTCTTCTCCAGTCTATCCCTCTTGAGCTATTTAGGGTATTTCCTTCTACTCCTCCATCCATGAAAATTAGTCTTTGTATCTTGCGTTCAGAGGAGATATGCCTTGCAGCCGTCTGCTTCCTTTGTCTCACAGGCTCTAATATTCTTCTCGTGACCAGTTGAGTTTGTCGCAATGTACAGAAAGTGTTGGATTATTTGCGTTTCTTTTGTATGTTAGTTTTCGCTGTATCCACTGCAACTCTATTCGGTAAAGGCCTTTTGGTGTGTTGTGAAAGGAGTTTTGATCCTATCTGAGAAAAGAATGACCTCAGCTCCCCATTTACCTTCTCTTTTCTTGGACGTTTGTGTTGCGAAGAACAGCAATCACAGAAAAGCTTCGCCCGTGGAAGCTGTGATAGCCGCCGATCCTTCTGAACCGTGAGAGATCCACCTTGGTCTCTGCAACTGCGAAGACATGGCCATGGCCTCAGCATAACATGGACAAAGATCAATAACAGTTTGTCATCTCAAATGACATGACCAATTGACATTTTCTCGAACATAATCTCACATTGTGATGGCTCCAAGTAGTAATATGTCACTGCCTCTC